>CM060918.1:673806551-675006551 GCA_030737875.1 Allium sativum
TTTAATTTCTATTGACAAAAGGGAAAGGAGCAGAGAGGTGTTGCTTTCAGAGGAAAACCTCCGTAAGTACCAACTAATTTACTCTACACGATCTCTTGTAAAGGCTTCGGTTCACTTTCAACGTTCTGCTAGTAAGCCTTTTAAAGAGAAACGTTCAATCCTTGATGTCAGTGGTCGACCATCGTTGCAAATTTCCGAAGGGAGTGACAGAAGAGTTGACGAGAACGCATATGGTTCGAAGGTCGATGTAACTTCTGGAACGACCGCCGGAAGTTTTAATCGCCCTGTTATTCAGGCGGAAGGTTCCTCAGGGACATTTGGAGACCTGGGAGATTTGGACTCTACCAAATACTTGAGCCAGGGTGATGTTGTGATGCCTGACCCTGCTGTATCTGATATGGGAGGAATCTGAGGGCCTGCTCAGCGTCCTGAGAAAGCTTCTATTTTCATAACTTCCCGTGAAACTGGTTTTGATACCATCATACTTGTGGCATAATTTCCCGTGAATTTGATAATCTCTGAATGCTTGCTGAACTCATACTTTATTTATTTTCTAGGTGCAAATGGAAACTACTCGTTATCGGATAGTTTCTCTCAACAAGCCGATCTTACTGATCCGCAAAGCCTCCTACAGTCTTGTCTTTCCTATTATTCAAAGTGTCCCCAACTATCTTCAAGTTCTCGGGTCCGACATACCTCTGAACTCTCAATTGTTGATTCTTTAAGGCGTGAGGGGCTTGACCAGGCTAAGATGCTTGCAACGACTGAATCTTCTGCAAGATCTATAGTCCCGACTCCTTCTCAAGTTCAAATGATACGTGATCGTCCACCTTATAAGGTTCCTCCTGGAAACTCAACGCTTAAGGATCGCTTCCGCAGTTGGGACCTAAAGGGAATGCATTTCGATCTGGATTTACACCCCGATGATAGGCGAAATGCTACGAAAAATTTGGATGTCGTAAAAAGTAGCGTGACCAATCAGCTTGGTATTGTTTAGGATCAATTCGAGACACAGTTGAATCTGGTCATGAAAGATGTTGATAAGCGACTGGAGCATTAGGCCAAATTTGGTTATGAATTTTAGAGACTGAATGCTCGACACCTTGACCATATTTGAACCTTAGAAAATGACAAAGTTGGCCTGATCCACTTGATTAAATCCCAAGAATCTGAGATTACTTCTTTAAAGAGCAGAAGCACTAAAGTGAATAGCTTAGAGGCCAGAAATGTCGAGCTCAAGAAGGAACTGGAGGGTGTGCGAGCACGACTTTTTAGAGGCTCAATTTGCTCAAAAGCTTGCCGAGCGTCATTTGGCCTTAGAAAAGCAGGCTTTGATTTCTTTAGAACAGGAAAACGTGGCTCTCGAAGGCCAACTTGCTTCTTAGAGCGAAACCCTCAGAACCTTTGAAGAGGATAAGATCAGGTTGCAAAAATATCTTGATGAAACTAAAAATGGAATTGACAATACTCTGTTTCAATTCTATGTTTGCAGTGTCATGAGCCGTGGAAGCTTGAGTTACTTGGACAAGGATTTTCCGCGAACTCTGGCTCTTGTTTAGGAGAGAATACTTACGTATTATGATGATGTCGATGATGAGTTCCTTCAAGGACAACTTTTAGAAGAGAAAGATCGCGAAGCTCTAGTTAAAGGTAGGAGGATTTTGATGAATGAGCGAGCTCAATTGTTTAGGGAGGAACGTTCGGACGCTTCCATTCCTTGTGCCCCACCTGACTCCGTTGGGATTGATACTTCGAGCTCCCTTACACTCCCAGCAGGTCGCTCTACCTTGGATGTCGCTAGAGTTCAACCCATTACTGAGTGCCCAAATCAAGAAAATGTTGTGGCACAATGCGCGAGTTACGGCTACACTTCTTTGAATGCGGACGATCATGGGGTTGATTTTGCATGTCCAGTAACTTCAGGTAAAATTGACATCTATCAGTCTGTCCCGAATTTGGAATTTTTTTATTTCCTATCTTGAGATTGCTGAGTTTGGTGCTTGTTATCCATTTGAATCAGGTGTGCTTTCGCCACCTTCTTTAACTGCTTGTGGTGCCGCTGCCCAACCTACTATCGTTGATTCTGTTCTGATATCTACCAACATTAATCCTCTCACCATACCTTCATCAGATGACCCACTTTTACCAGATGCGTCCGATCCAGAAGACGAGGACGAGATTTGGAACACCAAGGATGTGTCCACCCTGATACGCAAAAGGAAGCTAACTGGTTAATAATTGAAGATCACACGCCTCTTTCCTTTTGATGACTCTTTTGCGTAGCTGGATCAGCAAAAGCCTAAACAATTGGTTCATCCTTCCCTGCATAAGAAATAGCATTTGTGACCTTTATGGTCTGATTCCAACTTATTTTCTTTTACTTGTTACGTACTTAGACCGGTTGTTTGTGCGAGTGCCGGCCCTCGCTTAATATTTTATGTTTGTGCACTTACATTTGTAACGTTTAGGGGCTATCATAGTTTTATTACTTTTATTCTTATGAGTGGTCGCACTTTTAGTTTGTTGTTCGCGCGAATCTTATCATTCGAATAGTTCTCGCAACGAAGTTATAACTAGGCTGTGGTATGTTTTGAGTGGGCATTGGTGATTTTTTACACAATGGTGATGTCCCCACGCCAAAGCTCTTTTTAATTTCATAGATTCTGTTGATTTCGAATCGTAATTTCATTTGATCAACTCATGATTGTTTTTAGAAACAACGCGTGGTTATTATGTGTTTTCTTTTGGGTGCCCCCATGGGAGGTCTTGGGTTTCAATTTCGACCCAAGTTCGGCCTTGCTAGTCCTGATTTTTCTAGGACTGAAAGACCTTGTTGGATACCCCCATACGGCTAGGATTTCTGATACCCCCTTTCGACTAGGATTTCTGCTTTTATAATCCAACCTTGGCTTTGTTTGACTTGGTTAACAACAAAGAACAAGGATGGACACCTCCTTTCGGTCAGGGTTTCTGTTTTGTGCTGGTCCTTCCAACATGTTTTGTCGGTCCTTCCGACACTAGGACTGATGTTTCCAGCCTAGGTATTTATCTGTGGGACATTTTATCGTTTCCCTTGTACCTTTTTTTTTTTGGAAGCCTGATGTCAGTTTCTCCAGCAAATGCTTGCTTAGGGAAGTTCCACCTTTGGCTTATTTTTGTCTTTAGACTGCATATCCGGTTGAGGTGACGTGCTTATACATCCGGTTTGGTTTGCATGTTTCTCATGATGCTTTGAAGCCGTTTCGCTCAAGATGTGCTTTAAGAACCTTCCCTTTGCAGTTAGGATGGGTATGATTTACTGCTACTATAATGCCTGCATTCGAAAAATCAGTTTTCAGTGTACAGTAATGAGTACGGTACTCAAGTGAGCACACGATAACTTTCTTTGTACATTGCATTTGTAAGTAATTCAACATCAAACATGAATATAGCAACTAGAAAAACAAAGTAGAATGACTACTATTTCTTAAGTAAACAGAATACAACAGAGAAACTGAGTAATAAGGCAGAGACACGGGAATTTTAGTTCTAAATTCCATGATCAGGACACCAATCACTGATCCTTAGCCACGCATCTGTCCCGGGCTATTTTAGGCCCTTTCTTCAGAGAGTTTGTTCCGCTTGTTTGCAGAGAAATGGGACAATGGCCTTGCACATATTGTTGCAAATGGTTCTTTCTGACCAGGCCCTCGATTAACGATTTCAAGTGTCTACATTCATTAGTATTGTGTCCTGATTGGTCATGGAATTGACAGAACCTTCCTAATTTCATGGTAGCATCTTTGACTTGCATCCGTTATGTGGCTGGATTTTTTACAGTGTGCTTTGTTTCCCTGAAGATATTCTCCTTGGTGTCATTGAGGGAGGTGAATTCAGAATTTTTGAAAAAACGCGGTCTCCTTCTGCGCTGCTTGGCTCCACCTCTTGCACCTAAAATATACCTTCGCTTTTCATTCCGTTCCGTGGAACGAGCGATTTTTCCTTGCCAGATCTTTTTCAGGGCCCATAATCATGACAGGCAGTTTCTGGAATGGAGCTTTCTTGTTCAGCAGAAAATTCTATTTCGCTTGCACGACTAGTTTGAGCGAACGAAAAGTCAGGGACACTTGGTGCGGCTTTTGTGGCAGAGGCCAGGGTAACGAATATTGACTCGATCTTCCCTATCAATGCGTTGTTTGCAATAGTTATTTGACTTGTCATCCCTATCATTGCTTCTTCCAACTCCCTCCTGGTTACGGCCACCTCGACTTTTAATGGTTCCCTTTCTTCGGAATGGATGGTAGGCGATGTGTCAGCGCCGGAGACACCACCAATTTTGTCAGCAGCAGTTTCTCTCAGCATGCTCATGATTTCAAGCACAATGTTTCCCTGAAAATCTTGTCAGATCTGAATGGGAAGAGAAACGAACACGGCCCCATGGTGGGTGCCAAAATGTTTACGCCAAAAATGGTCTAAACATCCAAGGTACTAAACTGTACTTCACCAATTCGGTAAGAAATAAGTGGAACCGTGTTTAATCAGTAATCGAAAGTGAAAAATGCGAGAAAAGTAAAGTAGAGACGAAATTTATAGTGGTTCAGTTGTTAACGAGGCCTACGTCCACTATGAAGGTGATTTCCTGTCTTATAATGAGGATTACAAAAAACATCAACTCTCTCTTTTCATACATCTCTGTACCCACTCATTATACCCTCGTTTATATATTTCAATCCAAGGAATTATACAAGAGAATGGTAGAATTTGAGGGGAAGAAGGATGGATGAATGATTGAGAAGGAGGATGTCTTCGTTTTCCTTTTCCATAAGATAGTACTTGACGCCATGGACGAATCTGTAGTTGAGGACGGAATTTAGCAATACTTCTTGGTTTCAAAGACGGATCCCCCTTATGTTGGTAGTCCTCCCGTATTTATAGGTGAACTCTCCTTGGTAAATGATCTGGAATCTGCTTACGCAGGTTGTGGATCGTTCATTCTGTTAATTACAATCATGCCATTAGCTAGCTATAGCCAGCTGTCCATGGCTGTATCCAGTTATCATGTGCGGATGACTCGTCGGGGCGAGTGTCTCATATTGTTAAGCGGGTCCATACAAGCGGGTGTTCATATGAGAGTGATTGCTTCGGGGAATCTTATAAGGGCAGAATGCGGGGCTAGAGTCGATCCTCCTTTGTTCCTTGCGCGACCATCCTTCTTGGTTCAAGGGCGCTCGTCTTCTTGCTGCCTTTGTGCGGTGCTGTTTGTTCATACAGCTACGCTACAAGATTGCTCCTGCCTATGTTGAACGGGTGACTTGTTTTATTTCGGTGTTTGAGCGGCTCACGGGATATGCGACATTTATCTTTATTGGGTCGTAGTCTTCATAGCATGTCATGTCGTTATCTCCGGTCGCACTGGTTGACTTGACCTGCCTTGGGTTTGATATTTTAACGTTTAGGTGCCTCGGATAACCTTTCGCATGATCGACCCTAATGATGTCCGCTCTGTATTCTTTACTCAATGTGCGTATGAATTTTTTAGGGATTAACACTAAGGCACGAAAGTTAGCATCCTCTCTCTTCTTGTCGGTAGTGCCAATCGATTCCAAGAGAAACTCCTTATTAGTAAAAGGATAATATACGTCGTTCGGTTAGAGGGGACTTCATGCTCCTTCGTTACGATCGCTTAAGAGTCATAGGACAGTACAAATGGACTGTGGTTGGTCTCTATCTTATGAGTCGTTGGGTATACCCAAAGGGCTAACGGAAACTCATCGACCCATTTTACTCCAGCCATCTTCTGTTTCTTCTTCAAGATGGACTTTATAATCTTGTTTACAGCTTCAACATGTCCATTTGATTACGGGTGAGCAATGCGGTATACCTCTTCAAGATATGATGATGTCTGGAGAAGTCTTTAAACTTGAGCTATCAAATTATGTAACAACCCGGATTCCAATAGACGAATTTTTTTTTCAAAAATTCATTCTATCGAAACTCGAGTTGGGTGCTCTGGTGTCCTGCAGAAAAAGACGGAGATAAAGAAACATGTCAGAACTCGTAAAGCATCTCACAGCGGAAGGAAATACAGTATAATAATCAAATATTGCTTTACCTTATTAACAATACTACTAAACCAGTATCCAAAGCTATACCATCTCTATCATGAACCTAACCTGGAAGTATGTAATGAGGAGGGGGTCAGAACAAAAGTTCTGTGTGAGTGGACTTAGAATAAACTTATGTATAATCCTAAATATACCGTTCAGTTACATTTTCTTGGTTATTAGGTTATTAACAATGTTAGCTCTTTAGGCTGTACTCATGTCCCACTAGTAGTTTAACCAAATACAACGTATATGTAGATACCCCCAACTCGTCAAATCCTTTCCATGTATATATATAGTCCCTTGCCGTATGTCGTACGGGCTTCATCATGTAAATCTATACTACTTTAGTGTAGTGCCACCATTCTCGAAATCGTTTGGACTGCCACCCTCGATCTTGCTAGATTCCGTGTATCATCTAAATCTAATCTAAGGTTTACTATCGAGCGCTTCCTTGATTCAACCAGGGTTTACGCTACCCAGGACCACTGGGGTTTATGCTACCTATTTAACGCTTCTCGGATTCAGGGTTTATGCGACCTAGGTCCAAATAGGGATTATGCTACCTATCGAACAATGCCCCCTAGTCTAGGACACACTACCCAGAGCGATATATGTTCCTAGACTTTCCCCACGTACGTGTCGTGAATCGTTATCGATGTCTAGTTGCACATGTCCTCTATATGTGCGGCCCGAGTCCCGTGGCAGGGCTAATCAAGAAACACAGAACTCGGTCGGGAGATTTAAGTTATCTGCCGATGCAGATGCTAAGGTCTGTTTTTATCTGTGTGTGGCTATGGTCCCACTTGACCCCTCCCTCAACTAAAGAAAGGCACCCAAGAAAATCAAGAATGAGAACTATTAGCAGGCCCCCTATGTCCCCACAAACCTATTGGCCAAACCTCACCCATAACTAGATAGTAAGTATATGGTCTGTTGGAGTTCTCCGCCTTTCCGCTTTACGTACTCGATTGACTCAAGATGGTAGGTAGACGACGACGTGCTATCACAGGGCTAAACAAGATATCGCCGCCTCACGCTGTCCCATCCTAGTCTTTAGGTTGCTTATATTGCAACCAAGGCATACCCTTGGCTATTCTAACGCAGACCTTATCCTCTGTGAGCCCAGGAGGATCATCTGTAACCTCACTGAGGGATACCAAGTGTACCCTCACGTCCCCTCGAAGCCGCGTGCTTCGTAACCCAGTTCGTTGGAGCCTTCTTCATGATCAGATGGGCGTTCGCTCCTCCTCATGTTCTACTTGGCTTTCTTGACTAAGGTTTACTACTTAGTTCTCTTAACTAAGGTTTACTACTTAGTTCTCTTAATCGTTCATTTTCTTAACTAAGGTTTACAACTTAGTCCTCTTAACTAAGGTTTATTACTTAGTTCTCTTTCTCGTTATTTACTTAGTTCTCTTAACTAAGGTTTATTACTTGGTTCTCTTAACCAAGGTTTGATACTTAGTTTTTGTTACTTAGTTCTCTATAACTAAGGTTTGTTACTTAGTTCCTTTTAACTAAGGTTTACCAATGAGTTCAAGCATGACTTAAGTTCTCTTTATCAAATGATAGTGTACCGGTGTTCTCCCACATTCCCAGCTTAGATTAACTTGTCTCATGGTATAAGTCGTCCAACCCTTCGAGTCTTGTATTACCTCTTAAGTCATATTCATTTCTTATCCCTAGGATAAGTTTATCTATTATTTAATCTTATCATTCCCCACTTTTCCTTGCATTGTTACTATTATATTGGTTAAGTTTTCCCATGTGTACAAGTTGACTTAACCCCCAGTCAAGTATTCAATTCAACCCACGCGTCATGTCAAATTGGTTAAGTGTTATCTATCAGTTCAAGTTGACTTAACCTACCCATATATCATGTCAAATTGGTTAAGTGTTATCTCATCTTCCTTATCGTTTCCTATAACTTATCTTGTCTCATAAGTTATAATTTCCACCTATTATCCTTTCTTTCCTTATTCAAGTTTATTCATAATAGGTTATTTATCATTCCCCATTTCTTGTCATTAATTTTAGATTTGACTTAACCCTTCCATTTACTTAACCCGTTACTTAAACTTTACCCAATTCAATCAACTTATGATACCGTTACGGGTCCCATTTGGTTAAGCATATCTAAATTTTTGTTTCATATGTCACCCGTGTCCCACTTAACCCTCTTTATTATAGTTTCTGTGTCTTACACATGTCTTACTGCGGTTAAGTCTACCTTAGTCATGTTCTACATGGCATTTATATCACCCACTTAACCCTCTAACCATACCCATGTCACCCACATGTCTTATTATGGTTAGTGTTTCTTAATTTATTTATTATGCCGTAACGATGTATGACCTCTCACATTAGATGTTCGTTCGTGGTTGATGGAATTGCCGGGCGGTTCCGGGCAGTCTTACACCACAAACGTGCCTAACCTCGTGTCATAAACCATTACGCCTCTAGTTCTTGCCGTTGACCTCTCACATTAAATGTCCTCATGTGGTTGCTGGATTTGCCGGGCGGTTCCGAGCAGTCTTACACCACGAACGCGCCTAACCTCGTGTCATTAACAATCGTCTTTCACCCAAACCCCAAATTCATGTCATGTGTTCTAAATTCAACTTAATTACAATTCATTTTTATGCCTATTTCCAATTTGTCATTAACTACACTAGTTACATAATAGTTAGCCAAATTTCATATTACCCAAATTATCCAATTATAGCCAAATTCACCAATTACATGTTATTCATACCCAAACCTGCTAATTTCCAATATCCAATTATACCCAATTTCATATAATCAATATTTTCCTGATATATATATATATATATATATATATATGCCCCAACATTCCCACGTTCATGCATATAATCTAATTCACCCTCTAGGCTTATTTTTCAAGTCACAAATAAATTTCACCAACCCATGTTATCCAATTACATGTTGTTATTATTAAATTACACCAATTCCATATCCAATGACAATTATGTTAAACTTACATAAATTTAACACTACAGATTATGTTCCTCGACTGCATAAAATAGATTATGCCCAATATATGCAATAACAATTGTTATGCCACAAACCCCAAAATTACAGATTATATTCCTCGATCGCATAAAATAGATTATGCCCAATATTCCCATATTCCAATTGTGCGTATTGTATAATAAGATTTCGTCTAAGTTCGAGATAACCTAGATCCAAAAATAAAAAGCGGAAGGAGAATAAAAGAGCAATTATTAATCATGAATCTTACATTGAATTAATAACTGGGGAATGATGAACGATAATAATACTATTATACAACAAATTTATTATAATTCCACTCACCTTTACTGGATTGGGGAAAATAAACGATTTATTGATGTAGAACGCTGATTTAATCTTCTTATTTGATTGTTGGTGAAGAGCTTGAATCGTTGATGAAGAATTTTGCTTTGTGATTTGATTAAACTCCAAAGTTGATGAAGAACTTGCAATTTAGTTTAGGGTTTTGGGGCGGCGGCCATGTTTGGTTGAAGTTTGGCGGCATGGAGGCGTCAGAAGGAATTGTTTATGAATTATGTTAGGTCTAGGCACTATTTTATAGGTGTAGAGAGTGTTTTAGAGCCATTAGATCGCCTAGAAGCGATCCGGTCCGTCCAGCACACCAAAAATTGTCACTTCCCAGATCTAGAAAAATCAGGGGGGAGGTCGACACTAAGGTCGACCCCCAGGTCGACCTCCCTGGCTAGGTCGACCTCCCTGGGTACGTCGATCCCCAAGTCGACCTTCCTGGGTATTTTTCTGAATTTTTTGTTGAATCTTCCGCAGGTCGTAACTCTTTCATACGGAGTCCGATTTTCGAAAACTTAGACTCTATTCCAAGAAAAATTTCGAGACGAACGCAATGGTGATGTACATTTTACTTAATTCCCGATATTTAAATTAAGTATCCTTATTTTATTATTTTCTCTGTTACGTACACTGTCATTGAATTAATCTTTCCTTCTCTTTCATGTATTAATTAATTTTCATTGTACATCACCATTATTAACCTATCTACGTATATATATATATATACATTTTTTATTTATATTAAAAATGCAGGGTGTTACATTCTCCCACCCTTAAGGAATTTCGTACCCGAAATTCGATAAGAGAAAAATAGAAAATCCCTCGCAATATCCATCCATCAAGTTTGCATCCAATTGTTGCAAACATTGTGCACATGTGCAAAGTGAGATACATCATAGTAAAGTATGTATGCCTAATTTAGATCCACCTATATGTATGCAAATTTTAAAAACTCTTTCAAAACATGATGCTCACATCCTAAATATACTTGCAGTTCTATATGAATGCAATATTCTTGAAAAATCAAAATATTTTTCATCTAAGTTTTCTCATACTCTTATAGAATAAGAGCATAGTTCACCCAATTGTCGCATACAAAACCCTACCATCCATCATTAATTTCAAAATTTAGAAAAATCCAATTTTCTAAATTCGATTTCCTTATGTTACGAAAAGATTTAAAATGGAAAAATTCACATCCTCCGTTTTTCTTTTCTAATCGTACTTGCATTTTTATATGACTATTTTATGAAGATTTCCTATTTTCCTATCCCAGCACAACCACATAAGAAAATTTCTTCTCTTTTTCCACTTATCTTGGAAAAAAATCCTATTTATTCATCTTTTTTCTTAAGATTTTCGTTTTCTTTTCCCGTCACATTTGTTGCTTTACTGAATTTATTGTTTCTTGTTAGTTAGGCTATTCTCTTTCTTAGCTTATTTGACTTAAGCCAATTACTTAAGCTTATTATTTCAAATAAGCTTTTTTTGTTTTCAAATCAAACAACATCCTACACAGCTACTACTACGGGCCAAGAATCTCAGGACTTAGTCATCTCAGACAATTGCAAGTCCACACAACAGGATCTACCCACTTACTTTCCCTTTACTACTTAGTAGTCACTACAAGTCCTTGCCGTGAATTACTAGCCTATCCTTTTTCTTTCTTTTTCTCTAGCAACAAACCCAGGTTTCTTAATGCTTATGCATTCTACGGGAAATTTTTCCATTAGTTTAATATTAGCTAATCCCTGACTGTAAATTGGCAAGAGAGTAACTCCCTAAATATCAACCCCGAAGACCGAAATCAACATCAGATTGACACTCAAAGAATCACTCAACTCAACCAATCTCTAGTTGGTTCCAATTGTTTAATTCATAGCTTTAACTTTCTCTCGTTCCATTCTAGGCACTAATCCTTACCTACTCCATTTTATTTAAAAAAAACATGGTTTGGCCTCCTTTCTTTTCATTACTTTTTTCGTTCAAAAATTAAAAGTGTTAAAACTTTATTTTCTTTTCTCAAAAACTTGCTTTTTCCAAACCATTAAAACATGTTACAAAGTAAAATTGCAAAATATTTTTTTTCAAATCACAAAACTGGAGTAGACAAGGACAACTAATAGGTTACACTGTTCCTATTTACAATGTTACTTTGGCTGCTAAGGTGCAAATATATATTCTATTCTTACACTCTACTGCTTATTTTCTTCACCCAACAAAATTTATTTTTAAAACAATAATCAAAATTTATTGTTAACCGAATAGAGATTTCAAAACTTCTTTTCATATATGAAAACTAGCGAGCTATTTATGCTCCATAATATGCACCTTTTTATGAGAGAATTCTTTTAAAACAAGAAATCATTATTTTACACAGTATACCCCACTTTACTTTAAAACCCAACATGCATTTATCAAAATACTTTTAAGATTAAATCTTGGAAAATACCACAAATCCTTTTACAGAATTCAAGTTCTTAAAAGTTTACTATTGGGTTAGACTCAAAGCGGGTCTTCAACTCAACTAGACTTTCCTAGGCACTTTCACGAATTCAATTCTCTTAACTATATATATTCCTAATCCATTTTTCATATTTCAACCTTTTCTAGTTTTTAAGGTCTCATTCCTAAACCCACTAATCTGAAATACTAATATTTCAATTTCCATCCTATGGCAAACTTTTCTTTCTCTAGCTTCAATTGTACACTTTCCCAACCTAATGGTTTCCAAATTCCTATGTTCATTCCTTGAGTGTACAAACTAGATATCCCAACTCTTTTTATGTTTAGTGGGCTACTATATGGATTTACGTTTATATATATAATATACTTATATTTTAGAAAATACAAATACGTTCACTCATTATCTCCCTAAGATCACTAGACCGAAGCTCTGATACCAGATGTAACAACCCGGATTCCAACAGACCGATTTTTTTTCAAAAATTCAATCTATCGAAACCCGAGTTGGGTGCTCTATTATCCTGCAGAAAAAGACAGAGATGAAGAAACATGTCAGAACTCATAAAGCATCTCACAACGAAAGGAAATACAGTATAACATTCAAATATTGCTTTACCTTATTAACAATACTGCTAAACCAGTATCCAAAGCTATACCATCTCTGTCATGAACCTAACCTGGAATTAGGTAATGAGGAGGGGGTCAGAACATAAGTTCTTTGTGAGTAGACTTAGAATAAACTTCTATATAATCCTACATATACCGTTCAGTACATTTTCTTGGTTATTAGGTTATTAACAATGTTAGCTCTTTAGGCTATACTCATGTCCCACTAGTAGGTTAACCTAATACAACGTATATGTAGATACCCGCAACTCGTCAAATCCTTTCCATGTATATATACAGTCCCTTGCCGTATGTCGTACGGGCTTCATCATGTAAATCTATACTACTTTAGTGTAGTGCCACCATTCTCGAAATTGTTTGGACTACCACTCTCGATCTTGCTAGATTCCGTGTATCATCTAGATCTAACTAAGGTTTACTATCGAGTGCTTCCTAGATTCAACCAGGGTTTACGCTACCCAGGACCACTGGGGTTTATGCTACCTATTTAACGCTTCTCGGATTCAGGGTTTACGCGACCTAGGTCCAACTAGGGATTATGCTACCTATCGAACGATGCCACCTAGTCTAGGACACACTACCCTGAGCGATATATGTTCCTAGACTTTCCCAAGTACGTGTTGTGAATCGTTATCGATGTCTAGTTGCACATGTCCTCTATATGTGCGGCCCGAGTCCCGTGGCAGGGCTAATCAAGAAACACGGAACTCGGTCGGGAGCTTTAAGTTATCTGCCGATGCAGATGCTAAGGTCTGTTTTTATCTATGTGTGGCTATGGTCCCGCTTGACCCCTCCCTCAACTAATGAAAGGCACCCAAGAAAATCAAGAATGAGAACTATTAGCAGGCCCCCTATGCCCCCACAAACCTATTGGCCAAACTCACACATAACTAGATAGCAAGTATATGGTCTGTTGGAGTTCTCCGCCTTTCCGCTTTACGTACTCGATTGAATCAAGATGGTAGGTAGACGACGACGTGCTATCACAGGGCTAAACAAGATATCGCCGCCTCATGCTGACCCATCCTAGTCTTTAGGTTGCTTATATTGCAACCAAGGCATACCCTTGGCTCTTCTAACGCAGACCTTATCCTCTGTAAGCCCAAGAGGATCATCTGCAACCTCACAGAGGGATACCAAGAGTACCCTCACGTCCCCTCGAAGCCGTGTGCTTCGTAACCCAGTTCGTTGGAGCCTTCTTCATGATCAGATGGACGTTCGCTCCTCCTCGTGTTCTACTTGGCTTTCCTGACTAAGGTTTACTACTTAGTTCTTTTAACTAAGGTTTACTACTTAGTTCTCTTAATCGTTCATTTTCTTAACTAAGGTTTACAACTTAGTCCTCTTAACTAAGGTTTATTACTTAGTTCTCTTTCTCGTTATTTACTTAGTTCTCTTAACTAAGGTTTATTACTTGGTTCTCTTAACCAAGGTTTGATACTTAGTTTCTATTACTTAGTTCTCTTTAACTAAGGTTTGCTATTTAGTTCCTTTTAACCAAGGTTTACCAATGAATTCAAGCATGACTTAAGTTCTCTTTATCAAATGATAGCGTACGGGTATTCTCCCACATTCCCATCTTAGATTAACTTATCTCATGGTATAAGTCGTCCCACCCTTAGAGTCTTGTATTCCCTCTTAAGTCATATTCATTTCTTATCCATAGGATAAGTTTATCTATTATTTAATCTTGTCATTCCCCACTTTTCCTTGCTTTGATACTGTTATATTGGTTAAGTTTGCCTGTGTGTCCAAGTTGACTTAACCCCCAGTCACGTATTCAATTCAATCCACGCGTCATGTCAAATTGGTTAAGTTTTATCTATCAGTTCAAGTTGACTTAACCTACCCATATATCATGTCAAATTAGTTAAGTGTTATATCATCTTCCTTATCGTTTCCTATAACTTATCTTGTCTCATAAGTTATAATTTCCACCTATTATCCTTTCTTTCCTTATTCAAGTTTATTCATAATAGGTTATTTAT
This sequence comes from Allium sativum, assembly GCA_030737875.1. Taxonomy (NCBI): domain Eukaryota; kingdom Viridiplantae; phylum Streptophyta; class Magnoliopsida; order Asparagales; family Amaryllidaceae; genus Allium; species Allium sativum. Next base: position 673,821,061 of record CM060918.1, read on the forward strand.
CATTCCCCATTTCTTGTCATTAATTTTAGATTTGACTTAACCCTTCCATTAACTTAACCCGTTACTTAAACTTTACCCAATTCAATCAACTTATGATACCGTTACGGGTCCCATTTGGTTAACCATATCTAAATTTTTGTTTCACATGTCACCCATGTCCCACTTAACCCTCTTTATTATAGTTTCCGTGTTTTACACATGTCTTACTACGGTTAAGTCTACCTTAGTCATGTTCTACATGTCATTTATATCACCCACTTAACCCTCTAACCATACCCATGTCACCCACATGTCTTATTATGGTTAGTATTTCTTAATTTATTTATTGTGTCGTAATGATGTATGACCTCTCACATTAGACGTCCGTTCGTGGTTGCTGGAATTGCCGGGCGGTTCCGGGCAGTCTTACACCACAAACGCGCCTAACCTCGTGTCATAAACCGTTACGCCTCTTGTTCTTGCCATTGACCTCTCACATTAGATGTCCGCTTGTGGTTACTGGATTTTCCGGGCGGTTCCGGGCAGTCTTACACTATAAACGCGCCTAACCTTGTGTCATAGGCATTCAATAACAATCGTCTTTCACCCAAACCCCAAATTCATGTCATGTGTTCTAAATTCAACTTAATTACAATTCATTTTTATGCATATTTCCAATTTGTCATTAACTACACCAATTACATAATTGTTAAACAAATTTCATATTACCCAAATTATCCAATTATAGCCAAATTCACCGATTACATGTTATTCATACCCAAACCTTCTAATTTCCAATATCCAATTATACCCAATTTCATATAATCAATATTTTCCCGATATATATATATATATATATATATATATATATATATATATATATATATATATATATATATGTCCCAACATTCCCACGTTCATGCATATAATCTAATTCACCCTCTCGGCTTATTTCCCAAGTCACAAATAAATTTCACCAACCCATGTTATCCAATTACATGTTGTTAATATTAAATTACACCAATTCCATATCCAATGACAATTATGTCAAACTTACATACATTCAACACTACAGATTATGTTCCTCGACTGCATAAAATAGATTATGCCCAATATATGCAATAACAATTGTTATGCCACAAACCCCAAAATTACAAATTATATTCCTCGATCGCATAAAATAGATTATGCCCAATATTCCCATATTCCAATCGTGCGTATTGTATAAAAAGATTTCTTCTAGGTTCGAGATAACCTAGATCCAAAAATAAAAAGTGGAAGGAGAATAAAAGAGCAATTATTAATCATGAATCTTGCATTGAATTAATAACTGGGGAATGATGAACGATAATAATACTATTATACAACAAATTTATTATAATTCCACTCACGTTGACTGGATTGGGGAAAATAAACGATTTATTGATGTAGAACTCTGATTTAATCTTCTTATTTGATTGTTGGTGAAGAGCTTGAATCGTTGATGAAGAATTTTGCTTCTTGATTTGATTAAACTCCAAAGTTGATGAAGAACTTGCAATTTAGTTTAGGGTTTTGGGGCGGCGGCCATGTTTGGTTGATGTTTGGTGGCATGGAGGCGTCAGAAGGAATTGTTTATGAATTAGGTTAGTCTAGGCACTATTTTATAGGTGTAGAGAGTGTTTTAGAGCCATTAGATCGCCCTAGAAGCCATCCGGTCTGTCCAGCACACCAAAAATCATCACTGCCCAGATCTGGAAAAATCAGGGGGGAGGTCGACCTCCCTGGGTAGGTCGACCCCCAAGTCGACCTGCCTGGGTATTTTTCTGAATTTTTGTTGAATCTTCCGCAGGCCATAACTCTTTCATACGGAGTCCGATTTTCGAAAACTTGGACTCTATTCCAAGCAGAATTTCGAGACGAATGCAATGGTGATGTCCATTTTACTTAATTCCCAATATTTAAATTAAGTACCCTTATTTTATTATCTTCTCTGTTACGTACAGTGTCATTGAATTAATCTATCCTTCTCTTTCGTGTATTAATTAATTTTCATTGTACATCACCATTATAACCTATCTAAGCATATATATATATATATATATTCATTTTTTATTTATATTAAAAATGCGGGGTGTTACAAATTAGGTCTTGTTATCAGTTATGATAGGCCTGAGGAGCCCTAATCGACATATGATGTTTCTGACGATAAAGTTGATCACCTGCTTTGTCGAGAATGTAATCAGTGGTTTAGCTTCGAACCACTTTATGAAATGGTCAACTTCCATAGTCGCATAATTTGCCTTATCCTTCGATATTGAAGAACTATTGATGATGTCTGCTCCTTATATCAAAAATGGCCAAGGACTAACCATTTGGGCAAGTTGAGTTGGTGGAGCTCTCATAATCTTGGGTAATCTCCAGAACTTGTCATAGCATCATGAATAATTAGCCTTATCTCAGTTAATGGTAGGCAAAAAATAGTCGTATCGAAGTATTTTCTTTGCCAAAGTTTGACCCCCCCAATGATCACCATGCTTGCCTTAATGTACTTCTTTCAACGCAATCTTGGCGTCGCCATGAGCTACACACTAGAGCAGTGGGATGGAGGAACGCTTTTGATACAACACGTCTTCATAGAAGGTATATCTTGAAGCATTACGTAGGAGAGCACGCTTCACACTATTTCGCTTGGGTAAGGTTTCGTGCAGGAGGAAGTTCTTAATAAGTGTCATCCATGATTCCCTTTTTGGTGCAACATCCAATGCCCAATCGATTTCCATCTGATCTATTCTCGGGGTGGACAGCATCTCTATCGGGACCAACAATGTCTGCGTCGGATTCTCCAAGTTAGCTAGCTTTGTCAAAGAGTCAGCTTTCTCATTTCGCTCCCATGGGATGTACGACATACGCTAGTATTCGAATCCAACCAAAAATTCTTCAACTCGATCAAGGTAGGCAGCAAGGTGTGTTCCTTTTATCTAGAATTTCCTCTTCACCTGAAATACAATGACTTGTGAGCCATAGGAAATGTCAATTGCCTTCACTTCCAATTCCTTTACGAGTCTAAGCCTGACAATCATGGCTTATACTTCGCCTCATTATTGGTCTCTGGGAAGTCTAACCTCAATGCATAACAGATTGATTGCTCCTCAGGAGTTATGAAACAACTCTAGTGCTAGATTGTCGATCGTTTCGAGCTCCATCTGTGAATAGCTTCCATATGGAAGTTGGTAGTACAACCTCCTCAATCTTCTCATCCGGAGCCATGATTTCCGAAGTAAAGTTTTCCAATTCCCACGCTTTGATCGGCATCTAAGAAATGAATGTAATATCGAACCAACTTATTTCGATATTCCATTTGAGCAACCTTCAGATGCTTTAGGAAGCTGAAGGACCTATTGTAGCATCTAACCAGTATACACCTTAATGGGATGAGCCTAGAAGTAGTGGCGTAGCTTCCTCGAGGCTATTAGGAAGTTGTAAGCGATTTTCTCGAACTTCGGGTACTTAAGCTCTGCCCCCATCAATCTTTTACTTACGTAGTACACATGTTGTTGAACCCGGTTTTCTTTGTGTATAAGTTCTAAACTAATGGAATGCAAGGACACTTCCAAATAGACAAATAAGTCATCATGATTGATTAACTTTGACAATATCGAAGGCCTTTCCAGGTGATTCAATAGGTACCGAAATGCTTCGACATAGTCTAGTGTCCAAGAAAAGTTGCGCTTCCCTCGCTTTAATAGGTCAAAGAAGGGTATGTGTTTGTTAGTTTCCTTAGATATAAATCTACTCACAGTTGCCACCTTCGCTTTCAGACTCTGCATGTAACTAATCTTACAAAGTTCTTGAATGTTCTTTATGGCTTCTATCTGCTCAGGATTAACTTCAATCCCTCGAGAATTTACGATGAAACCCAAAAATTTCCCTAATGTAACGCTAAAAGAAAATTTCAAAGGGTTTGGTTTCATCCTATATTGGCAAAGAATACTGAACATTTCAGCTAAGTCATTAACATGGTTGGAAAATGTAGCAATTTTACAAGTATGTCATCTACGTAAAATTCCATTTACCTCCTAGTTTGATTTTGAAACATGTGATTAACTAACTATTGATATGTCGTACTTGTTTTCTTTAATCCAAACGGCATGACCACATAACCATATAACCAAAGGTCCATTATAAATCTAGTGTTGTCCTGGTCTGGCACATGCATTATGATTTAATTATACCTAAAGTATGCATCCATGAAGGAAAGAAGCTCATGCCTAATTGTCCAGTCCACGAGCTGGTCAATTCTGGAAAGCGGAAAGCTGTCTTTAGGGTGAGCCTTGCTCAAGTATGTGAAATCAATGCATATCCTCCACTTTCCGTTTGACTTCATTACAAGGACCGGATTTGACACCATGCGTTGGATAAACCCATTTCTCTTTTTCTTCTCTGCTTTCTCCTTCAATGTTGTCGACCTCTCAGGACCAAGCATGCATCTCTTTTGCTTCACCGGAACGTACTTTGGATCAACGTTAAGAGAGTGACTCATAATTGGAACACCCTGTAATTTTAACAACACTAAGAGATGATAAATTAAAGAATAATTAATTTAATATTCAGAATTAAGTGAAATGGACTGCGCCATTGCGTTCATCTCGAAATTGCGGTCAAAATAGACACCTGGTTTGCGTAAAACGGACACCGTATGAAGAAGTTATTAAGGTTTGAAGTTTTTATACGTGTAAGAATATATATATATATATAATACGCCCATAAGTCAAAAATCAGTTCAAATAAATTCAAAATCGCAGAATTCGGGTAAGCGAGAAATTTCCCGCCTAGGGGTGTCGACCCCATAAAGGGGGAGTCGACCCATGGGTCGACCCCACAAGGAGGGTTCGACCCCCCTGCGATAGATTTTGGAAAATCCTTCTTTTTGTATTTGGACTCCTTTCTGGATCTGTTTCGTTGTCTTTAGGCCATAAATAAGACCCCATTTCTCTTGTTTCTTCATTCTAAAATCAATGGAGAACTAGATGTTGCCTCTGCCCAGATTGAATCAAGCCTGTTTCAGCTAATTAGAGTTATTCAGATTTGCAATTCAACGTCTACAATCTTTCTTCTATTTTCTAGATCCAAAATCACTGTGAGTCTATGTTAATTTTAGATCTAAATAATTAAAAGTAAATATTGACAAGACTGTAATTTGGATCTATGCATGTGACTGTGTGAATCATATCAGATCTGTTATAACCTGTTTATCTAAATTATTCTGACATGACTATGAAACTAGATCTGAACCTATACCTATTTATCATGTCAGATCCATCATATTTGTAAATATAGTTCACCGTTTAAATCACCCCATGCATGTTCCTATTATGTTTGTGGTTAAATCGGATCTATTACTAGTTGGATATTCATTGTTTAGATCTCATCATGCTTGTTTATGATGTCCCTATTATGTTAGAATCAATTCTATTGTCACATGTTCATCAGATCTGTTCCTATATGCCTAGTTGTCACCATGCCACTATATGTTTATGGCTGTTTCTGCCATCATATCTCAACTTTGATATTATGTTCATTTCTATCCTCTTTCCTCCTTCTTTTCCCTTTTTATTTTATAGTCAGGCTATCTTCAACCCTAGGCATGCCGCTGAAATATGCGAATGCGTTAAATTGGGAACGAGGGGAAAACGATAAAATTTGGGCATAACTTGTAATTGGAATTTTAGGCATAAATTGAATAAAATATATAAACTTGAATTTGGGGACATAAGTCAACTTATGATTAAAGACCTTAATTTGGGGTGTATGGTTCATTATGAACACAACTTGGGAAAGGGGCATGAAAACCTATAATGACATAGGTACAATTGATTAATAATGGAAATGCCTAAAATTAAAATAACTGAAATTGTAATCGCACTTAGACACGAGGTTAGATTACACTTGTGGTGGAAGTCTGCCCGGACCAGCCCGACATAACTAGCGACCACAAGTGGTGAATATAATGTGAGTGGTCTAAGTGCATAACCACGTGATGTGCTAAGACATGAGGTTGAACCCGATTGGTGGAATAAGTCTGTGCGGACTCGCCCGGCATATCCAGCATCCACAAGTTGTAGGCTTAATGTGGGAGGTCTAGCATATTATAACCATAAATTAATATATGGTAATAGACTTGAATACTTAAATCCATAGGGATTATGCGAACATGTCAATTTGAATAGGGGTTAAGTAAACTTAGTTGAAACAGTGGGACAGTTAAGTATATCTGGGTTGGGTGGGTAATATTTATATATATAGGCCTACAAACTTAATTGGTTGGGGTTATGAAATTAAAGACACCGTTAAATAAGCATAACCTGTGGAAATCCTAGTGGGTATGAAAGACAAAGGGGAGAGCTTGCATCATCTTGTGTGTTGGACCCTCTTCAGTCATCCTACTGTGGGGCCAGCACAGGGTGTCTACGGAGTAGGGAGCCGATCGACTAGGGTAGTTGTTAGGGTACATTTAGACGTACGCCTAAGTCTACCATCTTGTAGTTGTTGGGGATCATCTTGTTAACAAGACACTAGTATTGGTGTAGAGGAATCGTTAGAGAAGCGCAATATACTTTATCATGTTTATCCTGTTTACCTTGTCATACCTGTCTTTTATGAGGTTATCTTTCTTATCCATTTTATATGCATGTCATGATACTTTTACTTATTTATATGCTAAAAGTAACTAGACACGCTAGACTTTATGTCTGACCTATTTTGTTTCCTCTTCTTCTCTTCCGTTTCATCCCCAGGTTCTCAGGGTGGGAATACTTAGGCTTGACAGGATTCGGCTTTCATTCTACTTGGAGCTGCTTAGATGTATTGCTCAAGCTTTTATCCATTTTATTATGGCTATGTTTTGTTTGGGGATTATGCTTCTATTATTATTGTACTCTGATGTTTTAGGTACAAGACAGAATTTTAATGATCTAACTAGTTTTATGTTTTTCAAACATATGATGTAACCATGTTTTGAACCACAACGCTTCATGATTAATAAAAGTTTTTAATTCTGCTGCTACTTTATATTTTTCTTGTAATGTTTCTGTTTCTGTTTACCTATAACGCTTCACGAAACTTAATGCATTCTCTTAATGAGTGACATTAATGGACATGGGTGTCACACTTGGTATCAGAGCTGAAGGTTACAAGATCGGATAAAGTTTTTGAAAATTATTTTCAAAAAGGGTTCAAAAGAAAGCATTTTCAAAAAAGAAAAGTCTGTTTTAAAAAACATATTCCCCAAATCCATATGTAACATTTTCGATCCTTTCTCTGAATCTCTTTCCTTTTCTTTTCAACATGTCTGGGGAACCTAATATTTCTGAAGGCGTTACGATAATGGTCTGGTTCCGTAGGTATCTTGAGGCTATGGCGCCTGCCGAAGGCCAAGGAAACATTCCCACCACCCCCAGCTGCACCCGTTGTACCTCCTCCTCCTCCGCGTGCTGATAATTTTTCTAAGATATGTAAAAACTATCGTGCTATGTACGGAAAGTCATACAATGGAACTGAGACTATCGTGGAGGCAAGAAATTGGCTGAAAGAGACAGAGAACTTGTTTGGAATTTTCGAAGTTAATGATTATAAGAAAGTTCAGTTAGCCATCTGTCTACTAAAAGACGAAGCTTCATTCTGGTGGGAAGTGACACATGCAGGACGTCCAGTGGAGACTTGTGATGATTTTCGGCAAAGGTATGAAATGAAGTTTCTTTCTGAAGCTGAGAAAAGCATGCAAATGTAAAGGTTCTTGGCGCTCAAGCAAGGAGGCATGACTGTTAAAGAGTATGTTAACAAGTTCAACCAGCTAACGAGGTTTAGGTTGGAACTAGTAGATACTCCGCATAAGAAAGCTTTGCATTTGATAGAGGACTGAATGAACCCCTTCATGGGTTAGCCATGTCTCATATTCCAATAGGAGCAACTTTTGAAAGGCTCATTGATATGGCCTTGATGCATGAGGAAGACAAGGGCGACAAGAAAGAAACTAAGGTGGAAGAAACACAAAATAAGAAAGTATGGCCCAAGAAGGGACAGCAACAACAAAAGAAAGGCAGAAAGAACGACAAGGCTAAGGATAAAAGGAAGTGCAAGAATTGCGGACGTGAGGGTCATTTTATCAAGGAATGCAAAAGAAAAAAGAATGCTTTCTTCATTTGTGGAGAGGTCGGACACTTTTCTAAGAAATGCCCAAAGAAGCAAGGACAAGGTCAAAGAGCAGGAGCTTCTGGAGGGCAAGCGCATGCTCTCGTGATCAGTGCTTTAGATCGAGGTAGGAAAGTCTCTGTGGAAGGTTTGATTTCTCTTTCCAATCATCCTATTATAGCTCTTTTTGATACTGGTGCTTCGCATTCATTTATATCTGATTCTGTGGTTGAGTCTCTGCACCTTAGTACTAGTCTGGTAGTGGATCCCGTTTTTGTCACAAACCCCATTGGTGGTTCGGCTTATTTGTCCATGATTTGTTGGGGTTTGAGGATATTAGTATTAGGCGTCGAGTTTGAGTGCGACGCATATGTGCTCAATTTTATGGGCTATGGTTTGATTCTAGGGATGGATTGTCTAGCCACGTATGGTGCCATTATCGATTGTGAGAGGGGGGTCGTTAGACTTTTGACTTGCCATAGGAGGGCCCTCGAGATTTATTGTCACCCTAAGGGGTCTGCCATGCTTAGTTTCCTAGAGTCTCTTGATACATCTATCAATGATCTGCAGTCTGTTCCACTAGTCCAAGACTATCCTGATGTTTTTGAGGAGGTTCAGAGCTTACCTCCGAGGCGCGAGATCGATTTTCGTATATACTTGGTGGACAATGCAAAGCCAGTTGCATTGCCCGAGCGCCACATGGCTCCAAGGGAAAGGACAGAGCTAAGCAAACAAGTAGGGAAGCTACTTGAAAAAGGGTTTATTAGACGAAGCATATCTGAATTGGGTGCTCCGGTGGTTTTCCCAACTAAGGCAGATGGTTCGCTTCGCTTATGCGTAGACTATAGAGAGTTGAACAAACTCACTAAAAAGAACAGGCACCCACTCCCGAGGATAGATGATTTGTTTGACAAGCTTGTTGGTGCATTAGTATTCTCTCAGTTAGATTTAGTCACAGGGTTTCATCAGTTGAGGATGGCCGAGGACAGTATAGATCATATCGCTTTTAGGACACCAGATTGTTTCTTTGAATGGCTAGTTATGCCTTTTGGGTTGACGAATGCACCTGCCTATTTTGTTGATTTGATGAGTAGGGTGTTTTGGGAATTTCTTAATAAGCTCGTCGTGGTCTTTTGTTGATGATATCTTGATCTTCTCAAAGAGCGAGGAAGAGCATGCCCAACACTTGAGAGAAGTTTTAGAAAACTCTTTGTGCGCATCAACTTAAGGATAAATTCTCTAAATGTCATTTTTGGAGAAAGGAGGTGAGATTTCTAGGGAATGTGGTCTCTAAAGATGGGATAGCAGTAGATCCCGCAAAGGTAGTTGCAGTTCAAGATTGGAAAATTCCTAAGAATGCAACAGAAGTGAGAAGCTTTCTTGGATTAGCGGGCTATTATAGGAAATTCATTAAGGACTTCGCAAATATATCAACCCCACTCACCAAGTTGATGAAGAAGAATTTGGTGTTTTCGTGGGATATAGATTGTGATGTTGCTTTCCAATGATTGAAGAGGGCTCTGACAACAGCCCTAGTCTTGACCTTGCTTGATGGAAATAAAGTGTTTACAGTATACACTGATGCATGTGTTAGAGGGCTTGGTGCGGTTCTGATGCAAGTGGGGAGGGTAGTATGTTATGGAGGTAGACAACTAAGGGTTCATGAGAAGAACTACTGTACCTATGACCTAGAGCTAGATGCCATAGTATTCGCACTTAAGACATGGTGTCATTGTTTGCTTGGAGAGAAGTTCGAGTTGTACACCGATCATAAATTTTCTCAAGTACTTGCTCTCGCAAAAGGATCTAAATTTAAGGCAACAAAGGTGGATGGAGTTCCTAGCATCTTATGACTTCGAGATTGCCTATACCCCTAGCAAGGGTAGTGTGGTGGCAGACGCACTGAGTAGGCAGTGGATGAACTTAAGTCCTCTGTTTGTAGAAAGGAAAAGCTTGGAGTTTATATCGACTTTTGACTTTAGGCCTTCCACCGAGTTTTTGCCTGACTTATTTGCATCACTAGAGGTGCGACCTACTCTTATGGATCAGATAGGAGCTTTGCAGCGAGAGGATCCACAGATTTTAGACATCTTGGATAGGCTTATTAAAGGGGAGACTTCTAGTCACCTCAATAGATATTCCATAGACGGTAAAGGGTGGTTGCGGCGAGATGGAAGGCTTTGTGTTCCCTAAATTGGGAGTCTTTTGAAGACAGTCCTAGAGGAAGCCCATCATTCTAAGATGGCTATTCATCTAGGCGGTGAAAAGATGTATAGAGATATGAAGAGGGTTTTCTTTTGGGCTGTGATGAAGAAAGATGTGGCAGAGTTTGTTTCTCAATGTTTGGTTTGCCAGCAAGTTAAAGTTGAGCAAAAGAAGCCCGATGGTTTACTTCATCATTTGGAGGTTCCACAGTGGAAGTGGAAGAGCGTCTATATGGATTTCATAGATGGTTTGCCAAGATCGAAGAAAGGCAACACCAGTATTTGGGTTGTAGTAGATAGACTTACAAAGAGCGCTCATTTTATTCCAGTTAAGTGTGAGAGGACGGCAGCATGGTATGCAGTAGTTTATGTTCGTGAGATAGTCCGTCTTCAGGGAATACCTTCCAACATCGTAAGTGATCATGACCCCATCTTCACCAGTGAATTTTGGAGGAGCTTGCAAGAAGCATTAGGTACACAGTTGTGTTTGAGCACCGCTTATCACGCTCAGACAGATGGACAGACGGAAAGGGTGAACAGAGTTCTTGAAGATCTTTTAAGGTTGTGTATCCTAGACTTCAGAAGGACTTGAGAAGAGCATCTTCCTTTAGTGGAGTTCTCCTACAACAATATATATCAAGCTAGCATTGGCATGGCACCCTTCGAAGCATCGTACGGACGACCCTGTAGATCACCGACTTGTTGATGGGAATCTACAGAATGACTACTACTTGTACCACATATGGTTAGAGAGACATCTGAGAAGATTGATCTTATTAGACGGCAAATGAAGACAACTTAGGATAGCCAGAAGTCCTACGTAGACAAGAGAAGGACTGACATTGAATTTGAAGTAGGACACATGGTTTTTATTAAGGTGTCACCTTTGAGGAATGTGGTTCACTTCGGATCTGTAGGGAAATTGGCGCCATGATTTGAAGGGCCATTTCCCATAACATAAAGGATTGGCCCAATGGCCTATAGAGTAAAGCTACCAGAAAGGCTATCCGGCGTTCATGATGTTTTCCACGTTTCTCATTTATGGAAGTACTTGCATGATACCGTGGAAATAGTTGAGCCGAGTATATTGGAGGTAGTAGAGGTGGAACGGAAGGCGACAGTCAGACGATTTCCTACCTGTATTCTTTGATCAGAAGTTAAGAAGCTATGCAATAGAGAAGTCAAGTTGAGAAAGTTCTGTGGGGAGATAACCCAGAGGATGCAACTTGGGAGACCGAAGACAAGATTCGTGCTTCGTACCCTTTTCTTTTTGAGGGTATGTTCTTAACTTCCTTTCCAAAGCTTTTATTTATACTTGTTTCTATCATTTAAAGTATATCCTATCGACCAAATCTTCGACCTTTAGGTAGAAATCCCATGGATGTAAACATATGTTTGAGACATATTATGTTTGATGGATGCAAATGGATGCAAGTGTTTGCTAGTGGTTGCTCGTGGATGCATATACACACACATTAGGCACTAGATCGTCTCAATCACTCTCATACTGCATATGGATGTGTGCACAATTTTCTTTTTTTATGGATGAAAGTGAGTGTATCATCTTATGGATATTGCATTTGGATGGATGAGTGTGCACACATATAGAACTTACAAGTTATAATAGGATTATTTGCATACATGTTGGATTCATGACACTAACATACATTACATTAAGGAGGTCGACTGAATTAGTAGACTGCCTGATCTTCGCATTAGTATTGGGAAATATACACACACCTTTGCATATGTTCATATAAGTAATAGAAATCTTTTAAGGACAATGGATGCCTCTGATTGGTGGATGAGTAGATGGATGTGGATGTTAGGATATACATTCTTCTTAACTTAAAGATTTCGGGGACGAAATCCTTTGAATAGGGGAGATGTAATACCCCATAATTTTAACATCACTAAAAGATGATGAATTAAAGAATAATTAATTTAATATTCAGAATTAAGTGAAACGGACTGCACCATTGCGTTTGTCTCGAAATTCTGGTCAAAATAGACACCTGCTTTACGTAAAACGGACACCATATGAAGAAGTTATTAAGGTTTGAAGTTTGTATACACGTAGGAAGAATATATATATATATATATAATAAGCCCAGAATTCAAAAATCATTTCAAATAAATTCAAAATCACAGAATTCGGGTGAGCGGGAAATTTCCCGCCCAGGGGTGTCGACCCCACAACAGGGGTCGACTCCCCCTGCGACAGATTTGGGAAAATCCTTCTTTTATATCTGGACTCCTTTCTGGACCTGGTTCGTTGGCTTTAGGCTGTGAATAAGACCCCATTTCTCTTGTTTCTTCATTCTAAAATCAATGGAGAACTAGATGTTGCCTCTGCCCAGATTGAATCAAGCCTTTTTCAGCTAATTAGAGTTATTTAGATTTGCGATTCAATGTCTACAATCTTTCTTCTATTTTCTAGATCCAAAATCACTGTTAGTTTTTGTTAATTTTAGATCTAAATAATTAAAAGTAAATATGATATGACTATAATTTCGATCTATGCCTGTGACTGTGTGAATCATATCAGATCTGTTATAACCTGTTTATCTAAATTATTCTGACATGGCTATGAAACTTGATCTGAACCTATACCTATTTATCATGTCAGATCCGTCATCGTTGTAGATCTAATTCACCGTTTAAATCACCCTATGCCTATTCTTATTATGTTTGTGGTTAAATCGGATCTGTTACTAGTTGGATATTCACTGTTTAGATCTCATCATGCTTGTTTATGATGTCCCTATTATGCTCATCAGATCTGTTCCTATTTGCCTATTTGTCACTATGCCACTATATGTTTATGCCTGTTTCTGCCATCATATATCAATTTTGATATTATGTTCATTTTTGTCCTCTTCCCTTCTTCTTTTCCCTTTTTATTTTATAGCCAGGCTATCTTCGAGCCTAGGCATGCCGCTGAAATATGCGAATGCGTTAAATTGGAAACAAGGGGAAAACGATAAAATTTGGGCATAACTTATAATTGGAATTTTAGGCATAACTTGAATAAAATATATGAACATGAATTTGGGGTCATAAGTCAACTTGTGATTAAAGTCCTTAATTTGGGGTGTATATTTCATTTTGAAAACAACCTGGGAAAGGGGCATTAAAACCTATAATTACATAGGCATAATTGATTAATAATGGAAATGCCTACAATTACAATAACTGAAATTGTAATCGCACTTAGACACGAGGTTAGATTACGCTTGTGGTGGAAGTTTTCCTGGACCAGCCCGACATAACCAGAGACCACAAGTGGTGAATCTAATGTAATTGGTTTAAGTGCATAAACATGTGACGTGCTATGACACGAGGTTAAGCCCAATTGGTGGAATTAAGTCTGCGCGGACCCGCTCGGCATATCCAACATCCACAAGTTATAGGCTTAATGTGGGAGGTCTAGCATATTACAACCATAAATGAATATACGGTAATAGACTTGAATACTTAACCTAGTTGAATCCACAGGGATTGTGTGAACATGTCAATTTGAATAGGGGTTAAGTAAACTTAGTTGAAACGGTGGGACGGTTAAGTATATCTGGGTTGGGTGGGTAATATTTATACATATAGGCCCACAAACTTAATCGGTTGGGGATATTTAATTGAAGACACCGTTAGGGAAGCATAACCTGTGGAAATCCTAGTGGGGATGAAAGACAAAGGGGAAGGCTTGCATTATCTTGTGTGTGGGACCCGTTTCAATCAGTAACCCATATAATAGTATCGAACGAGCACTCCGCCCTAGGTCGGGATCGAGGCACGCTTACTGGGTTGATTGTAAGAGATCCAAACGTGGGGGACGGTGTGGGCGACGCATACCAACCGGGTCATGTGCGTGCATGGTTCGGACAGAGGAAAATATGACGCCGTGACACCTGTAGATATGGTTGTGCATCCTAAAAACTAAGGGTTTCCATTTTAGGGAGTGATACACCCTACTGTGGGGCCAGCACAGGGTATCTATGGTTTAGGGAGCCAATCGACTAGGGTAGTAGTTAGGGTACATTTAGACGTACGCCTAGGTCTACCATCCTGTAGTCGTTAGGGATCACCTTGTTAACACGACACTAGTATTAGTGCAGAGGGATCATTAGAGAAGCACAATATACTATATCATATTTATAATATTTACCTTGTCATACCTGTCTTTTATGAGGTTATCTTTCTTATCCACTTAGTATGCCCTTCATGATACCTATTTATATGCTAAAAGTAACTGGAATCACTAGACTTTATGTCTTACCTATTTTGTTTCCTCTTCTTCTCTTCTGTCCCCCCCCCCCCCAGGTTCTCAGGGTGTGAATACTCGGGCTTGACAGGATTCTGCTTTCATTCTGCTAGGAGCTGCTTAAATGTATTCTCAAGCTCTTATCTTTTTATTATGGCTATGTTTTGTTTGGGGATTATGCTTCTTTTATTGTTGTACTCTGATGTTTTAAGTACAAGACAGAATTTTAATGATGTAATGCGTTTTATGTTTTTCAAACATATGATGTAACCATGTTTTGAACCACATTGCTTTATGATTAATAAAAAAATTAATTCGCTGCTATTTTATATCTGTCTTGTAAGTTTCTATTTTTGTTTACCTATAACGCTTCACGAAACTTTATGCATTCTATTAATGAGTAACATTAACGGACGTGGGTGTCACAATAATAGTCGATGATATCTCACATATGTCATCATGGATCCAAGCAAACACATCAAGGTTTACAGAAAGAAAGTTGGTCGATTCCCTCATCCAAAGAGGTCCAAGGTCGGATCCGATTTTCAAGACCTTAAAAGGGTCATCGTTTTCATCGAGAACGCCATCATTTTTTCATTGGGGCCGCCCTTTGGTGTCCTGGCTCTTCGTCTTTTCTCGTATCCATGTCTTTGAATTGATAGCTGCATTGTTCGGGCTAGGGATTTCCCTTTACTTCTTATGTAGTGGCACCCCTGATGCGAAGGAAATTATCTACAGCCTTTCCCTTCGCCTTTTCATGGGCTTCCTTCCATTCTACCAAGTAGCATTCCCATCCTACTACCTGGTCTGCTTGCATAACCCCGACCACTTTCTCATTTGGAAAATTTAGGATCAAGCATGATGTAGCTATGAATGCTAAGAATTCAGCAAGGGTTGTACGGCCTAGAAAAGCTTTATATGAAGATTATATATATAACACAAGAAATGGGCCTCCCTTACCAAACTCGATTGGAAACTCGATCATTCCCACCAATTCATTCATAGAGTGATTAAAGCCAATTATTCATGCCTTACGCAGCTT
Source organism: Allium sativum (assembly GCA_030737875.1). Lineage (NCBI taxonomy): Eukaryota > Viridiplantae > Streptophyta > Magnoliopsida > Asparagales > Amaryllidaceae > Allium > Allium sativum. The sequence continues at coordinate 673,836,716 of CM060918.1, forward strand.
TAAGTCTTTCGCCTTCAACATCTTTTGGTCATGGGTTCTCTTGAACATAATATTTATGGATGGCCCACAGTCAACCAGGACTTTCTGTACCAATGCAAGGCCCACTATGGCCATAATTACAAGTGAATCAATACTCAGGGCCTCTAACCTATCAACTTCTGTATTTCAGAAGATTACATCATCCTTCTTTGTCGTCCTTTGTTTCATGGGAGCAAGCTTCTTGGTAGTGTTGCATTCTTCAGCCTTGACATGATTCACTGCGTTTATGTATTGATCCATAGTCCCAAGACTAGAACCAACCAGATGTTGTTCTCCGACAATGGTGTTAATTACAATTCCTTTGTTCTATTACTTGGCGCTAGATCTAATAACTGCCTGACCTTGTCGATTAGGGTCCAAAGTCCATCGCCCCCTATCCCACGAGGCCACTCGACGCTCGTCCAACTTTCCTTCTTGAAATAACTTCCCCACGATATCCTGGAGTTGACGACATTCATTACTCGTATGGCCATAGATTTCATGAAACAAAAATAAATTCCTTGTTTGTTTCTCTTTCTCCGTGGACTCCCATGGAGCGGCCATATTGTATTGCATCACATTATAGGTGTCAACTTAAATGTTCTCCAAAATATCTTCCAAAGGTGTGTAATTGTCAAAAGTCATGAATGAGGGTCGCTTTATGGCAACCCTTTTTTAAGTACCAATTCCTCTACCTCTGTTTCTACATTGATTGTCGTTCCTTTTGTTCTGGTTCTGAAATTAACTTGAACTTCCCCAGAATTTTCTCCAAATTATTTCACTGCTACATTTTTTTGTACTCCTTTATTTACCATATCACCGATCATCCTTTTTTTGATTTCTTTCTACATCCTCAATCCACAAGAAATCGTTGCATATCGTATAATTAATCTAAAGTAGAGGGAGGCTTTCCAGTTAACTATCTTCCAAATTCTGTGTCGGGGTCAACACCATCAACCATTGGCATTAATATAATTTTGCCTTTAGAATTATAACTTCAGTGATGGCAGTGTTGAAGCGCTCAAGGTAATCTTGAGTGATTCCCCGTGAGCTTGGTTTACATGGAAGAGGGTCATGACATGTTTTGATTTGGCAGTGTGAAGGAGGAATTGATTCATAAATTTCTTGCACAAATCCTAAAAAGTGGGTAGCGACCTTGGAGGCAATGGGGTGAACCATATGAGTGCAACCCCATCAAGGTGAATAGGAGTTCCTTGCACTTTATGGAATCTGGAGTTGCAACTGTATCCATGTACCATGTGTACCTCATCAAGTGCTGGTGGGAATCATTCTTGCCTGAATAACGATTCATTTGAGGCAAGTTAAATCTTCGGGGAAACTATACAGGTAGAGCGTATGGCTGCGATCGTTTACCCAGTCCTCATTACTATAGCTCTTGTTATCGTTCATAATATGCTTCAACATGCCAACCATCTATGGGGTATTGAACATAAACTAGGGTTTTGAACTTTCCTCTTACCTGACCCTTCCCGTTCCTACAGCAAGCAACGTCGCTTGTGCCGCTATCTGGGCGATACTTACTTGGCCTTTGTTGTCCTAGTCGATCACGGGACGCAAGGGGTGAAGCATAGGAGCACGAGAGTGCCAAAAGTATTGCGATCTCTTGGAGGAGGAATTCGGTTTAGTGAAGGGACTTCCGGTTCGGCATTATCTAATTCGACATATTCGAAACGGGCTCATTCGATTTGTCAAGCCAGAAGGTCACCAAACCGGAGCTCTTGCACATTTTGTGGCATGGCATATTTCCGTTGCTGCGACTCTTATCCACACCGTCTTGACTAGTATGAAGCTTCTGTGTGATTGGGTGGGGGATTAAGAGTTCTCTGGCTCCTGAAAACGTTCTACTTTGCTGCCCCCTATTCATATCCTTCTTAAGGCATTATTTTTGCGCATATGATTATCCATCACAGTAGATGTCTCATTCAATTTTTCCATAAGTCCCATAAAGGCATCATGGGCCACGAAAGCGGATGCTAGAGTGGCAGTTACAGTGGGTATATTCTCGATCCAGTTCGGCATAATCGAAATCGGATTCTAGTTAGCATCAGCTTGATTCATCTCTTCCTGAGAACGGATGGAAGGCCTGAAGGAGGCGGTTGCTCTCTAAGACGCCATTTTTGTAAAGATTTGAGGAATGAGAGAATTTCTTTTTGGACTTGGTGATTCAAAAAGTAGATTTCCCACGTCCACACACAAGGATAAAACGAGGATTACAAAGTACAGAATAAAAATGATGAGAATGCAGTTTAAAACGAGGAACAAGCACACACAAGGATTTATAGTGGTTGGGCTATAGATTGCCTACGTCCACTTTATTACTTCTCTTAAATTAGTATGAGAAAATGAGAATATAGAGTTTGAGATGATGAAATCTCAAGTATAGAGTTTTTGCAGTAAATAAAATACGTAAGAGAAGCTAGAAGATCCATTTTTGATGCTTCATGAGGCTATTTATAGATGAAGTACGGATCCAGTTTGGCATAAGACTTGAGCGAAAAAATAGGAGTAGTGGAGTGAGTCAAAAGAATGAGCCACTACACCATATTAGCGAATTTGGCACATAAGGATGCGGATATACAATTCGGCTAAAAGCCGTATCAAGTTTGATAATGCTCAGATTCGTACCAAACAATAGATTGTGATCCACGCCGCCCCAAATACCCCAAATATGGCCATCCATCGCGAATGCTCTGGATCGGTTAATTTGATACGGCTTAGGGCCAAATCGAATGAGTATCATATTGTGCATCTCACTAGAAACTTGGAATTAAAATTTTGGCCGCTCCTCATTCCCTCTGTTTTACTTCAATGGTGACCAAAAACCCAAATTAGGGTTTTCGGTCACCAAAACGTGCCTCCACCCTTCTTTGGAATCACCTCCTCTTGCATCCTAAACATAGGATCCCTTCCATCTTGCTTCCTCTTTCAATCATCAATCAGCAGAAGTTTCAATTCAAGGTGTTGTTTTCATCGATTTATATTTGAAGTGAATTTTGTTTGCAGCTAAGTTTATTTGTATGAATTTGCCTGTGTGAATTTGCTAATTTGAATTGTATTTGTGTGAATTTTGTTTGTAAATAGCTTTTTTTGCATGTAGAAATTGCCTATTTGGTTGTTTGGCTATTTTGATTGTTTGTTTTATGCTGAATTGTATCAAAGACATTATTCTCATCTTCTAGTCTTCCTCTGAATTCAGGGGCAAATAGCTCAGTTCTCTTAGTGTATTACTGTATTAAATTGGGTTGTCTTAGTGTATTATTGTACATTATTAAATAGGGTTTTAGTTGGTATGTATTATTGTTACAAATCATATAGTTTTTAATTAGTATGTCTTAATGTAATTGTGTATTAGTGTATTAGTGTTTGCTACTCTGTTTTGAGAGATAACAAGTTTACTAAAAATATATTAACAGGTTTGCAGAAATTTTTTGTAGATGGATGATTATTCGACCTTATGGTTAATATTTTAATGGGTGATCTACCAGGTGGATGCATTTTAGCTCACGCGTAGGGTCGGGTATCCATTCTTATTAGCTTTATCCAAATGTCGGATGCTGCTACACTTAATCTTAGTAAAAAGCTGCTTTCACTAGCAACTTTCCCCTACTTTGTAGCAGAGACTGTAGTGTAAGTTGCATTACACAGTCAGCTTTAAAGAACCTGAAAGTTGCAAGTGAATGCAGCTTTTTCCAAAGGATAAGTGAAGCGCCATTCGACATTTGGATAAAGCTAATAAGCATGGATTACTGACCCTACACGTGAGCTAATATGCATCCACCTGGTGGATCTCCCAGTAAATTCTTAATCACAATGTCGAGTATGTGTGTCATCCGAATATGATGATTTGATATCTTTAGACGTTGGAGCAGGTACATATTATTTTATACTTAACTCTGCGTAGTATCATACATAAGAATTGAATGGACAGGTTGTGTGCACATCTTGAATATTCTTTTGGTTTATTTGTCCCTTTTTGTGTGTATAGGAGGATGTTATGTATGTTAGGTACAAACTATCGGTGTTGTAGATCGACTACAGTTCGGGTTATTCTTCTTTTGGGTTTGCATTTTTAATGACTATCAATTTTCCAATCCTATGTACAGTTAATTTCATTTAAAAGCCTATGGTCATAGCAAAACCAATTTACAATGTATATTCATTCATTTTTGAGACATATACTGATCGACTACACAAACACATGGATGGGGCTTAAAGTATAAAACTTGTTTTCGAACCGAATGCTATTTTAGTTCCACTGTATTCATGTGCACAATGTCGATCTCCTGTCCAGTGAAGTATTTGTAACTTGTATAATGAATTTATATGTAGTCTTGTGGGTGAAAACAGAAAAAGTGGGGAGGTGTATCGCCTGTATACGACGTTGGAGGTCATGTTAAAACACAAAGCATGTGAGATGCTGGTATGTTTCTAGATTGTCTATGTAAATTCATGAAATCATGTCATTAGCATCATAAACATGTTAAGATAGATATAATTGACTAATATGCACACACGAACACAAAGACACGATATGCCCTTCACTGTTATCAGTACGACGCTCGACTAATCGCGACTAGTCGTCGACTAGTCTACTAATCGAGATCAAACCACTGACATGATGTAACATACCCCAACTTTTACGGTTCTAAAAGTTAAGTAATTAAGAACTAATTATTACCAGAGGATAAACAGGTTGTCGTATTTATTACCATTGTGAAGGTCATTCCGAAACGATCAGTTTGATATATAATTTTGATATATTTGAAATTATCATTTACAAGATATTTTTTTAGAATAAAAGATACCCACATGAAACCATTAATTCTCAATGTTCCTATTTTAAGAACAAAAATAGTATTTTTTTTGTATTGGTTAAGTGAGTAGACTTTGATACATGAAGTCGTGAGTTCAATTCTCGTCAATATTATATTTCTTTTATTTTAAGATGCATGTTCCAAGTAAGGAGTATGTGTGTATAAATGGAAGACATGGGATTAAATGTTGCATATGAGAAAAGATTTTATGTGCGTATATATACGTACATATGTATGTATGTATATGAGCCGTATGTTGTTTCCAAATTATAATACATTAATTTCATAAGTTGTGAATTAACTGCACATTAATTAACGGGTTATTCAAATCCTATGTATGTGCATATAAATATATATACATTTGTATAATTTGGTTATACATTGACTTTGTAGGTTATGGGGAAAGTAGAAAAAAAAGGAATTAAATTATATACATGATTTCCACTTTTGAAAATAGGCAAGCAATCAATTTGCATTAATTGTCAATATATTCCACTTATTAGACATTTGTTGATGGTTTCTATTTTGTTGACTTTATATATTGTGAAGGGAGGGTTAATTGGATATTCAAGCAATTATTTAGTAGGATTCGAATCATCCTATGCATATATATACAATGTCTTTCATTTTATAAGGTAAAGGATAAATTATGCGATGTTTTACCATTGATTACTACAAATTGATGTGTAGTTAGTTATGGTTATTTAATGATGAATGTCCAATGTTGATTGGATTACTGTGCGTTAGTGACTGTGTTACTATTTTGGAGTGATTAGTATACAAAAAATGGTTTATGTTTGCATAGATGGCGTACAATTATTGATTGATGAATAATAATTTGTAGGTATATTTATATTGTTACCTTCTTATTTTATAAGTTAAAATTGCCATTGGATGTTGTTGATGTTTAAAGATTGCATGTATATTTTCTTTTGTTTAGTTCATCGGCTGCTATGTTGTGATAGATGTGTAATACACTATTTCTTGCTCTTAATTGACTATGTTAGGGCAGTAGTTGTATTAATTATGTTGTTTGCATCAATTTCAATATTCGCAATGATTGTACTAAATTATATTATTTCAATGGTTGAATGGATGCAATTGTTGTAATGTACTAACGAGTATTTGGATGCGGGAGAAGAACAAGAAATAGAACTACGTGGGCTTGATCCCTCAAAAGGGGTACGTAGGAAGTTTTTTTCTATGCAATAGCTTCCGGAACCCTTAGATTGGTCGAGGTGTACAGGGTTAGGCGCAGTCCAAATATAGTTGAAACTCTTTTTATTCCTCTTTGAACATAATTTGTAAAGTAGGCTATCTTTTCCTATGCAATAGCTACTGGAACCCGTAGATTGAGTCGGGGTGTATAGGGTTAGGCGCAGTCCAAATACAGTTGAAACTCTTTTTATTCCTCTTTGAACATAATTTGTAAAGTTGGAAGATAAAAGATGGCAAAAAGAAAAAAAATGAAGAAGAAAGGAGCTTAGCCTGCATGTTGGACCTAGAGGTTGTTTATTTAAATTCACTTCTTATTGTATCGCTGCTGTTTTGTTTTGTAGATGTTTAATGTAATAAAACGGATTATGATGTTTAGTTATGTAATTATTTATTTTATCATGAGATCTTCCATATTATTAATCATCTCTAGTATTTTTTAATCTTATATACTTAAGGTCCACTACTTTTAATATCTAAAATTAGTTGTAAGCATATTTCATGACGTTTATAATTAATTTTGGACCTTTAAAAATAGTGGGTCTTCACATTTGATATCAGAGCTTAGGTTTAGCGATTATTAGAGCCTAGGGTAGGTTTGACTGTTATGTTATAATGATTTGCACCTTAAGGTTGGTTAAAATATGAGAGAAAATGTTTTGATTGCATGTTTTACGTGTATGTATTGTTTGTTTGATCATTATTACCTCACTCTACAATGTTGTTTATTTCTAAGAAACCTTTTCTGTAGGATAAAGAAAAGAACAGTGAGACAAGATGATCAATTATGGGGTGAGTTATGAGTTTGGTTATAACCTAAATGACATACACACGATAATTAGATTGTAATTGAACCCAAACTTCTATAAAGATGGAACCATTTCGAGTTTAAGAGAACAAAAATGGTCTAGAATTATTGTTTTCAACATATATCCCTTATTTTAAAGCTATCTCATTAGTTAATAGAAAATGGTCATTTGTGAGTGATTTGCATGTTTACACACTAATTAGAGCTAATTAAGGGTAATTAGTGATAATTAGCGAAATTATGACTTAGAAAAATATGTGAAAATTCTAAAATATTATTTTATGTCGCTGGTATAATTTGGGTTAATTTGGATTAAGTTTTCTAATCCTATTGTTAGATATGGTTAAACGTGGTTTAGGGGAAAATTATAGATTTTGGGTATGTTTGATCTAAAATAACCAACATGCTTGATGTTTTGATCTTTTTGATTGAACCTATATGTTGCTACTGTTGTTGGTATGTTTTATGATTGTTTAGTAAAGTTAGAAAGGTCGAAAACACTGTCGTATGGCGAGAATGGACGATAAAAGCTTGTTGGAAGCATGTCAGGTTTTCGGTTCGGATCGGATGGGCAAGCCGTTCGGATCGGGGTATGTGTCTCGGATCAGACCGAAGAGCATGAGATGAACCGGAACTTGGCACAGAGAAGCATGGAAAAAAGGAAGGCCGCTAGTGCGGAGTTGGAGTGGAGCACCGAACCGGACCGAGACTATGAGCACCAAACCGAACCGGATGGGGATGGCCGAACCGAACAGGAGCTTGAGCAAGGAAAGGAGAGCCGAACCAATGAGCACGAACCGAACCGCGTATGGAGGCCGAACCGAACCGGATTTGGAACTGCTACCATGCGACGACTCTTCTGAAGACCAACTCCAATTCGATCAAAACCGGAGATGCAAAGAAAGTCCAAGTGGAAAGTTATTACACAAGATCCAAATGAGAACCAACGAGTTAACTTCTAGAGTGGGGTTTGATGCGAGACATGAGCAAAGGGGCTATCGATTTCTATAACTTTGGTTCACTATTGAGGGAGGGGGTATTAACTATCGACCAGTGCAATGGGGTCAGAGGTTGTATGGAATTGGACTCCATCAGGGCTTAAAGGGCAAAATGGTCATAGTGATAGTTGTACGGAGTTGGACTCCATCATGACCCCAAATGGTTCTGGTGATCAAAGTGGTGGATATCGTATGCTTTACGCATTGAGTGAGACATTTGAGGATGATTACTATGTTTGATTTTTGCTTATTAGTTCGTGTCATGATTGTTTCGATTAACTCTTTTAATTGATTGATTATTGTTTTCTTATTTGATATGTTTAGTTTGCTTGTTATTTGTTTGTTTGTTGTTTATATTAATTGTATGATTAGATAGTAAGCTAATGTTGAATATTGATTGAATTTACACTCGAGAAACAAAAGGATTGAAGGGGGCATGATTAGTTTAGGCATAGTATGAATATGTTGTTTCCTAAACTAAAGAAGGCCAGTATTTGAAATGACTAAAAGTTTTGAAGATGTTCCTTGAAGGTGAGAAGAGTAAAATGGAGAATTTTAGTGATTAAAGACTTAATGTTTGCCACTTAGTAATATGTATGAAAGTTGGAATGGTTCAAAATGCATATTTATTAAGAAATGTTTTTTAAATAATTACCAGCTTCCATAACTTCAAATTTTTTTTTATAAAGCACTCCTATCTAGTGGATTCCTCTTTGGTATTTTCGACGATTTAACTTTATCACCAAATGAAGGAACTTGCTACATATGGATTATCACTACTCCAATGCAACGACGAAGAACCTCTATTGAAGAAAAACTCCAATCGATTAAAATCCAAGATGCAAAGGTAGCTCAAAAAGGAAGTTGTTCTTTAAAGGTCTAAGTGGGGACCGAGGGATTCAAGATGGAATCAAGGGGTTCAAGTGTGAACCAAGGGTTCAAGTAGGAACCAATGTGTCAACTTCCAAATTTGGGATTTGCTGCAGGACGTTTGCGAAGGGGAAATTGGCATTCGAGACTTCGATGCATCCTTGAGAGGTTGGTACAAGGAAGGTAGGGGACTTCACCATGTGAGGTTATAAATTTATTAAAGAGGAAAGAAAGAAAGGGCACATCATTACTGCAAATGTGGGGTTTTAAGGAATTTCATCACATTTTTATACAATACACATATTAGGATGATTATATGGTTAGCACATTAATAAACATGCACGTGTTCATTGTTAGTTTGATGATGTGTCAATTGTTCTCTTGATTTACATATGCTTTATTCTTGTGAACCACGTTGATTGTTAATTTATATGTATTCTTTTATTTGTATGAGGATGTTGTAATAACTATTGTTTGCTATGGATTTCAATAATAGTTAATTAACATTAAAATGTTATGGTTCATGTTGTCAAGTAGTGATTTTCATTATCTTACACTTTATTGATGGATTATTATTTTTACACACCACATGTTCCATCGAATGAGAAGAAAGTACATATTTTATTATAGTTGTGTTGTGATTGGTAAGAAACTATGGTTGTTACATATGGAAAGTTAACTTATGATGGAAGATTTTATCCTAATGAAGGATATATTATTTTGAATGGATTTTATATTTGGGGAATTGCGAGGGCACAATTCTTTTAAGGGGGAAGAATGTAACATCCCGCAACTTTTACGGTTCTAAAAGTTAAGTAATTAAGAACTAATAATTACTAGAGGTTAAATCGGATGTCGTATTTATTACCATTGTGAAGATCATTTCGAAACGATTAATTTGACATACAATTTTGATATATTTGAAATTATCATTTACAAGATTTTTTTTTCTTAGAATGAAAGATACGCACTTGAAAACATTGATTCTCAATGTTTCTATTTTAAGAACAAAAATAGTATTTGGTGTAGTGGTTAAGTGAGTAGACTTTGATACATGAAGTCATGAGTTCAGTTCTCGTCAATATTATATTTCTTTTATTTTAAGATGCATGTTCCAAGTAAACAGTATGTGTGTATAAATGAAAGACATAGGATTAAATGTTGCATATAAGAAAAGATTTTATGTGTGTATATATGCGTACGTATGTATATATGTATATATATGAGGCGTATGTTGTTTCCAAATTATAATACATTAATTTCATAAGCTGTGAATTAACTGCACAATAATTAACGGGTTATTCAAATTCTATGTATGTGCATATAAATATATATTCATTTGTATAATTTGGTTATACATTGACTTTGTAGGTTATGGGGAAAGTAGAAAAAAAGAAATTAAATTATATACATGATTTCCACTTTTGAAAATAGGCAAGCAGTCAATTTGCATTAATTGTCAATATATTCCACTTATTAGACATTTGTTGATGGTTTCTATTTTGTTGACTTTATATATTGTGGAGGGAGGGTTAATTGGATATTCATGCAATTAATTAGTAGGATTCGAATCATCCTATGTGTGTATATATATATATATATATATACACACAAATGACTTTCATTTTATATGGTAAAGAATAAATTATGCGATGTTTTACCATTGATTACTACAAATTGATGTGTATTTATGGTTATTTAATGATGAGTGTCCAATGTTGATTGAATTACTGTGCGTTGGTGACCGTATTACTATTTTGGAATGATTAGTATACAAAAAATGTTTTATGTTTGCATAGATGGCGTACAACTATTGATTGATGAATAATAATTTGTAGGTATATTAATATTGTTACCTTCTTATTTTATAAGTTAAAATTGTCATTGGATGTTGTTGGTGTTTAAAGATTGCATGTATATTTTCTTTTGTTTAGTTCATCGGCGGCTATGTTGTGATAGATGTGTAAGACACTATTTTCTGCTCTTAATTGACTGCGTTAGTGCAGTAGTTGTATTAATTTTGTGGTTTGCATCAATTTCAATGTTCGCATTGATTGTACTAAATTATATTGATTTGAATGGTTGAATGGATGAAATGGTTCAATGGATGCAATGGTTGTAATGTACTAACGAGTATTTGGATGCAGGAGAAGAGTAGGAAATAGAGCTGCGTGGGCTTGATCCCTCAAAAGGGGTACATAGGCAGTCTTTTCCTATGCAATAGCTTCTGGAACCCTTAGATTGGGTCGGGGTGTATAGGGTTAGGCGCAGTCCAAATATAGTTGAAACTCTTTTTATTCCTCTTTGAACATAATTTGTAAAGTTGGAAGATACGAGATGGAAAAAAGAAAAAAATGCAGAAGAATGGAGCTTAGCCTGCATGTTGGATCTAGAGATTGTTTATTTAAATTCACTTCTTATTGTATCAATGCTGTTTTGTTTTGTGGATGTTTAATGTAATAAAACGGATTATGATGTTTTAGTTATGCAATTATTTATTTTATCATGAGATCTTCCATATTATTAATCGTCTCTAGTATTTTTTTATCTTATATACTTAAGGTCCGCTACTTTTAATATATAAAATTAGTTGTAAGCATGTTTGAAGACGTTTATAATTAATTTTGGACCTTTAAAAATAGTGGTTCTTCACACATGAAGTCTCGACTTGCTTGTTGTATGAATTTCGGGCGCATGGGTAGAAATTAACCCACTAGTCGATTTGATTAGGTTGTTATTGGTGTCGACTGGTTTTTTATTGGCCCATTTAAGAAAATAAAAAAATCTGAACCCCTTACAGTGATCGACTAGTTTTATGAGCAATCAGACATGAAATTACTTCTTTTTTCCTGTAAATTTTGGTGCTTTTGTTCTGCTGAACTCAGGTTGGCTATCACGGTTCAATTTTGCTGCCAGTAATTGAAACTTGAACTTAGGCTGGCTATCACGCTCAATCTTCCCGGCCTCGACTAGAGTTTTATCGGGATGATATGTTTTTACCAATTTTTTGTTAGTTCGTAATGTGATGAAAATCTTTGACAGATTCCTTTTATTGTATATCTCTTGTATATACGTTGTGTATGTGTTATGAAAAATCTTGTAATGCTTTGAATATATATATATATATATATATATATATATATATGTATATGTATGTATGTATGTATGTGTGTGTGTGTGTGTACACAAATATAATTAGATAAGGTCGGAGGCCGTGTCTTATTACATTTTAGATACGGCTAAGAGCCGTATATTATTTCTAGTGAGATATAGTTTATAGCAGTATCTAATAATTTAAATGTCATTTTTTATACGGCTTATTACCGTGCCTAACTACTTTAGATACGACTTAAAACACAGCCTAATTAGCATATATGGTGGAGTGAGCCATGTCATTAGCAATTGTCAATCCGGTTCAACTTAAGTCCGGTTCGACATTGTTAACCCAGATGTTGGTCAATCCAGATATATTACTTTTATCTTCATCTAACCAAATCTTAATCGATCCGGATTTTCATCTTTCTACTTAGTCGATCTGGGATGTTGTCGAATCGGATTTCACTGCCCCTATTTGGTTGATTCGGAAGAAGGTTGAACCGGATTTCAATGCTCATTGTCATTTGACCGATCCGGGCCTTAGTCGACCCGAATGTTGATGAAAATTCGAAGTAGCTTCTATGTCAGGATTGCTTTGAACATGAATCTCTATACGATTGACGGCCTTGTCGAAAGACGGGTTAATAATGCTATGTTGTGATAGATGTGTAAGACACTATTTTCTGCTCTTAGTTGACTGCGTTAGTGCAGTAGTTGTATTAATTATGTTGTTTGCATCAATTTCAATGTTCGTATTGATTGTACTAAATTATATTGATTTCAATGATTGAATGGATGCAATGGTTGTAATGTACTAACGAGTACTTGGATGCAGGAGAAGAGCAGGAAATAGAACTACGTGGGCTTGATCCCTCAAAAGGGGTACATAGGCAGTCTTTTCCTATGCAATAGCCACCGGAACCCTTAGATTGGGTCGGGGTGTATAGGTTTAGGCACAGTCCAAATATACTTGAAACTCTTTTTATCCCTCTTCGAACATAATTTTTAACGTTGGAAGATACGAGATGGCAAAAAGAAAAATTGAAGAAGAAAGGAGCTTAGCCTGCATTTTGGACCTAGAGGTTGTTTATTTAAATTCACTTCTTATTGTATCGCTGCTGTTTTGTTTTGTGGATGTCTGATGTACTAAAATAGATTATGATGTTTTGGTTATGTAATTATTTATTTTATCATGAGATCTTCCATATTATTAATCGTCTCTAGTATTTTTTAATCTTATATACTTAAGGTCCACTACTTTTAATATCTAAAATTAGTTGTAAGCATGTTTGATGACGTTTATAATTAATTTTGGACCTTAAAAAATAGTGGGTCTTCACATTTGGTATCAGATCTTAGGTCTAGCGATTACTAGAGCCTGGGGTAGGTTTGACTGTTATGTTATAATGATTTGCACCTTAAGGTTGGTGGAAATATGAGAGAAAATGTTTTGATTGCATGTTTTATATGTATGTATTATTTGTTTGATCATTATTACCTCACTCTACAATGTTGTTTATTTTTTAAAAACCTTTTGTGTAGGATAAAGAAAAGAACAGTGAGAAAAAATGAACAATTGTGGGGTGAGTTATGAGTTTGGTTATAACCTAAATGACATACACACGATTATTAGATTGCAATTGAAACCAAACTTCTATAAAGATGGAATCATTTTGATTTTAAGAGAACAAAAATGGTCTAGAATTATTATTTTTAACATATATCCCTTATTTTAAAGCTATCTCATTAGTTAATAGAAAATGGTCAATTGTGAGTGATTTGCATGTTTATATACTAATTATGACTAATTAAGGGTAATTAGTGATAATTAGCGAAATTATGGCTCAGAAAAATATGAAAAAATATGTGAATATTCTAAAATATTATTTTATGTCGTTGGTATAAATTTGGGTTAATTTGGATTAAGTTTGCTAATCCTATTGTTAGATATGGTTAAACGTGGTTAAGGGGAAATTTATAGATTTTGGGTATGTTTGATCTAAAATAACCAATAGGCTTGATATTTTGATCTTTTTGGTTGAACCTATATGTTGCTACTGTTGTTCGGTATGTTTTATGATTGTTTAGTAAAGTAAGAATGGTTGAAAACGCTATCGTATGGCGAGAATGGACGATACAAGCTTGTTGGAAGCATGTTAGGTTTTCGGTTCGGATCGGATGGGCGAGCGGTTCAGATCGGGGTATGTGCCTCCGATCAGACCGAAGAGCACGAGATGAACTGGAACTTGGCACAAGAGAAGCATGGGAAAAAGGAAGGCCGCTAGTGCGGAGTTGGAGTGGAGCACCGAACCAGACCGAGACTATGAACACCGAACCGAATCGGATGGGGATGGCTGAACCGAACGAGAGCTTAAGCAAGGAAAGGAGAGTTGAACTGAACCAATGAGCATGAACCGAACCGGGTATCGAGGCCGAACCTAACTGGATTTGGAACTACTACCACGCGATGACTCTTCTGAAGACCAACTCCAGTTCGATCAAAACTCGAGATGCAAAGGAAGTCCAAGTGGAAAGTTATTACTCAGGATCCAGATGGGACCAACGAGTTAACTTCTAGAGTGGGGTTTGCTGCGAGACGCGTGCAAAGGGGTTATCGATATCTATAACTTTGGTTCACTATTGAGGGAGGGGGTATTGACTTTGGACCAGTGTAGTGGGGTCAGAGGTTGTATGAAGTTGGACTCCATCAGGGCTCCAAAGGGCAAAGTGGTCGTAGTGATAGTTGTACGAAGTTGGACTTCGTCATGGCCCCAAATGGTTCTGGTGATCAAAGCGGTGGATATCGTATGCTTTACGCACTGAGTGAGAGATGTGAGGATGATTACTCTGTTTGATTTTTGCTTATTAGTTCAAGTCATGATTGTTTGGATTAACTCTTTCAATTGAATTGATTATTGTTTTCTTATTTGATATGTTTAGTTTGCTTGTTATTTCTTGGTTTGTTGTTTATATTATTTGTATGATTAGATAGTAAGCAAGTGTTGAATATTGATTGAATTTACACTCGAGAAACAAAAGGATTGAAGGGGGCACATGATTAGTTTAGGTATAGTATGAATATGTTGTTTCCTAAACTAAAGAAGACTAGTATTTGAAATGACTGAAAGTTTTGAAGATGTCCCTTCAAGGTGAGAAGAGTAAAATGGAGAATTTTAGTGATTAAAGACTTAATGTTTATCACTTCATAACATGTATGAAAGTAGGAGTGGTTCAAAATGCATATTTATTAAGACATGCTTTTTAAATAATTACCAGCTTCCATAACTTCAACAAAAAAAAAAATTGAAGCACTCCAATCTAGTGGATCCCTCTTTGTTATTTTCGACGATTTAACTTTATCCCCAAATGAAGGAACTTGCTACATATGGATTATCACTACTCCAATGCAACGACGAAGAACACTTTTGAAGAAAAACTCCAATCGATTAAAATCCAAGACGTAGAGGTAGCTCATATAGGAAGTTGTCTTTAAAGGTCTAAGTGGGGACCAAGGAATTCAAAATGGAATCAAGGGGTTCAAGTGGGAACCAAGGGTTCAAGTAGGAACCAATGTGTCAACTTCCAAATTTGGTATTTGCTACAGGACGTTTGCGAAGGGGCAGTTGGCGTTCGAGACTTCGATGCATCCTTGAGAGTTGGTACAAGGAAGGTAGGGGACTCCACCATGTGAGGTTATAAATTTATTAAAGAGGAAAGAAAGAAAGGGCACATCATTACTGCAAATATCGGGTTTTAAGGAATTTCATCACATTTTTATAGAATACACATACTAGGATGATTATATGGTTAGCACATTAATAAACATATACGTGTTCATTGTTAGTTTGATGATGTGTCAATTGTTCTCTTGATTTACATATGCTTTATTCTTGTGAACCACGTTGATTGTTAATTTATGCGTGTTCTTTTATTTGTATGAGGATGTTGTAATAACTATTGTCTGCTATGGATTTCAATAATAGTCAGTTAACATTGAAACGCTATGGTTCATGTTGTCAAGTAGTGATTTTCATTATCTTACACTTTATTGATGGATTATTATTTTTACACACCACATGTTCCATAGAATGACAAAAAAGTACACATTTTATTATATTGTGTTGTGTGTTGTGATTGGTAAGAAACTATGGTTGTTACATATGGGAAGTTAACTTATGATGGATGATTTTATCCTAATGAAGAATTTATTATTTTGAATGGATGTTATATTTGGGAAATTGCGAGGGCGCAATTCTTTTAAGGGGGAAGAATGTAACATACCGCTGCTTTTACGGTTCTAAAAGTTAAGTAATTAAGAACTAATTATTACTAGAGGATAAACCGGATGTCATACTTATTACCATTGTGAAGGTCATTCCGAAATGATCAGTTTGATATATAATTTTGATATATTTGAAATTATCATTTACAAGATATTTTTTTTAGAATGAAAGATACGCACATGAAACCATTAATTCTCAATGTTCCTATTCTAAGAACAAAAATAGTATTTGGTGTAGTGGTTAAGTGAGTAGACTTTGATAGATGAAGTCATAAGTTCAATTTTCGTCAATATTATATTTCTTCTATTTTAAGATGCATGTTCCAAGTAAGGAGTATGTGTGTATAAATGGAAGACATAGGATTAAATGTTGCATATAAGAAAAGATTTTATGTATGTATGTATATGAGGCGTATGTTGTTTCCGAATTATAATACTTAATTTCATAAGCTGTGAATTAACTGCACATTAATTAACGGGTTATTCAAATTCTATGTATGTGCGTATAAATATATATTCATTTGTCTAATTTGGTTATACATTGACTTTGTAGGTTATAGGGAAAGTAGAAGAAAAAATAAATTAAGTTATATACATGATTTCCACTTTTGAAAATAGGCAAGCAATCAATTTACATTAATTGTCCATATATTCCACTTATTAGACATTTGTTGATGGTTTCTATTTTGTTGACTTTATATATTGTGGAGGGAGGGTTATTTGGATATTCATGCAATTAATTAGTACGATTCGAATCATCCTATGCATATATATACAAATGTCTTTCATTTTATAAGTTAAAGGATAAATTATGCGATGTCTTACCATTGATTACTACAAATTGATGTGTAGTTAGTTATGGTTATTTAATGATGAATGTCCAATATTGATTGAATTACTGTGAGTTGGTGACCATGTTACTATTTTGGAATGATTAGTATATAAAAAATGGTTTATGTTTGCATAGATGGCGTACAATTATTGATTGATGAATAATAAATTGTAAGTATATTAATATTTTTACCTTCTCATTTTATAAGTTAAAATTTTCATTGGATGTTGTTGGTGTTTAAAGATTGCATGTATATTTTCTTTTCCTTAGTTCATCGGCTGCTATGTTGTGATCGATGTGTAGGACACTATTTTCTGCTCTTAATTGACTGCGTTAGTCCAGTAGTTATATTAATTATGTTGTTTGCATCAATTTCAATGTTCGCATTGATTGTACTAAATTATATTGATTTCAATGGTTGTGTGGATGCAATGGTTGTAATGTACTAACGAGTATTTAGATGCAGGAGAAGAGCAGGAAATAGAACTACGTGGGCTTGATCCCTCAAAAGAGATACGTAGGCAGTCTTTTCCTATGAAATAGTCACCGGAACCCTTAGATTGGGTCGGGGTGTATAGGGTTAGGGGCAGTCCAAATATAGTTGAAACTTTTTTATTCCTCTTTGAAAAGAATTTGTAAAGTTGGAAGATACGAGATGGCAAAAAGAAAAAAATAAAGAAGAAAGGAGCTTAGCCTGCATGTTGGACCTAGAGGTTGTTTATTTAAACTCACTTCTTATTGTATCGCTGCTGTTTTGTTTTGTGAATGTTTAATGTACACTACAACAAAAACAGCATATTACAGCTTTAATTTTACAACGGTGGTAAAAGCACCATTGTAATAAATGTTTTTTACAACTTTTTTCCAGAATAGTTGTAATAATCTTATTTTTAACAACTGTGTTATGTTGATAGTTGTAATAAAAGCCTATCACTACTTTTATTTTTTGACTGTTGTAATATATGACTATATTTTAATATAATTAACAACATTTCTTCCTTGCCAGTTGTAAAAAATGCATATGTTGCAATAGGTGATATTTTCCTTTTTCTATTTAAATAGTACATTGATAATTATAATTATTAAATAACAATACTTAATAGTCAATTATTAAATAATTAATAAAATTATTAATAATTAATCATTACTATCTAATAATAATTAATTTGAAAACATGCAATAACTAATATTAATAATAAAGTAATAATTTGAAATTAAAAATGATTATTTAAAATTTTAGAATCACTAATAAGAAGTGATAACTTATAATTAAGAAGTAATATTAGTTAATTAAAAGGTAATATTTAATATTGTAACAAAAAATTTCAAGCTACTTTTATATAATGTTTTAATATAATTTTTAAAGAAAAATATAGAAAAGGAAAATCATAAATTAATTAGTAGTTATTATATATCATTTAACTTACCATATTAAATGGCTTTCAAAATGATATATCCTAAAAATAGTATTTAATTACGTTATTATATTAAACCACTTTCAAAACAATTTCACCAAATCTTAAAAATTTTGCGCCATTGCAGAAAGTTCTGGCTCCAACGCCAAAAAATGTCCACACACAACTATTCAAATTTTAAAACTTTCGTCTGCCATTGTTAAGATTTTTCGGCTCCAATGTGATAACCCAAATTTTATAGCCCTAAAATAATCTTATTTTAGCAGTAAATTTACATATAATTGTGAGTGGTTAAAAATAGTAGAAAAAAAATATACAAGTTAGTTTGTATGTTTTGTTTAACTTGTAGAAATTTGCTTAAGTATTATAAAAGTTGGTTTAAAGTGTTATAAGCCAAATGTAAACCTAGGGGCATAATAGGTAATTGGCAAATAATTAAACCTAGACGTATTGCCATGAAAACAATCGGCCGACCTCATTTCATTTATCTCGTTCACTACAAAATGGAAAACTTAAAAATGGTTGAACCCTAGGAAAACCGAATTAGGGAAAATCAATAAAAATCGATCATCTCACATTGAAACAAAGATGGATTCGTGATGGAGATGTACTCGAGAGAAGGAGCAGCGAGGCTAGGAGAATCTCGAGGCCAAATCACAGATTCGAAGGAATGAAATCGAGATCTGGAAGCACGCAAGTTAGGTTAGTGTATTTCCTTTTTTCCTTAGCAGTAAGTCCTTTACAGGCAGCTATTTAATCATTCGTTCCACTGTTGGATCATTGTAAATAAATATGAATGTTAGTTATGTGATTCATACGTTATTTGGATGATTTGTGTTGATGGATGCTATATTAGTTTGAATAGCATGTTGTATGGCTAGTGATTGAATAAATCCATGGTGAAGCAGAAAAAGAGGTTTTATAAACTGATTGGGTTTTATAAAACGATTTGCATAAGATTATATTACCCAACCCTATAATTTGCATAACCATGTTTGTGTGAAGTAGGCTATATATGTATTATAACAATACTGGTAGGAGCTTACCCAATTTATGAACCGGAGGTCAATGAATTAAGGAGGCTCTATAATAAAGTGATATTATTAGTTCAGTAAGATTCTTAAAGGGCCACTATGACTTATGTTATAGAATGCCAGATTAGTTGAATGTCATGATAAGTCAGATTAAACTAAATTTCTTAGTCCTCCTGCTATACAGTGATTATTGATTCATTGTTGCTGGTGTGATATATTCGACTATATGTTTGAAATATATTGTTATGCATGGTTTATTTGATTTATTGGATGATATACGTGTACATGGTGACATGTGCACATATTGGATGTATGGCTGGTGTTGGTGATTCATTTTAGATGTGTTTATATAAAATCTGAAATTGAATGGATATATACACACACACATCCTGATTGATACGTAGATAAACTTGCTGCTCATAATTAGGTGGTTGAATATATATTGGTTAAATCACCAAACTACATTTACTGTGTTGATGACCTGACATGTATGTGTCCACCCGTTTAAGTATATAAGATAAGTATGCTATGAATAGTGCATACCACTTTCTGGAGCTAACTAGTCTGATTTATACCCTGCATTGTAGCTTAGGATTAGTCACCTGCTTGATCAAAACAATGTTTAAGGTGTTTTGCTGATTTGAAAATGGTCCGAAAAGTGATTCAATAGTGGATGCATTAGTTGGCGTACTATAACCAGTTATTTATATACCTTTGTTCAGATAGTTTAGTGTGTATATGCATATTATATAGAGAACGTATGGCCAGTTGCCCCTTTGCTTGGACAGTCAATGATTTGTGTAATATTTAATGACACACAAACAGTTCTATACATATGTTTACGCAGTTTTGATCAGATATGGAGTTACTTAAACTGTATAACACACAAGAAAATTGTACATAGAGCACTACACATTATTCAAAACCTGTCTTTACATGCTAGTTTGTATATGTTTATACCCAGTATCAAATTGTTGGTTGACTTGCCTACTTATAACCATAGGCAGTGAATACATGAACTGTTATCAAATTGTTTAGACAATATAATATGTGAACACATAATTATTGGCATTTTTTGGTTAGACAGTTTTATATGCTTTTTGAAAAGAAGAATTGACAATGTGAATTCTTCACGGTCTAGCTCATTTAGTGACAAAAGTACCATGCCTTCATCGAGTGAAGTTGTCTTACTGGAATAGCATCAATCTTTGAGCAAAAAGAACAACCACATTTGACTTCATGCAGGAGTTGGAAAGTTTTACTAATACAAATTACCTGAATGATGCTGGTGCTACTGCAGGTTGGCACAAAAAGTTTGTCCGATAAAGAAAATCGAAACTACAAGTTTGGATAAGACATGGGGACCTTGGGACATAGATATAAGTTTTGAGTATGTGGACTAAACTATTTTCATATGTATTTTTTTGTGTTATCGATGTATATATATTGGAATGGTTATGTTTTTTGTAAAGTTTAGCCGGTGGTGTGCATGACTAATGTAGGTTGTTTTGTTGGGTATGTATGTATTGTGTTTTGTCTATGTAAAAAGTCAGCGTATTATGTAAGAAAATGATGAGAGTTTGAAGAAAATTAATATATTGTTTTGGTTTATGTTTTAAGTTTGTTTGATATCTTTAGTTTAGTAGATAATATCTTCTGAAATGAATTTTATTAGTAATATGTATATAATTTGTGGATATACTACAACTGTAAAATAATACTTGTAATAAAATATATCACAACGGTTATAAACAGTTGTAAAAATAATAATAACAACAACAGTGCATAATAGTTCTAATAAAGTTTATTACAACGGTGTAAAACAGTTGTAAAATACATATTTCACAACGGTGCTGCGACGGTGCAGAAAAGATGTAAAAGATTTCAGTCTATTACAACTTCTTAATAGACGACGGTTGCCATACCGTTGTAAAAAGTCTATTACAAGTGTTTTCCACCGTTGTAATATGGTCATTTTGCTGTAGTGGTAATAAAACGGATTATGATGTTTTAGTTATGTAATTATTTATTTTATCATGAGATCTTCCATATTATTAATCGTCTCTAGTATTTTTTAATCTTATATACTTAAGGTCCACTACTTTTAATATCTAAAATTACTTGTAAGCATGTTTGGTAACGTTTATAATTAATTTTGGACCTTTAAAAATAGTGGGTCTTCACACATAAAGTCTCGGCTTTCTTTTTATATGAATTTCGGGCGCATGGGTAGAAATTAATCCACTAGTCGATTTGACTAGGTTGTTATTGGTGTCGGCAGGTTTGGTATTGGCCCATTTTAGAGAAGAAAAAATCCGAATCCTTACAGTGATCAACTACCGGTGTACACAATTACACTGATTGACATACACTTATCTCTGTATTCATGTTTGCATCTCAATTACAGTGAGTTACAATATCAATCTCCTGTAGATTTTGGGGGAGGTATTGGTGTCGACTTGTTTTGTGTGCAATCAGGCATAAAATTACTTATTTTTTCCTGTAGATTTTGGTGTTTTTGTGCTGTTGGAACTCAAGCTGGCTATCACGATTCAGTTTTGCTGCCAATCATTGAAATTTGAATTGTGGCTGGCTATCATGCTCAATCTTCCCGGCCTCGACTGGAGTTTTATCCGGCTGATATCTTTTTACCATTTTTTGTCAGTTCGTAATGTGATTAAAATCTTTGATAGTTTCCTTTTATTGTATATCTCCTGTATATACATTGTGTTCGTGTTATGAAAAATCTTGTAATGCTTTGAGTGTGTGTGTGTATGTATACACACACACACACACACACACACACACATATATATATATATATATACACACACACACACATGTACATATATATATGTGTGTGTGTGAGTGTGTGTACACACAAATATAATTAGATATAGCCGTATCTAATAATTTAAAATGTCATTTTTAATACGGCTTATTACCGTGTCTAACTGCTTTAGATACGACAAAAAATACAGCCTAATTAGCATATATGGTGTAGTGAACCACGTCATTAGCAATTGCCAATCCGGTTCAACTTAAGTCCGGTTCGACATTGTCGAACCGGATGTTGGTCGATCCAGATATATTATTTTTATCTTCATCTAACCAAATCTTAATTGATCCGGATTTTCATCTTTCTACTTAGTCGATCAGGGATGCTGTCGAATCGGATTTCACTGACCTTCTTTGGTTGATCCGAAAGAAGGTCCGGATTTCAATGCTCATTGTCATTTGACCGATCCGAGCCTTAGTCGATCCGAATGTTGATGAGAATTCGAAGTTGCTATGCCGGGATTGCTTTGAACATGAATCTCTATGCGATTGACGGTCTTGTCGAAACACGGATCAACAATGCTAAATATTGAGACATTTAATTAGATAATCAGAAGATTCGAATATTAAATGTCAATAGAGGATTAAGCAAAGAGAGCAAGCTTCTAGAATCAAGAAGGAAACAAAAGTTACGCTATTTTACACTTTTACTGTTCTTTAATGGATGGAAACGTTTTTGGTAGTTTGACTTCAAACACACAACTATTCTGAATGCTATAATGTCATATCCGCAGCAGAACGATGACATTACAGAACTTGTAACATTACAGAACTTGGAAGGAATCTTACTTTCGTAAGAATTATCATGCAAATAATAATATAAATTAGAACTTTTAACACAAAACCAAGTATTCAAATTGCATTTAACACAACCAGATGATTGCGTAAAACTCAAAAAATCTTGGAATCTTGAGTTTCTTGCGATCAGATTACACGAATATAACATGAATTAATATAGATATATGAAAATCTAACTTCACCTGCAATGAATCTAATTGCAATAACATCAATCAAGAATTCAAATTACATCAACTTCGAATGACATTAGCTTCCAACAGGAAACAATGTAAAGAAATATAACTGCATTCATGCATATCCAACACCTGATTACGAGAAAATCTGAAAAAAAAAATCAATTTCTTACAAACGTAACATACGTCATTCCACTAGTTGCACAACTGGGCGGAATCTGGCACTCAATTCTACGTAGAAGAACTTTGCCATTGACGCTATCCTCCACCATCACAATCCTGCCATCAACCCATAATGGCACCTGCAGCCTGAAGCTTTCAAACCTCACTGGCCTTGGCATTTCCTTGCATCTTATTCTACCCACTGGTCCTTCTTCTCCACCCTGAATAATGCTCACATCATCACAGTTAGGGTCCAGCTCCACATTCACACTACAGCGATATATCCAATAATGCTTGTCTCCTGTTTGGACATGATAATATACCCTTATCCATAACTTGGACTCGTTTGCAATAACAATACCTAGCATGTCCCTCTTTCTTCCCAACTGCGCTGCTATTATGTCACCAGCGCTAACATCAATGGTCGGCATAGAGAAATGATAGCGTTTACGATTAGCAACATTTATTGTCAGTACTGAATTGGTGCTGGTGAGGAAGAACACAGTTCTGCCACAAGAAACACCAGAATTCGGTAGAGCTCTACAATTTCCCGACAAAATCCCTATATCTATTACAGTACGACTGTCTGTGTCACTGGAGTACACGGAGTACACGATCGCTTCATAATGTGCACCTTCATTACGTTGATATTCCTTCAGAACTACGGCATCGAAAGTTGACCCGTCCGATGTGACAACGGAGTAGCTTGGATCTTGCGAGCAGTGTGGTCGTAGAAGATCGAGAGGCAGAGCCTTTAACATATTGCTGGCAAATGGGTTGAATAAGTAATAGATTCCAACCTGTCCGGTAAAGGATGGGGGATGAAGTAGCAACATGCCCTTAGCGGAAGAGCAAACCCTCATAATAACGCTTAGCGGTTGAATTATTAGGCCATGGTGGCCAGTTCTCAAATCTACCATTTTTGATATGCTGATCCCATTGTTGTCTTCTTCATGGTATATAATGTGACTTGTCAATGGGTGTTGAGCAATTCCATTAACTGCCATTGAATTTCGGTCACTTCCAAGAAATTTTTTGTCGAGTTCTTGATTCTTGCGGTGTAAGAGAATGTGATTTGTTGATGATGTTGTTTTTCCTTTTCAAATTATGATCTTTGATGCTGCTTTTAAAGGCAGAATGTCGTTCACTGTATGACGATATTTTCTTTGGCTTTTTGCTTTTGAATTAGTCTACCTGACTACGAAGAAAATATAAAAGATATCCGTTAAAACAACATACAAAGGTCAACACACAAAACTCGCACTGTTATGTTATCATATACGATTGTTGTTATCGATTTGCTTAGTTTACTGTTACTGTCAAATAATTATTTACATAAGTTCGTCCATATATAGATATGAACGGTAATTAGCACTACCTAATGTTTGCACTAAAAATGATATAAACTCCCCAAGGTTTTCTTTATATATATATATATATATATATATATATATATATATATATATATATATATATATATATATAAGGGTAAACTGACTTGCTAAAAACCTGAATCAATACTCAGCGTAAGTACTGATTAGCAAAAAGAGTGCGGAGCTTTATTTACATTGCATCAATAAAATATGTATTGTACACTAGTTAGAGTACATAGGGCATGCAAAACACACTTCACCTTGCTGCCATATACCCAAAATAAAACAAAAACATCTAAAAACAGCAAATATACGGTGCAAAAACACGCAACAGGAAACAAAAATAAAGACATAAGAGAAAACGGAAAGCTTCACTTCACTAAACCCTTCAAAATGTCAACCGTCATTCCCAAATTGGAGAAAAAGAAAACCACTGCCGTCATGTCCTTCCAAGCTAAAAAGCGTTATCCTCCATCTAATAACTTGATTCCCCATCTAACCAGGATAAGTTTGTTCTTGCTATCACAGCCTCTACTTCTCTTTGATTTGAACATTGGGTATTTTATATCGTTTTCAGTAGGCATCCATCTTCGAAACTTATCAAATTGGGTGTTTTGATGAATTCTGCCATTCCTTTCCATCCAGCTATGATAGACCATGGTGACGATGCAACAAAAAGCCACATCTTGGCGAAATTTTTTTTGCTAGAGAACGAACTGTTCAGAAACTCTGATTCTTCCATGATCTGATACGGTCTGTTATTTGAGGGAGGAAAACTAAGCTTCAGTCTACATTTGGTCCACAAATAAGCAGTATATGGGCATTGGAAGAAGAGATGATCTCTCGATTCCTCCAAATCCGAGCAAAAAACGCAGGTATTATCAACTTCGTAACCCCACTTAGAGATGATATCTTTGGTGCTAAGTCTCTTAAGTATAGCCTTGTATGTACAGTGCCGGATAATCTTGCACCAACTAGGTTCAGAGCGATGAGTTCTAGAAACATCCTAGGCAGAATAAAAGGAAAAGCCCTTTGAGTTGTTATTCCAACTCCAGGAATCTTTTTCTTGATCATTATGAATTTTGATGTTGTTAATACGGATCGATAGAAGTCTAGTGATAGGCAAGTAGTTTGCATTTATGTTACCATTTTGAACTATGATGTTTACCTATAGATCATCAGCACCAAAAATACCTAGATGATTCCAGCCAAAAGTTTTGACCATTATATCATTGTTGATCCAATGACCGAACCAAAGTGAGGTATCGTGCCCATTTGCAATGCATCTATTACCATTTCTTTAAACACCCGAAGGTTAATAGAAAACAAAATTTTAAGAAAGTAAAATTAACACGAATAACAAATAAATTGAACCCGTTGATTTACAGCGGTTTGACTTTGAATCTCTTACCCCCATTTTGAAGTTTAAACCACCTTACTTTGTTGAAAATTGATGATTACAGAGCTCGGATCGAAAAGGAACCGGTGAGTACGATTTAGTTAGAGAATGCAAAGTGTTAAAAATACATTTTACTCTAAAGCAACTAGTATATATAGACATGTGTGACTTTGGATAACGCTGAAATTTTGCTAGGGGAATCTCTTGAGCGAAAAAACGACTTTTCCATAAAAATCATGGCTCATTACTCAAAACTTAATCAGATCGATACACATTCCTATGTGCATCAGATCGACATGGGCCTGATTAATATGCGAATTTAAATGTGTGATCTCGGGGTGTGCTTCTATATATGTTAATGTCTTGTTCCTCAGTTGGTTTGTGACTGGTGGTTGTCGGATATTGAACGATTTTTATTGAACTGAAATGACCTTGCTAAGCTATCAGATCGACGCCGATCGGTTGATAGAATTGATAGCAATCTAGTACTTAATGCACTCCTGGATTATTCAATTTAATTTTCTTGATGGCTTCCTCATAATCTTGTCCATAATTGATAGCTGGACATTCAGACCATTACTCTAAGTTGTTTGCCTTGATAGTCGTCAAGGCGCTCTTGTTTGATTAGTCAGAAAGAGAAGTTGTCAACCTAAAGTGTGTCTTGTTGCAAACACGATGTACATTCAATCGAGACAATTCAAATCCATTGGATTGAATTTCATATCTCTTCTTGTATAACCTTTATCCATCTATAAGCTGTTTTTGTGAAAAGTCATATCTTTTGTGAGTCACAACATTGCTTGATCGACATTTTGTAATATAAGTATAAGATTGCAACTTGCGTATAATCATTTTTTCTTAGTTTCATTAAGTTAGTTGAGCTAGTAGGACTTGGTTATCTAAACTGGATTTTTTCTTTAGAGCTCATAAGTAATCATTTAATTCCTATCCGGTCAAGGAGTTGGACATCGACTGTTCGCACATGCTTCACTTTGGTCACCTGAAACACCCCACCTCCGTTAAGGTCACTCACAAAGGGAATGACTTAACTTCGGTGGAGCAATATAGGTAAAAAATGCAGATAAATTACAAGACAGACAAATAAAGCAGCCGAAATTAAAGTCATTTTATTAACAATGTGGTTCAGTCAAGCTTTTACAACAGTTGTCTCAATCATACTTAAAAGCAATACATAGAACTTCTGTCTTGATTTAAAAACTTCCAAGTATAAAAGAAGCCAAAAAATAACAATGATATTCCCCAATAAAGCATGAACCAGCCATAGCAGTGGAAGAGAGAGTTCAAAGCAAAACATCAACTATCTTCGAGCTTGAAAAGAAAACTGAACTAAGTAGTAACATTTCCTCCCTGTGAACCGGCGGGGGGGGGGGGGGGGGGGGACGGAAGAAAAGAGGCGAAACAAAACTAGGTCAGACATAAGTCAGTAAGTCCAGTGACTTTCAACATATAAATAGGCAAAAGCATCATAACATGAATAAACTGAATATAAGACAATACCGTGATACAAGGATAACAAGCTAACATACGATTAGTATAGATATGATAAGGCAAGATAAACTGAATGCACTTCTACTATTGCTCTGCTTCGCTACTACCTTGTTATTCTAATTTTTAAATATATCTCTGCACCAACTAACTAGTGTCCCAACTAGTAGTCTGTATAAAATGATAATATAATCACGTGATCCCAATCCCCGCAACTGTGGTAGCCTTCAGGTGTACATCTATCGTGAGGATTCCACCTCAGTCTGCCTAATTTCCATGAACATGTTAGATGTACCCTTACTACCCTATCGATCGGCTCCCTACTTGTATTAATTTCTCTTGTGTCTGTGTCAATCGGCCCTCTCTTACATGTAGATACCATGTGCTGGTGCCACCATAAGGTGTATCAATCCTTATGATAGCAACACGACACGATTCAAGATGCAAAGTGTATAATTACTGGTACCCAGTGCCTGCTTTTTCCCACTCCGGAGTACGTGCACGCCCGTAAACCGTCGGAACCTACACTGACGTACCCCATGCCGCTGTTTTGACCGCTTATAATTAGCCTAGTAATCGTGCCCTACCCTGCCTAGTTTCAGGGTACCATGATACATCTATGTGGGTTATTGCTAAAATGGGTCCCCGTTACTAGGGTTTCTTATTGGTTAAGTTTGTGGGCCTATATATACAAATATTACCCACTTTCACGAGATGTACTTAATCCTCCCACCGATTCTAGCATGTTTACTTAACAATTAAGTTTGTGGGCCTATATTTACTAATATTACCCACCCAACTTGATATGTACTTAACCCTCACACTGATTCAAGCATGTTTATTTAATGGTTAAGTTTGTGGGCCTATATTTGCTAATATTACCCACCAGCCCGATATGTACTTAATCCTCCCGCTGATTCAAGCACGTATATTTAATGGTTAAGTTTGTGGGCCTATATTTACTAATATTACCCACCAGCCCGATATGTACTTAACCCTCCCGCACATTGTGTCGTATTGGTTAAGTGTTATCCATTCATGTTAATTTAACCCACCCATTCATCATGTCATGTTGGTTAAGTGTTCCTATTAACTTAACCCCCTTCACTTATCAGATTGGTTAAGTGTTTCCTATTAACTTAACCCGTTCGTTCCTCAAGTTATATTAGTCAAGTGTTTCTTTTTAACTTAACCCCACGTGTTCATCATGTTGTATTGGTTAAGTGTCATCAATCAATTTCAAGTTAACTTAACCCACCTACTTGTCATATTACTTTGGTTAAGTGTTGCCTTCTTGTTTTAACTTAACCTTACCACAAATCAAGTTATATTGGTTAAGTGTTGCCCTTTTGTTTTAACCTTACCACAAATCAAGTTATATTGGTTAAGTGTTTCTTATTACTTAACCCTACCCATTCATCATGCTATACTGGTTAAGTGTTTCTCATTAACTTAACCCTAGTCATTCATGTTTTATTGGTTAAATGTTCCTATGGACTTAACCCTACTCGTTCATCTTGTTCATTAGCATTAATTGATTTATTAATGCACCAACCTCTCATATTAGATATGTGTTGTTGCGGTTACTGGATGTGCCGGGCGGTTCCGGACAGTTTTACACCACAACTCAATCTAATCTCGGGTTTTTCTTGAGCATGATGCTCTAACCTCTCACATTAGATAGGTGTTGTTGTGGTTACTGGATGTGCCGGGCGGTTCCTGTCAGTTTTACACCACAACTCAATCTAACCTCGGGTTAGGCATATTCATCTTTTCACTAATTTACATATTTACAGATTATATATAAAATTATTCAGAGTTGTTGTCAATTTCAGATTATGCCATAAATGTCCAAGTCTAGATTTTATATGCTAATTATCCCAACCAGTCATGTTCCAATTCTCATGTTATGCCCAAAAAAGCTAATTGCAAGTATGGCCCCCAAACTCAATTTCAAGTTATTACTCAAAATATGCTACACCTAATCTTCCCAAGTTTGCAATAATAGTCATGCCCCAATATCCCAATATACGCTATGGTTGGTGTCTTAACCATTGGTTACGCCCAATCTAGATTAATATTCAAATTTTACAGTTTTCGCCAAATCTAGATTTAATATTTTAATTTACCCCAAGTTCGCAACAAAGACAATTACGCCCCAATTCATAAGTTACAAAATTATGTTCCACCATTACCAAATAGACTATCCCCCAGTACCCCCGCATTCCAATCGCTCGTATAATAAGTTTCAGACTAGATTCGAGGTTAATCTAGATTCATAAAATAAAAGGGGAAGAAAGAGGAACATAAACGAGAGTAGGCATAAAACAGGCATTAAAATGGTAGATCTGTCAACTATAATATTATGGATCTAAGAGGATTACAGATCTGTTAGAGTTGAGTTATAACAAAGATAGATCTGAAACAAACTGACAGAAATAACCTCATAGACATATAGATCTGATATAAATAATATCATGAACCAAAAAGGATTATATATAAGATGTCCAATAAAGTTAGGCATGATTTAATAATAACTTCCTAGGCATGTAAATCATTGATTCAATAGAAAGATAGGAATTAATCTCAAAGATTTGTCTTATCATTAAGCATGGACTTAGATCCATTTCATTACATGCCAAAAATCACTATTAGGTGTTTAAATCTGAAAATAACTTGGACTTACATGTTTACAGTTCGATTTACGCCCCAAACCCCAAGTTATATGTCCAATATACTTTATGCCTCAAATCTCAAGTCATATGTCAAATATACATTATGCCTCAAATCTCAAGTCATATGTTCGATACACTTTATGTTTTGTGTACAACATGTGTTATGTCCTCAAATCCGTTACAAATTAGTTATGTCCAATTATACATAATTGAATACTTTTCCCAATTTTAGCGCTAGTCATGTCCAAATCGTATATTATGCCCAATTTTAGTGCTGGCCACGTTAAAACCATATATTATGCCCAATTTTATTTCCAACGTACGTTCATCTCTTATGAGATTCGACTCAGGATCGCAGTAGCCTGGCTATAAAAAAAAGGGAAGAAGGAAGGAAGAGACAAAGAATGAACATAATATTATCAATGAGATAGATACAATGGATATAGAAAGACAGATAGAAATAGGCATAATCTCAGATTCAGATTTATTACAATGTCAGAATCATAATTAACTTTTATTTCTGAAAAGTAACGTGAACTTACAACAAAAGAACGATCTTGTTTTCTGGGATCTGTATTCTGAAACTGAATAGCTCTCCCTTGAAGTAGACTATCGATTCTCTAATTTAGATTTGATTCTTAGAAAATAGTTGTTGAAGTCGTTGAATTAGCCATTGAATCTCTACTTGAATTCTAACTTGATTCTACGAAGAACTTGAGCGGCATAACCCCGTCTTTGATTTATTTTGATATGAATTAGGGTAGAGTATAGGCGTAATGAAGTTGTGTAGAGAAAACTGTAGCCTTAGGGGTATTTGTATAGCATAGGGATTAACGAATCTGGTCAGAACGGGCGTCTAAATGCAGAAAAATGAATATGTCCTCGGATCTGGAAATAGGGGGGAGGTCAACCCCCTGGTCGACCCCATGGTCGACCTATGTGACCCAGGTCAACCCCCAGGTCGACCCCCTGGTCGACCTGGGTCCTGGGCGGGAAATTTCCTGCCCAGCCTGGGTGTGTGATTTGAATTTCGAATTTCAAACCTGAGATGTTTTATTTTGTTTAAATTCCTAAAACATCTGAAGGTCATAAGTTCTTCATACGGAGTCCGATTTACGCAAACTCGGCCTCTATCTCAAGCAGAATTCTGAGACGAACGCAATGACGTAACCTGCTTCCCTTAATTCTTCTCTTAAAAACTAAGTATACTTTAATTTGTTAGTTTAATATTCTCAGAATATACGGGGTGTTACATTCTCCTCTCCTTAAAGGATTTCGTCCCCGAAATCTCTAAGTTAAGAAGAATGCATATCTTAACATCCAACATCCATCTACTCAACCATTCAATCACAGGCGTCCATTGTCGTTAAAAAAAACTTCTAATGCTTTCATGATCACATGCCTAGTGTGTGCACATGTCCTTATTTAATGCAAAATCAGGCGGTCTACTGATTCAGTTGACCTCCTTAATGCGGATTATGAGAGAGTCATGCATCCAATATGTATGCAAGCGTCCCTAATCATGTAAATACTATATGTGTGCATATTCATTCATCCATGTGCAACATGCATGTGATACATCAAGTTTCAATCGATATACAAATACATTTATATGCATATGCAATATGAAAGTGACTGAGCCGATCTAGTGCCTAGTGTGTGTGTGTACATGCATCCACGAGCATCCACTAGCAATCACTTGCAACCATCAATCATAACATGTTTCAAATACATGTTTACATCCATTGGCTTTTACCTAAGGATCGAGGATAGGACCGAGAGGATATACTTAAAAGACTAGCATGCAAATAAACTTTACAGAAAAAGAGGAATCAAGGATATACCCTTAAAAAGGGTATGATGCGCGTATCTAGTCTTCAGTCTTCTAAGTCGCATCTTCTTGAGCTTCGCTTCATTGTGCTATGACTGTCTTGACTTCATGATTGCGAAGCTTCTTGACCTCCATTTCCAAAATTCACTAGTAAAGATAGGACCTCGATCACTTACTATGCTAGAGGGTATCCAATGTAGTCGAACTATCTTTCCAAAATAAACAGGTGTTAACCATGATACTAAGTGCATTTACTAAGATGGTTAGATGTTTCTCCTCTACTTATCTTATCCATCATGTTACAAATATGAGGGTCTAAAGCTAAATGTTGCTATGTACTTTTTACCTCTCTTAAGGTCAGTCTTTTTCTACTTAGGGCGCCTGCCACAACCATTTATCTCTCACGCAAACCATCCTAGTCGAACTCGACATCCCTCAAGTACAAGCCCCAAAGCCCTAAACCAATATCAGACAAGCACCCAAGGAATACCTCCTCTGAATTTGGACGATCTATGTGAGATGATACTAGCAAAACAACCAAACAACTGAGCACTTAACCGACTCTGGCTATCCTCACCAATCTTGCTCCAAAACTACTGTTGACCGCATAACTGGCTTTACATTTTTAACTGGATATATATGGAAATCTATCTCGTGTTTTAGGGGGCAAACCCCTAACCTAATCAAAAACATCTGCATGCTCATGGACTACTCTAAGGGATCGCAAATCATCGATAGATCCATCAAGTGATTCTAGGTAGCCAAGACAAACTGATCCCTTAGGATCGCACGAAATCTCGAGGGTATACCCGAGGCAAGTCGAAAGTCTAACTACCCTCCTTTCACAATTACTAGCTAACCAATCCATGCCTAAAATCAACCCATAGCCCATGAACCCAAAAACATAAGCATTACACTTAGACTCAATACTTAATATAGCTATTCTCAAATCCTTACAAACCAAAGATAAATGAGCAGAACCACCAATTGGATTTGAGACAATAATGGGATCCTCTACTATACAAGCTCTAAGGTGTAGAGACTCAACTATGGAAACAGATATAAACGAATGTGAAGCGCTAAAATCAAAAAGAGTACTAATAGGATGATCAAAAGAAAACTAAACTTTTTCAACAGAAACCTTACTACCTCTCTCTCAGGTACACTGGCGGTGAGAGCATGCACTTGTCCTCCTGAAAATCCTGTCATTTGTTCTTGCCCTTTTCCTTACTTATATGACCCGTTGTACCATAATAAAGACATTTCCTCTTGTTTTAGGTTTTACTATTCTTTCCTTTTTACCTCCATTGTGAACCAAGTCTATATCCATGAGTTCCTCATCCTTGGGTTGTGCTCCTTAGCCAAACTCCCTCATTCTCATCTTTTCCATTCTTGTGTAACTTGTTGACAAGTCTCTTGAAAGTTGCCTCCATCGCATGGAAAATCCTACAAAGCTCGAAAGAAAATTAGCCGTAGGTGAAATTACTGCGGCTGTAGATGGAAGTTGGGTGCTTATTTTCCCTTTGACAAGTGTCGTAGTCTCATCAAGCCTACGGAACCATGACGCGATGAGGTTACCTCCCAGAAAGCCAGGAGCCCTGAAGACTTAGTAAAGAAGGAAAACAAGGATTCAAGCAGAGGATCAAAAGATAATGCATATGGCTTTGGGGAATATGCCTTTAAAACAAAAAAATTCTTTTGAAAATGCTTCTTTTAAAACCGTTTTGAAACTAATTTTTCAAATCTTTTATCTGATCCGGTAACCTTCAGCTCTAATACCAAGTGAAACACCCCACCCCCGTTAAGGTCACTCACAAAGGGAATGCCTTAACTTCGGTGGAGCATTATAGGTAAAAGATGAAGATAAATTACAAGACAGACAAATAAAGCAGCGGAAAATTAAAGTCATTTTATTAACAATGTGGTTCAGTCAAGCTTTTACAACAGTTGTCTCAATCATACTTAAAAGTAATACATATAACTTCTGTCTTGATTTAAAAATTTCCAAGTATAAAAGAAGCCTAAAAATAACAATGATATTCCCCAATAAAGCATGAACCAACCATAGCAGTGGAAGAGAAAGTCCAAAGCAAAACATCAACTATCTTCGAGCTTGAAAAGAAAACTGAGCTAAGTGGTAACATTTCCTCCCTATGAACCTGGGGTGGGGGTAGGGGGGTGGGGGGACGGAAGAAAAGAGGCGAAACAAAACTAGGTCAGACATAAGTCTGGTAAGTCCAGTGACTTTCAGCATATAAACAGGTAAAAGCATCATGACATGAATAAACTGAATATAAGACAATACCGTGATAACAAGGATAACATACAATTAGTACAGATATGATAAGGCAAGATAAACTGAATGCGCTTCTACTCTTGCTCTACTTCGCTACTACCTTGTTATTCTAGTTTTTAAATATATCTCTGCACCAACTAACTAGTGTCCCAACTAGTAATCTATATAAAATGATAATATAATCACGTGATCACAATCCCCGCAACTGTGGTAGCCTTCAGGTGTACATCTATCGTGAGGATTCCACCTCAGTCTGCCTAATTACCTTGAACATGTTAGATGTACCCTTACTACCCTATCGATCGGCACCCTACTTGTATTAATTTCTCTTGTGTCTGTGTCAATCGGCCCTCTCTTACGTGTAGATACCATGTGCTGGTCCCACCATAAGGTGTATCAATCCTTATGATAGCAACCCGACACGATTCAAGATGCACAGTTTATAACTATTGGTACCCAGTGCCTGCTTTTTCCCACTCCGGAGTACGTGCACGCCCATAAACCGTCGGAACCTACACTGATGTAACCCCTGCCACTGTTTTGACCGCTTATAATCAGCCCAGTAATCGTGCCCCCACCCTGCCTAGTTTCAGGGTACCATTATATATCTATGTGGGTTATTGCTGAAATGGGTCCCCGATACTAGGGTTTCTTATTGGTTAAGTTTGTGGGCCTATATATATAAATATTACCCACCATTACGAGATGTACTTAAGCCTCCCACCGATTCTAGCATGTTTACTTAACAGTTAAGTTTGTGGGCCTATATTTACTAATATTACCCACCCAACTTGATATGTACTTAACCCTTCCATTGATTCAAGCATGTTTATTTAATTGTTAAGTTTATGGGCCTATATTTGATAATATTACCCACCAGCCCGATATGTACTTAATCCTCCCGCTGATTCAAGCATGTTTATTTAATGGTTAAGTTTGTGGGCTTATATTTACTAATATTACCCACCAGCCCAATATGTACTTAACCCTCCCGCACATTATGTCGTATTGGTTAAGTGTTGTCCATTCATGTTAACTTAACCCACTCATTCATCATGTCATGTTGGTTAAGTGTTCCTATTAACTTAACCCCCCCCCCCCACTTATCAGATTGGTTAAGTGTTTCCTATTAACTTAACCCGTTCGTTCCTCAAGTTATATTAGTCAAGTGTTTCTTGTTAACTTAACCCCACGTGTTCATCATGTTGTATTGGTTAAGTGTCATCAATCAATTTCAAGTTAACTTAACCCACCTACTTGTCATATTACTTTGGTTAAGTGTTGCCTTCTTGTTTTAACTTAAACTTACCACAAATCAAGTTATATTGGTTAAGTGTTGCCCTCTTGTTTTAACCTTACCACAAATCAAGTTATATTGGTTAAGTGTTTCTTATTACTTAACCCTACCCATTCATCATGCTATACTGGTTAAGTGTTTCTCATTAACTTAACCCTAGTCATTCATGTTTTATTGGTTAAGTGTTCCTGTAGACTTAACCCTAGTCGTTCATTTTGTTCATTAGCATTAATTGATTTATTAATGCACCAACCTCTCACATTAGATATGTGTTGTTGCGGTTACTGGATGTGTCGGGCGGTTCCGGGCAGTTTTACACCACAACTCAATCTAACCTCGGGTTTTTCTTGGGTATGATGCACTAACCTCTCACATTAGATAGGTTTTGTTGTGGTTACCGGATGTGCCGGGCTATTTCGGGCAGTTTTACACCACAACTCAATCTAATCTCGGGTTAGGCATATTCATCTTTTCACTAATTTACAAATTTACAGATTATATGTAAAATTATTCACAGTTGTTATCAATTTCATATTATGCCATAAATGTCCAAGTCTAGATTTTATATGCTAATTATCCCAACCAGTCATGTTCAAATTCTCAAGTTATGCCCAACAAAGCTAATTGCAAGTTATGGCCCCCAAACTCAATTTCAAGTTATTACTCAAAATAGGCTACACCTAATCTTCCCAAGTTTGCAATAATAGTCATGCCCCAATTTCCCAATATACATTATGGTTGGTGTCTTAACCATTGGTTATGCCCAATCTAGATTAATATTCAAATTTTACAGTTTGCGCCAAATCTAGACTTAATATTTCAATTTACCCCAAGTTCGCAACAAAGACAATTATGCCCCAATTCATAAGTTACAAAATCATGTTCCACCATTACCAAATAGACTATCCCCCAATACCCCCGCATTCCAATCGCTCGTACAATAAGTTTCAGACTAGATTCGAGGTTAATCTAGATTCATAAAATAAAAGGGGAAGAAAGAGGAACATAAACGAGAGTAGGCATAAAACAGGCATTAAAATGGTAGATTTGTCAACTATAATATTATGGATCTAAGAGGATTACAGATCTGTTAGAGTTGAGGTATAATAAAGATAGATCTAAAACAAACTGACAGAAATAACCTCATAGACATATAGATCTGATATAAATAATATCATGAACCAAAAAGGATTATATATCAGATGTCCAACAAAGCTTGGCATGATTTAATAATAACTTCCTAGGCATGCAAATCATTGATTCAATAGCAAGATAGGAATTAATCTCAAAGATTTGTCTTATCGTTAAGCATGGACTTAGATCCATTTCATTACATGCCAAAAATCACTATTAGGTGTTTGAATCTGAAAATAACTTGGACTTACATGTTTGCAGTTTGATTTATGCCCCCAAACCCCAAGTCATATGTCCAACATACTTTATGCCTCAAATCTCAAGTCATATGTCAAATATACATTATGCCTCAAATATCAAGTCATATGTTCGATACACTTTATGTTTTGAGTACAACATGTGTTATGTCCTCAAATCCGTTACAAATCAGTTATGCCCAATTATACATAATTTGATAATTTTCCCAATTTTAGCGCTAGTCATGTCCAAATCATATATTATGCCCAATTTTAGCGCTGGCCACGTTCAAACCATATATTATGCCCAATTTTATTTCCAACGTACGTTCATCTCTTATGAGATTTGGCTCAGGCTCGCAGTAGCCTGGCTATAAAACAAAAAGGGAAGAAGGAAAGAAGAGACAAAGAATGGACATAATATTATCAATGAGACAGATCCAATGGATATAGAAAGACAGATAGAAATAGGCATAATCTCAGATTCAGATTTATTACAATGTCAGAATCACACTTAACGTTTATTTCTGAAAAGTAACGTGAACTTACAACAAAAGAACGATCTTGTTTTCTGGGATCTGTATTCTGAAACTGAATAGCTCTCCGTTGAAGTAGACTATCGATTCTCTAGTTTAGATTTGATTCTTAGAAAATAGTTGTTGAAGTCGTTGAATTAGCCTTTGAATCTCTACTTGAATTCTAACTTGATTCTATGAAGAACTTGAGCGGCATAACCCCGTCTTTAATTTATTTTGATATGAATTAGGGTAGAGTATAGGCGTAATGAAATTGTGTAGAGAAAACTATAGCCTTAGGGGTGTTTATATAGCATAGGGATCAACGAATCTGGTCAGAACGGGCATCTTAATGCAGAAAAATGAATCTGTCCTCGAATATGGAAATAGGGGGGAGGTCGACCCCCAGGTCAACCCCATGGTCGACGTATGTGACCCAGGTCGACCTAAGTCCTGGGCAGGAAATTTACCGCACAGCCCGGGTGTGTGATTTGAATTTCGAATTTCAAACCTGAGGTGTTTTATTTTATTTAAATTCCTGAAACTTCTGAAGGCCATAACTTCTTCATATGGAGTCCGATTTAGGCAAACTCGGACTTTATCTCAAGCAGAATTCCGAGACGAACGTAATGGCGTAACCCATTTGCCTTAATTCTTCTCTTAAAAATTAAGTATACTTTAATTTGTTAGATTAATTTTCTCAGAAAATAAGGGGTGTTACATCACCCACTTATGAGTACTTTAAAATGTAAACATTTTGTTTCTGAGTTGGGTTCAGCCTTTTTAATAGGTGAGTGAGGTATCGGTACTGATCCTATTTGCAAGAGGTTTAATATTGACCCGTTTCCTGGACTTAAGATTTTCTTGTTCTTGAGAGATGAAGGCATATCGTCACGTATATATAAGTTATCATATTTCAACCTTTCTATACTTTATTCTATTCATCTAGTGAAAACCCAAGAGAAGCTAATCGTCATTTCCATCCATCTAAACTCAAGAAAACAAGGCATCCTCCTTTTAAACCATTATCAATCTGACTGTTGACCCCTCTTTCAGCCAAAGTTGGTTATATTGCTCCATCTTTTAGAACCATTTCCATCGGTCTTTATCTCAAATCAAACTATGTCCCGAATTCTTACTTGCCAACTAAATCAGGAATTTGAATTATTGGTTTCGAAATCTATGTATACACAATTTATCTTGCAAATATGCATATTCATTTTATGGAGGTGACGAGACAATGGAGGACTGATGTCACCATTGTTTGAGGAGAAGGTGAAGAGTCGGGTTAGAGAAGATGAAGTTCGAGTAGTGTTGACTTGAACTGGAGGAAAGTGGAGAGGGAGAATGGATCATTTGTAGGTGATTGAGTTCCGAGATTAGATCGAATCAACTAAAGGATCACTTATGAGTAATGGGAGATGTGTTTAGTTAGATGTGTTCCACCAGTCAACCCATATACATCCATAATATATTACATTATATGGGATTAGCTCACAAGTAGCTTCACATTTATTCTTAGGACATATACCCTTCTCAAGTATATCTATTATGAAAAATCAGAAAATAATACCTGATATGTGTGCAATTTCTAGCAATGGAAGAATACTTCATCATTAACATACTTTGAGGTAAGTCTAAACAATCGCTCATCACGGAGGGATGAGAAATGCTTAACAATTTTAAACATAACTATTTCTATGTCACCATATACAAGATTCCTTGTGAACTATATTAAAGCACGAGAGTTCCCTTCTCAACTTCAACACATATTTTCATGTTAATTAAGCTGTATGTCATACATAATATCTAACAAATAAAGCAGGTTAAGGAACATGAATAAGCCCCATGACAATCCTTAATGGAATCGATGTGATGCTTATAGATGCATTGTTCTTCATAATCAATGAAATCCTTAATAAAGTAATATTACACGTTGGCATCTCAACCCTTGGATTTACATTAGAGCATCCCTCTTTTATTTTGTTACATGGTTTATATGAGCCAAATATCTTTCGCCGCATTAAGCTTGATCCTCAAGCTAATATATTTTAGGCAATTCCTTTACTAGCTGTTATGATTTATTTGTATAAATACATCACATTGTATCAGTTCCAATATCATAAAATTACAAACAATAATACAATAAAATTTCCAATACTCTTCTTCAATCTTCATTATGGTATCAGAGCACCAAATTGCCGAAAGGCATTAAAATTCTAAGCCATCATCTTTCCCAGTCGAGAAGAGGGGTTTGTTTATTTCTCCTCAGTTATGTTCATCGCATCATCGGAGTTCCTTCTCTTTCGATCTAGGGGACTTCAGATTTGTTCGGATCATCGTTGGTGATGTCTCACGTCTAACCACCGGTTGGTTGCATCATCTCCGTCTCTCTACAATCTGATTAAGGACGCATGCAGCTATAGTTGTTCACACTGTCGTGCCAAGCTTCATAAGGCAACTACAACATAAAAATTGTCGTGCCAAGCTCCATAAAGCGGCTATAGTATAAAAACTATCGTGTCATTCACTACTTCGCATATTTCTTCTAATCTGTTTGTTGGACAGTTTTTCTGATCGTTGTTATCATAAGGCTGTAGTCTGAAACTGCCTCACCATGGCCAACTATAATGAAGAAACTTCTGTTGTGTCTACCAACAATGCCAATGCCTCCTCTCCAAACCTCATGAACTTGATTAAACACAAAATTCAAGTTATTACCACTTCATTAGATGAAGATAACTATATTTTATGGAAATATCAAGTTGAGATTCCTCTTAAAGGTTATGGACTACAAGATTACATTAAAGAGACATTAATTACTCTGTCAATAATGATCATTGATAAAGAAAGAAATACTGTACCGAATCCTGAATATATCAAGTTCCAAAGACAAGACAGCT
Source organism: Allium sativum (assembly GCA_030737875.1). Classification (NCBI taxonomy): domain Eukaryota; kingdom Viridiplantae; phylum Streptophyta; class Magnoliopsida; order Asparagales; family Amaryllidaceae; genus Allium; species Allium sativum. The sequence continues at coordinate 673,877,255 of CM060918.1, forward strand.
TATTATCATCATGACTTTTATCATCTATATCTCTTAATCTTCTATCACAAATTGTTGGGTGCAACTCATCGTATTAAATATAGACTTCTGTTGAATAAATTTTCAGCTCGCAATCCGCAGCAAGGATTATGCAATACAGAAGGGAACTTAAAAATTGAAGAAAAGAAGAAACAAGCATGAAAGATTAGCTTAGGAAAAATTAAAAACATATGTGATAGGCTAAATGCTGTTGGACATAAGATTAGTGATAATGAACAAATAATTTTTATTACTGGAGGGCTTGATGAAGAATATAAGTCTTTAGTAACTGTACTGGCTACACAACAAACGTTACATGATCTGCAGTTCGCTCGATCTGCACTCCTTGCTCATGAAGGCAGAATTGATCAAAGAAAAACAACACAGGGTGAGTTTTATGCAAGATATATTGTAGCTAAAAACAAGCAATCACAGGGAAGCAACAACAACAACATTAATGCAAGCAGACAAGAAAATTGGTATATAAGGGGTTTTCAACCACAAAGAGGAGGTTTTTGGCCACAAAGAGGTCGAGGACGAGGAAGATGGAACAACAACAATCGAAAAAAGTGCCAAATATGTCAAAATTTTGTTCACATGGCAAACAAGTGCTATTTCAGGTACAATACCGACAATGGGCAGTAGTATAATCATGTTAATTCAGTACAGAAGGCACCACAAGTCAACATCGCCGTGATGAACTAAAATAGAAGCAACAATGACACTAATAAAAATCAGAACATTGGTAATGATGATACTGGCAAAAGTGAAGACAACAATTTTGAAGAATGGTACCTAGAGTCAGTTGCCACTCATCACATAACCAGTAATCTCCAAAATCTTAACATTTGTAGCAGGAATTACTCAGGAACAAAATCTTTACATATGGGGGATGGTAAAACTGCACATATAACAGACATTGGCAAGAGCACTATCTTAGAAAAAAGGAATCTTAATTTAAATACACTGCTTAGATTACCCTCTATTAATGAAAACTTGTTAACTATATCGAAATTTTCTAATGACAATCAAGTATATTTTGAATTTCCCCCAAAATTTTGTGTAGTTAAGGATTTACTAAGCCTTGAAATATTATTACAGGATAATCTACATGATGGACTTTACAAATTCAACAACTTAAAGACTGGGGATACTAGTGGAAAATTCTGCTGTAATAATATTGAAACAAGTAATAATGATTGTAATAGGAGTATTAATGTTAGCAGTAATAACAATGAATGTAATAAAGATGGTAGACAATGCAATTTTGATTCATGGCATATGAAACTAGGACATCTTTGCATTGAAGTTGTTGAAACAATTTTGAGCAATAATTATATTTTTTTTTAACAATTGTGTACCTATCAAACACACATGCGCACACTGCCAACTTAGCAAAAGTCATAAACTTCATTTCAGAGATTCTGTAACCAAATACAGTAAACCTCTCGAGCTCATAGTTGCTGATTTGTGGGTACCAGCACCATTGAACTCATATCATGGACACATGTACTATCTTTCTTTTGTGGATGTCTATTCGAGATATACTTGGATATTTGTGCTAAAAAAATAAGTCTGAAACATGTAACACTGTCATACAATTCGTAACTCAAGTTGAAAAACAAATCAACTACAATGTCAAAGTCATTCAAATAGATGGTGGGGGAGAGTTTAAGCCATTAACTAATTAATTTATTAAAAAAGGAATCAAACATAGGTTGACTTGCCCCCACACAACTGAACAAAATGGTTTGGTATAGAGGAAACATAGACACATATTGGAGACTGGTCTAACATTAATGTCACAAGGCTTAATACTAATGACATACTGGAATGAAGCTTTCTACACCTCGGGTTATCTCATTGATGAACTACCAACTAAAATGTTAGACAACAAAACTCCATATGAAATGATATATAATGTTAGACCAGACTATAATTTTTAAAAAATATGTGGTTGTATGTGTTTTACATGCTTGAGAGACCATAATAGACACAAACTAAGCATGAGATCAAGTCCATGTACTTTCATTGGATATACCCAGAATCAAAAGGGGTATAAATTCTTAGATAAAAATGGAAGAATTTATGTTTCTAGACATGTTGTTTTTGATGAAAACACCTTTCCTCTTGCAGGAAAACAAGAAATAAGAAAGAATAATAGAGAACATTCTATTAGAGGGGAACAATTCAAACAAATACTTACTGAACCACGTACCGATAGTATTGGTGAAGACCAACAACACATGATCAATATAAGTTTACAAAATGATTCCATGGAAGTAACAAATGCCTGAAAAGAAAATTCATAAAGTATACATACAAATCAAATCAGCCAGGACATGCAAGATAGTAATGATGCCGGAGCAAACAGTGTAGACGCAGGTGCAAACAGTGCAAATAGGGAGAAACAGACTCAGCAAACACACACAGAACATCACATAAAAACGAGATCGAAAATTGGTTTCTTCAAACCTAAGATGTATAACATCTCGGTTGTTGATGGTAAACCAATCAATTTTGAACAAGTTATAGTATCAGAGAAGTGGAAAGAGGCAATGAGCAATAAATATGAGGCACTCATGAAAAATAATACGTGGAGTTTGGTCACGCCACCAAAATATAAGAAAATTATTTGATGTAGATGGGTGTTCAAGATTAAAAGCAAAAAGGATGGATCTATTGATAAATACAAAGCTAGCTTAGTCGCTAAGGGTTATGCACAACAGTTCGGATTTGATTTCAATGAGACTTTCTCTCCAGTCATAAAGCCTACAACAATTAGAGTCATATTAACTATTGCCATGAGCAAGAAATGGAATATAAGGCAGCTCTATGTCAACAAAGTTTTTTGAATAGGGATTTAACTGAGTAAGTATATATGAATCAACCGAAAGGGTGCAACTATGGCAACAAAGTATGCAAGTTACATAAGGCGGTATATGGATTAAAGCAGGCTTCGAGGGCTTGTTATGAGAAACTAAAGTTAACTTTGTTCAACATGAATTTTGTACAAGCTATAACACCTCACATTTTTAACTCAAGATAATAAAATGAGAATAAATTAATTAAATATTCAGAATTAAGTGAAACAGACTGCGCCATTGTGTTCGTCTCGGAATTCTGGTCAAAATAGACACTGGTTTGCGTAAAACGGACATCGTATGGAAAAGTAATTAAGGTTTGAAATTTGTATATGCATAAGAAGAGTACATATGAATAAAATAAGTTCATAAATTCAAAACAGTTCAAATTCACCTAGGAAAAAATTGAGTGGGAAAATTCCCGCCTAGGGGTGTCGACCCCTGGGTCGACCCCTCGAGGGGGGTGTCGACCCGTGGGTCGACTCCCCTACGACAGATCTGGGAAGATTCTTCTTTTTGGATCTGGACTACTTTCTTGACCTAGTTCGTTGGCTTTAGGCTATAAATAAGACCCCATTTCCCTTGTTTCTCCATACCTAAAACAATGGAGAACTAAATGCTGGCTCTGCCCAGATTAAATCAAGCCTTTTCTTCTTCAACAATCAAGAGTTAGACTGATTCAGAGATCTGTGATTCGACATCTGCAATTACTCTTCTATTTCTTAGATCTAATCAAAGTGAGGTAATTTTCTAGATCTGGTCCATTTCAATTTATCTTCTTTCTTCCTCTCTCTTCCCTTTTTTCTTTTAGTAAAAATTATAAATCCATGGTTGTTAGGTTCTGAATCCAATTAAGGGAAAACCATGGAATGTTAGATCTGGACCAGATCCAGGATTTGGAAAGCGAAATGAGGTGAGTGGATTTAAGTTATATCATTTAGATAATGATATATTATTGTTTAACATTCCCCGTTATTATATGTGAATTTGCCAGAATAATTAATAATTGTTGTTATAACAAGTTGAGACATTAATATGAATGTGTTGGAAAATTCATATGTTGAATCGGTTAAAGTGTTGAAATGATTACATGTTAAAATATAAACTTGTTAGAATATAGGTAGCAATTACTGTTGTTCGTATTACATGTTAACTTGTCACATTTATATACATGAACCCTTACTTGTATGATTATAAATAGTTATATGATTAAATGGTTTCATGTTAGAATAGAATTGAATACATGAATATGGATTCGGGGCATAAATCCAATTATGATTAAAGATCTTAATTTGGGCATGTGGTACATAATAAATATGACTTGGAAAAGGGGTATAAACCTATAATGAAATAGGAATAATTGTTAAAGAACGAACATGCCTAGATTAACAGTAATTTGACACTATAACGCGCTTAGACACGAGGTTAGATTACACTAGTGATAGAAGCATGCCCGGAAAAGCCCAACATATCCAGCATTCACAAGTGGTAAATCTAATGTGAGGGGTCTAAGTGCGTAAATAAAAAATGTAGTGGCGCTAAGACACGAGGTTAAGCCAACTTGCGATAGAAGTCTACCCGGAACCGCTAGGCAAATCCAGTATCCACAAGTATAGGTTTAACGTGAGAGGTCTAGTGCATGAATATATACACATATATATAAATATATGTAAATGGCAGGACTGATAAACAACATTAATTATAATTAATGAAAATAAATGGAATTGAATGAAAGATAATTACAACAGTAAAGGAAAGGGAATGAATGGGGAACGATAATAACCTATTATAAATAAATTACATTAATAAGAATGTTGTATAATAGGTAGACTTGTCCTAGGGACAAGTGAAGATTATAAATTAGGTTATAATAAACTAGTAAGGACATGAGATAACTAGTGAAATGAGATAAGTGGAACTAAATTTTAAACTAAGTAATCAGTAAATGGGGAAAACTGAAACCAGTTGTTTGTAATAAGTAGAGAAAAGGGGAAAGCTTATGAAATGTAAGAAGTTGTACTTAATTATAAGTAATCTGTAAACTTGGAAGTATGGAATCTGCTGATAAGAATAACATGTTTACGCTTTTCCTAGGGACAAGTGGAAATTATAACTTAGGTTATAATAAATGATAAAGGGAATAGAATAACTTATGTAAGGGCATAAGTTGTACTTAATTGTAAATCAAGTTATTTATAAGAACAAGAATCTGAAACCTACGGATGATGACAACTTAAGTTATATTTATGGGAAGAGAAACTTATTAGTGGACCTTAATTAAGAGGACTAAGTTAATAAGTAAACAACGATAAGTTGTAGTGACGGTGTAAAATGGGATTATGATTAAATGAGAAAGAATGAAGAAAACTTATGAAATGAAATAAGTTATATTTAATCATAAATAATGACTGACATGTTAAAAAGAAAACATGTGAATTGAGATATACTTAGTTATGTATTAAGTTGAACATGTTATTATAATGATGAAATCCAACAAGAATATAAAGGGATTATGGATTATAGAGGCTTATTAATAAAATTAAATGGGTTAAGTTATATGACTGAAATTAATAAGCGAGAGTAACTTGGCAAATTGATTAAGAATTCAATGTGAATGGGAATAACCAAGTTAAATGGAAACCTGATGAGGTAAGGCAAGCGCATAAAAGAACGTTTAGACATAACGGTCTAATGACATATTAAAATGAAGCACTTGGACCAGTCCGCACGTTTGAGGGTGAATAACCCAACGGTGTAGATCATCGTGGTGTCATGAGGCACGAGGGGAGCGCATGTTCACCTGGTTATTCTGTCGGCTCCGAAGGACTGGAAGGGGAAGCACGCAGCTTCCTGAGGTACGTTAGGTGCTCCTGGTAGTCCACTATGTGGTGGAAGATGTTTAGCATGTGCTCTCAGAGGTTGGGTCTGCGCAAAACTACCAGGTGGGTGGGCCTTGACTGCAAAAGTAGCTTTGCAGTCAGAATGTTGTGATGCGGTGACATTAGGGTGATTTGGCGGTCGCCTCAACGAGGAGGTAGAGGTTAGGACCAACAGAGATAGTAGATCACCGGGTACCCGTCATCGGCAGCCGTGGGATGCGAAAGGACTAGAGCTAGACCCAATAGACCATTCACCTTTCACTATCGGGGTATGGCGGTTTAGGGGAGACGTCAACTGGTTGTTTAGATTGTTTGTTGTTAGGGGAAAGTCACTTAGCTCTTGTAGTCTTTACTAGTTGAGGGAGGGACCGAGGTGGGGCCATAACCACCATGAAAAACAGACCCTAGGAATATCTGTATATAGAGGTTCTTAAAGATAGGCCTATACAGATAAGGAAAAGATCTCGACCGAGTTCCGTGTTTCTTGTATAATCCTGCCACGGAACCCGGTGCACATTATGTGTGGTTAAGGTATCAAATACGTTTGACGATACGTACGTGGGACAGTCTAGATACATGCATGTCTACTTTGGGTGGTGTATCGTAGACTTGAGGGCATTACTCTGGTATGGAATCTGATTCGATCGAAGGTGGCAGTCCATATGCTTACGTAGCATAGTAATTGAAAAAATATACGTGGAACGTAACATTGTTATATAGAGATTCGTACGTCACTTCGGCGTAGGATGAGGGACTGCGTTTATTTCTATACGATGGAGACCATGCGAGTAGGGCACCATGGGGAGTACCTCAATATTGGGGGAGGGTAGCTACATATATATATATTGTAATAGGTTAATCCACTGGGAAGTAAATGGGTACGACGTGTGTGTAAGCCTTGAGTGTTGTTAACCCAAGTAACCTAATAAATAAGAAAATGTGATTGAACGATATATGTAGGGTTATCCTAAGTGTATAAGTTAAATCTAGTCACCAGAACTTGTGTTCTGACCCCTTCCTCATTACATACTCGCAGGTTAGATTCGTGGCAGAGACATGATTGATTTGGATACTGGTTAGGCAATATTATTAATACGATAAGGATATGTTTTGATTACATTATATTTCCGCTGTGAGATATTTTCTGAGCTCTGACATATTTTATGTCTCTGTCTTTTCTACAGGATACCAGAGCACAACAACTTGAGTTTCGGTAGATTGGAATTTTGAAAAAAATTCGGTCTGTCAGAATTCGGGTTGTTACACAAGCTAAATCAGATAACTCATTGTATATGAAGAGAAGCTCACAATGATTTGGTATATGTTGATGGTATGTTAATAATAGGAGATAACAACAAAGAAATAGAAAACATCATATAAAGGATGGTGAACCTGATGTATTAACACAGGGTAAATTTTTATTAGAGCAACATAAGAGAGAGGGAAGGAGAACGAGTCAGAGAAAAAAAAGGAGAAAATTTGCAAATGTTCAAAAACTTTTCCTCACAGAGATATAGTGGGTCTTCAAGATCTACTCGCACAAGACCTCACATTCGATCCTTCTACATTAAGATCTTTGCGCTAATTCTTGAGTATATTCTAGGAGATCCTAGCTCTCAAGTTTAGAAAATGTTGACTCCTATGACCAAAGATAGGACTCCATCTCACGATGAAGAGACGATCGAAGGTATCTGTCTACCCTTTCTATAATTTTAGAGAGGTTTGACTGTGTATGAATGAGATAAGAATTTTATTACTTCATCGCCTTTGTCGTGCAAAAAGATAATCCTTATTTGTCTTCCTATAAGTGAAACTATAAATGAGGAGATTGATCATAACGCAAAAAACTCCCTACTTTCCTCATTGGTAAGGACCTGCCCTTGGATTCTCGCATGATCAATCAATTAACGGACTTAGAAATAAGCGCTACTCCACTCAAAATAAGAAGAAAGAGTTGCATGCAATAGAGAGACTGAGTATATTTGTTCGCATGGCATGTAGAGTATAGCTAAAAATAGGAACTGAACTTAACTATAAAAAAAGATCTAGTTATTCCCATGTTAAAGCCGGTTGTCCTATTAGCACCAGAAGATCCCAAATAAAACAAGGCGGTGGCCCATCTGTTGGGAAATTATGGATTCTATCTCATGATAAAAGTCTATACGAACTAAAGGTGACTATAGTAGGAATGAGAGGAGTTCCAAGAGAAAGAAGAAGGAGAAAGGCCCTTGCGGTTCTATACCTAAGAAACCTAAAAAAGGCAAGTAGGAAGAATTTCATTTATCTTTTTAAGTGTTCTTCTTTCCATTCAATATGTTTGCAATTAATTTCTCATCACTTACACTTTAGTTATTGTTGTTTGCTTTTCAGTATGGATGCACACAACCCATATCCAACCCAACCCGACCCACATAAACACAACCCAACCTAGTTCGGATCGGATATGGGCTATAATTTGTAACCCATACTATATACGGGTTGGGTTTGATATTTTGTTCAACCCAACCTTATTTTAACCCAAACCAACCCTATACTAAAAAACTAATTTAATACCAGTTCACTTAAAATTAGAATAGTATAATCCTAGAATAATGTTTATGTGTTCTATTATAAATGTACAAAAAAGCATATTTTATGTCAATCAAAACTAGATATAATTTGGCAAATATATTTTAAAGAGAATTTTTATGTATTTTAAAATGAAACACTTGTTTTACTATGTAGTAAAATTAATTTCATATGATGTGTTTGATGATGAAATTTTAACAAAATATGTCTTATAATGAATTAGTTATTTTAAATGCATTATCCTAGCTGAAATCTGATATATTATGCTGAATATTTAAATACTATTTTAAAAAAATCCTCATATTCTCATTTTTTATTATATTCATTCAATCCAACCCTACTAAACCCGACACAACTCGTACTTTAACCCAACCCATGTCCAACCTCATATATGGTCGGATACGAGTTGAATTGCCTTAAACCCATACTTTGTGCGGGTCGGATGAAGTATTTGGTCTAACCCGACCCAACCCATACTTTATGCAGCCCTACTTATCATTTTGAGCATCACTCGAATAAGCAACTCTAAAGGCCTCTTTTCGGTTGTTGTCTTAAGTTTCATGGAGATTTAAGCGCAAAGCTTAGGATTTGAGCATCGTATTTAGCCATGTGAACGTTTATATTCATTCCCCCTATTGCGATGCAGCGAAGATTATGTAGACGTCGGATTTTACGTTTCAAATTTGCACTCGCCCTTGGGTATTTCGCGTTAGATTTGGTGAAAAAGTTATCGGATCACTTTTGGTATCATTATAAACTCCTTCCATTGAATAGTGGAGCAAATTTTTTTAGAGGATGCTCAAATCACATCTGCATTAAGAATATACTTCTCTTGTTGGAAAATAAATTGGAGTTTATTTAATGATTGGGTTGCATGTATTATAAATTTAATACTTAGCTTTTTCACCTATCAAGGAGCGATTTCCGTAGGCAGATATTTGTTTCACAACCACTTTTGGTTTATATTCTGCTCGACAATTCATTAGCGAAAGTTAATTAATGAGCGGTCGATACGACTCATTCTTGATAAGTCTGACAATCGGCTTAAGATAATTTTTCAACATCGGACTCTATATACCATTATATTGTCATATAATATATGTAGATGTAAGTTGGTCGTATCAAAACTATCATACTATAATCAATAAGTAATAAATTTGAAGAACCAAGAGCTTTTAATGCAGCTAAAAAGGAGTTTAACATTGTTTGCGAGATACATTGCAAAAGAAAGAACAAGTCAATAAAATAAATGCATAGTGAAATAACATCGTAGATGTAACAAACCCTATTTTAACACTTAAATTTTTTAAATATTAATTTTTAATTAATTGACCGCTTCAAAAATATACTTTTTAAACACAATCAAATCATAATGCCATACCACTTTTATTAAGTCTGGATAGTTTATTACATAAAGAAAAGTATAAGGATCGCCATATTTTAAAATCGAACATCTTGATAGGAAAAACAATCTCGAATTATGTGAAAACAATCATTTTGTGGTACGATCTCAAAATATGATGAAACTCATACCTCGGAATCGTAATGCTGAAGTGATGCAAACATTCAAGTTTCATGGCGACCAGATGCACCATTTGGTCATGCGAGCTCAAAATGAGTGATCATTTTCATTTAGAACTAAAAATAAATTGAAATGCCATTATCAAAACCATGAGTTTAGACACTCGTTCACTGTTGATCAAAAATGATGGTTGCTCCCTTCTTTAAACATCAAAAAAATCAAATCAATTGATTTAATCAAAGATAATTAGCAATTTATGACTCAAATTAGATTAGCGCGAGGAAGTTCCACCCCTGCAAATATTTGGGATGTTCGTTGGTTGTCAAGGCAAGGTGTTCAAAATTTGGGTTAAGTTTTTCCATTGTTATGGTCAACGAAAGGAGGATGCCTTCGTCACTGGCAAGGTTTTAAATCTCGGATATCGATCATGTTTTGTCTTATAGATTTTAGAGACTTGATCTCGTATCGGGGGAGATCACCGATGAGATGAGTCTAACTTGGGAGTTTGTCTCGGATTTCCATCTCGGGTCTGAAAGTTCATATCGGAACAATCTCGGAGAACATGACATATTAAAAACTAATATCTTACAAAATGATTTCTATGAGTGCTATTAAAAACCTAATAACTTAAACTTGAATTGCAAAATCACTTCATTATTCTTTTTTTAGTAACATGGGGAACCTAAAGATCATATTATATATTGATACTCACTTAAGTAAATCTCACGCCAAATGCCTACCCCGCTTTGTTTAGTCATCGTACAAGGATGCTTAACATCCTGCTCCCAAAGAGGTTTGTAGCGAGAATCAAACTTGCCTGCACACAGTGATTTGATCCCCTTCCCCCGACTCCCAAACCACCCAAGCTACGAACGACGGGTATCATTTCATTATTCTTGAGTTACGAAAGATCATCATACTCTAAATCATAATATGCTTAAAATAGAAATATAACACAATGCAAATAGATCCGTGCTTACAACATATGATCCATGAACATGAATCATTTTTAGACATCACTACACCAAAACAGGTGATTGCCAACGAGTATAACCATTGCAAACAATTTCCGCAACGCTTATTAGTGTTGCTAGGGGGGGTGGCAATGTAGTAGCAACGCTTATAAGCGTTGGTAGATTTTCTCTCCCAACGCTTATAAGCATTGGTATATTTTCATTCGCAACGCTTATAAGCGTTGGTAGTTTTTTGTTTGCAATGCTTATACATGTTACAATATTTCTGTTTGCAACGCCTATACATGTTACAAAATTTAAATTCACAGCAAATATAAATTTTAATAATAACAAAAATATGTACTAGCAACTCACATATTCTAATATTAATAGTCAATTAATAACCAACATGACAATAATATAGACGATATTTAATATGAATCAAAAACTAATATTAAACTCAATGCATACCAATAGTCAACATTCATAATCAAATAACGACATAGAATACCAGTTAACAACAAACAAGCATGATACATAATTAATTTGTCAAATTCAATACATAATTTATTTGCTAAATTCAATACATAAATGAGATTCTACAAATACCGAATATGAAAATCTGGCCATATAATGAAGCCTCCATCTGAAAATTCACATAACTTGTACATTCCATTTTGAGGACCATCATAAATTGGTGCATCGATCATCTACTGCACTATTAGAACTACCATCCAATTTTCTCTTTTCTTCCGCTGCCTCTAGAAGTGCCTGCATTCATTGAATGCCACATTAAATTGAAAATTTCAGTTCTTTGTTAAAAACAGAAAAACATGAGTTTGCATCGCACAAAATAATATTAAAAACAGAAAAACATGAGCCTAAACTGAGCCGTAAGGCTCGGTATTTTTATTTTATTTAAAAAAAAGGTAGAATGGCAAACCATCATATTAACCTGTTTCTGAATTTTGCATATGAAGTAGATGGATGAATAGAAAATGTTGCAATGGAAGGAAGTTTTGGTCAATGCATATTGATAATAATGTGTCTTATACATGGAAATTAATATTGCGTCTATGAACAGAAAATAAGCAATCTCTAAGTAAAAGGAGTGGGCTTGATAACTCACTTTGGTTTGAACCACAGGTCAGTTGCAAGTGCTTGGTTGATCTTCTAAGCTACAACATATTGCAGGCAATCAACAACTCTGGGGATTTAGTTAACTTGATAATGCAGGGTAGTGATCTTAATTCTTCAATGGATCTAGCCTCCAGAGAAATAGCATCCGAATTTTCCAGCAAATTAGGACTCTGTTGCATATCAAAGAATAAGCCAATGCAAAATTTTCGAAAACTGTTTGCCTTGTGTCTTCTACTATAAAAACACAAAACCATTTGGGTACACAAGCTTTACTATTTCTATGCTTGCAGCAGCTCCATGCAATCATTAACAAATCCACCGAATCTGACATTCTTTTGCAGCTCACGGGCTGAATAGAGATGAAGCATAAGCATAATAAGTTAGCTCTTATCATAGTGGAATTCCGGAAAAACCCGTAACTTTTGCGACCAGTGCATATCTTCATATTATAAGCCAATTCCTTTGCATACACTCTTAATATCAGGTATTATCCCGCCGTTGCAGTTTTCAACAATGTTACTCTCAGCGCAATCTCTTAATAACTGAACAGGATCTTTAGCGCCGCCATGTTGCAGTAACTTGGTTCTAATAACAGTTCCTGCATTCCTTGATAAAGGATCTTCACTACATATCTCATCCCATATGGTTGCAGCAAAACATTTCCCATATAAGTAGCTGTAATATCCTACATGGTTTAGCAGATAAAAATTTTAAGTCAGCAGAAAAAATAATTAATTAGATTGTTTCCCAACCTGTGTATTTTCAACATACCCCAAGTCCCTAGACAAATTATGAAATTGGTAAACTTTAAATTTCTGCATTAAGATTGGGCATATCAGATACCTATGCCATAATTTACAAGATGGGTAAATCGGGTATGCCAACTAGTTCCTTCTACATGTCTCCAACTGGTATATTTTGTTTTCAGGTCAGCTACAATTGATGTAGTATCCATAGTGCCAGTTGAATGCTCTCCAAACAACGTAAGATCAACAAGTGAAAAGTATATCTAAACAAAGAAAATTCAATAAAGAATATAGTAAGCTGAGCATTAAAGATAATCTTATATCAAATGGGAGCAACTTTATTTCAGTTAATTACATGAACCTGATGCTGTAGTTCTGTAGCAGCAAACATATTTCTAACAGAGTTCATGGAATTAACTAATTTTTCTGGAATCATCTCTCCAGTAGAATAGTGCTTTGCAAATGTTTGTAAGACACGATAGTCCCATGCAAAGTGTCTGATTATAAAAGCTGCCAAATTATATCAGAGTTAGGAAGGCAAAAGATCATACAAGAAAACGAAAAATTACTGGCAATAGTTCCTATAACACAACTTCTAGTAGAAAAGAGATGGTGCTATTATTAACATTATCGAGTATCAAAACAAAAAAAAAAATGTACGATGGTACTACTCATAAAAATCAAGCTGAACTTACCGTCCTCCCTCTGCTATCGCCTGCAAACAACCACCATCATGTCATTAAATCAACTCTTTAACCATCTTTCCCAGTTTACAAACCCATTCCTAAAAACTTGTACCTACCATCGCCACTTCCTGCACCTAAATCCAAACCCAAATTGCCTGAATCCAACTCAAGATTTCCAAATTGCAATTTTTGTTTTTTTTCATGAATGAATTTCATTAGTTATTCCAAAACTTGTTATATAAAAACACATGAGTAGTAAACTCAGTAGTTATCCAAGTTGTACCAAGGGTTGATATTCAAATCTATAGTTGTGAAAAAAAGGGTTGCCAAATGACCATTGTGCTGATCGGCGCAGTAAAACTGAGCCTAAGGTTCAGTAATACTGAGTTGTTCGGCTCGTAAATCTGCGTCGAAAACATGTAAAGAAAATGATACATTCATGTATGATAAATCACCTATCCAGTTTTCTAAACATGTAAAGCAGACCAACAACAGTATTAATAATAATATATAACATGGCAGATCATATAATATGAAAATGGGATCAGGGTAATATTAACAAATGTAAACAAATGGCCATTTTTGTACAGGAACCCTTTTTGTACAGGTATGGTGCTTTAAAAACTGGATGAATTGAATCCAAATATGAGCACTACAGTAGCAAAACTCACATGTTTGAAGATAAATTTGAATGTACTAAACAAAACTTAATGGAAGCATGACAAAGGTTAGAAGACTACTGTGAGTACATAGTGTATTATTTTGGAATGTAAAACAATAACAAAGAAAGGAAATTAAATATTGCTACATAAAATTTATGTTCATATTTTAGTTGGGCACGATAAACAACAAAAAAGACCCCAGCATGTTGTTTTTTAGTAACCCAACTGCAATAGAATACTCAATGCAGGTGTTTTCCTAAAGTCTATAAGATGAAAAAAAATTGGATCTTTTAGTGCAAAACTAATACACACGTTTGTAGCACGTTTCATTATAAGGAAAATAGACGAAGAGGAAAACGGCTAGACGTTCAGTAATATGAAACATTAAAGTAATATTCATTGACCCTTCAGTCTAAGAATTTTTTAAGAAATTTTACCTTACAATATAACCGCATGCTTTTTGGATGGAGATGTTGCTTTGTTTGTTCCAAAAGTGAATCCTGCAAGATCCAATGAACTAAATGTCAAATTTGAATGGCAGTTATCCATTTTGTAAAAGTATAATCAATAAGTTCAATCAATGAACGACCCAATCAACCTGAGTAGGATTTTTCCTATGCACGACAATCAAGAAGGGCTCAATAATTGAGGCCATAGTTATAACAATAGTGTCTGAATGATGATGAGTTTGTGTGATATACTCATAAAAATGGGATGGGTCATCCAAAAGTACCCCAGCCGCTGAGAGAGAAGTTGTTCCTGACCTGAGCTATCCATCAGATATATTAGTTCTACAATTGCAGAAGAATCATAAAATTTGAATAATCATTTTTCAAATGTCATACCTGACCATTTAAGGTGTAGTGATTTCAAATAACTTACCGCCTCATCATTTTTCATTTGACCCCCCACCTTTGCTCGTCACTGATTTTACCTCCTTCCACATGCGCCGCCTGTGCTCCACTGCCTCCAGTTTTTCCACTGCCATTTCCATCTCTCCTTTCTGCCTTCTAATAAAAAAACTGCTTCAACTCACGCTGCCACCATCCCATGCTCACTACCTCTACCATACATCAACAGCTACACCTCCACCATCGCCAACAAAAACTCCAATGTGCAAACTGCCGAGCCTCCCTCTATCTATAAACCATATTTCTACCTCGGAAATTATAGAATTAATACATACAAACATGGAACTAACACTTTCTACGTAATGATACATTCAAGGACAGAAAGGAAAAATCAATGTTAAAAGAATGGAGCACACATATATTGGAAACAAAATCATCTATCAGATCTTCGTCGCACGTGAAAACAAATTGTAAATATAGACATACAAAAAACAACAAAATTTAATGTTAGAGTTATATAATACTAATTAGATGCAACACTTATCTTTATGTCCCTAGTCATATATGCAGAACTACAGGAAAGAGTAGTAGGGAAAGAGCGGCAACCCCCGAGGTTTAAGAACTAAACATTTCAGATGGATTAAAGGAAAGTTTGTAAAACATCCTTATTATCTTTCGAAACAAATGGATCATTCATCCAAACTATATAAACCCCATTCTTTTCTAAATGGATAGTGCTATTTACACGCATCTAACATCTCACTCACACATTTATCCTCTCATCCAGTCAAATATTTCATTATCCCACTCACACGCATCAAACATCTAATGATTCATCAATACATATGAACTCGACTAATCTGATTGTGGTTAACCTATTTTCAAGGTTAATATATACAAAGATTTTCCTTATCAATAGATCGCATAAACCTAAATAAGACTATCATAGTACAAGAAATCGAACTGTACATGAAATCGTATAAACCTAAATAAGACTAACAGAGATTTTCCTTATTTGTAAATCGAACTGTACACGAAATCGGCATCGATAATGACGACAAAGCACAAATCGAACAAAAATTCTTATAAAATCAATATGTGAAATCGACAAAGCAAAAAATCGAAAACAAATTGTACCTGAAGCGACTGAATGGGATTGAAAGCAATTATAATCCGAGCAAAAATCAGATAAAGACCCCAAAATCCGATTAGATATGAACGGATCTGATAATCTTTTTTTTTTTTTTTTACTGAAATCGGGATTTGAGTAGTTGCCTTAGGTGGCCCCTTTTTGCAAAAGCGTTGGGCAAACTGAATGACAAATGAGAAATAGGGTTACGGATGTATGTTTACATTTTTACCCTTAGAAATTCGCCCTGCCAACATGAATAAGCGTTGGCAATAAAAAAATTAAAATTATGTATTTTTGGTAACACTTTTTTAACATAACAACGCTTATTCTTGTTATTACACTGCAACACAAATAAGTGTTGGCGATTGGAAAAAAAAAGGGTCACCAAATGGCCATTATGGTGTAGTGCATAAAACATAAAAGGATCCAAAACATTAAAAAGTTCAACATGAATATAACATAAATTACATAATTTCATAGGTAAAATGTATGTAAAAAAAAATGATATGAAAATCATAAGCATCGTAGAACATATATGAACATACAGTATGGACATTTAACATGCAAAATGTAAAATAGTAGGAGATTATCCTGTCTATATTTGAGTTTTTAATTATTGTAGTGGTTCAGGTACAGATTTAAATTTTAACCCAAAAAAGCCAAGATCACGGACGATATTCCAGTATCTCGTCTCGGTCGATATACCACTCGATATCGCAATATCTCGGGCGATATATTTGAAAGGAGATTTACAACGATATTTGTTGTTTTGTTTCGGAAGGAGCCCAAAACTAGATCTCGGAGGATATCTCGGGCGATATTTTCGAGATTTGAAACAGTGGTCACTGGCATGTATAGATGCCTATAGATGCATCGTGACATCATTTCTAGGTAGTGCGATCGCCACTTGGGTCTCACTACATGCGGGTAGCTAGGGCAGAGTTTAGGGGTCGCACTCTATATGGAGGCAGTGGGCATGGCACTTTTTGTATGGGTTAGTTAAGCTTTATAGAAGGGGCATAATGACTCGAAAATTTGAGTTTTGTCGATCGAAACATCATATTGCTGCAAATTCATGCACATGATTTTGAGTTTATTTTGCTTCTTGTATCCGTTCGGGGAAGAAAATGGATTAAGTATAACCAAGGTGATTAATTTAATGTAATTAACATTTAGGCTCATGTATTAATGTAACTAATCTGAAATCTTATACATGTGATATCTTTTACATACCATGTCCATTTCGGATGTTGTTTCTTGGATTAGCCTCATGATGGCGAGCTCTATGCTTTGGAGTAATTTTGGGCTGATTCGATTGAGGTGAGTGCTTTTCCTTCTTACTTTTTATGATTATTAATATAACAAAAATCAACGTTTTTGAATGGTTTCTAATTTAAAATGAGATTTCTAAAATAATTAAATCTACACATTATTTCATAAAAAGTTTAAAATAGCGTGGTAACTGGTTTTAAATTAAATGTCACATTTTACTCATTTACGTGCTATTTGACGATATTACTAAATTTTGGCTAGTTTGATATTTATCTCACTTTGATTGTTTTAGAAAGATACTACGTGTTTATAGATGCTATTATGGATGTTTGTATGTTGTTTTAGAAATTCATAGGATTATTTGTTATTTGGCTTCTTGTTTTCCTAATTCAGCGAAAAAAGTTGCATGTAAGTGACATATGAGTAGGAAATCCTTATTTGCTAGGTTTGGTTCATATTGGTCAAATGCACAAGTCTATGTACGTTGATTCAGTGCGTAAGTGATGATAGGATCAGACAAATGAGATAAACTCATAAAGGAGCACTAGAACATGCTGAATGATTTAAAGATGAAGGACCATTGAAGCATGCCAATTGATTCAACGATAGAGAAGTACTGGAACTTGATGACTGGTCTGTTGACGAGGGAATGATTTAATGATGTGCTTGGAATTCAAGAAGAATAATAGATGCTTTCACTTAATGTGTATGTAACCAATTCTAGTTAGATACATGTTCTAGGTGATCATTATCGACAACCAAGTGGTGGTCGATATCTACTATAATTGGTGTTTTCCATTTTTGCTAATCTGACGTAGATGATGGCGAGATTTTGAGGAGTAGGACATGATATTTCATTTGATAGTGGTTTGAAAGCGATGACTCTTCAAGCAATAGTTTGCATTGATACCTTGTAGTTCTTCGACATAGTGATTCCGTCATTCGAATGATGGCGCTTCCATGACAAGAAGTGGTAGCTTCCACGACAGATAGTATTTTTTTTAAATTGCAGAGCATGCGATAGTGAGCCAAACGGGAAGCTATAAGAGAGGATTAGGGACACGTGCTTGAGATTATTAGCACGTTGGTTATCTACATTTGGTCCCAACCAAGGAATCATGTCGAGGGTCATAGGAGTAGCTCAAAGGGCAGGCTCTACATCGGAGGACGTATGCGAAGAAATCATGGATACACAGGATTTTATCGGTTGTTTGTGAAGAGGAGGTAAAGGGGGTGATGTTCACTAGGGCTACATTTGGTCCTTATTTTAATGTTGCAAGATTTATAGCATCTTCTTAGACAACGTTGGTTCCTTAGGTTATGCACATCGATACACCCTGGTTTTTGGCCTACCGAGTGACCTGTATTTGAGTATCATGGAAATCGAGTGTTATCATGTACCCAATGCACTAAGTGTGTGAGTATGAGAAAATGACGAATACTATGCTTATTTGATCACCACCTTAGGGATGTTAGAGGATATGAGGACCATCAATGCGATTATCTGCGCACCGTTATAATTTGGTGTAGAGTACACTAATGATGATCATTATAGAGTAATATATATATATATATGCTAACTCAGTGGATGCAGGGACATGACATATATGATTCTTCGTATCCTCTGTGTTATATATTAGTATAAAATTTATAGTACATTAAGATTTCTTTATCACTCATAGAAGAATTTGTCTAACCCATGATTTTATGTTTCCTCTTAATATCTTGGACAGTCATTGACAATGCTGATGAGTAGGCTAGGTAATATGTGTAACTATAAGTAAAAACTGCACAGATAAATTAGCAGGAGACGATGCCTTCTCAATTTATGCTTGTATTATAATTCGTTATTCCATTGTGTGGAGGCTTGACACTATTGACTATTTATTACTAAAGAAAGTTTCCCCGTTGATTCAATTTATCTATTAGATTAACTCTATCACTATTCTGTACAACTGTGTAAGCCTCTTTACTCTAATTATGTGCTTTATAGATTAGCTACTATCTCCTATTTTATATCTGTGATTGCTAATATATTTGATCTGATGCACTATTAGATATACAACAGGTTTTATTATTGAGTTTTGTATTTCTTCCTCTTATCTTCTAACTTATTTTCTTCTTTTCCATTTTATTTTTTCTATTTCTTTCCCTTAACAACTGTTTTATATTGATAATGAATCTTTTCGATGCACTATTAGGTTATATAAGCACTAGTGGTGTATAACATTCGTCTCATTTAGTATTAGAGCTTAGCTTGAGTTGTTTATGCTAATCAATATCAAAATCAAGAGTGCACTTACATGAGATAGCAAGAAATTGTTATGTATTTTGGTTTTCAAAACTGTATAGTAATTATGTATACTAGAGATTGTTTTTTATCATGAGTGTCTTTGATGTAGTTTTTCTCTATGAGAGCTTGGTTGTCCTTACCACTCATTTGGGATGATCTAGAAAACGAGGAATATTGCTACATGTTAAAATTAGATATAAAGAGGAGGAGAGAGATATAAACATAGAATAATCGAAGCACTACATTGTTATTCAGATTACTAAAAGAGGAGAAATACAAAGCTTTGAATAGAAAAGATAAAAATATCAAACTACCTCCTAAACTTAAGCTAATAAGATAAAACAGGACCACTTCTTCCACACAAATAGGACACATGTGTTGACTTATTAAAATAACCTATTACACTTCTAATTATTCATGAACTAATTACTATGAAGCACCAATATAACTTTAACACACCCTCTTGCTTCAAAGTTGTTGAGATAATAAACGAAGCACTTCTCTTCGATTTGTGATGCACTTCTCATCACCATCAATTGTTGAAGCACGTCTCATCAACTCTACTCTTTGAATATTGGAGCACTTTTCTCCATGGTGCACTTCTCACTCACAACTCTATAATAAATTCTTTTCCATAGCCACTTGTGTCATGTTCTCTTGCTCTTCATCTTTGATTCTACAATTCCTTGCCATATGCCCAATTTTTTGATAACTGAAACATTTAGGTTTTCCCTTATGCAAACAATCATTTTCTTCGTGATCAGATCTGCTTGCCTTTGTTGTGCTTCAGCTGGTTCGTCTTTGAATTATTTAAAAAAACTGATTTTTTTCGCTCTCTAGAGATCTTTCTATCCCCTATCATCGGCCTAGCTTCGATACTATGCTAGAATTTGATATAGAGAGGAGAGGAGAGATAAAACATAGAATAATTGAACGACTACATTGTTATTGCTTCACAGTGAAAGATGAGAAATACAAAGCTTTAAATAGAAAAGATAAAAATATCAACTACCTCCTAAACTTAAGCTAATAAGATAAAACAAGACCACTTCTACCACACAAATAGGACTCATGTGTTGACTTATTTAAATAACCTATTACACTTATAATTATTCATGAACTAATTATTATGAAGCACCAATATAACTTTAACACTACAAACTCATCAAAATTGGTATGGCTGGGGACCATTAGCCTCAATTCATAAAATATGTTCTCAGAGGTGGTGTAAATCACCATGTAGGATGCCCTAGTTTCTCTAAATGATTTTACTACTCAAGTACAAAGATTCAAATATGGAAATTTATATGGAGACTTAAGGGTCTACGAGGCAAAACCTTACTTGGAACGAAGTCGGTTGTGGTAATAGAAGAGCTGCTTTTTCTGTTACAATGATTTTTTTGATAACCAAAAGTTAGATGTTGCAATAAGGTAGAAGTTTATCTATAGAAAACTCCAAAAATGAATCTGAATTAGTTAAGAGTTCTTGTTTCTTAGATTTTCCAAAATTGATTTGCTCAAACTATTTCAAGGTTCGCTTTTAAAAAAATGGTCTTGAATTCTTAGAAGTCTGTGTTTAATAAGGAATTTGCCGCTTTATTCATGGTGACATGTCCATGGTAGAGTAGGTTACCAAATTCGATGTGTTATCGATGTGTGGATTATCTTCTCATTGGTACTCCATATATAAAGATGGAAGTCTATCACTGGGTTGAATGACCAGGTCAAAAATCGATTGGTTTCATTTGGTAGAAGAATGAGGTACTTCATGAATCTCACAATGTCCAAGCCTATACCTAATGTAAAGGTTGTACTGTTGTGTAAGGACAAATCATAGGGGCGTACACATTGATTGTCATCCCCGTATTTTCAAGTGATCCCTCGATGAAAGAGAAGGGTGGACGTACGCGAGGGAATCATGGATACGATGGGTTTTAGTGGTTATTTGTGAAGAGGAGGTATTGGACGTGATGTTTACCGAGGCCACGTTAATAGTACGTAAATACTTATCAATATAACGACACTATCTAACAAGTGTCTCTAAGATGCATAATCTCAACCACCTGTCTAATTTGCGGATTTGTTATGAGGAGGGGTTCAGAACAAATGGTCTAGTGAATGAAAGAATTATACATTCTACAAATAACACTAAATATATCGTTCTATCACTGGTTCGTATTTATTAGGTTATTCGAGTTTATTTCACAATACACTTTTGAATTTTCCAAATAAATCGTACTCATCTAATTTCCAGCAGATTTACCTAATAAATCATATATATATATATATATATATATATATATGTAGCAAAATGCCTGACATTTCGAAATACTCCCCCATAGTATCCTCCTCGGTGTTCCCCATCATCGTACTAAGAAAGCATACTGGACCTCCATCTCTACGCTACGAAAGTGTACTAGACTAAGCTATGAAGGCATACCAAGACTCCAGTTTTATGCCATGAAAGCGTACTAGGCTACGATGCAAGAGCAAATAAACCTCTACAGTTGTGCCACAATGTCACCCTAATCCCTGAGTTACCCCATATAACTTAGTCGGGGGCTTTCTACATATTTGTAAAGGACAACATCATTAGGTCTACAATACATATATCCAAAGATTGGTCTGTCTCTTTCGGTGGTTCTCCAAGGCCCTAACCTAGCCTACCCCCTCTTTATGAGAGACTAAATGACCTCCCTAACATCCAGTCTAAATAAACATGTGGTCCCTTGTCCAATAACCCGATAGTAAAAGATAATAGGCCTCTTGGCTTACCTCCAGTCTTTCCCGCATATGTTCTGACTATCCTTTGTTGGGTCCTGACCACTACGCCTCCCCGCGAGGCAGCCCATGAATCATCCTAAGATCATCTCAATTAGTATTTTGGTTACACACAACTGAAGATGCAACGAAAACATACTCACCGGATGAAACAGTTCAGACCGTGCCACTATGGGTATAGCTTCGTTTGGCCTACCACGGAGGGCCATCACGAGTATCCTCACATCCGTAGAATCCTTGCACCTCCTTTTAGTCTCATTGAGTAAGTAGTTGGACATGCTTCCCTCGTGTCTCTAGACACTCAAGATGATCTTCCCCGTTGGGCTCTTCATCTCAAATACGTACGGACTGGTCCAAGCACATCTCACCATTGCGTCATTAGACCCTATGTCTAATCCTTAATTATGCGTGTGTTTTAGTTTCCTCACTGCTAATTAACATAAGCATTTTAATTATTTTGCCTGTATTCAAGTTATTTTCTTATTTTTTTAGTTGGCCGCTTATTTTCCCTAATGAGCCTTCGCTGTCGGAACTGACCACCTCTCATTTATTGTATCGGCCACTTAATTTCCCATATCAGCTTTCGCTGCCAGAATGGACCACCTCTCCTTCATTTTATTGGCCACTTATTTTCCTGTAGACTAAGTTCATTTATAATAAGCCTCTCAATTCCTACTTCATCTTTTAATTATAACATGTATGCTATTGTCCTACTTGTCCCTATGACAAGTCTACTTACTATATTCCTTCCTATCTTATAAAATTTATTATAATAGGCTACATTCCCTGTCCATTACATACTTTTCTTATTATTTAACATAACATTTACAGTTATGTCATTAATCTACTTACTGTCTTTTTATGTTTATGAATTTACAAGAGATAATTCACACACCTTATCTAATTGGTTGCTGGAAATGTAATAAAATCTATTTCCATAATATAAATTAACCGAGACCCGTAATTGCAAGATATTACCCTTCATTAGGTTATATTTGGGCTATTGGTTAGTGCACAATATGGCGAAATCCCTATTTTTAACTAACCTACATTATTTCCTTTTTTTCTTACAATTATACTCTCCATATTTAACAGGAATTTAATTACGGAAATGTATCCCTTTTCCACAACTAACGGATTCAGCCCATTAATAATTATCCCAATCTCTAATCCATTTCCCAGTTTCTGTATTTATTTCATTTTAAATCTCGAAGTTAATTCCTTACAAATAGTATAAAAATTCTCATATTTACCCTTTTTCAAAAAATCTACTACACATAGCCTACATTATGCCAGGTTAATGTGTATCATATTTATTTAGTAAACCTTACCAAGTTTTATTACTTCCAAATTTCCCTTTTATTACAATTTTGGCATAATACATTTATTAAGCCCCAAACCATCAATTTTCCTCTTTTTATTATAATACATTCATTTTGCCCCCAAATCATCAAATTTCCCTCTTTTGTTTATAATTTCAATTAATTTGTGCATAATCACAATTTAATTAATTTGCACCTAACCACAATTAAATTATTTTGTGTATAACCACAATTCCACTAATTTGCGCCTAACCACAATTCAATTATTTTGCGCATAACCACAATTCAATTAATTTACACATAACCACAATTCAATTAATTGGTGTCTAACCACAATTCAATTTAAAACTGTAAAATCCGATGCAGAAAGAGGGAAAAGAAGGCTAAGAGAATATTTTATTAACTTTATAGGAATCAAACGATATCATATACCATTATATGAAAAATATAACATAAATCTGATTTGGATCTGCGTTATTTTCTTTTCAATTCAGATTTATAAATCTCTTTGACGGAGGATCTGGGCATCTACAACTTAGATCTATAACCTTCATTTCCTAATCTTGAATCAGAAATCCTAAACCTAAAATATTTATATTTATGAAAAATTTGAAGAAGAAAAAAATGGAAGAGCTCTAGCGCTCTCTCAGAAAATATGAGTTGGAGGCTAGCGCTTATTGATGGCAAAAAATGTCACAAACACCCAAGATTCCAATTATTAGGTTTTTGGTCGTGTAAATAAGTGCAGAAAGCAGTAAATAACATGAGAGATTTATATTGGTTTGGCCTCAAGAGAGGCCTACGTCCACTTTGAAGAGTTGTTGGAATATTATTTATCACCAAAGATTATGAAGTCGTGGCTAACTCATGATATCTCATTACATTCACTTTCATAATCATCATATGCTAAATATTTGAGAAAAAGACAATTTAGTCCTTCTTCTTCGTCAAAGAGGAGATGCCATTAAAGAGGCTCTTGAAGCTCTCTAGAGGTCCCGAGTGATAGAATTCCAAACCCCTTGAAGTGTAAGGCCAAGGGGTATTTATAGGGGAGTGGTTAGGTAGGACTAGGTGGGAGTAGGTAGAAATAGGGGACCATACCCAGAATTTTGAACCTCCTGCTCACGGTCCTCGTAATTTCGAACCTCCCCCCCAGCACGCGCCATCATGTATTTCAAACCCCAACATTGGGCACAAGTTTCGTACCCCTTAGGGGTGCGAAATTCGCACCTAGAGGGGTTCGAAATTCTTACTCCTGGGGTACAAATTTCATAGCCCGAGGGTTTCGAATTTCGTACCACTTGGGGGAACGAATTTCATACCACGAGGGGTTCGAATTTCGTACCCCTTGGTGGCACGAATTTCACACCCCGAGGGGTTCGAATTTCGTACCCCTTAGAGTTCGAATTTCATACCCCTTAGGGTACGAATTTTGCATCCTGTAGGGTACGAATTTCGTCCTCTGAGGGGTACGAAGACCATGCTAGTCTGTGATTCGGGGTTCGAGACTTGGGCTCGCGATCCTAGAGGTTCGGGGCCTTGGTTCGGGAACATGTTAGGGGAGCTGTGAAGTTTCTGTTGGCGCGATCCCTCTTCAACCTGTTTCCTTCGTTCCTGGGCGACTCCTCCGGTTTCAGCTCCACGCGATACGCTAAGTCGAGCGTGTCTTATGCACTTTTGCAAGCAAGCTATTGTTTGTGCGGTGACGTGCTCAGGTCTCTATGTATTCGTAGTGCATCGCCCCCGTGCATTTGCGATGGTCGGTATGCATGCATATGGAATACGTGTACATGAGCGTATGGTCATCGTAGCAGTCCAATTTTTTTTTGGTTAGGCACGAAATTTCGAACTCGAGGGGTTAGGGATTTCGTACCCAGGAGGTCAGAAATTTCGATCCCAAAGGGTTCAAAATTATGAACCCAGGGGGTTTGAAATTTTGAGCACGACGGGTTCGAAATCACGAGCCTAGTAGGTTCGAAATTTCAAGCCCAAGGTGTTTGAAATTTCGAGCCCAAGGGTTTCGGAACGATGGGAATACAAGGGGACTTCCCCTTTCCTTTATAAATAGCCCTCCCCCTTTCTTTTCACTTTTTGCTTCTAATTTTCGAGATTGACCACCATTGAAAAGTTTTGATTCCCTTGTACTTTGAAATTCGAACGCGAAATAGGTGGGTCCTCGAGGTCCTTTGAGGTGAGTGCGGAGGAGAGGATGGCACTATGACGCGAGCGCCATTGGGAAACTTCGAACCCCAATGGGTTCGGGTTCTCGAGCCTCGCTAGGGCTCGAGCCTTCGAACCCCGCGAGGGTTCGAGCATTCGAACCCCAGCGAGGTTCGAGCATTCGAGACCTGATGAGGTTCGAGAATTTGAACCCCGATGGGGATCGAGTTCTCGAGCCTCGCTGGGGCTCGAACCATCGAACCCTAACGGGATTCAAGCTTTTGAACCCCGATAGGGTTCGAGTCTTCAAACCCTGAGGGGTTCGAACATTCGAACCCCATGGGCGTTCGAACATTCGAACCTCGAAGAGTGGTCTCAAGTCTTCGAGCCTCAAGTTGGGTGCGTTTTCGCGATTTGTCCCACTGATTTTGTCCTTCGTTCTCCCGTGCCACCTAAGTAACTATATGATTTCATATACTCCGACTTTCCACCTAGATGGAGCATATATTTGAACTATGAATAAAATGTTGGGCTGTTTCGAACTTCTTCTACGTATCTTGACTTTGCATGACATCGCACGCACATGTTAATTATCACCAACATGAGGGGCACAGGTTACTTTACTGCGATGTCTAACACTGGTGTGTTAAAGTATATCTAGCGATGCAGACAAGATCAAAGACTGGAAAGACCTGGGGAGCCGAGGCTTCCACGCCATCGTCACATACATCTGATTCTACCAATAGTGGTAGCTCGACTGGCAACGAGTTTGAGACTACTGAAGGATCCATTCCTTCTCAAACGGCCAGTTCACCTAAAGTGTATGAACACGGAAAACAAACAGAGGGGCTATACCATCTGGTCATACATGACGAGGTCGATAATGTGGACATTATGAGTGGGGATGCACCGCCGGCTCCGGTGGCCACGGATATGCTGCCTGATGCGGTCATCTTGGAAAATCCGATAGATTCAGTGCCATCGCGCCTGGATGCTACAACAGTTAGAAAAATGGCGCTGTGGTTCAACATACCAGTGGGTGATGCCCATGCACCGGGAGAGGGTGGCAGGGCTCGCATGCCTCCCGAGGGTCTTACTGGTTGGAACATGCAGAATTGTTTTGCTGGGTGCATGCCCCCGGCCAACGACTTCATTCGAGACATGTTATGTTATTTCCGTCTTGCACCATCGTAACTGCATCCGAATGTTTATGCTTCACTCTTAGGCACTTATGTTCTCTACCGTGAGTATTTGCAATTGGAACCCACTGGAGAGGACATTCAGTGTCTTTTCCATCTCAGGAGAATGGTTAACACTTCGCCTTCCTAATGGTTCCTGGAGGCGTCGTCGGCCACCAAGTTTTTTGTTGGGACATGGCCCAGGTTGTCGGTGTTCAAGCACAGTGGTTCTTCGTGTGTTGCCCTCCTGGATTCACAAGGAGGTGGATAGAAGGGAGCGAGTACTCTTGAACTTCGCTTCTTGTTGTAGAGTTTTTTGTGTCCCTTGTCTCACTTCTGATAATACTTTGATTATGGCGGGGAATCACGAGGCGCCTACCAGTGACGAGTATCGGCAACACCTTGATGCTTTACAAGCAATTCCCGTAGAGTTTCATAGAACTGAGACCGTGAAAAGCCAGGAGCGCCTTCGCCAGGCAGGGTTGCCCCCTGATGATCGGGCTAGTCCCGCGGTGGTGAGTGGTGGACCGAAAGAGATAACGGTGAAAGATAAAGCATCTCCTAGCTGGAAGAGGAATATACCCCCTTACCAGGTCTAGATCGAAAAAGGGTACCAAGTCCCAAGGGGATGTGGATGGAGACGAGGCTCGCGGAGAGGAGGCCGCGGTTGGAGATGAAGGTCCATTGAGTGCCCCAGACCCGCTTTCAGCAAGAGAGGTGGGGGTTAGGGCGTCAGACAGGCCAATGTCTCTAGCAACTCCCTTTGAGACCATTACCTCGCTCAAGGATGAGGCCAATTTGACGAGCTTAATAAACTTGATTTAGAGCTATATCCGTGGCCGGGTACGACAAGCATGGAAGATCTATCTCTTGTTGTAGAGGAGCTGACTCCTTTGAGCGGGCCACACTCTGGTCTATTGAGAGAACATTTAGGGCGTACAATCACAGCACTACATAACATAACGATCTTACTGAGAGCGTTGAGTGTCTGACTTTGAATTGCTTCTTTGACAGGTGTAATGGCAAGAGGGCGCGAAGGACGAGGCCACGGGAGCCGCCGACACCCTCAGAGCACTTTTCTAGATGTCTTTTGGAGAGGGGCCAGTTTGTATGGCGATGCTCCGTCTTCACAAGATCGCAGTAGCGAGAGCCGTAACCCGGATAGACCCCGACACCTCCCCCCCTCCTCCAATCCGAGTGTCTGTGGGAGATTCTCGACTTGACTTAGAGGATCGAGGCGCTCGTCATCGACAACTCCTTCCTTTACAGCACCTTTGGCTCTCGTTCAGACTACTAAGGGGAAGGAGCCGTCGCTTGGCCAACTAA
Source organism: Allium sativum (assembly GCA_030737875.1). Taxonomy (NCBI): domain Eukaryota; kingdom Viridiplantae; phylum Streptophyta; class Magnoliopsida; order Asparagales; family Amaryllidaceae; genus Allium; species Allium sativum. Next base: position 673,905,608 of record CM060918.1, read on the forward strand.
GGTCGGATAGGGCGACTATGACGGGGACACAAGACCTGACGGAGCCTCAGATACAAGAGCTTTCTATAGAGGAGCGAAGGGCATTTTTAAAACAGCATTTCCCTTGGCATTACTTTGATGAGTTGATGTTTCTTCTTGATCTCCGTCCGGCTCTTGCTAGGGAATCTGGGGAGATATAGATGCATGTGAAGACCGTGTATCATCAAGCCAACGAACTTACCAAGTATTCCTTCCATATTTCGAAGCTGATTAAGAGGAAATATTTGGAACTTACTAATTGGAAACTAAGTATTGATTGCGAGAAGACCTCCGTTGGTAACTTGGAGACAGAGATAGGTAGGTCTATCCATTACGTAGTGGTCATTTATCTGTTAGCCTTTACGTTTCCAAAGTTAACTTTTATCCCTGTTGCTGCAGCGGAGATAAAGCACGCATATGAGATTCTAAAGAAGGAGGCCGAGCATGCCCACTCAACTTTTAAAGACACCGTAGCTAATTTGACCACTAAGAATACAACCCTTAAAAGAGACAAGGCCGAGCTGGTGCAAATGTGTGGCAACCTTGAAAAGGATAATGCGAGAGTCACCCAATTCCAAAACGATAATGACGATTTGAGAGTGGAGAATGAGAGGCTACGGGCCGAGAATGCCGTGGTTGTTGAACTGAGGAAGCAACTTGAGGCGATGAGGAAAGCGAAGGAGGATGCTGAGGCCAGTAATGGAGATGTGATGAGCACGTTTGATGGACTAAAAGCCGAGCACCTAATCGAGGTGGAATGGTTAAGAGGGGAGCTTGAGGCTACAGAGTCTCGGGTTGAGGAGTCCTTGGTGGAACAAATCTGAGATATGTTTATCAAAGTTCTGAAGTTCCGCGGGCTTTCATGGCTCGAGGATTACTCTTGAGAGTTAGCCCGAGCCTGGGAGAGGCTGGTGACTTATGAAGCTCACTTACGTCAAGTGGATGTCGGGTCCTTGGATGAAAGACAACTCATCGTTGATCTCCTAATCATGGAAGAGCGTGAGAAGGTAGAGGAGAGGAAGAAGCTGTTTCTTGAGGATGCCGAGGGAGAGAGCCTGGCGAGGCTCGCTGCCAGAAAGGGTAATCTGCCATGACTACTAGTGTAGTGGTGGCGGAGACATTCGGAGAGGGAAGCTCTTATCGGCTACTGCCCCTTGAATCCGCTATGACGAGGGATATCACAGCCTTGGCTCGGGCTTCGACTGAGTACAACCCTGAGTACCCGGGGTTAGAAGAGACCGGATTTACCTTATTTGCCACAATGAGCATGCTTCTCGCCTTTCCTTCACCATCCCTAACCGGATGTAAATTCCCTTTACCATGTATCCCTAAGGATGCCATCATCACTGAATTTGCAGACTAAAAGGTTGTGTTTTTACTGTGCAGCTCTTCTCGGATCTACCGTGACACCGGGCTTTGCCCCCGTGATTCCACAGGCTACGAAGCGTGGATTAGGGCCACAGGGAATCCTACCCGTAGAAGGCGGCGATCAATTAGAGACCTACTCGGATATAAGGATGATGTCCAGCCTTTATGAAGGTCTAATTGAGGTAGGAGAGATGGTTGATGGACAGAGTGCCCAAGCCAGAGGCCCAGTGGAAGTCGATGTACCTTCGATGGCGGCTATGGTGGTGGCCCAAAAAGCCCAAATGGTGGCTAAGTCCGAGGAAATAGAGGAAAAGGGTAGGCAAGATGAGGCTGCCAGGAAGGAGGTCCTAATGAAGACCAAACAATATGTTGAGGAGAAATCTGCTGAGCCGATGAAGAGGCGGAGAAGAAAAGGGCTGCTGACGAGGCCCGGAAGAAGAAGGAGGATGACGTAGCTCAGTTGAGGGCCACCGAAATCCAAGGTTGACGATTTCGCGACGCATAAATCCCAAAAGCAGGCTGATCGACGGGCTGCCAAGGAGGCGAAGGAGAAGGTGGAGCGGGAAACCAAGGAGGTCCCAGGGAAGAGTGGTGCTGTGATAGCCCTTGCTGCTGGGGATGCCCCTAGGCCTAGGTCGCATACCATTCTGACTGATATCATAGAGATCTCGAGTGGCGATGGTGTAGATGAGAGACGCCTTTCGGTTTCTCATGAGTCGACTACTCCTAAGAAGGGCCGAGGAGGCAGGAGCGTATCAGGAAAGAAGAGACCTGGCCCGGGGGATGAACCGTCGAGCGCTGAATCTGTAAAGAAAAGGCACAAGCACAAGAAGAAAAGACATGATTAGTGTTAGCAACTTATGTAGAAGTTATCATTATTTTGGTAGTGTAGGCCGATAGTTTACGCGAGTACGACCCTCGCTTTTAGTTTTTCAAGACATGGTGTGGTTTTCATGTACACCCTATGATAAGAAAGAAAGATGTAAAACATGTAGTCCGTTTAGTGTGTGTGTGAAAATGGAATATGAATTAGTAAAGATCGCAGTTTATGTTGAGTGTTCAGATGTTTTTTTTATGTTTTCCAGTGTCCTATACTTGCATAAGCATACTTATCGTTACACTTAATACAAAAGTGATCGGGAACCGCACTCTGGATCGATTATTGCAGAGGGGTGAGATAGAGCGCTGGTTTCAGTAAGTCTCCCTCAGCTCAGGAAACTCGTAGTTTGCGAAACTAGGCTAAGCGCCTATTGTTTTGGGTTGCTCGGGGTTAATCCCAAGTAGAGCGAAGGCGTATGACATTGAGTAGTCCGGTGGGTGGCTCTCCCATCGTTCATCGGGTTGTGGCGAGCAGCAGGCATCGTTTATTCACCGAGCAGAGAAGCCCGGATCATCAGCCCGTAGGGTCCGATCATGGCTATGGGCTACCTCTTAGCCTTGAGAGCTTCAGGGAAGAAACGATTTAAGGTCTGTCTCGGTGCTGCGCCAGGATTCGACCGACACCCGTAGCCAGCAAAGAGATTTGCATCACTCTTAGTCAGCTGTTGGGCGGCCCTAAGTCACTTTTGGACTTGGGTGCGTAACGATTTATCCTCGGTCTTGACGCAGGGCCGAAGTTCGAGTTAGTGGTTATTTATATTCGATCGCGCTGCGGGCTGGCAACTCGAGTAGCGTTGTCGGCTCCCAGGCTCGGGGTGTCGGTCGTAGCCAATGTGGTTTGGCCTCGATGTTGGCTCAAGGTTTGGATGGCGGCACCGGCTCCCGTGCTCGGGGTACTAGATGCGGCGATCGTATGTTTGATACAAGCTAGTTGTCAGGACTAATCAAGCACATCACGTGAGGAGTAAACAGAAAAGAGGTAGGAAGTTGAACATCGTTTCTACTAATAACTTTGGCAATAATAGCCTTTACAATGTCTTGAATTGCTAGAAAGAAAAACTTCGTTGGAAAGCATAAAAAAATGTGTACTAAGTTATGTAAAGTAGCGGCGGAGATGTTCACTATTCCATACCCTTGGGAGTTCTGCTCCATCCACGGTTGCAAGTTTGAAAGTTCCATCGCTGAGCCTCCGTTGTATGGAGTAAGGGCCTTCCCAACGAGGAGCGAGGCCTGTTGGTAGGGGAAAACCCCGTTTTAGGACGAGGTCGCCGATGTTGAGGTCCTTATGACGGACCCTGGAATTGAAGTACCTGGCTACCATTGCTGTTGGGTGGTGGCCTGGAGATCCGATTCGTTCATCTTTTCCTCCAGCAAATAGAGCGACTCCAAAAGTGTAACTCCCCACCTCTATACTCGCGTTATCCAAGTCCTTTGCAAGCAAAGGTGTCAACAAACCCGAAGAATAAGGCTGTTGAGGAGCGACCATCTGTATAATAGCTTTGATCGAGTGTTAAATGTATCAGATAATGTGGTCTTTACTTTTCAAATCTCATGAGGAAATCCGACACATCTAATTCAAGCTCAAAACTGCTACAAAGCGGCTATATATCATTTGGAAAGAAATATAAAATACATAACAATAAATCAGAGTCAGACACAGATGTTCATATCACAAAGGCGGAAATAGATATGAATATAACACAGAAGTGTAAATACAAGACAATGGTCATAGTTGATCCACTATACAACGAAAGAATATGTACATGGCTACTTAAAAATATTAAGTTTGCAAAGAAGTCTCATATACATATAACTCAAAAAGTGCAACACTAAAGTAGTTTGCCCGAAACTAGAGGATAGTCCATGCCGAGATCAAGAAGAATCACCTAAAAATACCTCAGTCTGACCCAAGTATTATTTACACCAAGATAAATAGTAAACGGACCACTCTAGTTGTACTTATCTCATAAACAAGGATATAATAAGAGATATAAATAAATGTAGACATAAATACGATAATATTAATGTTATCTATAAATGTGAAGCCCACAAATGTCTATGGTATATCTCAAATCTATATCAGACCTAAGAAAGAATATCTCATTCAAAATTATATAGCTACTCATAGGAAATGATAACTCATATCAAATCAACTCAAAATTCGATAACTCAATATCAATAATTCTCAAATTGATAACATAGTATCAATAAAACTCCAAATTCTAGAAATCAATAAATTAGAAATCCAGAAAATCACAAAGGGAGGGGGTAAGGCTTTCTCAAAATGGGAGTCCGAAGAATCAACTAACACGTGTATCTCGAATGAGACACGATCTCTAGGTAGATAGCCTATAATGTTGAGATGAAGCTCCTCGAATGGTCCGAAGACCGCAGGTCGCGACCTCGCAAAACGGTCTGAAGGCCATCAAAAGCATAAATCTACATAAATGAACCAAAGTTCCTCAGAATGATACGAAGATCGTTAAAATACTCAAAATGAACCGAAGTTCCTCAAAATAATCCTGCGATCATTAAAAACATGGAATAAATTTCGTAACTCGGAGACATCGCATAAAGCTAGTCCAAAATCTCAAAAAGATCATAATTGACCAAGGAAAGTGTAAATTACTCTGAGCTAGTAATTATAGGAGTTGAGCTACATGTCCCATAACCACTTGCTTTACTCGAATATTTATGAAAAAGTTGTATATTCCACTAGAAATACAAAATACGATCATTGCCACGATTTTCAATCGAACGAGCCCAAGAATTAACCCTCAAAGCAAAAGCAAGGGTTCATAGTCCTTGTTTTTACTAAGGCATTAGATTTCTCATACAAACGAGAAAAAAAATTATAAAATATATTCTAGTAGATTAGAAAATGATTTATAAAACGATTTCATAAAATAACTTCATATAATGAAGTAGGATTGGAAACCATTTTGGTGAAAGAATTTAATATCTACTAATAACATAAAACTTTTTTATATAGTTTCGAAATGACAAATCTCGTGTAATATCGATCGAAATGACGATCGAACTAAGAATCCACTTTTCAATAACGTAAATTAAATCTCATAAATATCGATTATAAAATTCATTCACATTAAATAAATCGAATTACAGAAATCTGTGCTGCAGGGAAAATGAAAAGTCACAAAAAAGGTCGAAATAGGCTGAAACTCGGCCGGGAATGAGCTCAAATGGCCCTAAATTGTTGACCGTGGTCTCCACTGGTTAACAGTAAAAAAAAATAGGGTAGTAGGCAAAATCAGATGTCTGGACCTATTTTCAGACGTCTGACCTGCTTCAGTCATCTGAAATTAGGTTTCAGACGTTTGAAATGGGTCTCTGTAAATTTCGGAGACCGGTTCAGACGTCTGACCTGCTTTGTGAATCCAAGAGGAAAAACATCACTTAAAAGCTCTCGATTGATACATGCTTGCTCTAAACTCTTAGGTAGATTAAAAACAATTAGTAACACACTAGAGCACATATACGAACGTCCATTCATGGGTTTACACAAGGATATTCATATAGATAAAACCAAAACTCATAAATTGGAGAGTGTTAAAACAAAATGGCAATCAACACAACTAAATGCACACAACACATAAGTGCCAATGGCACACTTTACAAGCAAAATTGCTTGAGGCATAGATGTGAGTTCATATGAACTCACCTTTGGCTCATTGGTGGATAAATGAAGGATCTTTGAGCTTGAAAATGAATGAGAGGCTCTTAGACAAGGCAAGAACACTCTCTCTTCAACCAAAACACAAGAATCATCAACCTATGATTATATGAGCATGCTTGCTAAGAATTAGTTCATAGGAATTATGATTAATTGAAGTGGAATTGAGATGGAGAAGATGAAAATGGAGCTTACCTAAGCTTCTCCATGTATTTGCACACGATTTCTATAAGAATTGGATTCCTAAGATTAAGCTAGGGCTTAGGGAATTTTAATTTCCCATTCCCTCTCCCCATTTCTGATTTTGTTAAGTATGAGGAAATTAGAAATGAAGGAGGAGGGGGGTTATGAGAGCTTTAAGGTTGAGTTAGGTTAGCTAACCCAAACCCAAGTCAAAAGTCCAAATTTTGACATGCTCGAAATATATCGAAGCTTATAGTCAAAAAGATTGTAAATGATGATCTGAATTAATTGGAAGTGGTTTCGAGCCCAAATTATTCCATATGCAAAATGTGACTTTTCAGACGCGCACTCGATTAACGATTAATGACGTTATATTTAAATATAATATTTAAATACATTATCGTTAAGTATGCGGGTTGTTATTGACATCCCCCCTTAAAGAAATTGCGTCCTCGCAATTATATAAGGAAAAACTCATATAGTAACAACCAAGCATAAACCAAAAATTGATATACAAACATATAATGAACCAAGAAATTTACTTATGAATTGTTACACCAATTTTAAACTTTGAGTTATAAATCACTATATAACTTATGTTTATACTCGTATAATGCTCAAATAAAAGTCACGAACATATACGAACTACTAACTTATTTTTCTCATAAGTGATTTCAATAAAGCAGAATTTTCCTTACTCAAATTCTAAATGTTCCAAACCTCAATTTCAATAATTATTTTAAATTTTAAATCGCGAACTACTTTACCGCAATTTTTTATGGAAACTTGATTTATATATATCTCAAAATTTACAAGACGAAGTTCAAATATTTTTCTTACGTTTTCAATACAAACTAAGTAAACATTCATTTTCAACTTGGAAATATCGACAATCCAAAATCGTCGAATATTCCCTTATCACGTTCTAGCTAGAAAATTTTATCTCTTATAAAATTTCTTAGAAGTATTCTAGTTTACAAAATTTTCTTAAATTGAAAAGGATAATCGATCTCGTTGGAAGAACAGGATCATAAAATAAAAATCCGGGTTATACACCCGAAATAGGAAATATTAGCACGTCCTCTAATATTTCAAAAACAAATAAATTGGAACTTTTGAGTTTCCAATAAACCCCAAAAATCTCAAATTAAAATATTAGCACGTCCTCTAATATTTCACGAACAACTTTTAAGTCATATAACATGATAAATAGTAGAAGTTGAAAGAATTACAAAAAACTAGAAAACCTTAGTTTTCAAATACACAAAAATATCACCAAATAGATGAGGCCAAGCTGGTCGGGATATGACCTTGCAAATTTAATTCACTAATGGTTAACAAATACTCTAGTTTGTTTTATTAACCCTGAATGTCAAAACTTGCATGAAAGGAGCCAAAGAAAATGTATCCATATATCCTTAGTGGACGGTCACCAAGGAGAACAATAAAATAAATAGATTGAATTACAAAAAATGAAAATCAATTTTAAACTCAATTACACATTAAGGTGTCATCCTAAAATGGGTGCAAGGATCCCAAAAATTCACAAGTAATGTGAAATGAAAAAACATATCTTCCTTAAGGTCATTCTCATTGTTATGAGAATTTATAAAACATAAGGAAGCTAACGAATATAAATTAGAATTATTAAGAACAACATAAATCTATCTCCTAGATATGGGATGTCGAAGATGGATAATATTCTCAGAAATTAATATGCGGACTTCAGAATGGATAGTTCAATCCATTCCGAGAATTACCATGAAATTAAAACGAACAAGACATGCAAATAAGCATGGAAAGAATAGCCGCATAAAGGAGAGTTAATCATCCATAAAAATATGATTTCAAAAAATTTATCAAAGTTAGTCTCAGGAATAATTTCTCAAAGGCATAATAATTTTTTGCAAAGTTAACCTATCGAAATTCTAAACCTAATTTAGTAAACAAGAGATGAATATTGGGAATCACACCAGGTCCCCACATCATGAAAGCCCGGAGATCGAGAATCAAAAATCCGGAAATAAGAGACTAAGAACGATAAGAAAACTCTAACTTATTGCTTTTCAAAAGAAGATCTGAGATAATTTTAAATTAAAACTCAAATCACCCAAGCTCTAGAAGTCACTCAAAGATATCTAGAAAAATATAAAATGGGTATACACTCAAACCATAACAAGTGCAAGCATATAAATCCATAAATCAAGTGTTATTCAAAAATGGTTCTCATAACACAAAAATGGATACACCTCCATAAATGAACACGTAAGTAATTTGTGTCCCATAAAATAATGAGAACCCATGAATTATAGAAATCACCATATAATCACAAATACTTCGATGTCTTCGAAGCAATGTAAATATATATAAGGTAGTCATTACGAAAATGATGAATTCATTAGTAACACAAAATCACACAAACAACGTAAGTGGATCCGCATAGACTACAATGGCCTCGACAAGGTGGCTAACACATCCCAAAAGAAGTTTTGCAAGCCACAAGATTGGAAAACATAAATTCTCCACAAATGATCAAAAGATCAAAACCACAAAGTGAACATCAACGACCAATAAAGAAAGCGTAATTTACATTAAGCTAGTAAATAAGCGAGTTTAGTCAAATGTCCCATAACTACTGACTTAACTCAAATATTCACGAACAAATTGCAAACTCCACTATAAAATGCAGAAATGATCATAGCGTAACTGCAAAAAGGTATACTCAACAAAGTTCAAAATGGCGATCATAACCAAGCATAAGAAGAATGGAAACCAATTCAAACAAGTACTACATAGAAATACGAAAATAAATCTCGATGATGCTGCAGTCATCACCAACATTATTTTCTTCGAATATATCGAGATCGACATTCAACAATGAAATTGAATTTCAACTGACTAAGTCCGAAAATTAACCGGTAAAGTAAACGCAAGTGTGTCGACCCACTCGTTTTTACCAAGACGTTTAATTAAATTCCTTATTCAATCAAAAAGGAAAAAAATTCTTGTTTGAAACAAGTAACACTCAAAAGCAAAAGAGAATACTAATTCATTACCCAAAGGAAAACTAAAGTCATCTCGATAGCAAAATAAATGGGTAATGAAAACTCAAGGTTGCATGTAAGAATTTTCACAAAGCATTGGTTTGGAAACTTCACATGCTTAGATAAAATAAGCGCCCTCAAATTCCTAAGGACATGATGTCCTTAAGTTCCTTTGATGCAAAGGAGGTAAATGATTGTAATTCAAAAGAACTCAAATGAGATGATCATGGTAACCATCATCATAAAGAATAAAGAGGATGGTACCCTTATAGGCACTAGTTTCCTTACCAAAATATGATATCTCAAACTTCATAGTTTAAAGTTCAAACTACGAAAAGTTTAAAGGATATATGCAATGGTCATATATATCACATTCCCAAATTTGTTATCTTAATTAAATCCCCAACGTTGCAAATTAACAATCGATACTAATGATTTGCCTCGCCATTTATTTATATAAAGTTGCTAGTGCTAAGGTTCAAAGGCGATGCAGATCATTGATATTTAATATAAGGGTTGTGCTGAATTATCTCATTGAAGTGTTCAGAAACTCTTATCGATATCATGGCGTCCCACTTCACAATTAGAACTCCTAACATGCTCCATGGGCAAAACTCAACAAGATAAAACAAATTGCGTCCAAATAGGAGCGCAAATTTATAAATAAATAATCAGGCGAGCAACCATTTATTATGAACTATTTTTTTAATCATAAATAAATAAATTAAAACATTCCACTATGAATAGCGGAAATAATTTATTTGTTTTCGCTTTACAAAGCTAATCTCAAGAGGATTAGTATTTTACTTGGCCAAAATTACTTTATTAAACCGTTTTATAAAATAATTTATAAATCGTCAAAACTAAGTCCCAAAAGTTATTTCAACCCAAAAATAGAAAACAATTTCTAAATTTATACTAAAGCAAAGAGGCGAGACTCCAGGTTTGTCCAGGCCAAGATTTCGCAAAAATGAAGTCAAACAAATTTCATCGTCCAAACAAGGATCAAGATATAAAATAGGATATGATGGGTTTTAAGACTCGAGCTAAATCCTAAACACGATTTCCTAAGAGAGACTTAGGACAATGATCCTTGCCATAATATCTTATATTGTTCCAAACTTCGCTCTGATACTAAGTGTAACGCCCCACCTTTATACTCACGTTAGCCAAGTCCTTTGCAAGCAAAGGTGTCAACTAACCCAAAGAATAAGGCTGTTGGGGAGCGAGCATCTGTATAATATCTTTGATCGAGTGTGAAATGTATCGGATAATGTGGTCTTTACTTTTCAAATCTCATAAGGAAACCCGACACATCTAATTCAAGTTCAAAACTGCTACACATCGGCTATATATCATTCGGAAAGCAATATAAAATATATAACAATAAATCAGAGTCAGACATAATGTTCATATCACAAAGGCGGAAATAGATATGAATATAACACAAAAGTGTAAATACAAGATAGTGGTCATAGTCGATCCACTATACAACGAAAGAATATGTACAAGGCTACCTAAAAATAATATGTATACAAAGAAGTTTCATATACATATAACTCAAAAAGTGCAACACTAAAGTAGTTTGCCCGAAACTGGAGGATAGTCCATGTCGAGATCAAGAAGAATCACCTGAAAGTACCTCGGTCTGACCCGAGTATTATTTACACCAATATAAACAATAAACGGATCAGTCTAGCTATACTTATCTCATATACAAGGCTATAATAACAGATATAAATAAATGTAGACATAAATACGATAATAATAATGTTGTCTATAAATGTGAAGCCCAAAAATGTCTACGGTATATCTCGAATCTATATCAAAACTATAAAAGAATATCTCATTCAAAATTATATAGCTACTCATAGGAAATGATAACTCATATCAAATCAGCTCAAAAATTGATAACTCAATATCAATAAATCTCAAATTGATAACATAGTATCAATAAAACTCCAAATTCCAGAAATCGGTAAATTAGAAATCCAGAAAATCACAAAGGGAGGGGGGTAAGGCCTTCTAAAAATGGGAGTCTGAAGACTCAACCAACACGTCTATCTCGAATGAGACGCGATCTCTAGGTAGGTAGCCTATAATGTTGAGCTGAAGCTCCTCGAATGGTCCGAAGACCGCAGGTCACGACCCCGCAAAACGGTCCGAAGGTCGTCAAAAGCATAAATCTACATAAATGAACTGAAGTTCCTCAGAATGATGCGAAGATCATTAAAATACTCAAAATGAACCGAAGTTCCTCAAAATGATCCTGAGATCATTAAAAATATGGGATAAATTTCGTAACTCGGAGACATTGCATAAAGCTAGTCTAAAATCTCAAAAAGACCATAATTGACCAAGAAAATTGTAAATTACTCCAAGCTAGTAATTATAGGAGTTGAGCTACATGTCCCATAACCACTTGCTCTACTCGAATATTTACGAACAAGTTGTATATTCCACTAGAAATACAAAATATGATCATTTCCACAATTTTCAATCGAACGATTCTAAGAATTAACCATCGAAGCAAAAGCAAGGGTTCACAGTCCTTGTTTTTACTAAGGCGTTTAATTAGATTTCTCATACGAATGAGAAAAAAGTTTATAAAATATACTCTAGTAGATTATAAAACGATTTATAAAATGATTTCATAAAATAACTTTGTATAATGAAGTAGGATTGGAAACCATTTTGGTGAAAGGATTTAATATCTACTAATAACATAAAACCTTTTATATAATTTCGAAATGGCAAATCCCGTGTAATATCGATCGAAATGACGATCAAACTAAGAATCCACGTTTTAATAACGTTAATTAAATATCATAAATATCGATTATAAAATTCAATCATAATGAATAAATCGAAAATCCATAAAAATTGAACTGTAGAAATCTGTGCTGTAGGGAAAATGAAAAGTCACAAAAAGGTCGAAATGGGCCGAAACTCTGCCGGGAATGAGCTCAAATGGCCCCAAACTATTGATCGTGGTCTCCACAGGTCAACGGTAAAAAAATAGGGAAGCTGGCAAAATCATACTTCTGGATATTTTTAGACATCTGACCTGCTTTAGACATCTGAAAATAGGTTTCAGACGACTGAAATCGGTCTCTGTAAATTTTCGAAGACCGGTTTAGATGTCTGAAAATATTTTCAGACGTCTGAACTACTCTATAAATGTTTTCCAAGAGGAAAAACATCACTTAAAAGCTTCGGATCGATACATGCTTGCTCTAGACTCTTAGGTAGATTAAAAACACTCACTAACACACTAGAGCACATATACGAACATCCATTCATGGGTTTACACAAGGATATTCATGTAGATGAAACCAAATCTCATAAATTGGAGAGTGTTAAAACAAAAGGCCAATCATCACAACTAAATGCACACAATACATAAGTGCCAATGGCACACTTTACAAGCAAAATTGCTTGAGGCATAGATGTGAGTTCATATGAACTCACCTTTGATTCATTGGGGGATAAATGAAGGATCTTTGAGCTTGAAAATGAATGAGAGGCTCTTAGACAAGGCAAGAACACTCTCTCTTCAAACAAAACACAAGAATCATCAACCTATGATTATATGAACATGCTTGCTAAGAATTAGGTCATAAGAATTATGATGAATTGAAGTGGAATTGATATGGAGAAGATGAAAATGGAGCTTACCTAAGCTTCTCCATGGATCTTCACACGATTTCCACAAGAATTAAATTCCTAAGATTAAGCTAGGGCTTAGGGTTAATTTCTGTTTCTCTCTCCTTATTTCTAATTTTGTGAAGTATGAGGAAATTAGAAATGAAGGAGGAGGGAGGTTGTGGGAGCTTTAAGGGTGAGCTAGGTTGGCTAACCCAAACCCAAGTCAAAAGTCCAAACTTTGACATGCTCGAAATATATCGAAGCTTATAGTCAAAAAGATTGTAAACGATGATCTGAACTCAATGGAAGTGGTTTCGAGCCCAAATTCATCCATATGCGAAATGTGACTTTTCAGACACGCACTCGATTAACGATTAACGACGTTATATTTGAATAAAATATTTAAATACATTATCGTTAAATATGCGGGTTGTTAAAAAAAGTAAGTCTTGGTTCCTCTTTAGGTCGTAGTAAGAAACTCGTGAGATGGAAGCTTTAGCTCAATGTGGATGACGACTTCAGATCCGTAGGCAAGGGAGAAAGGAGTGTGTCTGGTTGCTATCTTGTGGGTGGTTCGGTAGGCCCATAGGGCTAGAGGGAGTTCGTCCTCCCACATGCCCCAAGACTTTTCTAGGCGCTTCTTGATGATGGATTTAATGACCTTATTAACTGCCTCGACTTGCCCATTGGCTTGAGGATGAGCCACTACTGAGAATCTTTTTTTGATGTTGTGGCACAGATAGAAGGCTTTGAGTTCGGTGTTCTCGAACTGAGTGTCGTTGTTGGAAATGATAGCTTGAGGGACCCCATAATGGGTAATGATATTGCGGACAACGAAGTTGATCATCTTCTTGGTGGTTAATGTGGCGTGGACTTCGGCCTCTGGCCACTTGGTGAAGTAATCCACTACGGCAACAGCGTATCGTGCCATGCCTTTGGCCATTGGAAGAGTTCTGATGATGTCGATTCCCCACATGGCGATTGGCCACGGGCTGACCATTGACATCATCTCTGTTAGTGGTGCTCTCGGGATCTTTGAGTAGCGCTGGCACTTATCGTATTTGCGAGCATAGTCTGTGGCGTCTCGATCGAGCGTGGGCCAACAGTAACCATGACTGATTATTTTTCTTGCTAGGGTTTATGATCCAGTAGGTCGCCACACTCTCCTTCATGCACATTAGTTAACACCCGGTTGGCATCGTCGCGGGCCACGCTTCTGAGCAACGGGACAGAGAAACCTCTACCTTACAGCACTCCATCCATAAGAAGGTAGCGAGCTGATTAGCAAGTGAGCGCTCGTCTTTCTTTGTAGCATCCTGAAAGGGTCCCGTGTTGCAGATAGCTCTTGATCGGCGTCATCCAAGATTTAAGTCCGGGTTCGATGTTCATGGCCACCTCGGTTTGTGCTTGCTTGATGCTTGGGGAATAAAGCACCTCGACTCGGGCGAACCTGATAATTAAGTTGCGGATACTCGGAGCTTGCCAATTGGCTAAGGAATCTTCTTTTTCATTTTACTCTCGGGGCATGTGTGTGATGACGTAGTGGTCGAATCTAGTGAGCAATCCCTGAACCTGGGCCAGATAGAGGGTGAGCCACTCCCCCTAGTTTGATATTCTCCCTGTACTTGGTGGACGACGAGTTGTGAGTCGAAGAAGATTTGGATGGTTTTTAGTTTCAGTTCAATCGCGATTCTAAGTTCGGTCGTCAAGTCCTCATACTCTGCGTCATTGTTGGTAGCAGGGAAGTTGAGTTTTAACGCGTAGTATATCGGGCGTTCCTCGGGAGTGATAAGCACGACTCTAGCCTCAGAGCATTTGCTGTTGGAGGACCCGTCCGCGACTAATTTCCACTGTGTGTTGGGGGCTTCAAAGTTCTCTATAGGAGCCTCCTCATGAGCAGTGAATTCTACTATGAAATCAGCGGGAGCTTGTCCGAGGATGGCTCGATGGGGGACAAATGTTATCTTAAATTGGATCAGCTCCATACTCTACATCAATAGCCGGTCGGACGCCTCGGGTTGTTGTAGGATTGACCGTAGTGGCCGGTCCATGTAAACCTTTATGGGATGAGACTGGAAATATGGTCGCAACTTCCGGGAAGAGATTAGTAGACAGTAGGCCAATTTCTCGAGCTTCGAGTAGTCCTTTTCTGCCCCCGTTAATCTTTTTCTAATGTAGTAGATGGGCCGTTGGACACGGTCTTCAATGCACACTAGTGTCGAGCTGATTGGCTGCACAGAAACAGCCAAATAGGCATATAAGTTCTCGTGGTCCATGGGTTTGGATAAGATGGGTGGTCGCTCTAAGTGATTCAAGATAACCTTGAATGCGGAAACACATTCTGGGGTCCACTTGAAGTTGTGTTTCCCCTTTCAAAGTAAATCGAAGAAAGGAATGCACTTGTCGGTAGCCTTAGAGATAAACCGACTTAAAGCGGCGACCATTCCATTCAAACTTTTGACATCATTGATGTTCCGGGGGATTCGAGTATCCCGGATGGCTTGAATTTTTTCTGGGTTGGCTTCATTGCCTCGTTAGTTGACGATGAAACCCAAAAACTTTCTCGAGGCAACTCCAAAGGAGCACTTCAGTGGATTGAGTTTCATGTTGTATTGGCTAAGGACATCAAACATTTCGGAGAGGTCGTGGAAGTGGTCACTTGCCACTTTAAATTTTGCTAGCATATCATCCACGTAAACCTCCATGGATTTCCCAATTTGGTTTTTAAAGAGACGATTAACCATTCGCTGATAAGTGACGCTGACATTCTTGAGACCGAAGGACATGACTCGATAGCAGTAAAGTCCAAGGTCAATTATGAAAGAGGTATGATCCTGGTGGTGAATATTCATCGAAATCTGATTGTAGCCTAATAGGTATCCATGAAAGATAATAATTGGTATCCTACGGTTGAATCAACGAGTCGGTCAATCTTCGGGAGTGGAAAGTTGTCCTATGGACATGCCTTGTTTAAGTCGGATAAGTCGACGCATGTTCGACACTTTCCATTGGCCTTTTTGACCAGGACTGGATTGGAGACCCATTCGGGGTAGTCGGCTTCGCGGATGAAGTTGTTGTTGAGTAGACAGTCTACCTCTTCCTCGAGTGCTTTGGACCTTTCGGGTCCCAGGAAGCGGCGCTTCTGCTTGATTGGAGGCGTTTTAGGATCGATACTTAGATAATGGCAAGCGACCGCGGGGTCGATGCCTCTCATGTAGGAGTGAGTCCATGCGAACACGTCTAGGTTAGTCTTCAAGAAGTTAAAAAGATCTTCTTTGTTTGTGGGATGGAGTTGCGATCCTATCTTTAGCTCCCTTGATGGGTCATCGGGATTGACTGGAACATCCTCTATAGGTTCAACTAGAGTAGCCCTCTCGTATTCGATCTCTTCATCCTTCCTTGGATGGAGGTCCTCGGAAAGACGGCAGTGGCGCCTGAGCCAAGGCCCAGACGCCACTGATTGCTATGCAGAGATAGTCTTTGCGCATGAAGGCGCGGGTACAGTCTTACTCTTGTCCTTGTTGCGTGCGTTCTTCCACTCTATGGCATAACATTCTCTGGCATTGGCTTGGTCGCCTTTAACTGTTCCAGTCTCATTTTCTATTGGGAATTTCATTAGGTGGAACCATGGCGACATGCAGATCCGGAATTCTGTGGGAAAAGGACGTTCGAAGAAGATGTTGTACGGGGAAGTGATGTCGATAACCACGAAAGTGAGGATTCAAACCCGGCTCTGATCACCCTCGCCAAGTTCTACAGGCAAGACGATCATTCCCACTGGGTGACTAAAAGCTCCGTTGAAGCCGTGAATCATGACATGACAAGGTTTTAAGTCCTTTTCTTCTAATTTCGTCTTATCATAAGCAGTTTTGAATATGATGTTGACCGGGCTTCCTAAGTCAATCAATATTTTCTGGACAGAAGCGGCACCGATCTGAGCTGTGATAACGAGAGGATCGGTGGTTGCGGTTGGGAGTCAATTCCCATAGAATCTGTTTCATAGAAGACAATGTCGTCTCGCATGGATTTTCTGAAGCTTGGCTGGGACGGATTCACCTGGAATGGAGTAGGCCTCATAAGTAGCATGATTTATGGAACTCGCATATTCTTCCATTTTCTGGAAGCTGTCATGTGTGAGATAAGGTCCACCGTAGATAGTGTTGATTTCGATTCCTCTCCTTGGATTAGATGGACACGGGGCTGCCTTGGCGAGCACCGTGGGTGCTGGCGCCGGAGGGTTTGAATTATCTTCAGGTGGGAAGGGTTCTTGGACGTACTGTTCGAGTCGTTTCTCACGGATAAGCTTTTCGATTGCATCCTTAACCTGGCGTCACTCATTGGTATTATGACCATACACGTCGTGGTAACAGCAATACCTGCCAGTGTTTTTCTCGAAGTCAGTGGATTCCCTGGTGCATGGTTTCTTGTATGGCAATGTGTTGCACATCTCCAGGTAAATTGTTTCTAAGTCTTCATTCAACTGGGTGTAGATCTCGAAGGCGCGGTGAGGACCGGGTTTTCTTGGCTCAATCGGGACTTAAGCATTGTTTCGGCCACCCTGCCTACCATTAATCAGTCTTTGCCTATAGGGACCGGCCCTTTGTTCTGATCGAAGGGCTCTCCGACTTTTTTTACCTTTAATGCTGTTATTTGCGGTATCCGTTTACGGGTTGTCAGGGTGACTTGTCCCGGAGAGCCGACTTCGTCTTGCTTCCTCTTGGCATATGTACTGCCATGCCTTTTCGTAGAAAGTGTCAAGGATTTTAGGTTGCTTCCGGTCAATCCACGCCTAGAACCCAAAAGCAGGGAGGTCACCTTTTGCTAGTTAAAAGAGTACGGTGCGAGGATCTGGGTCTTTGACCTCGGCAAGGGCGATGTTGAGCCGGGAAAGGTAGCTTTTGAGCGACTCAGTGGGCCCTTGGTATAAGTTGGATAGAGTGAGGGCATTCTTTGGAGTCGAGATATGTACCCTGAATTGCTTAACCAGTTTTATTGCTAGTTGGTCGAAGTTGTTGATGGAATCAAGAGAGAGGCGAGAGAACCAGAGTAAAGCGGTCCCGAATAGGAACACTGGGAAGCACTTGCATTTGACTGGGTCATTACCCCGGCTCGAATCCATTTTCCATTCATATCGATTCAGGAAAGCACAAGGATCGGTGGTGCCGTCATAGAGTGGCATATGTGGCATGCTGAAGCGTCGTGGCTACCCGGCCTCGTTTACTCTTCTTGTGAAGGGGTTACACCTAATGTGGGCCTCCCATGAGTCATGTACATTCCATCGCATTTCCTTCATGATCCTCCGGACCATGTTGGGGAGATAAGTTGGATAGGGATCCGCCTTCGAGATCCAAGGATTTTGGCGAGGTTCTGGAGTTCTATAGCGAGGGCATCTTCAATGATGAATGTCCAGGTCGTCTTCTTCCATGTCCTCGACATCTATAATTGAGTCCCGGTGCGGACGATGAGGCGAAATGGGTTAATGCGGATCCTATTCTGGAGGAGCGTGGGCCGCTGAGATAGGAGGTCCATCATCGCGATCGATGATCATTGGGCTTTTTCGAGGAAGGGGTTGGTTGATCGGACCCGATCCGCCATTGGTGATCAAGCGAGAGCGATCTCAGTATTGTGCCCCTCACTGTATGTGACTGTAGTTCGGTCGCCGTTGCCGTTTCCATTACCGTTGGCATAGCCATTGTCGTTACCATTGTTGAGGGCCCTGGTCGAACAACGACGTTGTTGATGAGACTAAACCTCCTTCTTTGATGCAGTCCCCTCGACTCAGAAAAGGAAGTTTCCGAGATAGTTGGTCGAGGTCGAGCGTTGTTCTGAATTAGCTAAACTGGAGCGACAATGCACTGACTTTCTTGAAGTTGTCGCATAAGGTCGGTGTTATTCCTTAATGCTTGATTGAGCTCGACGGCTGCGTTCTTGTATTTCTCATTAAGCGCGTGGATCTGTGCTTGCGTTGTGGGAACTTTAAGGTCCGCAAGAGGAAGGATGTTTTCAGTAGTGGCCGAGATATCCGCCGGTGGAGCCTGTTAGGATGTTCCAGCTTCGGTTGAGACTGAAGAGCCGATCATTGCATTCTTTGGTCGCTTCAGCATCGTGAGCAGACTCGGCGGCAAGTTTAGTAAAGGAACATAAAGCTCGTTGAAGTCGAGATGACAATGTGCGACAAAGGCGCAAGTCCGAATATTCTCGGTGAAAGCACCAAATGTTGATGGCAAAAAATGTTGTAACCACCCAAGATTCCAATTACTAGGAATTATTATTTTGGTCGGGTAAATAAGTGCGGAAAGCGGTAAATAACACGAGAGATTTATAGTGGTTTGGCCTCGAGAGAGGCTTATGTCCACTTTGAAGAGTCGATGGAATATTATTTATCACCAAGGATTACAAAGTTGTGACTAACTCATGATATCTCATTCCATTCACTTTCATAATCATCATATGCTAAGTATTCGGGAAAAAGGAAATTTAGTCCTTCTTCTTCCTTAAAGAGGAGTGCCATTAAAGAGGCTCTTGAAGCTCTCTAGAGGTCCCAAGTGATATAATTCCTACCCCCCTTGAAGTGTGAGGCCAAGGGGTATTTATAAGGGAGTGGTTAGGTAGGAGTAGGTGGAAGTAGGTAGAAATAGAGGACCACACCCAGAATTTCAAATCTCCTGCTCACGATCCTCAGAATTTTGAACCTCCCCCCAGCATGTGCTATCACGTATCTCGAACCCCTGCATAGGGTATGAAATTCGTACCCCAAGGGGGTACAAATTTGGTACCCCGTGGGGTATGAATTTCGTACCCCTTAGGGGAGCGAAATTCGCACCCCAAGGGGTTCGAATTTCAAACCCCTGGGGTATGAATTTCGTAACCCGAGGGGTTCGAATTTCGTACCCCTCGGGGTACGAATTTCAAACCCCATGGGGGTACCAATTTCGTACCCTGAGGGTTTCGAATTTCCTAACCCTTAGGGGCACGAATTTCATACCTCTTGGGGTACGAATTTCGCATATTGCAGGATTCGAATTTCGTCTTCCGAGGGGTACGAAGACCATATTGGATGGTGCTCGTGGGTTCGAGACTTGGGCTCGCGGCTCCTAGAGGTTCGGGGTCTTGGTTCGGGAATATGTTAGGGGAGCTATGAGGTTTCTGTTGGCGCGATCCCTCTTCAACCTGTTTCCTTCATTCCTGGGTGACTCCCCCGGCTTCAGCTCCATGCGATACGCTGAGTCGAGCGTATCTTATGTACTTTTGGGAACCGTTCGTACTCCTTGGGGTACGAATTTCACATCCTATAGGATACGAATTTCGTCCTCCGAGGGGTATGAAGACCATGCTGGCTGGTGCTCGAGGGTTCGAGACTTGGGCTCTCGACTCCTAGAGGTTCGGGGCCTTGGTTCAGGAATATGTTAGGAGAGCTGTGAGGTTTCTGTTGGCGCGATCCCTCTTCAACCTGTTCCCTTCGTTCCTGGGCGACTCCCCCGGTTTCAACTCCACGCGATACGCTGAGTCGAGCATGTCTTATGTACTTTTCGGTACCGGACCAAAAAGCCGATTAACAGCCCTGCTGATTTATTTATAGTTTAACGTTATTATTTCCTTAACATTTCAAATTATTTCTTTCAATTTATTTGCCCATCAGTTTCAAATTTAAACTCGTATTTATTATGCGCATAAATTTTCTTTCATTCGTAACATGTATTGTATCTCAATTTTAAATGTTCCCATTTCTGAAATTAATATGTGTGCATATATTCTAGAAATATATCAATGTATATTTATGCGTACTTGCATCACTTGTTTAGAATTAAAACACTACTTTAACTAATGTAATTTAGATTCCCTTTTTATTGTGTACTTTTATTCCATTATATTGTGCATTGTTTATTAAAGAAAGTTGCAAGTCGAAGTTAATCACTTTCCGTTTTCAACATACACTTAACTTTAATTTTTAAACACACATCATTTTTTAAATTATTGTGCACACATTCATTTAAAATTAGAATGTTACATAACGTTACCAAAATTCCCATGATTTAATTTTATTTATGACGCATGTTTCTTATTTTTTTTTCAATTTCAAATGTGCGCCATAATTATGTCTATACATACTTTTATATTTGTGCATTCACATGTATAAATATTACAAAATCACTTATTTACTTCCAACTTTGAAATTATTTTCATTTGATTCTCTTTTAATGTCATTCCCATTAGTTCCTATTAATGTCATTAATGACGCACATTAGCTTTCTAATTAAAATTTATGTTGATTTTTACATTTATACATATATATATTCTGCAATAGAATATGTATATATATACACAAACACAGACACACGCTTACATGTGTGCTACTATTAACTAGTTTATAGTTTTTTAACTTTAATGTTACCTTCTCTTTATTAATTTGTAATGTGCTATTAATTAACTTCCATTCTTTCTTTTGTAATGTTTTTTTTAATTTAATTCTATTTATGTCATTGCCTATTTAATTAACATAGTGACAACTTTTTATTTATTGTCCATTTTATAACATGTGTTTGATTTCACATTAGTCATGTTATCATTTCAAAGAAACTATTACTTAAAATGCGAAGTTCTTTCATTCTTTTTGAAATTTCATCCTCGAAATTTAGTAAAGGAAAAATTATGTAAGGCTAATTCTATTTATACACCAACAATCTCTTAACATACACCATAAAGTATATTAAACTATCGTACATCAAAAATTACTTTACATACACTGTTTCTTTTACAATATTAGCCTTGTTATATTCTTCATAATCTTCCTTCTTTGAAACTTTAAACTTGTTTACATAAAATAATAAATTTATAGCACGTTTTAATTTCAGTTTTTTGAATATATGGTAACCAATTTATTATGCTACAAAAAGTTCCTAATTTCAACAAAAAAACCTACTTCTAAATTAAATGATTTTAAATTTGAGCACATTCTTAAAGAAGTTCTCATAATTCGAATTTTAGTTTCAAGTTTGAAAACACATTAAGTTCTTCAATATTTTTTACATAAATTTGGTCAATGTCGTTAATTGCAATGTTTTAATTTGATGGTTTATAATTAAAAAAGTACGAATGCAATAAAGAATAAGGGTAATTTAGTAATATATATTTTTTAGCAAAATATTGGTGCACGTTAGGTAATTTTCTGTATATGAATAGAATTTGTCATTATGTGATTCCTCGCATAAATTGCAATCATAACGTGTACATTCGATTTGACAACCATTTGTGCATTTATGCAAAGTGTAACACATCAAGAAAACATGAATGGCTAAGCGGTACCTCCTATATGAACGCAAATTTTCTTGAAAATCTTTTGAAAACATTATGCACACATCCTAAATATATTAGCAATTTCTATTGAATGTAATATTCTTAAAATTAAAAATGCTTTTTCATCAAATTTTTTCTACACACTTATAGGTAGGAACATAGTTCATCCAAACCTTATCATCCACCGTTAAATTTGTAAACTATAGAAAAAAAATTAATTTTATGAATTCGATTTCTTATGTTAGAAATTGGATAATTCAACATTTTCCATCCCATTTTTATGCACCTTTCCCCCCATACTTGGTGCATTTCATTACTATTCTCTAAAAATTCATATTTTCTATTCCAAACACAATTTACAGAAGAATGGTTTCTTTTCAATCCCTAACTTACTTTGGAAGAATTTATTTTCTCGCTTGTTGTCGTTTCTGACTTTGTTGTTTGCATTTTTCTTGTTAGTTATTCATCTTTTGCTTAGATTGTTATTTTATTTATAATATCCTACATCCTTATCTTTTTCGAGTGATCATCTTAAATGCCTAGAAAAAAAATCATAATGAACTATCCTATTTTCCTACAAATAAATAGAATACTACATAGGGGTGCAAATTTGCACTAAAAGGAAATATGCTCTACTGCGATTGTTACTAGGTAAAAGATACAACGACTAAATGTGACTAGCCACTAGGACAACTATTACTCTCCTAACATAAAAAAACCCATCACTGAATCCAACCGACCGTAACGCTCCTTTCGATCTACTCATATAAACAAACTCATGTTGTATACACTGAGTTCTCATATGAATTGTCTAATCTTTTCTATTTAACTTGTTTCTTTGATTGATTCTATGAAAAATCCATCTCATTTTAACTTTTCCCATACAAACTATATAGGGTAATTTTACAATAAGGGCTTATTCCCCTCAACGAATTAATTTTAAGAATGTGCATTAAAACTAATTTTTTTTTAGGACAAAATTTCCTAATCTCAACATCCACCTTGTGTCTTTCGTCTTTCTTCATCTCATTCACTTTTATTCGCTACTCATTTTGAAACTAGGGCTTACAAAGACGATTTTCGATCCACCTTTTTCATTTTTAATTCTGATCATTCAACTCACTATAGAAACAAAATCGCCTAACATAGATTGACGATTTGCTGAAGAAAGCGAAATCGCCTCATGTAGAACTCGTTTATCTTTACTAAAGGAACCAAACCCTCGCCTCGATTTCTATTCAATGATTGGTGACTAAGTAAGTATTCGTTTATGTAAAACCCCGTGTATTCTATAACAGTGAAATTCACAAATTAAAGTATAATTAATTTCAAATCAAAGAATTAAGGGAAACGGGATACGCCATTGCGTTCGTCTCGGAATTCTGCTTGGGATAGAGTCCGAGTTTGCGTAAAACGGACTCCGTATGAAGAAGATATGGCCTCCGGAAGTTTCAGAATTCAGTTTAAAATTCGAACAGCTCAGAAAATCAATTCAAATTTCAAAAATCAGGCCGGATTGGCTAGGGCGGGAATTTTTCCGCCCAAGGCACCCAGGTCGACTGGGTAGTCGACCAGGGGCTACCCAGGTCGATTGGGTAGTCGACCTGGGGCACCCGTGTTGACTGCCATGTCGACACGGTGTCAACTGGCGTGTCGACCTGGCCCCTGAGCCAGGTCGAACCCAGCCCCCCTGGCTGGCCTAGTCTGTGTTTTGCCGAATTTCTGAGCCTTGCCATGTCACTAGGGCTAGGTGTCAGCTCCTGATTGGTCTCTCCTTCAAACGAACGGCTAATATTAATCCAAGCTCCATCGACGGTCCTAATCAATTCACAAACTCTATAATAAGGACCTAAGACTCCACCTAATTCATATGAATAAAAATGAGAATGAGACTGTCATGCTGCTGAGGAAAGACTAGGAATAGCCGTCAAAATTGAGAGACGATTAGGAGAAAATTCAAAAGCTTAAAGCAACGACAACTAAATCAAAAAAAAACGCCTACAACAAAGGATAGCATCTCCAAATTCAGAATTCAGATTCCTGAATTGAAGATTCGTCATACGTTGTAAGTAGAGTGCTATTCCGATGTGAATGAACAATTGAGTTTTGATTTATGTAAGATGAGAAATGGAATTGTACTTAATTTAATTCATGATTGTATGTTGCTATGATTCAAATTCTGAATCGATTTGGGATATTATGGTATAACGATGTTAGGCCTATTGGATATTTGCAAGTATGTGATTCATGTTGAAAGTTAACAACTATATGTTTGTGGTAGTCTATTTCAGCACCTACTGGATATTTGCAAGTATATGATTCATGTTAACGACTATATGTTTGTGGTAGTTTATTTGAGATTCATGCAAGTATATGATTCACTATTATGCCAATATGATGTACATACTTTTATGATCACTTTTAGTGTGTAATTGGATTCAATTAAGTATTATGGTTTATATGAATTTATGTTGGAACTGGCATCATGGTTCAAGTGTAAAAACCATACTTTTGTTTTAGTGACAAAAGAGAGCATCTTTGTGAACTTGTATTAATTCTATGAACATGACTAAACTATGTTTGGTGTTATGCCTAATTGAAAACATGTCTTAGGCCTATGTTGCTATCAAAATCATATGATGATATATGTGACACATAATTACGTTAGATTTACATTCCAATTGCAAGTTTACATGAATAGATTAAAAACCATGATTCATGTCTAGGTATGTTTATGTCATGATTATATGCTATTACAATACAAGTTCACAAGTGCCTAATTTATGTTAATTAGATCGTTATGTTGCAAGTTCATGCGTTCACACCCCCTTTTTATGTTACTTAGAACATATAAACACCATGTTCTAAGCCTCCCCTTTTTCTTGTGGCTAAGTTGGGTTTAAATGTTAAACCCAACATATGTTATATTGTAGCAAGCGTATAAAACGGGGGTAATGACGTTTGGGTTAAAATATAAACATATGTGTTGGCATGTTTGACGCATGCCAACGATCATGAAAACAGTTAAGTGGTATAAATTAATTTTACCAAATAAAGATGAATTTGAATAACGGGCCGCAAATATTTACATATAAAAAGAAAAGAGACAAAATATGTAAACTTAGAAAATACGATGTGTTTAACCCGAGGTTGGATTGAGTTGTGACGTAAACCTGCCCGGAACCGCCCGGCTGTCCAGTAGTCACAACAATACCTCTCCAATGTGGGTGGTTAAACACTGAGCCCAATAAAGACCCGAGGTTAGACTGAGTTGTGACGTAAGACTGCCTGGAACCAACCGGCAACAGGCAGTCACAACAATACCTGTCTAATGTGAGAGGTCGAGGCTTTAATAAGACAATTAAGGCTGAGTCAGGATTGATAGGATTAAGTAAATTGAATTAATACTTAATCAAAATGGAACATGCTAAACTATACAGACTGATTGGGGGTTAGGTTTACAAAACACTAAACCAACTTAGCATGTTGGCTAGAAATAGAAAACCTAGTAGCGGGGGACCCTTTTTAGCAGTAACCCTACAAGGTGTATCAGGATACCCTGAACTAGGCAGGGTGGGGCACGATTACTGGGCTGACTGTAAGAGGTCAAAGCGACGGCGGTGGTGCAGCAGTGTAGGTTCTAACGTGGTGCGGGCGTGCACACACTCCGCGCAGAAAAATAAGGCACTGGGCACCAGTAGTATACCTGTGCATTCTAGAATTGTGTTGGGCCGCCACCATGGGACTTGATACACCCCATTGTGGGACCAACATAGGTAACTACAACATCGGGGGCCGTAATACACATGTAACTATGCGAGTAGGAGCCGATCATTTGAAATGGATCACTTCACCCTGATTATGGGGTGCTTGTGGGAACTAGTTTATAGGGGTGCAGAGATTAATATGGGGTACGATAGTATATTCGACTCTAGACAACTTAACCTAGTTTATGATGCTTTCCCATTTCCAGTTTTATACTTATCATGCCCAATTCTTTATTCATAAACTGAATAGTCCTAGACTTACTCAGGCTTTATGTCTGACTCTACTTTTCTTTCGTCTTCTTTTCTTTCGTTTCCCCCCCAGGTCCACAGGGAGGGAATACCGCAGCTTGACCAGTTTTCACATCCAGCTTGAGGAGAAAGAATGTATTGCTTGGATCTCTTTCATTTTGGACTATGGCTTTGGATAGCAATTATGGGGACTTATGCAGTTTACTTATGTTGTTTTTATGCTTTTTAAGTTATGTAATCAAGACAGTTATAAAAATGTAATGTTTTTGGAAGTATTGTAAGACAATTATGGCATGGTTTGTGAAACACGTATTTTGATGAAATAAAAGTTGCTGTTGTTTTCCGCTGTTCAAAAATATGTGTATTCATATCTGTCTTGTGTATCTGTGACTTATACTTATAAACCTCCACCAAAATTAGGGCACTCCCTTTGAGAGTGACCCTAATGGAGGTGGGGTGTTTCACTTGGTATCAGAGCATAGGTTTACCAGATAAGATAAAAAGTTTTGAAAATTTATTTTCAAAAGAAAATTTAAAGAAGCATTTTTAAAGATAAAATATTATTTTATTTTAAAAAGGCATAGTCCCCCAAAGCCATAGGTACTATCTTTTATCCTTCATTTTGAATCTATCCTTTTTGTTCCAGCATGTCCGAAGAACTTAACTTGCCAGAGGGTATACAAATACCTGGTTGGTTCAGACGATTCTTAGAAGCAAGGGCCAATCAGCCAGGTCCCACTATTCCTCCTCCCCCAGCTGCAGGAAATCATCCAGCTGCAGCAGCACCTCTTCCTCCACCTCCTCCGCGGGGTAATACTTTTGCTAAGATATATAAAGATTTTAAAGCTATGGGAGGAACGGACTTTCATGGAACCGAATCTTTCGTGGCAGCCAGGAATTGGCTGAAGGAAACCGAGGACTTATTCGTCATCTTTGAGGTAGAAGATAGACAGAAGGTACAATTGGCAGTATGGCTACTTAAAGGCGAGGCTTCCTACAGGTGGGAAGTCACCAATGCAGAAAGACCAGTGGAAACATGGGAGGACTTTAGGGCAAGGTTTGAGGCTAAATTTCTCTCAGAAGCTGAAAGGAGTCTTCAGTTGGAATTTTTTTTATTTCTTAAGCAAGGGAATATGACAGTCAAAGAGTATGTTAATCAGTTCGATGAGCTGGCTAGGTTCGGACATGACCTAGTCAACACCCCACACAAGAAGCCTCTCTGTTTTGTCAAAGGGTTGAATGAGCCATTACACAGTTTGGCCATGACCCATATACCCATGGGAGCTACGAATGAAAGATTGGTACAGATGGCATTGCTGAACGAAGAGGATAAGGGCAAGAAGGAGACAAAGGCAGACAGCTCTCAAGGGAAGAAAGAGGGTTTACAGCCTAAGAAGACAGACTTTAAGAAGGGCGGGAAAGACAACAAAGAGAAGAGGATGTGTAATTTCTGTGGCAAAGTAGGGCACTTAGTGAAAGATTGCCGAAAAAAAAAGGCCAAGATGAATGGTGGGTGCTTTTCTTGCGGTGAGACAGGCCACATGGCTAAGGATTGCCCAAAGAAACGAGGGCAGGGGCAGAGAGCTGGATCCACCTCAGGGGCACAGGTTCATGTGCTAGAAGCGCCACCTCTGCAACAGCGAGGTATAAATACTTCTGTATAAAGTGTAGTTTATCTTTATGATCACCCGGTTCACACTTTATTTGATTCTGGCGCATCATACTCCTTTATCTCATCTGCTTTAGTAGAATCTCTGCACGTAGAAACTAGTATGGTAGAGGACCCCTTACTTGTTTCAAATCCAATCGGGGGCCCGGCTCATTTGTCTATGATCTGTGTGGGATTGAAAATTTCTATTCTAAGCGTAGAGTTTAGATGTAGTGCTTTTGTTTTGGGCTTCTCGGGATATGGTTTGATTTTGGGCATGGATTGGCTATCCAGTAATGGTGCCATCCTGGATTGTGAGAAAATGGTGGTTAGGCTTCTGACCCAACTCAGTAACACTCTGGAAATTACTTGTAATCCCTCGTATGCGGTTATGCTTAGTTATCTTGAATCGCTAGATGCTTCTGTTGAAAGTTTGCAATCGGTTAGAGTGGTCCGGGAATATCCGGATGTCTTCGAAGAGGTGAAGGGCTTACCTCCAAAGCGGGAGATAGACTTCCGCATATATCTTGCAGATAATGCAAAGCCCGTTGCGTTGCCCGTTAGACACATGGCTCCGCGAGAATGGAAAGAGCTCAGTAAACATATTAAAGAGCTTCTAGAAAAGGGGTTCATTAGGAGGAGTATTTCAGAATGGGGCGCTCCAGTGGTGTTCGCCACAAAGGTGGATGGTTCAATCCGTCTATGTGTTGACTATAGGGATCTCAACAAGCTAACGAAAAAGAATAGGCACCCTCTCCCCAGAATTGACGATCTGTTTGATCAGCTTATAGGAGCGTCTATTTTCTCCCAACTCGATTTAGCGACCGGATTTCATCAACTAAGGGTGGCTGAAGATAGCATCGATAAGACCGCATTCAGGACCCCAGACGGCTTCTTTGAATGGCTTGTCATGCCTTTTGGCTTGACAAACGCACCCGCTTACTTCGTGGACCTGATGAGTAGGGTGTTCAGAGAATTCCTCAACAAGTTCGTAGTGGTCTTCGTAGACGATATCCTTATCTTCTCAAAGAGTAAAGAGGAACATGCTTAGCACCTAAGGGCAATCATGGAAACTCTGCGAGTCCATCAGCTAAAAGCCAAATTCTCCAAATGCCACTTTTGGAGAGAGGAAGTGAGGTTCCTTGGGCACATAGTATCCAAAGAAGGGTTAGCTGTGGACCCTGCTAAGGTAGTAGCGGTGCAGGACTGGAAGACACCAAAGAACGCAACAGAAGTCCGAAGCTTTCTCGGGCTAGCAGGCTTCTATCGGAAATTCATCAGAGACTTTGCAAAAATATCAGCTCCACTCACAAGGCTGACAAAGAAGAATTTAGTGTTCAATTGGGACTTGGATTGCGAGTTTGCTTTCCAACAACTAAAAAGGGCTCTTACAACAGCCCTAGTTTTGACGTTGCCAGATGGAAGCAAGATGTTCACAGTTTATACAGATGCATGTGGGACAGGGCTAGGCGCTGTCTTAATGCAAGAAGGGAGGGTAGTAGCTTATGGTGGAAGGCAGTTGAAAGTGCATGAAAAGAACTACCCGACCCACGATCTTGAGTTAGCTGCCATCGTCTTTGCACTCAAGTCTTGGCGACACTATCTCTTAGGTGAGAAGTTCGAACTTTACACTGACCATAAATCGTTGAAATATCTCTTCTCGCAGAAGGACCTTAACATGAGGCAACAGAGATGTATGGAGTTTCTTGCCTCGTACGATTTCGAGATCTCCTACACTCCGGGCAAAGGCAACGTAGTGGCAGACGCGTTGAGCCGAAAGAAACTGACCCTAAGCCCGCTGTTTGTTGAAAGGCAAAGCCTAGAGTTTATAGCCAGCTTTGACTTTAGGCCCTCCACTGATTTTGTACCAGGCTTGCTAGCATCTCTCGAAGTACACCCGACTTTAGTGGACTCAATAGGGACAGCACAACGTGAAGACCCTCAGCTTGTGGAGACAATTGATAGGCTAATTAGGGGTGAGACTTCAAGTCACCTCAACAGATACTCCATCGACGATAAGGGTTGGCTAAGGTGAGACGGAAGACTATGCGTCCCACAGACAAGGGATTTAGTAAAGACAGTTCTCGAGGAAGCACATCACTCCAAGATGATGATACATCCAGGTGGAGATAAAATGTACAAGGACATAAAGAGAACTTTCTTTTGGAGCGGCATAAAGAAAGACGTGGCAGAATTCATTTCAAAGTGTATGGTTTGCCAACAGGTTAAGGCGGAACAAAAAAAGCCTGGCGGTCTGCTCCATCCTCTAGAGGTCCCACGGTGGAAGTGGGATAGCATCTCAATGGACTTCATTGATGGGCTGCCTAGGTCTAGAAGAGGCAACACTAGCATTTGGGTAATAGTGGATAGGCTTACTAAAAGCGCCCACTTTTTACCTGTCAAGAGTAAAAGAACTGCCTCATCCCTAGCATCTCTTTATCTCAAGGAAATTGTTCGACTCCATGGAATACCATCCAGCATTGTTAGTGACCGAGACCCTATCTTCACAAGTTAGTTTTGGCGGAGTCTGCAAGAAGCGGTAGGCACACAGTTATGCTTGAGTACAGCCTATCACCCCCAAACCGACGGCCAGACGGAAAGAGTGAACAGAGTTTTGGAGGAACTTTTAAGATTGTGCGTCCTTGACTTCGGAGGGACGTGGGAAAACCATCTTCCTTTGGTGGAATTTGCCTACAACAACAGCTACCAAGCTACCATTGGAATGGCGCCCTTCGAGGCTTTATATATAAGACCGTGCCGATCGCCCACTTGTTGGTGGGAGTCTACTGATAAGCTCATACTTGGGCCAGATATGATCCGAGAGACTTCAGAGAAAGTAGACTTGATACGAAGAAGGATGAAGACAGCCTAAGACATACAGAAATCCTACGCCGATAGGAGGAGGACCGACCTCGAATTTGAGATTGGGACAGAGTTTTTCTTAAGGTATCTCCGCTAAGGAACGTTGTTCGTTTTGGAACCACAGGAAAGCTAGCACCAAGGTTCGTAGGGCCATTCCCTCTCATCGAGAAAATTGGGAAAATGGCCTATAGATTAGAGCTACCCGAAAAGCTGGCTGGAATTCACAACGTTTTCCATGTTTCGCACCTCCGAAAATGTCTACATGAATCTGCTGAAGTGGTAGAGCCAAATATCCTAGAAGAAGCTGAAGTGGAACGCGAAGCAACCGTGAGGAAAGTTCCAACCCGCATATTAGGAACGGAAGTGAAAAAGCTACGCAACCGCGAAGTCAAGCTCGTCAAAGTTCAGTGGAGCGACGCCGAGGAAGACGCAACTTGGGAAACTGAAGCTAGAATACATGCAGCCTACCCTTTTCTTTTCGAGGGTACATCTTTGATCTTTCCTTTTCCTTAAGTTGCGCTTTTATCTATCTTTTTAGGTATATCTCCTCGACCTTATCTTTTAGGTAGAAACCCTTTGGATGAAAACATGTAATTGAAGCATGTTATGGATGATGGTTGCAAGTGGTTGCAAGTGATTGCTAGTGGTTGCTCGTGGTTGCATATACACACACAATCTAGGTTTTAGATCGGCTCAGTCACCTCATATTGCATATGCATATATATGTTTGCAATTATATATGGTTGGAATTTAATGTGTTGTCATGTAGATGTTGCATTTATATATGAATGATTGTGCACTCATGTAGAATCATGAATAGGAAAATTTGCATACATAATGGATTCATGACACTTACATAATTTGCATTAAGGAGGTCAACTGAATCAGTAGGTCGCCTGATTTTGCATTAGATAAGTACATGTACACACACTTCGCATATGATCATGAAGCATTAGAAGTCTTTTAAGGACAATGGATACTCGTGTTTGATGGATGAGTAGATGGACGTTTGGATGTTAGGATATACATTCTTCCTGAACTTGAAGATTTCGGGGACGAAATCCTTTTAAGTGGGGGAGAATGTAACACCCCGTGTATTCTGTAACAGTGAAATTCACAAATTAAAGTATAATTAATTTCAAATCAAAGAATTAAGGGAAACGGGATACGCCATTGCGTTCGTCTCGGAATTCTGCTTGGGATAGAGTCCGAGTTTGCGTAAAACGGACTCCGTATGAAGAAGATATGGCCTCCGGAAGTTTCAGAATTCAGTTTAAATTTCGAACAGCTCAGAAAATCAATTCAAATTTCAAAAATCAGGCCGGATTGGCCAGGGCGGGAATTTTCCCGCCCAAGGCACCCAGGTCGACTGGGTAGTCGACCTGGGGCTACCCAGGTCGACTGGGTAGTCGACCTGGGGCACCCGTGTCGATTGCCAAGTCGACACGGTGTCGACTGGCGTGTCGACCTGGCCCCTGAGCCAGGTCGAACCCAGCCCCCCCGGCTGGCCTAGTCTGTGTTTCGCCGAATTTCTGAGCCTTGCCTTGTCACTAGGGCTAGGTGTCAGCTCCTGATTGGTCTCTCCTTCAATCGAACGGCTAATATTAATCCAAGCTCCATCGACGGTCCTAATCAATTCACAAACTCTATAAAAAGGACCTAAGACTCCACCTAATTCATATGAACAAAAATGAGAATGAGACCGTCATGCTGCTGAGGAAAGACTAGGAATAGCCATCAAAATTGAGAGACGATTAGGAGACAATTCAAAAGCTTAAAGCAACGACAACTAAATCAAAACAACGCCTACAACAAAGGATAGCATCTTCAAATTCAGAATTCAGATTCCTGAATTGAAGATTCGTCGTACGTTGTAAGTAGAGTACTATTCCGATGTGAATGAACAATTGAGTTTTGATTTATGTAAGATGAGAAATGGAATTGTACTTAATTTAATTCATGATTGTATGTTGCTATGATTCACATTCTGAATCGATTTGGGATATTGTGGTATAACGATGTTAGGCCTATTGGATATTTGCAAGTATGTGATTCATGTTGAAAGTTAACAACTATATGTTTGTGGTAGTCTATTTCAACACCTATTGGATATTTGCAAGTATATGATTCATGTTAATGACTATATGTTTGTGGTAGTTTATTTGAGATTCATGCAAGTATATGATTCACTATTATGCCAATATGATGTACATACTTTTATGATCACTTTTAGTGTGTAATTGGATTCAATTAAGTATTATGGTTTATATGAATTTATGTTGGAACTGGCATCATGGTTCAAGTGTAAAAACCATACTTTTGTTTTAGTGACAAAAGCGAGCATCTTTGTGAACTTGTATTAATTCTATGAACATGACTAAACTATGTTTGGTGTTATGCCTAATTGAAAACATGTCTTAGGCCTATGTTGCTATCAAAATCATATGATGATATATGTGACACATAATTACGTTAGATTTACATTCCATTGCAAGTTTACATGAATAGATTAAAAACCATGATTCATGTCTAGGTATGTTTATGCCATGATTATATGCTATTACAATGCAAGTTCACAAGTGCCTAATTTATGTTAATTAGATCGTTATGTTGCAAGTTCATGCATTCACACCCCCTTTTTATGTTACTTAGAACATATAAACACCATGTTCTAAGCCTCCCCTTTTTCTTGTGGCTAAGTTGGGTTTAAATGTTAAACCCAACATATGTTATATTGTAGCAAGCGTATAAAACGGGGGTAATGATGTTTGGGTTAAAATATAAACATATGTGTTGGCATGTTTGACGCATGCCAACGACCTTGAAAACAGTTAAGTGGTATAAATTAATTTTACCAAATAAAGACGAATTTGAATAATGGGCTGCAAATATTTACATATAAAAAGAAAAGAGACAAAATATGTAAACTTAGAAAATACGATGTGTTTAACCCGAGGTTGGATTGAGTTGTGACGTAAACCTGCCCGGAACCGCTCGGCTGTCGAATAGTCACAACAATACCTATCCAATGTGGGTGGTTAAACACTGAGCCCAATAAAGACCCAAGGTTAGACTGAGTTGTGACGTAAGACTGCCCGGAACCAACCGGCAACAGGCAGTCACAACAATACCTGTCAAATGTGAGAGGTCGAGGCTTTAATAAGACAATTAAGGCTGAGTCAGGATTGACAGGATTAAGTAAATTGAATTAATACTTAATCAAAATGGAACATGCTAAACTATACAGACTGATTGGGGGTTAGGTTTACAAAATACTTAACCAACTTAGCATGTTGGCTAGAAATAGAAAACCTAGTAGCGGGGACCCTTTTCAGCTGTAACCCTACAAGGTGTATCAGGATACCTTGAACTAGGCAGGGTGGGGCACGATTACTGGGCTGACTGTAAGAGGTCAAAGCGACGGCGGTGGTGCAGCAGTGTAGGTTCTAACGGGGTGCGGACGTGCACACACTCCGGCGCAGAAAAATAAGGCACTGGGCACCAGTAGTATACCTGTGCATTCTAGAATTGTGTCGGGCCGACACTATGGGACTTGATACACCCCATGGTGGGACCAGCATAGGTAACTACAACATCGGGGGCCGTAAGACACATGTAACTATGCGAGTAGGAGCCGATCATTTGAAATGGATCACTTCACCCTGATTATGGGGTGCCTGTGGGAACTAGTTTATAAGGGTGCAGAGATTAATATGGGGTACGATAGTATATTCGACTCTACACAACTTAACCTAGTTTATGGTGCTTTCCCATTTCCAGTTTTTTACTTATCATGCCCAATTCTTTATTCATAGACTGAATAGTCCTAGACTTACTCAGGCTTTATGTCTGACTCTACTTTTCTTTCGTCTTCTTTTCTTTCATTCCCCCCCCCTCAGGTCCACAGGGAGGGAATACCGCAGCTTGACCAGTTTTCACATCCAGCTTGAGGAGAAAGAATGTATTGCTTGGATCTCTTTCATATTGGACTATGACTTTGGATAGCAATTATGGGGACTTATGCAGTTTGCTTATGTTGTTTTTATGCTTCTTTAAGTTATGTAATCAAGACAGTTATAAAAATGTAATGTTTTTGGAAGTATTGTAAGACAATTATGGCATGGTTTGTGAAACACGTGTTTTGATGAAATAAAAGTTGCTGTTGTTTTCCGTTGTTTAAAAATATGTGTATTTATATCTGTCTTATGTATCTGTGACTTATACTTATAAACCTCCACCAAAATTTGGGCATTCCCTTTGAGAGTGACCCTAACGGAGGTGGGGTGTTTCAGTTTACCTTCCATGTTTGTTGTTCATTTATTGTCTGCGTTCGTTATTTATTGAACATATCATTGTTTATCGATAGTTTATATTTGCCAATGATATATCTTATAATGCATGTGAGGAATTTGATTTTTTTTGAGTTGATTTGACATAATATAAAAGTTTCTAATTATTTATACCTGTATATCCAGTAGTAGATGTTACTTTATTCAGACAATTAAAAAGATAAATGCATTTATCTTTTAATCTGAATAATTTACTCTTATTAATGTCACTAGAACTATTATACTATCTATTATTAAGTAAGTACAATTCTGGATAAATTTCTTGGTTCTAACAATTGTTTAAATGATAGTTATTGAGATATTTGTTGTTTAAATTTTGTGTTGATCTAATTGTTGCTTAACAACATCATAGCACCTCCCTCCTACTAGAAATTTTTTGAGGCCTATGACAATATTTGTAATGCAGTTAAATTTTTTTAGTGCATGTAATGATTTACTTCAATTTACAGATGTTTAATCATCCGTATATTAATATGTAATAGTTTACCTACTAAAAAGATAAATCCATCTATCTTTTACTGTAAAAGACATACAGTACATTCAAAACCCTATGTATATTCTAGTAAAAGTAACCCTATATTCAGCAACGGCCTATTACATTTTTCATTATGTAAACCCCATGTAATTATTTGTCATTCAATAATATACATCTTCATTTGTAAAAGTAACCATTGAAAACCTAGATTATGCATGAATGTAATGGTCCATACAAATGCTATTGGGAGAGCTCTGTTGAAACATATTTATGCCACTAGATCTGTATTACGCATGGAGTTATTGTGTAATAGTATTTACCTGGTGGGTAACAAAGTACAAAGATTGGTTGTTTCACGATTATGACTTTGTCATATGAACTATTTTGAAAGGAGAATTTTATCATATCAATTTTTCTACATTAGCTTGTATTAAAAGTATTAGCTCAGAAAAGAAACCAGATAACATATGATAAGCAAGCCAATACTAGTTTTGTTCAGATCTAATACTCTAGTTTACATTTTTACGAAGAAAAAAACAATTTACCACCATGTTCACCTTTACGGTTAAGGTCAGAATTTTCTTATTCAAGATTAATGCAAATGACACATGTCTCGCATTGGATTTGACAATTTGTTTCTTGATATGTAACGTCCCAGAATTTTAGCGATTTAATTATAAATTTATTTAATTATTTTAATATATTTGTTTTGGTAATTTAAATAGTTTGAATTCAAATATTTCAAATAGTTAATTA
This sequence comes from Allium sativum, assembly GCA_030737875.1. Classification (NCBI taxonomy): domain Eukaryota; kingdom Viridiplantae; phylum Streptophyta; class Magnoliopsida; order Asparagales; family Amaryllidaceae; genus Allium; species Allium sativum. The sequence continues at coordinate 673,941,842 of CM060918.1, forward strand.
CCATAAATAATGGTGTAATATATTTATTTATAAAATAGTCAGTAATGGTTGAATTTGCAATATTGTGTAACTTGGATAATATATGTTTATATTCGAGTTATAGTAACGAATATATTATTAAACGAAAGTTAAACGTATTAATTATGAAATAAATTATAATTGAGCTCGTAACGCCGCGGTAGTTCGTAATTTGGCAGTTTGAACTTCAACTAAGTATACGGGATTCGTTTCAAGTCGGATTTTTATGAAACAAGAAATGTTCGGATCTAATTAACTGTATTTTTCTAATAGAAGTAAAAAATGGAGATTTCTTTATAGATTGTAAGTTATGTCCAAATCAAATTTTCAAATAGTCGCTATAAAGTCATTTATAAACCATAACGGTAATTTAATTATAATAAATTATTTATTTCGAATTTGGACAAGATATTTGAGACGAATTATTAATTTAATTTTTAAAATTTTACTGTAATTTTTAATTTGGAAAATAAGCAACTTTTATTTTGGAGTATTTTACACCCTATATCAACACTATGGAATTTCACAAAATAATTTATTTTGTCTATTTTATTATATTTTTGGGATCGTGGCACCTTTCTTGTCACGATTTTATTTTTATTTTTTGTCCATAATAGCTCGAATGCGAACGAAGTTTTACATAATGGGGTACGCGAAACTTGATAGTTCAAAACGAACGCTTTTCTATTCTCATTTGCAACTCAGTTTTGCAATTAAATCAAGTGACTTATCTAATAGATAAGTTTGCTAATAAAAATTGTACATACTAATAAATCAATTGATTTGCCGTGAACATATACACAAATGGAATAGGGACGATGGCTATTTAATGATTGTAATCAAATGGAGGTGATAACTTTCACACCACTACTGCCCGTATATATACATAAAAGAAAGAAATTTCAATGATGCACTTTTTCAATGTAACATTCTGCAGTGCCAAAGCCTGCTCCTATGTACACTGCATGTAACAATATAAAGCTTAAAAGCCAACAATAAATTCTATATCATGAACCATAAAATATATGTGGCTTCCTTCATCTCCAAGTTTCGTACCCTCTCCTTCCCTATGCAAATCACCATCAACGATTCAACACTGACTTCAACATCAAGCCGCAACTACCCTAAGTCCTAACACCAACCTATACATGCCGAAGGACACTCAATATGCAGTAATTTAGCACAGTATACATGGGAAGTTAAACTACAACACATGGCTACATAAAAATATTTAAATGAAATCTGCAGTGAATCTATATTAGAATTAAAACTTCCCAGGCAACCTATAAAAATTTATATCCCAGCTATCCATCTTCACCCGTACGCTATCTACAGAAAAGGCATGTCAAGTAAAATCAACAAATTCAAGAAGTCTGCAAACCTAGATGATGATAAAACTCGATGCATACCAACTTCAGCAGACTACCCTAAATCTACACTATACTGAAACTTAACAGTGAACTTTCTGCACATTATAAATACCCAGTACTGATCGTTCTTTCTGCAAGCAAATATGGAGAATGGCCGCCACCCTCTTATTTTATAAACGCGAGTTTAGAAATCATTATAAAATCAAGGAAAAATGTACAAACCATTTCGAGGGAGGTGAGTTTGTAGTTTCCATCCAGCGTGGATTAATGGCAACTAAGGGTCCAAATCTATATATAAACATAGTTGTCTGCAAAACAAATGTTGAGTTTTACAGTAGCACGTCGGTGCCAGTTTTTGTGAATGATTGGCAAATAAATAAAATGATGCGGGTGTTACTGGATTTGTAGGATGTTGTTCGAAGATCGTGAGCTTCATAGGGAGTGCGGGTTGAGTGCATTGGCGATAACAAGGCTGAGCACGGATTTGATGAGAAGGGTGCGAGTTAGTCATGGCAGGGATGGGTGTGAAGAGGTCATAAAGGGAAGCATTTTGGTATCTTTGGTTTGAAAGTTTATGGAGTGGTGATAATGGAAATGAGGCGTGAAGTTTCAGGTGTTCATATATTCTCAATATGGGAAGAAAGCTACTGTTTGTGGGGGACGAGTTTTAAACTAAGCGTGGGTTTTGGCCCAACAATATATAAAAGAATGGAACTTGTGTGAGCTTGTGCACGAGTTAGGAGAGATGAACTTTGGTGGAGTAGTTTGAGAGAGTTCGATACTTCCACCGACCTGTTGTGTTAAGTTTGGAGGATGGTTTTAGAAAAGGAGACACGGGTTGCATAAAAATTTGTTGAAGTGGTAGAGATTTTGGGAAGAAGAAGCATGGTGTTTCTCGTTGGAATGTTAATAGGGGTAAAGAAGGAGAATGGGGAGATAGAAGAAGCCGCTATGGTGTTTTTAGTGAAATGGTTCATATGAGCATGGAGGGAGGAAGAAGAGTAGTATGGAGCATGTACAGTAAATGGTTTGGGGGCGTGGGCCGAATGTAAAGCTCAATTAAAAATAAAAAAATAAAAAAAGGAAAGACGCAGCGTAAAAATGGGTTAGTGGGAAAATACTGGGAGCGGGATCGTTGTCCTGGGAGCTTGCGGTGAATATGTAGATGAGGAGGAGTAATGTTTTAAACCGTGTCTGTGGTGGAAGATTTGGTTTGGGCCGCCGAAATATGAAGCCCGGAACATAAATAAAAATTAAAAGAAATAAGGAAAATTCGTAGAATGGTGAGGAAGAAATTATGGTGTAGTCTTTGTTTTGGAATTAAACTGGAGCACGGTGGAAGAAGAAAAATGAAGTGGGCGTAGGTCTATTAAGTGATGGGCCGACTTTAAAAGGGTGATGAGTCGACTTTAAACAAATGGTAAGGCCAATTTAATAATAAATTAAGTTAGTTTAGATTTATTAATATAGATGTATAAACATATATTTATGTTATATCGTTCTTACGTTGTCAGTTTACAAACCATTTGTCACGTTGGGATATAAGAACGCAGACTACCCTATGGAATTAGTTTGAAGCCATTTGGAGCTCGTTTGAATTTATGGTAGATTTAAACGCCGTATTAAATCAACCGACGTCAATCGTTATTCAACGATTAAAGAACCATGTGAGTAACTCACTAACTCCGTCTAGTTTTATAATTTTATAAACATTTTTTTCATATTGAAAATAATCGAATGTTGTGTGTGATGGTTGTTTGGATGATTTGCTAATTAATTGGTTGAAATTTACAGATACCGTTATATATACATAAATCGTTAGTTGAATATTAATTCTATTTATTATAATATCTCACATTGATATGAAATTTGTGTTATTATTGTTGATTAACATCTTTGGATGCATGGAAACAGGTTGGAGGAATCCAAATGGATTCCTCAACAATTATATTGTTGTTTTTCACATATATTGCATTATATGATGTAGCAAATAATCTGGTGTTGATTATTGTGTGCTTTGGGATGTTTGAATAACATTAACCTGGAATAGTTGGTATTTAAATACCGTAAAACGTATTCGAATATATCGAAAAGAATTTGGGGTTTTAAAAAGGAAAATCAATTTTTAAATAGAAATTAAATTTCAATTGGACTCAGATAAAATAACATGTTTTAATTATATTAGAATAAGTGATTTGATTAATAAACAATGGTTAATAAAAATGTTATTATTAAATACTTCCGGAATGTAAATTCAAGAATGACATAAAGGGGAAGGTGGAAAACCGTTTCAAAGTGGAAAACCATTTCATAGGAGGAAACAATGAAATTTATTTCGATGTTCGAAATATGAATAAAACGGAGATAAATCGATCCGATAAGTATTTATAAAGAGAATTCGACAATGTTGAATGTTTTAAATATAATTTACTTTTAGAAAATTATATATAATATAATTTAGAATTTGAAAACTTAGTAAATGTTTGGTTTAATTATAATAAAATAGGTAAGAGAGATGGAGTTATAAAATTAAGATACGATTAGCAAGGAGTTGACTCATAAATAAAGTTTATGAAGTGGAATATTGGTATAAATTTATCAAATAACTCGATAATCGGTTTTAAACCGTAATCATATCTATAAATGGAAATCAGGAATTGATTAGATAAAAAGAGTCCAGTTTCTGTGAAGAAATAATATTCACGGTTTAAAGTGAATAACGGTTTTAAAGGTAAACGTTTTGCAAAATGAAACGAGGATAAAAGTAAATTGGTAAATATTAGAAGTGATAGATTCTTAAGTGAATTTGGAAATTGGATTGACCTGAAATGGTGAGTTAATACCGAAGTTCGGAATGTTATCGAATATAGATTATTCGAAAAGGGGTTATAAGTTGAAATTCGGTTATATCGAGTTCAAGAAAGTAATATTTACCTTTCGATCTTTATCAAGATTGATTTATTTATTTATCGTATTAATCAATTATTTATTTATTCAAATTAATGAATAAAGGTTATATTTTGAAGTTAAACATTTCAAAAGCAGAAATTATAACGTTATCATTATATTCAAAGATTTCCGTAAAAGAAGTGGATTCATAAATTTAATATGCGTTTTGTTAATAATAAATTAAGAAATGAGACTAAGGAAAATAGAAACTAACAAAAGATTTTTTAAGGAATTTCTTTCTAGGTATCGAGCTAATGTTGGTTTGGGCCTTCGGGGTTTATATTTGGGAAATTATTCTCTTATTAGTTTACTGTTAGATATTAATGAATGGGGAAGAATAGTGATGCGTGGATAAGTGATGGAAATGTTTTCTGATATCAATAACCTATATTTTATAAATATAGAAAAAAAGAGTTGTGAATGTATGGAATTAATTCCCGATGTTAAAAAGAGATATTTTCTAAATACAGAAAATAAATAGTTTAAAATAGATGGAAACATTTTACAAGGATCGTGTGTGGAAAAATGGGTTTTAAGAAATATTTGGGAAAACATGGAAAACAGGAAATTGGAAAATGAATAAATTAATGATAAGTTAATTTAAAGAGTTGAATGTTGATTGATGATTGATCAGTGTAATTTTCATTTGGAAATATGACTGTTGGATGCATGGATGTTTTCTTTAATAGTTAAATCACCGGCTATCAGAGATTTTGACCATTTTTCCGTTGTCAATACGGAGAGACCGGGATTAGATTTATTATTTGAAAACCACTCCGTTGGGGCATTAGCGTTACAGATCAAATATGATGGAGATAATTGAAGACGGAGTTTATGGAAATGCAGTTTTGGCGATCCTAGGTAGAAATTGCCTAAGATGGATTTACAGGATATTGCCTTCGGTTTGTCTAGTCCTAGGACAACGTTTATGGACAAATGTCTGACAGAGTATATCTAATAGTTCGCATAAGTTCACCTCTTCAAACGTATTTACGTTGGTAGCGGAGGAATTCGTTTCTCTTAGCTTTATACCCTTGGTATTTTTGGGGAAATCAATTTGTGATTTGGCGGATATGACGATGTGACATTCAAAGTGAATGAAGATGTGACCCGTTAAAAGATATGTTATGACCTCAAGCCTCATCAAGCGGAAATGACAAAAATTAGGCAAGCAGCATGGCTAAGTGGGTCGCACCCAATTACGGTATATTGTCACCATCTAGAGAATATTCATATTTGTTACTTCTTTTCATTTTGTACCTCCTAGGAACGGTTATGTTGGTATACCAACCGTAAGGTGATAATATATTCAGAGCATTCAAGCGAAATGAATGGTTGGTCATATGAGGGCCGAGTTGCAAGATGTTCTTGTTGGACTCCAGTGTATCCCCTCTAGGGTACACTGATCGGAAGGTGGTTCTATACCTTGTCATAGTCGGAATCCAATATCCAATAAGCACCCGAGGTTTTTGATTGTATATTATATATGTGGAGCGTGAGATGCAAGCGTTCTACTAGATTGTTATTTACTTGATTATGTGTGGATCGGTCTTACAATTATCTTTTCTTTCGAAAAGGATTTTGAAAAGTTAAACCGAATGATTGGAGTTTACTCACACCAGTCCCATGACTAATGTAACACCCCACCTCCGCCAGGGTGACTCTTGCAAGCACTCTGACTTTGGAGGGGCGTTTGAATCAGGTAAACATGCATAATGATATATCAAGGCAGAACAAGAACATATGTATATATGTAAACAGAGTAAATAAGATAAGTAAAACAGCGGAAGATTTCAAACTATTTCAAAACAAGTCTGGTACAACATAATGTTAACTTTCCAAATACACAAGTCTAGATAAAAACAACATTTCTGAAAAACTGAAATACATAAGTACTATCCCCAAAATAAGTGATAACCATAGCTAGCTTCATGTCAAGACCGTACATGAGCTAAAATCCCACAAGCAAGCGATCAGAAATCCAAGCTAAGCTCCAACGTTCCCACCCTGAGAACCTGGGGGGGGGGGGGGGGGGGGGGAAACGGAAGAAAAGAGGCGAAAGAAAAACAGGTCAGTCAAAAAGACTGAGTAAGCCCTACTACAATCAATGTAAACTGATAAAGTTAACTGGCATGAGAAGCAGGTATGATCATAAGGATAACAACATACTAGCATGATGATTAACTAACAAGGTAGATAAAGGTGTCATCGCATAATCAGGTTTAAGGTTTTGCACCACAGGTGTACTAGCAAACTAACATGACTGGAATAAACAAGTATTGATCCCTTGGCCCAAGCTTTGGCCCAATAACATGAAGTGACCCTAATATGAGGTCCAATCAAACGGTCTAGTCGATCGGCTCCCTATAAGCCTAACTCGTCACGTGTTGGTGTCCATACGGCCCAAACATAATTGTAGTCAGGCTGTGCAGGGTCTCCCGTCGGGTGTATCAAGCCCTAGGGTGTCAACCCTTGGACACCATAAACATGCGTGCACAGTCTCGATCTACTGGTACCCGTGCATGTTTTCCCCGGCTTCGGACTGTGTGCACGACCATAGTCCGCCCGGAACTACACCGGCGTACCCTTCTACCGTCACTTTTGGTCACTTACCTCAAGTCCAGTAATCGTGCCCCCACCCTAGCCTAGTCCCTAGGGTCATGATGATACAAACTGGGGATTACTGCTGGAGTGGACCCCCATTGCTAGGATTTTTCTAGTGGGTTAAGTACGGTTTAACCCTCTTGCTAATCATGGATTAACTTGGTTAAGTGTAACGATGGGTTCACGACTTAACCCTGATTAATCTACCAAGCCCAAATTGGTCAAGTATTAAGTGGACCATGACTTAACCCTAATCATGAGGCATTAATTAATTTCACGTGCCTTAACCTCTCACATTAGACCTTGTTGTGGTTACTAGTTAAGCCGGGCGGGTCCGGGTAGCTTTACACCACAACTTGGTCTAACCTCGGGTTCAAGGTACCACATGGCCAACTTCTCACATTGGGTCCTATTGTTTGTAGCAACTAGTTAGGCCGGTCGGTTCCGGGTAGGTTTATGCTACAAACTCAACCCAACCTCGAGTTGGTCACACTTATATTTTCTAAGTGTCATGTCCATCATGTTTCCAAAACATATTACAAGTTTTCAAGCATTTGGGTAGACCAACTTAATAGGTAAATTCCCAATGGGTAGACCTAACTTAATAGGTAAATTCCCAATCTTATGTTTTTATGTCTTTTAAGTTTACCCAACCCCAAACGCAATCCCATCGCTTACATATCGCAATAGCGCATAAAGGATAGAAAGAGGGAACTTGGCATAATCATGACATAAAGGTGTTGAAGCCACAAGTTCAACATGGTGGCATATGAAATGTTCACATGTTCATATACTTGCATATTACATTTTTAGGCCTCAAAAGCATGCATAAAACCAAACTTAGCATATTGGTGATACATGGTGATAAATGACATGTAGAAATGGCCATAAGTTCGCATTTAGCCTCACATTCAAGTTATCATAAGAGATATGATAACCTACATGTTGCCAAAATGCAACCTTTAGCATAAAGCTTGAAGCTTTATGTTCATATACTCAAGATAAGCTTGCATAACATGATAACATGAACAAAATGATCATCCCAAACTTGCATAACATACTTGCATATCATATGACGAACTTGCATATCAAACTTGCATAACATAACATGATAAACTTGCATATCATAACATGGCATACTTGCATAACATAACATGATAACCTTGCATATCATAACATGGCAAACTTGCATAACATAACATGATAAACTTGCATATCATAACATGGCATACTTGCATAACATAACATGATAAACTTGCATATCATAACATATCAAACTTGCATAACATGACATAGTAAACTTGCATATCATGGCACACTTGCATATCATACATTTAACTTTAGAGTTTAAGTATGAAAGTAGAATAGGGCTTACAATGCTTATGAAGACACAAAAATATGACAAAGCCCTTATGCAATCAATTAAACCCAAAATGCAAGCTCCAATAGAAAAACCCTTGAGCAAAAATGATCAAAACCCTTGCTTTATGATGCAAATATAGAAACTTGACTTGAATGCAAGCTAATGACACTCATACAAGCTTGAAAACACTTGTATGCATGGAAAATCTCTCATAGAAATAACTTAGAATTTTATGAAGAGAGTGGAGGCCATGAGAGGAATGATTTTTCCATAGTTTAGTTACTTGAATGAATAATGATGATTTAGGGTTAGGTTAGGGTCTTATTTATAGAGATTAGGATTAGTTCTAGCCTTAGGATTAAACCCTAATTCCAATCTCAGCCCTCAAAACCGAATCTGGCACCCAAACTCAACACAAACCCAAAATGGTACACCAGGCAAAACTGCCTGGCTGGACCAAGTCGACAGCCAAGTCGACAGGGCTGTCGACTTGGGTCCAACCAAGTCGACTCCCAAGTCGACAGGGCTATCGACTTGGGTACTCTGGCGGGAATTTTCCCGCCTGGCCCAATCTGACCCTAATTTCCAAATTTGAACTTGAATTTGAAATCTGTTTTTACTTTGAAATTTTTTGAAAACTTCATTGGGCCTTAATCGGGTCATACGGACTCCGATTTTCGAAAACTCGGACTCTATTTCGCGTATTTTTCCGAGTCGAACGCAATGGCATAGCCCGTTTCCCTTGTTTCAGATTTTAGAATTAAATTCTGCCTCGATTTACGTTATAACGGGTTATTGAAAATACGGGTTGTTACAACTAACCCAGAGTTTATTTTGTTTTGTTTTACCCTAAACTCTTGCTTGCTCAAATTTATACGAGTAGTCAAGTAGTTGGGATTTCACATATACTTGGAGGAGCTCGGGGAAGGAAGCTTCAGAGTTAGATATTGATCGACACTTTCCTATGAATTAGAAAAGCGCGAATTTATTGTAATAATTGCAAGCGCACAGATCGTGTAGTATGCAGGTTGAACACAGGGAGGTAAAATAAATCAAATTATTTATATAATTTCGTGGGCGAGTTAGACAAATCTTGGAGATGGGATAAAATTGAAATTACAATGTAGTTCAGAACAAATATAATTGAACCGATAACTAAAATTGTAATTGTCAATAAAAACAAGTAAAACTACAATTAAATGAATTATAGATTTTAATCTAATCGAATCTATAATCAATTTAATGATTAAGAATAAAACAGATTGCTAGAAATAAAACTGCAGAATAGAAATAAATTAACAGGAAAATGAAATTAGGATTACCACTGAATCTAATCAGAAAGTCAATCACTAATGAATATTAAAATTGCAATAGCAATTATGTTCTAGCAAATCTAATTGACTAGACAACACAAATTGCCATGAAAATAAAAATTACGAAATTAAAAGAAAAGAGAGCTTTATTAATGGAGAAAAGGTTATAGGAAAAATGAGTAGCTGTTTATAATGGATACGGTGTACTTATAGGAATGTAGTCCACTTTCTATGAGAATAATTAGGCCAAGAATGAATCCCTTGACTTAATTTATTTACAAATAAAAGGGATATGAAGATAATGCTTAAGATATTTCTTGAAGATCTTCCTCCTTGGTTGTTGACATGTGGCAGCATGATTGGATTTTCTTTGGCAATAATTCATTCAAATCTTCTTTTATATGGAAGTTGAAAATGAATGAATTGATTTGAGAAGAATATGCTCATTCCTTAAAATCTTTATTAGTGCATACATTATATATATACATAAGAATATATATATATATATATATAACATATCACTATTCCATATATTCTCCAGAGCAAAGAAGACGGTGTGTGCATAAATCCATGCTCCCTTTTTCAGCAACAATAAGGCTTGCCAAGGATCGAACTCAGGTCTCTTTATACAAATTCCTATGCATTTACCAGTGAGCTACGACTTCTTTTGGGTTGGTGAAAGTGTTGACATAAGGAAGTAGCTTTTCTTTGCAATTGGCCTTTAATTGAAATGAAGGAGACATTAACTGGCAACCTGTAAAAACACATAAAAATACCCAAAGTAATATTTATTTATTTACAAAAGATAAGATATAAGAGCATAAAATAAACACATTTCTGTGCTAATTAAATACACCCACACTTATCTTTTACTCGTCCTCGAGTAAAACAAAAATGAAAAACCAAAATAGATAGGTCACACTTTCGTAAGGAAACACGATTGCATTGAGCGTATGCAACAAGACGTTAAACCTCTAGGTGTCCCTAGTAGGACGAGTGGTGTCTCCTGAGGGTTTTCAGCGGATACTACCCACAAAATCCAGATGCAGTATGCTATGGCTTTGATGTAACTACACGAATGCAGAGGACTTAGGCAATTGAAAACAAAAATGAAAACACGACTTGGTTCAGGAAAGCGGTACAACAAATTGAGTTAACAATTTCTAATCAGTTGAATTAATTTTAGATACCTCAACGTGTCACAAATTTTCAACATAAACCAAGTTTTCAAATGTTAAATTCCAGTTTGGCCAGTTAGTTCGGTCGATAACATAGTGCAGCCATGAAATAAATTCTTAGTTTGCTTGTCACAGTTTGTGAAGTGGTATTCTAATTTCCATGTGTATGGCTAGTCAAATCAATAAGGTTAAGAAATGTTTGGGCATCATTGCTTATTCTCTATCTCTATAAAAGTTAAAATTTATGATAAATTACATACACCTAACCTAGAAGACTAAGGTATACCACCCATACACTGCCTTGTAGACTGACGGAGAGTTAGGACAGAGCTTGGCGGATTGTGCAGACCGACGCTAACTTTGTCAACAATATGTCGGTAATCCTTAGGTGTCCAACTCATAAAATGAGGCCAAGATATTCCAATGCTGACTTTGTCAACAACATGTCGGATAGAGCTTGGCGGGTTTGCACAACGCTAGATTTACAAGCAATGTTGGATTCCCTTGGATTACTATTATTATTGAAAATATAAGAATAAGAGAGAGTTACGCGAATTCAGCTTAACACAACTTAGTTTTAAAGATTCGAAAACCCAATATAAGTCTTTTAAGTCCTCCACTCATTAAACAAAGACTACAATTTAGAATAGATTTCATGACCATCGCCTAAGAATCTTCCTATGTACCAGTTATACTATTATCGCTTGTAATTCAACCTTTCCTTATATTTCTTATTCGATCTTAGTTGAGAGAAAAAAATACTATCAACTGATTAACAATCGTTAACTTATTTTGTTATGTCAATCCAAAATGAGTCGTAAAAAATATGGCATGTTACTATTACTTAATGCATGATGGTCTTATCTAAATGCATGAAAGTGAAAAGAAAAAAAATTAAAAAAATGAATGCAATGCAGACTCTGCCCACACTAGAATTAAACAGTGTCCACACTGTAAACACGTTTCCTAAATGTGAAAGATAGAACCTAAAGATGGACTAAATATAAAATGATTTGTAAAATGAAATGCAATTTAACTATATGTAAGAATGGATCATATGTACAATGATATATTGTTTGCGATGCAAAAAATGCCACCAACTTTTCCCCCCACACTTGGTTCTAGCCCGATGGATTAGACTCCCATTATGTCTAGGCATATTTTCTACTAAGCAAAGGTTTTTGAAAACCATCACATCTTTATACCTAGATTTATAGTCTAGTAAATAAATGTCTAGTGTCATCCTAACATGAAAATTTTCAACCAAGCTAACATTCCAAAAATAATTCATATATTCAGCAAATTTATCAGTGTAATTGTCCAAAAATCTGTGATCGTATATAAATTCATTTGCAATCGTGAAATTTAAATTCTGAGTGTTGTTCAAGACTATGTGATCACAATTCTCAATTTTTTTACTAGACAACATATTTTCGACACTGACAATTTAAAGTTCGTTTAAAACCTCAAAATAAAAAATTTCAAACTTGGATTGGTTTCTTGATTCTATTTCATCGTCATTTGGCAGCTCATCCTCATACAATCCAAAAAATTCATGTTCATTAAAATCCTTCTCCAAATTTGAATTGAAAATTTCAACATTTTTATTTTGTTCAATTTCTAGAATTTCAAGTTCACAGCCTGAAAGAGGAAGATCAAAATCTGAGCTTAAACCTTTTTTCTGAAAAGAATCAAAGTCCAAATAATTTGTTGAATTTTGAACAACTTCATTTAGATCGTTATTCTCAATTTCCAAAGTAGTAATCTGAAATTTTTCACTATCAGTAAAGAATGAATTATTTTCTGATTCATCACTTATTTGAATTTGATTTTGTTGCTCTCGTTGTTCTTTCAAAGATGTCATTAAACAAAGAAGTTCATCCATCTTTTTATTTAGCCTTTCTTCCTTCTCTCTAAGAATGTTAAGAAGATATTCTTCAGAATCGTTGATTTGAGAGTTCTCGTTTTGGATTTCTTGATTCTCAAAATTATAGTCCACATTAATTTCACAATCAATATTATTTCCAATGTGGTGGTTGTTTGAATTTTCAAAAAAATGACAGTGATATTGGAAATCATTTTGATTGTAAAAATTATGTTCGTAACCAGAACTATTGAAATTCGATAGAAAGCTACAATTTTGGTTACTTTCAAGATGTTAATATGGGCTATAATTTTGAAAATTTTGGTTTATAACCCCATATTGATGTGGATCAAAGCCATATTGAGATTCAAAGCTATCTTGATGTAGATGTGGCCCATGATCGAAATTACTGAAATTTGAATTCAAATCGAAATTTCGATCCTTTCTATGATTTTGAAAATGTTGGTTAGTTGGAAAATTTTGAAAATTGTTAGCATTGGGATCACGAAAATTCAGGAAATTTTGCCTCATGAGTTATAATTCATACTCGTACTCTTCCGATGGACGTCTACACAGGTTATTATCCCACGATTCCCTCAAGGATTTTTTTGAATCGGACATTTGAATGAAATCAAAGCAAGATAGAAATTATTCTTAGTTCGAAATAGTATAAAAGAATGAGTTGTGCACTAATAATCAACTGAGTCAATTTGAAGGGGGAAGAGGGTCTTATGGCCATTCACATATAGTATAAATACTAAGGGATATGACCAATGTTAATATGGGTAGTATGCAACCTCTTTTGCTAATAGTTAAATAAATTGAACTAATATATATCAGCGATCAAACCCTTAAGAGAATCAATTTCACAGAATACACTCTTGTAGTTAAATATTTTGCAAATCAATTTAAATAAATAGATTAAAAAAGTTGCTAGATTGTCGAAAAATTCCTAATTTAATATGTATCACCGTCCTTTACAAGAGGAATAAAATGAATTCCACACAGCAAAATAAATTTCCAAATCTAAGATATTTAACCAAATTTGTTTGTCCTATTAAGCTTGAATTTTGCTCCTAAGGACAACATCTAATCAATTTTTATTTAAGTCCAAGGAGTATGCAAATACATAGTTTAATTGTTTTGGAGCCAAGGAATGGTAATGACTTCCTCACTTTATGTTTGTTAGGGCTTTGCTCGTAACTAAATTTATTTCAGAATGTGCCAAAACAACAATCAGACAAAATTAGTTGTAGAAATTAAAAATTGTACAAGAAAGTCGCTGCCCCTGCAGATTTTTTTTACAAGCAATGTATATATTATTTTTTCCGCAGCAGAGCATTTGTAGAGTTCAATTTTTTTTAAAGTGGGCTATGGCAGTCCGTCCAGAGAAATTGAGTAGCTTGAATGGTTAGAAATCCACTTTTTTGTTGCTTGGTCTCTGAATTCCCTGTTTGTTGCTTTCACTTTGATCTTTGTTTTCTTTTTCTTGCTTTTTTAAAAAAAAAATTGAAGAAAGCAAAAAAAAAATCAAAAGTAAAAGACTAACTGAAAAAATTAAAATTAAAACTGAAAACTAGACTAAAGAAATAAATGAAGTAAACTAAGCCGAGCCTAAAAATAAAATAAAAATAAACGAGGGGATAAACTAAACAAAAAGAAGACCCAGGCTATATGTACTAACACCACGCTGTGCTCTCAAAACCCCAAGAAACAGTCAAAGGAAGAAGCACGCCCCTTATTTCTCTTTTCCAGAATCGACTCAAAAGGAACAAAAATATTAAAAAAAAACAAAGGTTCGCGCTTTCGATCGGAGGGTAATCGGGTTCGGACTGATCGCCAAAAACTTGATCGCTCTTTGAATCGAATTGCGATTTGGTTTGATGTCGTGGTGGTGGTTGAGGATGGATCTGGTGATGTAATTTTTGATGGGCGATTTGAGGACATGAACGGGAGTTGAAAGGTAGGGGTTCGGTGAACTTGTTGAATATGAGGGGCTGGTAATTTCTGTGTGGGTTTGACACAGGTGGCAACGTGCTTTGAAGGGGTGGTATGTGATTGCAAGAGGTAGGAGACGAAGTTTTGTTCGGTGCAGAAAGATGGTTGCGTGTTGGTGAAAAGGTTTTGCAAGGGAACTAGGTGGTAGCTGGTGTGAACTTGGCTGCGGATGATGTAAATGTTGTGGTAATAAATGGTGATCAGTTTTGGTTCTGGAGGGGAAGATGGTTCGAGAGTGTTGGAAGAATTTGGGTTGCTAAAGGAAGGGGTTGGGATCTGGTATGAACAGCTGATGAAGGCGGATTTGGTGATGGTCAGATGATTGTGTTTAACAGTTTAAGTTGCGTGAGGTGTGTATTGAGTGGTGCGATGAAGTGGCAAAATGGGTTTTTGTGAATGTAAGATGACATGGGAGATGTAGTGGAGGACTTGTACGGTGGAGGGGGGATTTGTCTGAGGATGTGGTTTGTGTGTGAGGATGGGCGTGGTTTTGTCGGGGAGAGGTTGAAGAAAGTCGATGATCATGGTAGTGAACGGTGTTGAATCGAAAAAGTATGGAAAGAAATTTGTAATATATTTTTTTTAACAAAATGGAAGAAATCGTAGAGACGCAGAATTTGTAAAAAAGTATGAAATAAGGAAACAAATAAGAGAAAAGTGGCAAGATTTTTTTCCTTGTTTAGATGACTCTAATACCAATGTTTGATACAAAATAAACTACGAAGAATTTTTGTTTTTGTTTTAGCAAATCAAAATAAAAACTAACATGAATCAGACATTAAATGAATAATAAAATTTAATTATTGCCTCCCCAGCAACGGCGCCAAAAACTTGATCGACGCTTTCCTATGAATTAGAAAAGCGCGAATTTATTGTAATAACTGCAATCGCACAGGCCGTGTAGTATGCATGTCGAACACAGGGAGGTAAATTAAATAATTTTTTTTATATAATTTCGTGGGCGAGTTAGCCAAATCTTGGAGATGGGATAAAATTGAAATTACAATGTAGTTCAGAACAAATCTAATTGAACCGATAAGTAAATTGTAACTGTCAATAAAAACAAGCAAAAATGCAATTGAATGAATTATAGATTTGAATCTAATCGAATCTATAATCAATTCAATGATTAAGAATAAAACGGGTTGCTGGAAATAAAACTGCAGAATAGAAATAAATTACCAGGAAAATGAAATTAGGATTACCGCTGAATCTAATCAGACGGTCAATCACTAATGAATATTAAAATTGCAATAGCAATTGTGTTCTACCAAATCTAATTGACTAGAAAACACAAATTGCCATGAAAATAAATATTACAAAATTAAAAGAAAGAAGAGCTTTATTAATGGAGAAAAGCTTACAGGAAAAATGAATAACTGTTTACAATGGATACAAGGTGTATTTATAGGAATGTAGTCCCCTTTCTACGAGATTAATTAGGCCAAGAATGAATCCCTTGAATTAATTTATTTACAAATAAAAGGGATATGAAGATAATGGTTGAGATATTCCTTGAAGATCTTCCTCCTTGGTTGTTGACATGTGGCAGCATGATTGGATTTTCTTTGGCAATAATTCATTCAAATCTTCTTTTATATGGAAGCTGAAAATGATTGATTTGATTTGAGAAGCATATGCTCATTCCTTAAAATCTTCATTAGTGCATACATTATATATATACATAAGAATATATATATAACATATCACTATTCCATATATTTTTCAGAGCAAAGAAGACGGTGTGTGTATAAATCCATGCTCCCTTTTTCAGCAAAAATAAGGCTTGCTAAGGATCGAACTCAGGTCTCTTTATACAAATTCCTATGCCTTTACCAGTGAGCTATGACTTCTTTTGGGTTTTAGAAAGTGTTGACATAAGGAAGTAGCTTTTCTTTGCAATTGGCCTTTAATTGAAATGAAGGAGACATTAACTGGCAACCTGTAAAAACGCATAAAAATACCCAAAGTAATATTTATTTATTTACAAAAGATAAGATATAAGAGCATAAAATAAACACATATCTGTGCTAATCAGATATATATAGAGATTATTTCCGCTGTGATATACATGTGATATACTCTGATGATTTGTGTAAGTATAAATACAGTTTTGTATTTCATAGATTATGGTATATAATATATTTTAGTTGTTCCGTTGTGAGATACGTATTTACTCTGATTCTGTTCTGTTGTTTTCTTCTTCTTCTATTCTAATTTTCTTTCTATTTCTCACCCTCTAACTTCTTTCTATTAATGATCGGGTATTTCCGATGTATGAATAGTCGACGTCGTGTTTTATGTCGATTTTAGGGGTCGAAAATCCCTGGGTCGTTACAGTGGTATCAGAGCTGAAGGCTAAGTTGTCACCTTGGCTCTGTGGCGTGACTCAGTAGAGTTGGGGTTAGTAATACCCTAGATTGATTTTAAGTGTATATATATGAGCGCGTATTTGTAAATTGATATAAAAACTATTTAATACTGTGTTGATTGATTTGTCGAGTGGTTTATGAATTATGGTCGATACAGTAATGAAAACTATGTCGATAGGTGTTTCTAAACCTTTGAACAGAGTAATTTGACACAGTATATTTTGAAAAGTGGGTAAATGAAATAATTTTACCCGAGATATATTTTGATATAAAGGAATGATTGATATTGGAATTATTACAGTATATCGGATGTATTGATTATTATTATAATCAAATAGGATTATAATTGAAATGTTTATGAATAACTAATCATAATTCATATTAATATAAATTCAAAATGAATTAAGTATGGATTTAGACCAGAATTGAGACTAAAACTCTGGGAACTTGCAAAAGGTTTGAAAATGGATTTTGTATTAAAAATAAGGAAATTTTAAGATCTTGGGTGATTTGAAACTGATTTTCAAATACTGTAAATATATTTTGAAGTAATTTCAAAATGGATGTGTTTAAAAAGGAGTTTTGAAAGTGATAATATTGAACTCACTTTAATTAATAGGAAATATTTCTGATGACGATGGCCGCACCATCAGTATTCATTTTCAAGTTTCTAAGGGACGGATTACTACCAAAGATTTTGTTTTTGAATTGTTTTGAGAAAACAAGTTGTCAAAAATCAAAATGCTTTGAATTGCTACTATTATATGTAATTTCACACTGATTTGAAATAAAACCCAGGAATTTGAATTCTGAAAATAAATTTAACTTATGATATTAAATAGATTGAAATGAAAAAAATGAATAAATAAATTAGAATATAATTTAAACTAAATTAAATAAAACCGAATTGGGTTAGAGATGATCTGAAATGGAATTGTTGCGTCGAATAAGAATTTGGAATTGAGGTTGGAATTGGGAGTTTTGAAATGGAATCTGGCTCGGGCATAGGAGAATGATTGGATTTGAGGATAATTTGATTGGAGATCAATTGGGAATACGTTTGTATATGTGGAAATGATAGCAAATGTCAGAGATAGAGTTGGATACCCGACAAAAAGATACAAGTTTATATTATATATGAGTTTGATGATTTATGAGCCTGTTGGAAAGCCGCTTGGCTGTTTGTTTTTCTTTTGGATTGGAGAAGGCCCAGGGAGGCGAGTTGTAGTTGTACCGATTGAGCCGTGCAAAGGAGACGCTGGCGAAATTTTACGGAAATTTAAGGTGTTAGATAATTTTTAGATAATTTATGAAAATATTCGTTAGTTCAGTAGAATTAATATTTTTACTGAAATTAATTGTTTCAGTTGAAATTGAAGATAAGAAGTAAAATTGATGATTTTTAACCTCCTTAATAAAGGCTTATAGCATTTTTCCTACCTTAGTAATTTCGGGGACGAAATTCTTTTAAGAGGGAATTAATGTAACGTCCCGGAATTTTAGTGATTTAATTATTAATTTATTTAATTATTTTAATATATTTGTTTTGGTAATTTAGATAGTTTGAATTCAAATATTTTAAATATTTAATTACCATAAATAAGGGTGTAATATAATTATTTATAAAATAGTCGGTAATCGTTGAGTTTGCAATATTGTGTAATTTAAATAATATATGTTTATATTTGAGTTATAATAACGAATATATTATTTAACGACAGTTGAACGTATTAATTATAAAATAAATTATAATTGAGCTCGTAACGCCGCGATAGTTCGTAATTTCGCGGTTTGAACTTAAACGGAGTATACGGGATTCGTTTCAAGTCGGATTTCTTTAAAACAAGAAACGTTTGGATCTAATTAATTGTATTTTACTAACAGAAGTAAAAATTTGGAGATTTCGCTTTATAGCTTATAAGTTATGTCCAAATCAAATTTTCAAATAGTCGCTATAAAATCATTTATAAACCATAACGGTAATTTAATTATAATAAATTATTCATTTCGAATTTGGACAAGATACTTGAGACATATTATTAATTTAATTTTTAGAATTTTACTGCGATTTTTAATTTGGAAAATAAGCAACTTTTATTTTTGAGTATTTTACACCCTATATCAGCACTTTGGAATTTCGCAAAATAAGTTATTTTGTCTATTTTATTATATTTTTGGGATCGTGACACCTTGCTTGTCACGATTTTGTTTTTATTTTTTGTCCATAGTAGCTCGAATACGAACGAAGTTTTATATAACGGGGTACGCGAAAATTGATAGCTCAAAATGAACGCTTTTCTATACTCATTTGCAACTCAGTTTTGCAATTAAATCAAGTGACTTATCTAATATATAAGTTTGCTAATAAAAATGGTACATACTAATAAATCAATTGATTTGCCATGAACATGTACACAAAAGGAATAGGGACGATGGCTATTTAATGATTGTAATCAGATGGAGATGATCACTTTCATACCACTACTGCCCGTATATATACATAAAAGAAAGAAATTCAAATGATACTCTTTTTCAATGTAACATTTTGTAGTGCTGAATGCACACTGCATGTAATAATATAAACTTAAAAGGAAACAATATATTCTGTATCATGAACCATAAAATATATGTGGCTTCCTTCATCTCCAAGTTTCGTACCCTCTCCTTTCCTACGCAAATCACCATCAACGATTCAACAGTGACTTCAACATCAAGCCGCAGCTACCCTAAGTCCTAACGCCAACCTATACATGCCGAAGGACACTCAAGATGCAGTAATTTAGCACAGTATACATGGGAAGTTAAACTACAACACATGGCTACATAAAAATATTTAAATGAAATCTGTAGCGAACCTATATTAGAATTAAAACATCCAATGCTACCTATAAAAAATTATGTCCCAGCTATCCATCTTCACCCGTGCACTATCTATAGAAAAGGCATGTCAAGTAAAATCAACAAATTCAAGAAGTCTGCAAATCTAGATGATGAGAAAACTCGATGTATACCTACTTCGTCAAACTACCCTACATCTACACTGTACTGAAACTTAACAATGAAGTTTCTCCATATTATAAATACCCATTACTGATCGTTCTTTCTGCAAGCAAATATGGAGAATGGCCGCCACCCTTTTATTTTATAAACGCGAGTTTAGAAATCATTACAAAATCAAGGAAAATGTACAAATCATTTCGGGGGAGGTGAGTTCGCAGTATCCACCCAACGTGGTTTAATGGCAACTAAGGGTCCAAATCTATATATAAACGCAGTTGTCTATAAAACAAATGTTGAGTTTTACAGTAGCACATCGGTGCCAATTTTTGTGAATGCATGGCAAATAAATAAAATGACGCGGGTGTGACTGGATTTGTGGGATGTTGTTCGAAGATCATGAGCTTCATGGAGATTGCGAGTTGAGTGCATTGGCGATAACAAGGCTGAGCATGAATTTGATGAGAAGGGTGCGAGTTAGTCATTGCGGGGATAGGTGTGAAGAGGTCACAAAGGGAAGCATTTTGGTATCTTTGGTTCGAAAGTTTGTGGAGTGGTGATAACGGAAATGAGGCGTGAAGTTTCAGGTGTTCATATATTCTCAATATGGGAAGAAGGCTACTGTTTGTGGGGGACGAGTTTTAAACTAAACATGGGCTTTGGCCCAACAATATGTAAAAGAATTGAACTTGCGTGAGCTTGTGCACGAGTTAGGAGAGATGAACTTTGGTGGAGTAGTTTGAGAGAGTTTGATACTTCCACCGACCTGCTGTGTTAAGTCTGGAGGACGGTTTTAGAAAAGGAGACACGGGTTATGTAAAAATGTGTTGAAGTGGTAGAGATTTTGGGAAGAAGAAGCATGATCTTTTCATGTTGGAATGTTAATAGGGGTAAAAAAGGAGAATGGGGAGATAGAAGAAGCCGCTATGGTGTTTTTACTGAAATGGTTCGTATGAGGACGGAGGAAGAAGAGTAGTATGGAACATGTACAGTAAATGGTTTGGGGGCGTGGGCCAAATGTAAAGCTCAATAAAAAATATAAAATATAAAAAAAAAGGAAAGACGCAGCGTAAAAATGGGTTAGTGGGAAAATACTGGGAGCGGGATCGTTGTCCTGGGAGCTTGCGGTGAATATGTAGATGAGGAGGAGTAATGTTTTAAACCGGGTCTGTGGTGGAAGATTGGGTTTGGGCTGCCGAAATATGAAGCCCGGAACATAAATAAAAAGGAAAATAAATAAGGAAAATTCGTAGAATGGTGAGGAAGAAATTATGGTATAGTCTTTGTTTTGGAATTAAACTGGAGCATGGTGGAAGAAGAAAAATGAAGTGGGCGTGGGTCTATTAGGTGATGGGCCGACTTTAAAAGGGTGATGAGTCGACTTTAAACAAATGGTAAGGCCAATTTAATAATAAATTAAGTTAGTTTAGATTTATTAATATAGATGTATAAACGTATATTTATGTTATATCGTTCTTACGTTGTCAGTTTACAAACCATTTGTCACGTTGGGATCATAAGAACGCAGACTACCCTATGGAATTAGTTTGAAGCCATTTGGAGCTCGTTTGAATTTATGGTAGATTTAAACGCCGTATTAAATCAACCGACGTCAATCGTTCTTCAACGATTAACGAACCATGTGAGTAACTCACTAACTCCGTCCAGTTTTATAATTTTATAAACATTTTTTTCATATTGAAAATAATCGAATGTTGTGTGTGATGGTTGTTTGGATGATTTGCTAATTAATTGGTTGAAATTTACAGATACCGTTATATATACATAAATCGTTAGTTGAATATTAATTCTATTTATTATAATATCTCACATTGATATGAAATTAGTGTTATTATTGTTGATTAACATCTTTGGATGCATGAAAACAAGTTGGAGGAGTCCAACTGGATTCCTCAACAATTATATTGTTGTTTTTCACATATATTGCATTATATGATGTAGCAAATAATCTAGTGTTGATTATTGTGTGCTTTGGGATGTATGAATAACATTAACCTGAAATAGTTGGTATTTAAATACCGTAAAATGTATTCGAATATATCGAAAAGAATTTGGGGTTTGAAAAAGGAAAATCTATTTTTAAATAGAAATTAAATTTCAATTGGACTCGGATAAAATAACATGTTTTAATTACATTAGAATAAGTGATTTGATTTATAAACAATGGTTAATAAAAATGTTATTATTAAATACTTCAGGAATGTAAATTCAAGAATGACATAAAGGGGAAGGTGGAAAACCGTTTCAAAGTGGAAAACCATTTCATAGGAGGAAACAATGAAATTTATTTCGATGTTCGAAATATGAATAAAACGGAGATAAATCGATCCGATAAGTATTTATAAAGAGAATTCGACAATGTTGAATGTTTTAAATATAATTTACTTTTAGAAAATTATATATAATATAATTTAGAATTTGAAAACTTAGTAAATGTTTGGTTTAGTTATAATAAAATAGGTAAGAGAGATGGAGTTATAAAATTAAGATACGATTAGCAAGGAGTTGACTCATAAATAAAGTTTATGAAGTGGAATATTGGTATAAATTTATCAAATAACTCGATAATCGGTTTTAAACCGTAATCATATTTATAAATGGAAATCAGGAATTGATTAGATAAAACGAGTCCAGTTTCTGTAAAGAAATAATATTCACGATTTAAAGTGAATAACGGTTTTAAATGCAAACGTTTTGCAAAATTAAACGAGGATAAAAGGAAATTGGTAAATATTAGAAGTGATAGATTCTTAACTGAATTTGGAAATTGGATTGACCTGAAATGGTGAGTTAATACCGAAGTTCAGAATGTTATCGAATATAGATTATTCGAAAAGGGGTTATAAGTTGAAATTCGGTTATATCGAGTTCAGGAAAGTAATATTTACCTTTCGATCTTTATCTAGATTGATTTTTTTATTTATCGTATTAATCAAATATTTATTTACTCAAATTAATGAATAAAGGTTATATTTTGAAGTTAAACATTTCAAAAGCAGAAATTATAACGTTATCATTATATTCAAAGATTTCCGTAAAAGAAGTGGATTCATAAATTTAATATGCGTTTTGTTAATAATAAATTAAGAAATGAGACTAAGGAAAATAGAAACTAACAGAAGATTTTTTAAGGAATGTCTTTCTAGGTATCGATCTGATGTTGGTTTGGGCCTTCGGGGTTGATATTTGGGAAATTATTCTCTTATTAGTTTACAGTTAGATATTAATGAATGGGAAAAATAGTGATGCGTGGATAAGTGATGGAAATGTTTTCTGATATCAATAACCTATATTTTACAAATATAGAAAATAAGCGTTGTAAATGTATGGAATTAATTCCCAATGTTAAAAAGAGATATTTTCTAAATATAGAAAATAAATAGTTTAAAATAGATGGAAACATTTTACAAGGATCGTGTGTGGAAAAATGGGTTTTAAGAAATATTTGGGAAAACATGGAAAACAGGAAATTGGAAAATGAATAAATTAATGATAAGTTAATTTAAAGAGTTGAATGTTGATTGATGATTGATCAGTATAATTTCCATTTGGAAATATGACTGTTGGATGCATGGATGTTTTTTTAATAGTTAAATCGCCGGCTATCAGAGATTTTGACCATTTTTCCGTTGTCAATACGGAGAGACCGGGATCAGATTTATTATTTGAAAACCACTCCGTTGGGGCATTAGCGTTACGGATCAAATATGATGGAGATAATTAAAGACGGTGTTTATGGAAATGCAGTTTTGGCGATCCTAGGTAGAAATTGCCTTAGATGGATTTACAGGATATTGCCTTCGGTTTGTCAAGTCCTAGGACAACGTTTATGGACAAATGTCTGACAGAGTATATCTAATAGATCGCGTAAGTTCACCTCTTCAAACGTATTTACGTTGGTAGCGGAGGAATTCGTTTCTCTTAGCTTTATACCCTTGGTATTTTTGGGGAAATCAATTTGTGATTTGGCGGATATGACGATGTGACATTCAAAGTGAATGAAGATGTGACACGTTAAAAGATACGTTATGACCTCAAGCCTCATCAAGTGGAAATGACAAAAATTGGGCAAGCAGCATGGCTAAGTGGGTCGCACCCAATTATGGTATATTGTCACCATCTAGAGAATATTCATATTTGTTACTTCTTTTCATTTTGTATCTCCTAGGAACGGTTATGTTGGTATACCAACCGTAAGGTGATAATATATTCGGAACATTCAAGCGAAATGAATGGCCGGTCATATGAGGGCCGAGTTGCAAGATGTTCTTGTTGAACTCCAGTGTATCCCCTCTAGAGTACACTGATCGGAAGGTGGTTCCATACCTTGTTATAGTCGGAATCCAATCTCCAATAAGCACCCGAGGTTTTTGATTGTATATTATATATGTGGAGCGTGAGATGCAAGCGTTCTACTAGATTGTTATTTACTTGTGATTATGTGTGGATCAGTCTTACGATTATCTTTTCTTTCGAGAAGGATTTTAAAAAGTTAAACCGAATGATTGGAGTTTACTCACACCATCCCATGACTAACCCAGAGTTTATTTTGTTTTGTTTTACCCTAAACTCTTGGGTGCTCAAATTTATACGAGTAGTCAAGTAGTTGGGATTTCACAGATACTTGGAGGAGCTCGGGGAAGGAGGCTTCAGAGTTAGATATTGATCGACGCTTTCCTATGAATTAGAAAAGCGCGAATTTATTGTAATAATTGCAAGCGCACAGATCGTGTAGTATGCATGTTGAACACAGGGAGGTAAATTAAATCAAATTATTTATATAATTTCGTGGGCGAGTTAGACAAATCTTGGAGATGGGATAAAATTGAAATTACAATGTAGTTCAGAACAAATATAATTGAACCGATAACTAAAATTGTAATTGTCAATAAAAACAAGTAAAACTTCAATTAAATGAATTATAGATTTTAATCTAATCGAATCTATAATCAATTTAATGATTAAGAATAAAATAGATTGCTAGAAATAAAACTGTAGAACAGAAATAAATTAACAGGAAAATGAAATTAGGATTACCACTGAATCTAATCAGAAAGTCAATCACTAATGAATATCAAAATTGCAATAGCAATTGTGTTCTAGCAAATCTAATTGACTAGACAACACAAATTGCCATGAAAATAAAAATTACAAAATTAAAAGAAAAGAGAGCTTTATTAATGGAGAAAAGGTTATAGGAAAAATGAATAGCTGTTTACAATGGATACGGTGTACTTATAGGAATGTAGTCCACTTTCTATGAAAATAATTAGGCCAAGAATGAATCCCTTGACTTAATTTATTTACAAATAAAAGGGATATGAAGATAATGCTTGAGATATTTCTTGAAGATCTTCCTCCTTGGTTGTTGACATGTGGCAGCATGATTGGATTTTCTTTGGCAATAATTCATTCAAATCTTCTTTTATATGGAAGTTGAAAATGATTGATTTGATTTGAGAAGAATATGCTCATTCCTTAAAATCTTTATTAGTGCATACATTATATATATACATAAGAATATATATATATATATATATATATATATAACATATCACTATTCCATATATTCTCCAGAGCAAAGAAGACGGTGTGTGCATAAATCCATGCTCCCTTTTTCAGCAAAAATAAGGCTTGCCAAGGATCGAACTCAGGTCTCTTTATACAAATTCCTATGCATTTACCAGGGAGCTACGACTTCTTTTGGGTTGGTGAAAGTGTTGACATAAGGAAGTAGCTTTTCTTTGCAATTGGCCTTTAATTGAAATGAAGGAGACATTAACTGGCAACCTGTAAAAACACATAAAAATACCCAAAGTAATATTTATTTATTTACAAAAGATAAGATATAAAAGCATAAAATAAACACATTTCTGTGCTAATTAAATACACCCACACTTATCTTTTACTCGTCCTCGAGTAAAACAAAAATGAAAAACCAAAATAGATAGGTCACACTTTCGTAAGGAAACACGATTGCATTGAGCGTATGCAACAAGCCGTTAAACCTCTAGGTGTCCCTAGTAGGACGAGTGGTGTCTCCTGAGGGTTTTCAGCAGATACTGCCCACAAAATCCAAATGCAGTATGCTATGGCTCTGATGTAACTACATTAATGCAGAGGACTTAGGCAATTGAAAACAAAAATGAAAACACGACTTGTTTTAGGAAAGCGGTACAACAAATTAAGTTAACAATTTCTAATCAGTTGAATTTATTTTAGATACCTCAACGTGTCACAAATTTTCAACATAAACCAAGTTTTCAAATGTTAAATTCCAGTTTGGCCAGTTAGTTCGGTCGATAACATAGTGCAGCCATGAAATAAATTCTTAGTTTGCTTGTCACAGTTTGTGAAGTGGTATTCTAATTTCCGTGTGTATGGCTAGTCAAATCAATACGGTCAAGAAATGTTTGGGCATCATTGCTTATTCTCTATCTCTATAAAAGTTAAAATTTATGATAAATTACATACACCTAACTTAAAAGACTAAGGTATACCACCCATACACTGCCTTGTAGACTGACGGAGAATTAGGACAGAGCTTGGCGGATTGTGCAGACCAACGCTGACTTTGTCAACAATATGTCGGTAATCCTTAGTTGTCCAACTCATAAAATGAGGCCAAGATATACCAATGCTGACTTTGTCAACAACATGTCGGATAGAGCTTGGCGGGTTTGAACAACGCTAGATTTACAAGCAATGTTGGATACCCTTGGATTACTATTATTATTGAAAATATAAGAATAAGAGAGAGTTACACGAATTCAGCTTAACACAACTTAGTTTTAAAGATTCGAAAAGCCAATATAAGTCTTTTAAATCCTCCACTCATTAAACAAAGACTACAATTTAGAATAGATTTCATGACCATCGCCTAAGAATCTTCCTATGTATCAGCTATACTATTATCGCTTGTAATTCAACTTTTCCTTATATTTCTTATTCGATCTTAGTTGAGAGAAAAAAATACTATCAACTGATTAACAATCGTTAACTTATTTTGTTATGTTAATCCAAAACGAGTCGTAAAAAAAATGGCATGTTACTATTACTTAATGCATGATGGTCTTATCTAAATGCATGAAAGTGAAAAGAAAAAAAATTAAAAAAAAATGAATGCAATGCAGACTCCGCCCACACTAGAATTAAACAGTGTCCACACTGTAAACACGTTTCCTAAATGTGAAAGATAGAACCTAAAGATGGACTAAATATAAAATGATTTGTAAAATGAAATGCAATTTAACTATATGTAAGAATGGATCATATGTACAATGATATATTGTTTGCGATGCAAAAAATGCCACCAACTTTTCCCCCCACACTTGGTTCTAGCCTGATGGATTAGACTCCCATTATGTCTAGGCATATTTTCTAATAAGCAAAGGTTTTTGAAAACCATCACATCTTTATACCTAGATTTATAGTCTAGTAAATAAATGTCTAGTGTCATCCTAACATGAAGTTTTTCAACCAAGCTAACATTCCAAAAATAATTCATATATTCAGCAAATTTATCAGTGTAATTGTCCAAAAATCTGTGATCGTATATAAATTCATTTGCAATCGTGAAATTTAAATTCTGAGTGTTTTTCAAGACTATGTGATCACAATTCTCAATTTTTTTTACTAGACAACATATTTTCGACACTGACAATTTAAAGTTCGTTTGAAACCTCAAAATCAAAATTTTCAAACTTGGATTGGTTTCTTGATTCTATTTCATCGTCATTTGGCTGCTCATCCTCATACAATCCAAAAAATTCATGTTCATTAAAATCCTTCTCCAAATTTGAATTTAAAATTTCAACAATTTTATTTTGTTCAATTTCTAGAATTTCAAGTTCACAGCCTGAAAGAGGAAGATCAAAATCTGAGATTAAACCTTTTTCCTGAAAAGAATCAAAGTCCAAATCATTTGTTGAATTTTGAACAACTTCATTTAGATCGTTATTCTCAATTTCCAAAGTAGTAATCTGAAAATTTTCACTATCAGTAAAGAAAGAATTATTTTCTGATTCATCACTTATTTGAATTTGATTTTGTTGCTCTCGTTGTTCTTTCAAAGATGTCATTAAACAAAGAAGTTCGTCCATCTTTTTATTTAGCCTTTCTTCCTTCTCTCTAAGAATGTTAAGAAGATATTCTTCAGAATCGTTGATTTGAGAGTTCTCGTTTTGGATTTCTTGATTCTCAAAATTATAGTCCACATCAATTTCACAATCAATATTATTTCCAATGTGGTGGTTGTTTGAATTTTCAGAAAAATGACAGTGATATTGGAAATCATTTTGATTGTAAAAATTATGTTCTTAACCAGAACTATTGAAATTCGATTGAAAGCTACAATTTTGGTTATTTTCAAGATGTTAATATGGGCTATAATTTTGAAAATTTTGGTTTACAACCCCATATTGATGTGGATCAAAGCCATATTGAGATTCAAAGCTATCTTGATGTGGATGTGGCCCATAATCGAAATTACTAAAATTTGAATTCAAATCGAAATTTCGATCCTTTCTATGATTTTGAAAATGTTGGTTAGTTGGAAAATTTTGAAATTGTTGGCATTGGGCTCACGAAATTTCGGCAAATTTTGCCTCATGAGTTATAATTCATAGTCGTACTCTTTCGATGGATGTCTACATAGGTTATTATCCCACGATTCCCTCAAGGATTTTTTTGAATCAGACATTTGAATGAAATCAAAGCAAGATAGAAATTATTCTTAGTTCGAAATAGTATAAAAGAATGAGTTGTGCACTAATAATCAACTGAGTCAATTTGAAGGGGGAAGAGGGTCTTATGGCCGTTCACGTATAGTACAAATACTAAGGGAAATGTCCAATGTTTTACGGGTAGTATGCAACCTCTTTTGCTAATAGTTCAATAAATTGAACTAATATATATCAGCGATCAAACCCTTAAGAGAATCAATTTCATAGAATACACTCTTGTAGTTAAATATTTTGCAAATCAAGTTAAATAAATAGATTAAAAAAGTTGCTAGATTGTTGAAGAATTCCTAATGTAATACGTATCACCGTCCTTTACAAGAGGAATAAAACGAATTCCACACAGCAAAATAAATTTCCAAATCTAAGATATTTAACCAAATTTGTTTGTCCTATTAAGCTTGAATTTTGCTCCTAAGGCCAACGTCTAATCAATTTTTATTTAAGTCCAAGGAGTACGCAAATACATAGTTTAATTGTTTTGGAGCCAAGGAAAGGTAATGACTTCCTCACCTTATGTTTGTTAGGGCTTTGCTCGTAACTAAATTTATTTCAGAATGTGCCAAAACAACAATCAGACAAAATTAGTTGTAGAAATTAAAAATTGTACAAGAAAGTCGCTACCCCTGCAGAATTTTTTTACAAGCAATGTATATATTATTTTTTTCGCAGTAGAGCACTTGTAGAGTTCAGAAAATTTTAAAGTGGGCTATGGCAGTCCGTCCAGAGAAATTGAGTATCTTGAATGATTAGAAATCCACTTCTTTGTTGCTTGGTCTCTGAATTCCCTGTTTGTTGCTTTCACTTTGATCTTTGTTTTTTTTTTCTTGCTTTTTTTTAAAAAAAATTGAAGAAAGCGAAAAAAAATCAAAAGTAAAAGACTAACTAAAAAAATTAAAATAAAAAATAAAAACTAAAAACTAGACTAAAGAAATAAATGAACTAAACTAAGCTGAGCCAAAAAATAAAATAAAAATAAACAAGGGGATAAACTAAACAAAAAGAAGACCCAGGCTATATGTACTAACACCACGCTATGCTCTCAAAACCCCAAGAAACAGTCAATGAAAGAAGCACGCCCCTTATTTCTCTTTTCCAGAATCGACTCAAAAGGAACAAAAATATTAAAAAAACAAAGGTTCGCGCTTTCGATCGGAGGGTAATCGGGTTCGGACTGATCGCCAAAAACTTGATCGCTCTTTGAATCGAATTGCGATTTGGTCTGATGTCGTGGTGGTGGTTAAGGATGGATCTGGTGATGTAATTTTTGATGGGCGATTTGAGGACGTGAAGGGACTTGAAAGGCAGGGGTTCGGTGAACTTGTTGAATATGAAGGGCTGGTAATTTCTGTGCGGGTTTGACACAGGTGGCAACGTGCTTTGAAGGGGTGGTATGGGATTGCAAGAGGTAGGAGACGAAGTTTGGTTCGGTGCAGAAAGATGGTTGCGTGTTGGTGAAAAGGTTTTGCAAGGGAACTAGGTGGTAGCTGGTGTGAACTTGGCTGCAGATGATGTAAAAGGTGTGGTAATAAATGGTGATCAGTTTTGGTTCTGGAGGGGAAGATGGTTCGAGAGTGTTGGAAGAATTTGGGTTGCTAAAGGAAGGGGTTGGGATTTGGAATGAACAGCTGATGAAGGCGGATTTGGTGATGGTCAGATGATTGTGTTTAACAGTTTAAGTTGCGTGAGGCTTGTATTGAGTGGTGCGATGAAGTGGCAAAATGGGTTTTTGTGAATGTAAGATGACATGGGAGATGTAGTGGAGGACTTGTACGGTGGAGGGGGGATTTGTCTGAGGATGTGGTTTGTGTGTGAGGATGGGCGTGGTTTTGTCGGGGAGAGGTTGAAGAAAGTCGATGATCATGGTAGTGAACGGTGTTGAATCGAAAAAGTATGGAAAGAAATTTGTAATATTTTTTTTCACAAAATGGAAGAAACTGTAGAGACGTAGAATTTG
Source organism: Allium sativum (assembly GCA_030737875.1). Lineage (NCBI taxonomy): Eukaryota > Viridiplantae > Streptophyta > Magnoliopsida > Asparagales > Amaryllidaceae > Allium > Allium sativum. The sequence continues at coordinate 673,972,587 of CM060918.1, forward strand.
TAAAAAAAAAAGTATGAAATGAGGGAAAAATAAGAGAAAAGTGGCAAGATTTTTTTCCTTGTTTAGATGATTCTAATACCAATGTTTGATACAAAATCAACTACGAAGAATTTTTGTTTTTGTTTTAGCAAATAAAAACTAACACGAATCAGAAATTAAATAAATAATTAAATGTAATTATTGCCGCCCCAGCAACGGCGCCAAAAACTTGATCGACGATTTCCTATGAATTAGAAAAGAGTGAATTTATTGTAATAACTGCAAGCGCACAGGTCGTGTAGTATGCGGGTCGAACACAGGGAGGTAAATTAAATAATTTTTTTTATATAATTTCGTGGGCGAGTTAGCCAAATCTTGGAGATGGGATAAAATTGAAATTACAATGTAGTTCAGAACAAATCTAATTGAACCGATAAGTAAATTGTAACTATCAATAAAAACAAGTAAAAATGCAATTGAATGAATTATAGATTTGAATCTAATCGAATCTATAAATCAATTCAATGATTAAGAATAAAACGGATTGCTGGAAATAAAACTGCAGAATAGAAATAAATTACCAGGAAAATGAAATTAGGAATACCGCTGAATCTAATCAGACGGTCAATCACTAATGAATATTAAAATTGCAATAGCAATTGTGTTCTAGCAAATCTAATTGACTAGAAAACACAAATTGCCATGAAAATAAATATTACAAAATTAAAAGAAAGAAGAGCTTTATTAATGGAGAAAAGGTTATAGGAAAAATGAATATCTGTTTACAATGGTTACAAGGTGTATTTATAGGAATGTAGTCCCCTTTCTATGAGAATAATTAGGCCAAGAATGAATCCCTTGAGTTAATTTATTTACAAATAAAAGGGATATGAAGATAATGGTTGAGATATTCCTTGAAGAAATTCCTCCTTGGTTGTTGACATGTGGCAGCATGATTGGATTTTCTTTGGCAATAATTCATTCAAATCTTCTTTTATATGGAAGTTTAAAATGAATGATTTGATTTGGGAAGAATATGCTCATTCCTTAAAATCTTCATTAGTGCATACATTATATATATACATAAGAATATATATATATATATATATATAACATATCACTATTCCATATATTCTCCAGAGCAAAGAAGACAGTGTGTGTATAAATCCATGCTCCCTTTTTCAGCAAAAATAAGGCTTGCTAAAGATCGAACTCAGGTCTCTTTATACAAATTCCTATGCCTTTACCAGTGAGCTACGACTTCTTTTAGGTTCGAGAAAGTGTTGACATAAGGAAGTAGCTTTTCTTTGCAATTGGCCTTTAATTGAAATGAAGGAGACATTAACTGGCAACCTGTAAAAACGCATAAAAATACCCAAAGTAATATTTATTTATTTACAAAAGATAAGATTTAAGAGCATAAAATAAACACATATCTGTGCTAATCAGATATATATAGAGATTATTTCCGCTGTGATATACATATGATATACTCTGATGATTTGTGTAAGTATAAATACAGTTTTGTATTTCACAGATTATGTTATATAATATATTTTAGTTGTTCCGTTGTGAGATCAGTATTTACTCTGATTTTGTTCTGTTGTGTTCTACTTCTTCTATTCTAATTTTTTTTCTATTTCTCACCCTCTAACTTCTTTCTATTAATGATCGGGTATTTCCGATGTATGAATAGTCGACGTCGTGTTTTATGTCGATTTTAGGGGTCGAAAATCCCTGGGTCGTTACAGTGGTATCAGAGCTGAAGGCTAAGTTGTCAACTTGGCTCTGTGGCGTGACTCAGTAGAATTGGGGTTAGTAATACCCTAGATTGATTTTGAGTGTATATATATGAGCGCGTATTTGTAAATTGATATAAAAACTATTTAATACTGTGTTGATTGATTTGTCGAGTGGTTTATGAATTCTGGTCGATACAGTAATGCAAACTATGTCGATAGGTGTTTCTAAACTTTAGAACAGAGTAATTTGACACAGTATGTTTTGAAAAGCGGGTAAATGAAATAATTTTACCCGAGATATATTTTAATATAAAGGAATGATTGATATTGGAATTATTACAGTATATCGGATGTATTGATTATTATTATAATCAAATAGGATTATAATTGAAATGTTTATGAATAACTAATCATAATTCATATTAATATAAATTCAAATGAATTAAGTATGGATTTAGACCAGAATTGAGACTAAAACTCTGGGAACTTGCAAAAGGTTTGAAAATGGATTTTGGATTAAAAATAAGGAAATTTTAAGATCTTGGGTGATTTGAAACTGATTTTTAAATACTGTAAAATATATTTTGAAGTAATTTCAAAATGGAAGTGTTTAAAAAGGAGTTTTGAAAGTGATAGTATTGAACTCACTTTAATTACTAGGAAATATTTCTGATGACGATGGCCGCACCATCAGTGTTCATTTTCGAGTTTCTAAGTGACGGATTACTATCAAAGATTTTGTTTTTGAATTGTTTTGAGAAAACAAGTTGTCAAAAATCAAAATGCTTTGAATTGCTACTATTATATGTAATTTCAAACTGATTTGAAATAAAACCCAGGAATTTGAATTCTGAAAATAAATTTAACTTATGATGTTAAATAGATTGAAATGAAAAAAAATGAATAAATAAATTAGAATATAATTTAAACTAAATTAAATAAAACCGAATTGGGTTAGAGATAATCTGAAATGGAATTGAAGCGTCGAATAAGAATTTGGAATTGAGGTTGGAATTGGGAGTTTTGAAATGGAATCTGGCTCGGGCATAGGAGAATGATTGGATTTGAGGATAATTTGATTGGAGATCAATTGGGAATGCGTTTGTATATGTGGAAATGATAGCAAATGTCAAAGATAGAGTTGGATACCCGACAAAAAGGCACAAGTTTATATTATATATGAGTTTGATGATTTATGAGCCTGTTGGAAAGCCGCTTGGCTGTTTGTTTTTCTTTTGGATTGGAGAAGGCCCAGGGAGGCGAGTTGTAGTTGTACCGATTGAGCCGTGCAAAGGAGACGCTGGCGAAATTTTACGGAAATTTAAGGTGTTAGATAATTTATGAAAATATTCGTTAGTTCAATAGAATTAATATTTCTACTGAAATTAATTGTTTCAGTTGAAATTGAAGATAAGAAGTAAAATATATGATTTTTAACCTCCTTAATAAAGGCTTATAGCATTTTTCCTACCTTAGTAATTTCGGGGACGAAATTCTTTTAAGGGGGAAGGAATGTAACGTCCCGGAATTTTAGTGATTTAATTATTAATTTATTTAATTATTTTAATATATTTGTTTTGGTAATTTAGATAGTTTGAATTCAAATATTTTAAATATTTAATTACCATAAATAAGGGTGTAATATAATTATTTATAAAATAGTCGGTAATGGTTGAGTTTGCAATATTGTGTAATTTGAATAATATATGTTTATATTCGAGTTATAATAACGAATATATTATTAAACGACAGTTGAACGTATTGATTATAAAATAAATTATAATTGAGCTCGTAACGCCGCGATAGTTCGTAATTTGGCGGTTTGAACTTAAACGGAGTATAGAGATTCGTTTCAAGTCGGATTTCTTTGAAACAAGAAACGTTTGGATCTAATTAACTATATTTTTCTAACAAAAGTAAAAAAATGGAGATTTCGCTTTATAGCTTATAAGTTATGTCCAAATCAAATTTTCAAATAGTCGCTATAAAATCATTTATAAACCATAACGGTAATTTAATTATAATAAATTATTCATTTCGAATTTGGACAAGATATTTGAGACGTATTATTAATTTAATTTTTAGAATTTTACTGCGATTTTTAATTTGGAAAATAAGCAACTTTTATTTTGGAGTATTTTACACCCTATATCAACACTCTGGAATTTCGCAAAATAAGTTATTTTGGCTATTTTATTATATTTTTGGGATCGTGGCACCTTGCTTGTCACGATTTTGTTTTTATTTTTTGTCCATAATAGCTCGAATACGAACGAAATTTTATATAACGGGGTACGCGAAACTTGATAGCTCAAAATGAACGCTTTTCTATTCTCATTTGCAACTCAGTTTTGCAACTAAATCAACTGACTTATCTAATATATAAGTTTGCTAATAAAAATGGTACGTACTAATAAATCAATTGATTTGCCATGAACATGTACACAAAAGGAATAGGGACGATGGCTATTAAATGATTGTAATCAGATGGAGATGATCACTTTCATACCACTACTGCCCGTATGTATACATAAAAGAAAGAAATTCAAATGATACTCTTTTTCAATGTAACATTTTGTAGTGCCGAATGCACACTGCATGTAACAATATAAACTTAAAAGGAAACAATATATTCTGTATCATGAACCATAAAATATATGTGGCTTCCTTCATCTCCAAGTTTCGTACCCTCTCCTTCCCTATGCAAATCACCATCAACGATTCAACACTGACTTCAACATCAAGCCGCAACTACCCTAAGTCCTAACACCAACCTATACATGCCGAAGTACACTCAATATGCAGTAATTTAGCACAGTATACATGGGAAGTTAAACTACAGCACATGGCTACATAAAAATATTTAAATGAAATCTGCAGTGAACCTATATTAGAATTAAAACTTCCCAGGCTACCTATAAAAATTTATATCCCAGCTATCCATCTTCACCCGTACACTATCTACAGAAAAGGCATGTCAAGTAAAATCAACAAATTCAAGAAGTCTGCAAACCTAGATGATGATAAAACTCGATGCATACAAACTTCAACAGACTACCCTAAATCTACACTATACTGAAACTTAACAATGAACTTTCTCCACATTATAAATACCCAGTACTGATCGTTCTTTCCGCAAGCAAAATTGGAGAATGACCGCCACCCTCTTATTTTATAAACGCGAGTTTAGAAATCATTATAAAATCAAGGAAAAATGTACAAATCATTTCGAGGAAGGTGAGTTTGTAGTTTCCATCTAGCGTGGATTAATGACAACTAAGGGTCCAAATCTATATATAAACACAGTTGTCTGCAAAACAAATGTTGAGTTTTACAGTAGCACGTCGGTGCCAATTTTTGTGAATGCATGGCAAATAAATAAAATGACGCGGGTGTTACTGGATTTGTGGGATGCTGTTCGAAGATCGTGAGCTTCATGGAGAGTGCGAGTTGAGTGCATTGGCGATAACAAGGCTGAGCATGAATTTGATGAGAAGGGTGCGAGTTAGTCATGGCCGGGATGGGTGTGAAGAGGTCATAAAGGGAAGCATTTTGGTATCTTTGGTTCGAAAGTTTATGGAGTGGTGATAATGGAAATGATGCGTGAAGTTTCAGGTGTTCATATATTCTCAATATGGGAAGAAAACTACTGTTTGTGGGGGACGAGTTTTAAACTAAACGTGGGCTTTGGCCCTACAATATATAAAAGAATGGAACTTGTGTGAGCTTGTGCACGAGTTAGGAGAGATGAACTTTGGTGGAGTAGTTTGAGAGAGTTCGATACTTCCACCGACCTGCTGTGTTAAGTCTGGAGGACGGTTTTAGAAAAGGAGACACGGGTTGCATAAAAATTTGTTGAAGTGGTAGACATTTTGGGAAGAAGAAGCATGGTCTTTCTCGTTGGAATGTTAATAGGGGTAAAGAAGGAGAATGGGGAGATAGAAGAAGCCGCTATGGTATTTTTAGTGAAATGGTACATATGAGCATGGAGGGAGGAAGAAGAGTAGTATGGAGCATGTACAGTAAATGGTTTGGGGGCGTGGGCCGAGTGTAAAGCTCAATAAAAAATAAAAAAAATAAAAAAAAGGAAAGACGCAGCGTAAAAATGGGTTAGTGGGAAATTACTGGGAGCGGGATCGTTGTCCTGGGAGCTTGCGGTGAATATGTAGATGAGGACGAGTAATGTTTTAAACCGGGTCTGTGGTGGAAGATTGGGTTTGGGCCGCCGAAATATGAAGCCCGGAACATAAATAAAAAGGAAAAGAAATAAGGAAAATCCGTAGAATGGTGAGGAAGAAATTATGGTGTAGTCTTTGTTTTGGAATTAAACTGGAGCATGGTGGAAGAAGAAAAATGAAGTGGGCGTGGGTCTATTAGGTGATGGGCCGACTTTAAAAGGGTGATGAGTCGACTTTAAACAAATGGTAAGGCCAATTTAATAATAAATTAAGTTAGTTTAGATTTATTAATATAGATGTACATATATTTATGTTATATCGTTCTTACGTTGTCAGTTTACAAACCATTTGTCACGTTGGGATCATAAGAACGCAGACTACCCTATGGAATTAGTTTGAAGCCATTTGGAGCTCGTTTGAATTTATGGTAGATTTAAACGCCGTATTAAATCAACCGACGTCAGTCGTTTTTCAACGATTAACGAACCATGTGAGTAACTCACTAACTCCGTCCAGTTTTATAATTTTATAAACATTTTTTTCATATTGAAAATAATCGAATGTTGTGTGTGATGGTTGTTTGGATGATTTGCTAATTAATTGGTTGAAATTTACAGATACCGTTATATATACATAAATCGTTAGTTGAATATTAATTCTATTTATTATAATATCTCACATTGATATGAAATTAGTGTTATTATTGTTGATTAACATCTTTGGATGCATGGAAACAGGTTGGAGGAATCCAACTGGATTCCTCAACAATTATATTGTTGTTTTTCACATATATTGCATTACATGATGTAGCAAATAATCTGGTGTTGATTATTGTGTGCTTTGGGATGTTTGAATAACATTAACCTGAAATAGTTGGTATTTAAATACCATAAAATGTATTCGAATATATCGAAAAGAATTTGGGGTTTTAAAAAGGAAAATCTATTTTTAAATAGAAATTAAATTTCAATTGGACTCGGATAAAATAACATGTTTTAATTATATTAGAATAAGTGATTTGATTTATAAACAATGGTTAATAAAAATGTTATTATTAAATACTTCAGGAATGTAAATTCAAGAATGACATAAAGGGGAAGGTGGAAAACCGTTTCAAAGTGGAAAACCATTTCATAGGAGGAAACAATGAAATTTATTTCGATGTTCGAAATATAAATAAAACGGAGATAAATCGATCCGACAAGTATTTATAAAGAGAATTCGACAATGTTGAATGCTTTAAATATAATTTACTTTTAGAAAATTATATATAATATAATTTAGAATTTGAAAACTTAGCAAATGTTTGGTTTAATTATAATAAAATAGGTAAGAGAGATGGAGTTATAAAATTAAGTTACGATTAGCAAGGAGTTGACTGATAAATAAAGTTTATGAAGTAGAATATTGGTATAAATTTATCAAATAACTCGATAATCGGTTTTTAACCGTAATCATATTTATAAATGGAAATCAGGAATTGATTAGATAAAACAAGTCCAGTTTCTATGAAGAAATAATATTCACGGTTTAAAGTGAATAACGGTTTTAAAGGCAAACGTTTTGCAAAATGAAACGAGGATAAAAGGAAATTGGTAAATATTAGAAGTGATAGATTCTTAAGTGAATTTGGAAATTGGATTGACCTGAAATGGTGAGTTAATACCGAAGTTCGGAATGTTATCGAATATAGATTATTTGAAAAGGGGTTATAAGTTGAAATTCGGTTATATCGAGTTCAGGAAAGTAATATTTACCTTTCGATCTTTATCAAGATTGATTTATTTATTTATCGTATTAATCAATTATTTATTTATTCAAATTAATGAATAAAGGTTATATTTTGAAGTTAAACATTTCAAAAGCAGAAATTATAACGTTATCATTATATTCAAAGATTTCCGTAAAAGAAGTGGATTCATAAATTTAATATGCGTTTTGTTAATAATAAATTAAGAAATGAGACTAAGGAAAATAGAAACTAACAGAAGATTTTTTAAGGAATATCTTTCTAGGTATCGATCTGATGTTGGTTTGGGCCTTCGGGGTTGATATTTGGGAAATTATTCTCTTATTAGTTTACAGTTAGATATTAATGAATGGGGAAGAATAGTGATGCGTGGATAAGTGATGGAAGTGTTTTCTGATATCAATAACCTATATTTTATAAATATAGAAAATAAGAGTTGTGAATGTATGGAATTAATTCCCGATGTTAAAAAGAGATATTTTCTAAATATAGAAAATAAATAGTTTAAAATAGATGGAAACATTTTACAAGGATCGTGTGTGGAAAAATGGGTTTTAAGAAATATTTGGGAAAACATGGAAAACAGGAAATTGGAAAATGAATAAATTAATGATAAGTTAATTTAAAGAGTTGAATGTTGATTGATGGTTGATCGGTATAATTTCCATTTGGAAATATGACTGTTGGATGCATGGATGTTTTCTTTAATAGTTAAATCCCCGGCTATCAGATATTTTGACCATTTTTCCGTTGTCAATACGGAGAGACCGGGATCAGATTTATTATTTGAAAACCACACCATTGGGGCATTAGCATTACGGATCAAATATGATGTCGATAATTAAAGACGGAGTTTATGGAAATGTAGTTTTGGCGATCTTAGGTAGAAATTGGCTAAGATGGATTTACAGGATATTGCCTTCGGTTTGTCTAGTCGTAGGACAACATTTATGGACAAATGTCTGACAGAGTATATCTAATAGACCGCGTAAGTTCACCTCTTCAAACGTATTTACGTTGGTAGCGGAGGAATTCGTTTCTCTTAGCTTTATACCCTTGGTATTTTTGGGGAAATCAATTTGTGATTTGGCGGATATGACGATGTGACATTCAAAGTGAATGAAGATGTGACCCGTTAAAAGATACGTTATGACCTCAAGCCTCATCAAGCGGAAATGACAAAAATTGGGCAAGCAGCATGGCTAAGTGGGTCGCACCCAATTACGGTATATTGTCACCATCTAGAGAATATTCATATTTGTTACTTCTTTTCATTTTGTATCTCCTAGGAATGGTTATGTTGGAATACCAACTGTAAGGTGATAATATATTCGAAACATTCAAGCGAAATGAATGGCTGGTCATATGAGGGCCGAGTTGCAAGATGTTCTTGTTGAACTCCAGTGTATCCCCTCTAGAGTACACTGATCGGAAGGTGGTTCCATACCTTGTCATAGTCGGAATCCAATCTCCAGTAAGCACCCGAGGTTTTTGATTGTATATTATATATGTGGAGCGTGAGATGCAAGCGTTCTACTAGATTGTTATTTACTTGTGATTATGTGTGGATCGGTCTTACGATTATCTTTTCTTTCGAAAACGATTTTGAAAAGTTAAACCGAATGATTGGAGTTTACTCACACCAGTCCCATGACTAAACCAGAGTTTATTTTGTTTTGTTTTACCCTAAACTCTTGGGTGATCAAATTTATACGTGTAGTCAAGTAGTTGGGATTTCACAGATACTTGGAGGAGCTCGGGGAAGGAGGCTTCAGAGTTAGATATTGATCGACGCTTTCCTATGAATTAGAAAAGCGCGAATTTATTGTAATAATTGCAAGCGCACAGATCGTGTAGTATGCAGGTTGAACACAGGGAGGTAAATTAAATCAAATTATTTATATAATTTCGTGGGCGAGTTGGACAAATCTTGGAGATGGGATAAAATTGAAATTACAATGTAGTTCAGAACAAATATAACTGAACCGATAACTAAAATTGTAATTGTCAATAAAAACAAGTAAAACTTCAATTAAATGAATTATAGATTTTAATCTAATCGAATCTATAATCAACTTAATGATTAAGAATAAAACAGATTGCTAGAAATAAAACTGCAGAATAGAAATAAATTAACAGGAAAATGAAATCAGGATTACCACTGAATCTAATCAGAAAGTCGATCACTAATGAATATTAAAATTGCAATAGAAATTGTGTCCTAGCAAATCTAATTGACTAGACAACACAAATTGCCATGAAAATAAAAATTACAAAATTAAAAGAAAAGAGAGCTTTATTAATGGAGAAAGGGTTATAGGAAAAATGAATAGCTGTTTACAATGGATACGGTGTACTTATAGGAATGTAGTCCACTTTCTGTGAGAATAATTAGGCCAAGAATGAATCCCTTGACTTAATTTATTTACAAATAAAAGGGATATGAAGATAATGCTTGAGATATTTCTTGAAGATCTTCCTCCTTGGTTGTTGACATGTAGCAGCATGATTGGATTTTCTTTGGCAATAATTCATTCAAATCTTCTTTTATATGGAAGTTGAAAATGAATGATTTGATTTGAGAAGAATATGCTCGTTCCTTAAAATCTTTATTAGTGCATACATTATATATATACATAAGAATATATATATATATAACATATCACTATTCCATATATTCTCCAGAGCAAAGAAGACTGTGTGTGCATAAATCCATACTCCCTTTTTCAGCAAAAATAAGGCTTGCCAAGGATCGAACTCAGGTCTCTTTATACAAATTCCTATGCATTTACCAGTGAGTTACGACTTCTTTTGGGTTGATGAAAGTGTTGACATAAGGAAGTAGCTTTTCTTTGCAATTGGCCTTTAATTGAAATGAAGGAGACATTAACTGGCAACTTGTAAAAACACATAAAAATACCCAAAGTAATATTTATTTATTTACAAAAGATAAGATATAAGAGCATAAAATAAACACATTTCTGTGCTAATTAAATACACCCACACTTATCTTTTACTCGTCCTCGAGTAAAACAAAAATGGAAAACCAAAATAGATCGGTCACACTTTCGTAAGGAAACACGATTGCATTGAGCATATGCAACAAGCCGTTAAACCTCTAGGTGTCCCTAGTAGGACGAGTGGTGTCTCCTGAGGGTTTTCAGCGGATACTACCCACAAAATCCAAATGCAGTATGCTATGGCTCTGATGTAACTACATGAATGCAGAGGACTTAGGCAATTGAAAACAAAAATGAAAACACGACTTGGTTCAGGAAAGCGGTACAACAAATTAAGTTAACAATTTCTAATCAGTTGAATTTATTTTAGATACCTCAACGTGTCACAAATTTTCAACATAAACCAAGTTTTCAAATGTTAAATTCCAGTTTGACCAGTTAGTTCGGTCGATAACATAGTGCAGCCATGAAATAAATTCTTAGTTTGCTTGTCACAGTTTGTGAAGTGGTATTCTAATTTCCATGTGTATGGCTAGTCAAATCAATAAGGTTAAGAAATGTTTGGGCATCATTGCTTATTCTCTATCTTTATAAAAGTTAAAATTTATGATAAATTACATACACCTAACTTAAAAGACTTAGGTATACCACCCATACACTACCTTGTAGACTGACGGAGAGTTAGGACAGAGCTTGGCGGATTGCGCAGACCGACGCTGACTTTGTCAACAATATGTCGGTAATCCTTAGGTGTCCAACTCATAAAATGAGGCCAGGATATACCAATGCCGACTTTGTCAACAACATGTCAGATAGAGGTTGGCGGGTTTGCACAACGCTAGATTTACAAGCAATGTTGGATATCCTTGGATTAGCACAACGCTAGATTTACAAGCATTGTTGGATATCCTTGGATTACTATTATTACGTGAATTCAGCTTAACACAACTTAGTTTTAAAGATTCAAAAAGCCAATATAAGTCTTTTAAGTCCTCTACTCATTAAACAAAGACTACAATTTAGAATAGATTTCATGACCCTCGCCTAAGAATCTTCCTATGTATCAGTTATACTATTATCGCTTGTAATTCAACTTTTCCTTATATTTCTTATTCGATCTTAGTTGGGAGAAAAAAATACTATCAACTGATTAACAATCGTTAACTTATTTTGTCATGTCAATCCAAAATGAGTCGTAAAAAAAATGGCATGTTACTATTACTTAATGCATGACGGTCTTATCTAAATGCATGAAAGTGAAAAGAAAAAAAAATTAAAAAAAATGAATGCAATGCACACTCCGCCCACACTTGAATTAAACAGTGTCCACACTGTAAACACGTTTCCGAAATGTGAAAGATAGAACCTAAAGATGGACTAAATATAAAATGATTTGTAAAATGAAATGCAATTTAACTATACGTAAGAATGGATCATATGTACAATGATATATTGTTTGCGATGCAAAAAATGCCACCAACTTTTCCCCCCACACTTGGTTCTAGCCCGATGGATTAGACTCCCATTATGTCTAGGCATATTTTCTAATAAGCAAAGGTTTTTGAAAACCATCACATCTTTATACCTAGATTTATAGTCTAGTAAATAAATGTCTAGTGTCATCCTAACGTGAAGTTTTTCAACCAAGCTAACATTCCAAAAATAATTCATATATTCAGCAAATTTATCGGTGTAATTGTCCAAAAATCTGTTATCGTATATAAATTCATTTGCAATCGTGAAATTTATATTCTGAGTGTTGTTCAAGACTATGTGATCACAATTCTCAATTTTTTTACTAGACAACATATTTTTGACATTGACAATTTAAAGTTCGTTTAAAATCTCAAAATCAAAATTTTCAAACTTGGATTGGTTTCTAGATTCTATTTCATCATCATTTGGCAGCTCATCCTCATACAATCCAAAAAATTCATGTTCATTAAAATCCTTCTCCAAATTTGAATTGAAAATTTCAACATTTTTATTTTGTTCAATTTCTAGAATTTCAAGTTCACAGCCTGAAAGAGGAAGATCAAAATCTGAGCTTAAACCTTTTTCCTGAAAAGAATCAAAGTCCAAATCATTTGTTGAATTTTGAACAACTTCATTTAGATTGTTATTCTCAATTTCCAAAGTAGTAATCTGAAAATTTTCACTATCAGTAAAGAATGAATTATTTTCTGATTCATCACTTATTTGAATTTGATTTTGTTGCTCTCGTTGTTCTTTCAAATATGTCATTAAACAAAGAAGTTCATCCATCTTTTTATTTAGCCTTTCTTCCTTCTCTCTAAGAATGTTAAGAAGATATTCTTCAGAATCGTTGATTTGAGAGTTCTCGTTTTGGATTTCTTGATTCTCAAAATTATAGTCCACATCAATTTCACAATCAAAATTATTTCCAATGTGGTGGTTGTTTGAATTTTCAGAAAAATGACAGTGATATTGGAAATCATTTTGATTGTAAAAATTATGTTCGTAACCAGAACTATTGAAATACGATTGAAAGCTACAATTTTGGTTACTTTCAAGATGTTGATATGGGCTATAATTTTGAAAATTTTGGTTTACAACCCCATATTGATGTGGATCAAAGCAATATTGAGATTCAAAGCTATCATGATGTGGATGTGGCCCATAATCGAAATTACTGAAATTTGAATTCAAATCGAAATTTCGATCCTTTCTATGATTTTGAAAATGTTGATTAGTTGGAAAATTTTGAAAATTGTTGGCATTGGGCTCACGAAATTTCGGGAAATTTTGCCTCATGAGTTATAATTCATACTCGTACTCTTCCGATGGACGTCTACACAGGTTATTATCCCACGATTCCCTCAAGGATTTTTTTGAATCGGACATTTGAATGAAATCAAAGCAAGATAGAAATTATTCTTAGTTCGAAATAGTATAAAAGAATGAGTTGTGCACTAATAATCAACTGAGTCAATTTGAAGGGGGAAGAGGGTCTTATGGCCGTTCACGTATAGTATAAATACTAAGGGATATGACCAATGTTTTACGGGTAGTATGCAACCTCTTTTGCTAATAGTTCAATAAATTGAACTAATATATATTAGCGATCAAACCCTTAAGAGAATCAATTTCACAGAATACACTCTTGTAGTTAAATATTTTGCAAATCAAGTTAAATAAATAGATTAAAAAAGTTGTTGGATTGTCGAAAAATTCCTAATGTAATACTTATCACCGTCCTTTACAAGAGGAATAAAACGAATTCCACACAGCAAAATAAATTTCCAAATCTAAGATATTTAACCAAATTTGTTTATCCTATTAAGCTTGAATTTCGCTCCTAAGGCCAATGTCTAATCAATTTTTACTTAAGTCCAAGGAGTATGCAAATACATAGTTTAATTGTTTTGGAGCCAAGGAAAGGTAATGACTTCCTCACCTTATGTTTGTTAGGGCTTTGCTCGTAATTAAATTTATTTCTGAATGTGCCAAAACAACAATCAGATAAAATTAGTTGTAGAAATTAAAAATTGCACAAGAAAGTCGCTGCCCCTGCAGAATTTTTTAACAAGCAATGTATATATTAATTTTTTCGCAGCAGAGCACTTGTAGAGTTCAGAAAATTTTAAAGTGGGCTATGGCAGTCCGTCCAGAGAAATTGAGTAGCTTGAATGATTAGAAATCCACTTCTTTATTGCTTGGTCTCTGAATTCCCTGTTTGTTGCTTTCACTTTGATCTTTGTTTTTTTTTCTTGCTTTTTTTTAAAAAAAAATTGAAGAAGGAAACAAAATCAAAAGTAAAAGACAACTGAAAAAATTAAAATAAAAACTAAAAACTAAAAACTAGACTAAAGAAATAAATGAACTAAACTAAGCCGAGCCTAAAAATAAAATAAAAATAAACAAGGGGATAAACTAAACAAAAAGAAGACCCAGGCTATATGTACTAACACCACGCTGTGCTCTCAAAACCCCAAGAAACAGTCAAAGAAAGAAGCACGCCCCTTATTTCTCTTTTCCTGAATCGACTCAAAAGGAACAAAAATATTAAAAAAAAACAAAGGTTCGCGCTTTCGATCGGAGGGTAATCGGGTTCGGACTGATCGCCAAAAACTTGATCGCTCTTTGAATCGGATTGCGATTTGGTCTGATGTCGTGGTGGTGGTTGAGGATGGATCTGGTGATGTAATTTTTGATGGGCGATTTGAGGACGTGAACGGGACTTGAAAGGTAGGGGTTCGGTGAACTTGTTGAAAATGAGGGGCTGGTAATTTCTGTGCGGGTTTGACACAGGTGGCAACGTGCTTTGAAGGGGTGGTATGGGATTGCAAGAGGTAGGAGACGAAGTTTGGTTCGGTGCAGAAAGATGGTTGCGTGTTGGTGAAAAGGTTTTGCAAGGGAAATAGGTGGTAGCTGGTGTGAACTTGGCTGCGGATGATGTAAAAGGTGTGGTAATAAATGGTGATCAGTTTTGGTTCTGGAGGGGAAGATGGTTCGAGAGTGTTGGAAGAATTTGGGTTGCTAAAGGAAGGGGTTGGGATTTGGTATGAATAGCTGATGAAGGCGGATTTGGTGATGGTCAGATGATTGTGTTTAACAGTTTAAGTTGCGTGAGGCGTGTATTGAGTGGTGCGATGAAGTGGCAAAATGGGTTTTTGTGAATGTAAGATGACATGGGAGATGTAGTGGAGGACTTGTACGGTAGAGGGGGGATTTGTCTGAGGATGTGGTATGTGTGTAAGGATGGGCGTGGTTTTGTCGGGGAGAGGTTTAAGAAAGTCGATGATCATGGTAGTGAACGGTGTTGAATCGAAAAAGTATGGAAAGAAATTTGTAATATTTTTTTTCAAAAAATGGAAGAAATTGTAGAGACCCAGAATTTGTAAAAAAAGTATGAAGTGAGGAAACAAATAAGAGAAAAGTGGCAAGATTTTTTTCCTTGTTTAGATGATTCTAATACCAATGTTTGATACAAAATCAACTACGAAGAATTTTTGTTTTTATTTTAGCAAATAAAAATAAAAACTAACACGAATCAGAAATTAAATAAATAATAAAATGTAATTATTGCCTCCCCAGCAACTGCGTTAAAAACTTGATCGACGCTTTCCTATGAATTAGAAAAGCGCGAATTTATTGTAATAACTGCAAGCGCACAGGTCGTGTAGTATGCAGGTCGAACACAGGGAGGTAAATTAAATAATTTTTTATATATAATTTTGTGGGCGAGTTAGCCAAATCTTGGAGATGGGATAAAATTGAAATTACAATGTAGTTCAGAACAAATCTAATTGAACCAATAAGTAAATTGTAACTGTCAATAAAAACAAGTAAAAATGCAATTGAATGAATTATAGATTTGAATCTAATCGAATCTATAATCAATTCAATGATTAAGAATAAAACGAATTGCTGGAAATAAAACTGCAGAATAGAAATAAATTACCAGGAAAATGAAATTAGGATTACCGCTGAATCTAATCAGACGGTCAATCACTAATGAATACTAAAATTGCAATATCAATTGTTTTCTAGCAAATATAATTGACTAGAAAACACAAATTGCCATGAAAATAAATATTACAAAATTAAAAGAAAGAAGATCTTTATTAATGGAGAAAAGGTTACAGGAAAAATGAATATATGTTTACAATGGATACAAGGTGTATTTATGGGAATGTAGTCCCCTTTCTATGAGAATAATTAGGCCAAGAATGAATCCCTTGAATTAATTTACTTACAAATAAAAGGGATATGAAGATAATGGTTGAGATATTCCTTGAAGATCTTCCTCCTTGGTTGTTGACATGTGGTAGCATGATTGGATTTTCTTTAGTAATAATTCATTCAAATCTTCTTTTATATGGAAGTTGAAAATGAATGATTTGATTTGAGAAGAATATGCTCATTCCTTGAAATCTTCATTAGTGCATACATTATATATATACATAAGAATATATATATATATAACATATCACTATTCCATATATTCTCCAGAGCAAAGAAGACGGTGTGTGTATAAATCCATGCTCCCTTTTTCAGCAAAAATAAGGCTTGCCAAGGATCGAACTCAGGTCTCTTTATACAAATTCCTATGCCATTACCACTGAGCTACGACTTCTTTTGGGTTCGAGAAAGTGTTGACATAAGGAAGTAGCTTTTCTTTGCAATTGGCCTTTAATTGAAATGAAGGAGACATTAACTGGCAACCTGTAAAAATGCATAAAAATACCCGAAGTAATATTTATTTATTTACAAAAGATAAGATATAAGAGCATAAAATAAACACATATCTGTGCTAATCAGATATATATAGAGATTATTTCCGCTGTAATATACATGTGATATACACTGATGATTTGTGTAAGTATAAATACAGTTTTGTATTTCACATATTATGTTATATAATATATTTTAGTTGTTCCGTTGTGAGATCCGTATTTACTCTGATTCTGTTCTGTTGTGTTCTTCTTCTATTCTAATTTTCTTTCTATTTCTCACCCTCTAACTTCTTTCTATTAATGATTGGGTATTTCCGATGTATGAATAGTCGACGTCGTGTTTTATGTCGATTTTAGGGGTCGAAAATCCCTGGGTCGTTACAATGGTATCAGAGCTGAAGGCTAAGTTGTCGCCTTGGCTCTGTGGCGTGACTCAGTAGAGTTGGGGTTAGTAATACCCTAGATTGATTTTGAGTGTATATATATGAGCGCGTATTTGTAAATTGATATAAAAACTATTTAATACTGTGTTAATTGATTTGTCGAGTGGTTTATGAATTCTGGTCGATACAGTAATGCAAACTATGTCGATAGGTGTTTCTAAACTTTTGAACAGAGTAATTTGACACAGTATGTTTTGAAAAGCGGGTAAATGAAATAATTTTACCCGAGATATATTTTGATATAAAGGAATGATTGATATTGGAATTATTACAGTATATTGGATGTATTGATTATTATTATAATCAAATAGGATTATAATTGAAATGTTTATGAATAACTAATCATAATTCATATTAATATAAATTCAAATGAATTAAGTATGGATTTAGACCGAAATTGAGACTAAAACTCTGGGAACTTGCAAAAGGTTTGAAAATGGATTTTGGATTAAAAATAAGGAAATTTTAAGATCTTGGGTGATTTGAAACTGATTTTCAAATACTGTAAAATATATTTTGAAGTAATTTCAAAATGGAAGTGTTTAAAAAGGAGTTTTGAAAGTGATAGTATTGAACTCACTTTAATTACTAGGAAATATTTCTGATGACGATGGCCGCACCATCAGTGTTCATTTTCGAGTTTCTAAGTGACGGATTACTACCAAAGATTTTGTTTTTGAATTGTTTTGAGAAAACAAGTTGTCAAAAATCAAAATGCTTTGAATTACTACTATTATATGTAATTTCAAACTAATTTGAAATAAAACCCAGGAATTTGAATTCTGAAAATAAATTTAACTTATGATGTTAAATAGATTGAAATGAAAAAAATGAATAAATATATTAGAATATAATTTAAACTAAATTAAATAAAACAGAATTGGGTTAGAGATAATCTGAAATGGAATTGAAGCGTTGAATAAGAATTTGGAATTGAAGTTGGAATTGGGAGTTTTGAAATGGAATCTGGCTCGGGCATAGGAGAATGATTGGATTTGAGGATAATTTGATTGGAGATCAATTGGGAATACGTTTGTATATGTGGAAATGATAGCAAATGTCAGAGATAGAGTTGGATACCCGACAAAAAGTTACAAGTTTATATTATATATGAGTTTGATGATTTATGAGCCTGTTGGAAAGCCGCTTGGCTGTTTGTTTTTCTTTTGGATTGGAGAAGGCCTAGGGAGGCGAGTTGTAGTTGTACCGATTGAGCCGTGCAAAGGAGACGCTGGCAAAATTTTACGGAAAATTTAAGGTGTTAGATAATTTTTAGATAATTTATGAAAATATTTGTTAGTTCAATAGAATTAATATTTTTACTGAAACTAATTGTTTCAGTTGAAATTGAAGATAAGAAGTAAAATAGATGATTTTTAACCTCCTTAGTAAAGGCTTATAGCATTTTTCCTACCTTAGTAATTTCGGGGACAAAATTCTTTTAAGGGGGAAGGAATGTAACGTCCCGGAATTTTAGTTATTTAATTATTAATTTATTTAATTATTTTAATATATTTGTTTTGGTAATTTAGATTGTTTGAATTCAAATATTTTAAATATTTAATTACCATAAATAAGGGTGTAATATAATTATTTATAAAATAGTCGGTAATGGTTGAGTTTGCAATATTGTGTAATTTGAATAATATATGTTTATATTCAAGTTATAATAACGAATATATTATTAAACGATAGTTGAACGTATTAATTATAAAATAAATTATAATTGAGCTCGTAACGCCGCGATAGTTCGTAATTTGGCGGTTTGAACTTAAACGGAGTATACGGGATTTGTTTCAAGTCGGATTTCTTTGAAACAAGAAACGTTTCGATCTAATTAACTGTATTTTTCTAACAGAAGTAAAAAAAAATGAAAATTTCGCTTTATAGCTTGTAAGTTATGTCCAAATCAAATTTTCAAATAGTCGCTATAAAATCATTTATAAACCATAACGGTAATTTAATTACAATAAATTATTCATTTCGAATTTGGACAAGATATTTGAGACGTATTATTAATTTAATTTTTAGAATTTTACTGCGATTTTTATTTTGGAAAATAAGCAACTTTTATTTTGGAGCATTTTACACCCTATATCAGCACTTTGGAATTTCGCAAAATAAGTTATTTTGTCTATTTTATTATATTTTTGGGATTGTGACACCTTTCTTGTCACGATTTTGTTTTTATTTTTTGTCCATAATAGCTCGAATACGAACGAAGTTTTATATAACGGGGTACGCGAAACTTGATAGCTCAAAATGAACGCTTTTCTATTCTCATTTGTAACTCAGTTTTGCAATTAAATCAAGTGACTTATCTAATATATAAGTTTGCTAATAAAAATGGTACGTACTAATAAATCAATTGATTTGCCATGAACATGTACACAAAAGGAAAAGGGACGATGGCTATTTAATAATTGTAATCAGATGGAGATGATCACTTTCATACCACTACTGCCCGTATATATACATAAAAGAAAGAAATTCAAATGATACTCTTTTTCAATGTAACATTTTGTAGTGCCGAATGCACACTGCATGTAACAATATAAACTTAAAAGGAAACAATATATTCTGTATCATGAACCATAAAATATATGTGGCTTCCTTCATCTCCAAGTTTCGTACCCTCTCCTTTCCTATGCAAATCACCATCAACGATTCAATAGTGACTTCAACATCAAGCCGCAGCTACCCTAAGTCCTAATGCCAACCTATACATGCCGAAGGACACTCAAGATGCAGTAATTTAGCACAGTATACATGGGAAGTTAAACTACAACACATGGCTACATAAGAATATTTAAATGAAATCTGTAGCGAGCCTATATTAGAATTAAAACATCCCATGCTACCTATAAAAAATTATGTCCCAGCTATCCATCTTCACCCGTGCACTATCTATAGAAAAGGCATGTCAAGTAACATCAACAAATTCAAGAAGTCTGCAAACCTAGATGATGAGAAAACTCGATGTATACCTACTTCAGCAAACTACCCTACATCTACACTAGACTGAAACTTAACAATGAAGTTTCTCCGTATTATAAATACCCAGTACTGATCGTTCTTTCCGCAAGCAAATATGGGGAATGGCCGCTACCCTCTTATTTTATAAACGCGAGTTTAGAAATCATTATAAAATCAAGGAAAATGTACAAATCATTTCGGGGGAGGTGAGTTCACAGTATCCACCCAGCGTGGTTTAATGGAAACTAAGGGTCCAAATCTATATATAGACGCATTTGTCTATAAAACAAATGTTGAGTTTTACAGTAGCATGTCGGTGCCATTTTTTGTGAATGCATGGAAAATAAATAAAATGACGCGGGTGTTACTGGATTTGTGGGATGCTGTTCGAAGATCGTGAGCTTCATGGAGAGTGCGAGTTGAGTGCATTGGCGATAACAAGGCTGAGCATGAATTTGATGAGAAGGGTGCGAGTTAGTCATTGCGGGGATGGGTGTGAAGAGGTCACAAAGGGAAGCATTTTGGTATCTTTGGTTCGAAAGTTTGTGGAGTGGTGATAATGGAAATGAGGCGTGAAGTTTCAGGTGTTCATATATTCTCAATATGGGAAGAAGGCTACTGTTTGTGGGGGACGAGTTTTAAACTAAACGTGGGCTTTGGCCCAACAATATATAAAAGAATGGAACTTGCGTGAGCTTGTGCACGAGTTAGGAGAGATGAACTTTGGTGGAGTAGTTTGAGAGAGTTTGATACTTCCACCGACCTGTTGTGTTAAGTCTGGAGGACGGTTTTAGAAAAGGAGACACGGGTTATGTAAAAATGTGTTGAAGTGGTAGAGATTTTGGGAAGAAGAAGCATGATCTTTTCATGTTGGAATGTTAATAGGGGTAAAAAAGGAGAATGGGGAGATAGAAGAAGCTGCTATGGTGTTTTTACTGAAATGGTTCGTATGAGCACGGAGGAAGAAGAGTAGTATGGAACATGTACAGTAAATGGTTTAGGGCCTGGGGCGAATGTAAAGCCCAATAAAAAATAAAAAAAAGGAAAGACACAGCGTAAAAATGGATTAGTGGGAAAATACTGGGAGCGGGATCTTTCTCCTGGGAGCTTGCGGTGAATATGTAAATGAGGAGGAGGAATGTTTTAAACCGGGTCTGTGGTGGAAGATTGGGTTTGGGCTGTCAAAATATGAAGCCCAGAATATAAATAAAAAGAAAAAGAAAAAAGGAATATTCGCAGAATGGTGAGGAAGAAATTACGGTGTAATCCTTGTTTTTGAATCAAACTGGAGCATGAAGGAAGAAGAAAAATGGAGTGGGCGTGGGTCTATTAGGTGATGGGCCGACATTAAAAGGGTGATGAGTCGACTTTAAACAAATGGTAAGGCCAATTAAATAATAAATTAAGTTAGTTTAAATTTATTAATATAGATGTATAAACATATATTTACGTTATATTGTTCTTACATTGTCAATTTTACAAACCATTTGCCATGTTGGGATCATAAGAACGCAACCTACGATATGGAATTGGTTTGAAGCCATTTGGAGCTCGTTTGAATTTATGGAAGATTTAAACGCCGTAATAAATCAACCGACGTCAATCATTCTTCAACGATTAATGAACCAGTGAGTAAATTCACTAACTCTGTCTAGTTTTATAATTTTATAAACATTTTTCTTATGTTGATAAAAATAATTGAATGTTGTGTGTGATGGTTGTTTGGATGATTTGCTAATTAATTGGTTGAAATTTACAGATACCGTTATATATACATAAATCGTTAGTTGAATATTAATTCTATTTATTATAATATCGCACATTGATATGAAATTAGTGTTATTATTGTTGATTAACGTCTGTGGATGCAGGGAAACAGGTTGGAGGAATCCAACCGGATTCCTCGACAATTATATTGTTGTTTTTCACATATATTGCATTATATGATGTGGCAAATAATCTAGTGTTGATTATTGTATGCTTTGGGGTGTTTGAATAACATTAACCTGAAATAATTGGTATTTAAATACCTAAAATGTATTTGAATATATCGAAAAGAATTTGGGGTTTTAAAAAGGAAAATCTATTTTTAAATAGAAATTATATTTCAATTGGACTAGGATAAAATAACTTGTTTTAATTATATTAGAATAAGTGATTTAACTTATAAACAATGGTTATTAAAAATGTTATTATTAAATACTTCAGGATTGTAAATTTAAGAATGACTTAAAGGGGAAGGTGGAAAACCATTTCAAAGGAGGAAACAATGAAATTTATTTCGATGTTCGAAATATGAATAGAATGGAGATAAATCGATAAGTATTTAAAAAGATAATTCGATGATGTCGAATGTTTTTAATATAATTTATTTTTAGAAACTTATATATTATATAATTTAGAATTTGACAACTTAGTAAATGTTTGGTTTATTTATAATATAATAGGTAAGAGAGATGGAGTTATAAACTTAAGATATGATTAGCAAGGAGTTGACTCATAAATAAAGTTTATGAAGTGGAATATTGGTATAAATTTATCAAATAACTCGATAATGTGTTTTGAACCGTAATCGTATTTATAAATGGAAATCAGGAGTTGATTTGATAAAACGAGTCCAATTTCTGTGAAGAAATAATATCACAGTTTAAAGTGAATAATGGTTTTAAAGGCAAACGTTTTGCAAACTGAAACGAGGATAAAAGGAAATTGGTAAATATTAGAAGTGATAGATTCTTAAGTGAATTTGGAAATTGGATTGACATGAAATGGGGAATTAATACTGAAGTTCGGAAAGTTATCGAATATAGATTATTCAAAAAGGGGTTATAAGTTGAAATTCGATTATTGTAATGTCCCGACTTTTTCGACCATTTGTAAATCATTTTGATGAGTAATTAAAATGAGTTAATTAGTTAAAAATATATACTAAGGAGATTCTTGAAAAAAAAAACAAGTATACACATGAATGAGCATATGTATGTAATCTTATTATAAAATCTTTGATTTAAAAATGTATAACAAGTATATATTATTTAAAAAGGAATTTCATATAGAAATGAAATTCTTCATAGTATTATTTTGCCAAACTAAGGAGTTGAAAACAAAGGACTAGAACATAAAACTAAAATAAAGGAGCATGTGCTCATTTAAAAATAAAGGAGGGATTGGAAAACAAAAACACCACAACATGTTGCCTACAACATGAAACATGACGGCTAAAACATGAATTACATAACACATGAACCACTTATCATCTTAAATATCCAAACAAAAGACAAAAAGGAAATCTCTAGCAAGACAAAACAATTTCCAAGAAGAGACAAGCATTTAATGGAACATACCTTAAATAGTAACACTAGAATTAGCATATCATTACCTAAATCCTATAGTAAAGATGACATGTGTATTTCCAGCAAAGAAGAAAAAAATGCAAGCATTTGTTTAAGGCTTTAAAAATCCAAAATGGATCCTTGCATTTAATGCAAGTACGGTTCAAGCTTCTAGAAACACTACCTAGGAGCATGTCATTAGCTACAAGCCTAAGTAAGACAAATTTTAAAGTACTTGAGCTCCTCATTTCTGGCCGTAGGTATAGATAGAAGAGGGGTGAGGCTATGAGAGTTTACTGTGTGAACATGTGCTCAGAAATTCATATTTTAATACATGACTTTACCTATATATACCACTCAAATTCTCTCATACTTTCACACAAACAAACTGAGTTTCCATTCTATATCTGAAGTCAAATTTCTGGATCTAGGAAAGCTTTTTGGTGAGTGAAACAAATTCTAACACTTCTGGTTTTAATACTGCAGTAGAACAGTTTTTCTATTTAGTAAAAAACTGCCATGTTCCCTTTGATTTCTGTTGACACTGTCAACTAGAAAATAGGATGAAGAACCACTTAATTTCCTTCCTATACACTGATCTACTAGGTAGTATATAGTAGTGAATAGGTGTGTAAACTGACTTGATGATAAACCCTGCTGTTTAAACTTGTCTGGATGTTCTGTGAAACAACTTACAGTATATATGATTTAGGAATAAAACCATGTCGATCTGCTTTTGTGTAATGAAAGGGTATGGGTCCTGTGTAAATCATGACATATATTCATATATATAAATCAAAGTAATCACATTTCAAAGAGCTTTTGTCCAAAAATAGTTTAACAGAAGATAACAGTGGTCTCTCTGTTTACCTGATTTTTCGAATCAAACGAAATATAGTTTTGATTATATAATCGAGATCCAGACACAAAATCATGATTTTTAAGATTGGTTTCACAATTTTTAAGTGTGTATACTTCGAGAATTTCGACCATGAACGGAAAATGGTCTCCGACCAAACTCCGATCATCGGAGGGACGAGGGGTCAGGCGGTTAGGGGTGAAGCATCGTCAGGGACCAGGGGATCAGGGAAAAATACAACCAGATTTTTTAAATGTGTGGATTTTGCGAATGGGTTGAAAATAGGGTTTTTATACTGTAAATGGGTTCGGTTGTTTCCATCGCCGTTGATCATCAACGACGAACTTAGGGAGGTGCGGTCGTGGGGGAAAGGCGGCGTTGGGGACCCATGGTGGCGAGGCAGGAGTCAGATGGAGTATCGTGGCCTGATGCGCGAGGATGAGGTCGATTCCTCGATGATGCTTTCTGACGTTGGAGTGCTCGAACACCCAAAACACTGTAGCGTCGGAGATTTGATGGTCGGAGGGGTGGAAGTGGATCTGGGGGCGAAGCGTGACTGGATGGCATCGGTGCGGTGGCTCCCCCTTGCTTCGTGGTGGTGTGCACGTGCACCACCGTGCACCTTCCTGAACCGAACAAGTACCAAGTACTGGTACTTGGCAAACGCAAAAGGCCAGTGCCTTGGCACTTTGCCAAGACCTGATACTTGGCAAATGCCAAGTCCAGGCACTTTGGCAAATCTGCCAAGTGTTTGGCACTTTGGCATTTGCCAAGTGCTCGGCACTTTGGGCAGTGCCAAACTTGGCACTTTGGTAGTGCCAAGTTCTGGTACCTTGGCACTGCCAGAGTCCAGTTCTGGCACTTGCCAAATCCGGTACTCTGGCAGTGCCAAAGTCCGGTGTTCTTCGGTCAGTAGAATACGAGATTTTAAATTTAAATAAATTTAAAATTTAAAATATAAATAAAGTAAATAAATAAATTAATTAAAGAAGTATTTTTACTTAATTAAGCAAACGACAAGTGGGAAGTCGAAACTGAGATTTTGAACCAACAAGTTCGACAGTGAAAGGTCAACTAAGTTTGAAATATAAATTAAACAGGAATAAATAATTTAAATAAATTATTTGAATTATTTATAAAGTGAAAATCATTTAAAGATAAGAACAAAAGGACAAATAGCCCAAACATCATTTGAACAAAAAGGAAGAATACACCGTGTGCGGAGCACGGGAAATTTCCAAAGGATGAACATAACACTGTCAAAAACCATATACTCCCCAACTGATTATATAAAAGATAAACTGACGATGCTAATGCAAGCCAAATAAGCAAACACTGTTTGAAAAATATATATTTCATCTGAACTGAAGTGATACTCCTGATTTCACTGATAAACATTTATCGACTGTAAAATATTTCGTACATCGTTCGAAGAGTCCGGAATAAACAAATTCCACTTCGATTCGAAGTATACGACGTATATCAATGTGCTAAAGACAACGAGATGCAAGCGTTATTTAGAATGATATTTTTGGTCTGTTCAAACCCAGAACAAACCCGAATGGACGAGTGTCTGACAACGTATATCAGTCAGATCTTGCACATCGAATTTACGTAAGTATATTACGTTGGTGGCAGGGGAAATTCGTTGCTCTTTGCTTCATTACCCGTAATATATTTGGGAAATCGAATGAGTATTTTCTGACGGATAGGACGATGTGGCATTCAAAGAATGGAAAGAGAGAACCTGTCAGAAGAACAACGTAGCCTCAAAACTTCACAACCCGGAGGTAACAAAAGTTGGGCTAGGCAGCATGGCTAGTTGGGTCATACCCAAGCAGGGTATATTATCACCATCTAGAGGATTTCCTTATTTACTTCTTAAATCTATTTCGCTGCTGTTGCATTCGGAAACGGTAAATCGAGCTCAACCGTAGGAGTGATAATATATTCGTTACACTCAAGCTAAATGAGTGGACGGTCATGTGTGGCCGGGTTACAAGACGTTCTTGTTGAACCCCAGTGTATCCTCTCTAGAGTACACTGATCGGTGGGTGCTCCCATACCCTGTATGTTGGAATCCAAACTCAAATACGCGCTCTGCGACTTTAAATTTGTATACTATATATGTGAACGTGAGATGCAAGCGTTTCACTAGATTTTAATTACCTGTTACAAACTATTATAATATCAAATGTCTTGATATAAAAGAGATTAGATCATTTCCAGATATTAGACATGGATGGATCTAATGATTTTTATGTTAAAAGTAATAACATGGATCAATATAAACACCTTGACACCTATACCCTGTTTTTACTGTCTAACTATGTTTCCTCACACCAGTCCCCTGACTGACCCAGAGTTTATTTTTGTGTTTCTTAAAACTCTTGGGTACTCATAATATTTATTATGAGTAGACAAGTAGGTTCAGGCGAGGCAAGTGGAACATGATGCTGAACCAGTTCAAGACCCTGTAGCATATATGTTTAATTTATCAGTTTAATTACCAATGGTATTGTAATATGGTATTGTATGAACCATGATGATGTAATATATTATGTACTCTGATGTATCAGGCTTTGTGATGTAATATATAAGTATTTTGTGAAATTCCGTTGTGAGATTCTGATAACTTCTTTTTCTTCTATTCTATAAGTTCTACCTTTTCTATCTCATCTTCTAAATTCTTTCAATAATGACACGGTTTCCCAGGTATGGAAAATCGCGCCGTTACAGTTTGGTATCAGAGCATAAGAGCTTAAGTTTGCCTAGGTGAATACTTAGAGTAAGCATCGAGAAAGCGTATTTTTACTAAAAACTATTTTAGTATGGGTCGTCCTTAGTTCTCCACCATAGTTATTAACCTTAGTTATCAACTCTAGTTATTTGGTTAATTTACCCTTAAAGACTGGTTTCTGAGTGAGTATTAACTCTCGAATCATTTACTCAGAAGTTGACAATGAGTTCTCAAGCAAGGCGAGGACGAGGAGCAAGTCGGGCAACTACAACAAATGGACACACTGTTAATCAAACCCAAGTGGAAACGACTGAAGTAGTCCAGGCTCCAACGCAGCTAAACTTCGCTATGATTTGTAAGAACTACACTACTCTGGGAGGAAAAACCTTTAAGGGAACAGAATCACTAGTTGACGTCCAAGCATGGATTAGATCATGTGAAAAGATTTTTAAGGGGCTGAAACTGGATGACGAGTATAAACGACTGTTAGCATCATGGAATCTGGAAGGAGCTGCAGCTATCTGGTGGGATGCCCAGACTGCAAATACTCCAGAGGAGAACTTTACTTGGGCTATGTTCAAAGAAGTTTTTGAAGCTCAGTATCTGCCTGCAACTGGGAAAACCAGGATGTACCGAGACTTCATCGATTTGAAGCAAGAAACCATGACTGTCACTGAGTACGAAAACAAGTTCAATGCAATGTCAAGCTTTGGACCAGAGTTGGTAAATACCCCGCTAAAAAAGAACGAGATGTTCGTAGCTGGATTAAAGGATAGTCTTCAAGGCAGGATGATGGGGCATTTGAAGGACCCGTTTGTTGAGCTCGTGGATCTAGCACTCAGGTATGAAGCACTGGATGCTAAGAACCCAACTGCAACAAAGACTCAGACGGGAGAAGCAAGTGGAGGGAATCCCCAGAAAAGGAAATTCAACCCTGATTGGAAAGGTAACCAAAACCAA
This sequence comes from Allium sativum, assembly GCA_030737875.1. Classification (NCBI taxonomy): domain Eukaryota; kingdom Viridiplantae; phylum Streptophyta; class Magnoliopsida; order Asparagales; family Amaryllidaceae; genus Allium; species Allium sativum. The sequence goes on from CM060918.1 coordinate 674,000,706, forward strand.
GGAAAGGCTGTGCAACAGAAGACTGAAAACCGCTTCAAAAATGTGTTGTGTCACAACTGCAAACAAAAGGGTCACATTGCAAGGTTCTGTAAGCAGAAGAGCAACAAGAAACCACACCAGCAGCAACCACAACAGCAGCAAAGGAAGCCTCAGCAACAACCACAGCAGCAACATCAGCAAATTCAGAGGAATGAGATGGTATTGAAGAACCTCTGTTTCAACTGTCACCAGCCCGGACACATGGTGAAAGATTGTCCACTGATGAAGAAAGCACCTCAGGCGAAGGTTTACGCCATCAAGAATGAACCATCCACCTCTCAGAATGTGAAAGGGAAGGGAGTTCTGGAAGGTACTTTACAATTTAAAGGAATTTACCTTCGAGTTTTATTTGACACCGGCGCTTCACACAGTTTTATTTCTTCTGAAACCGTAAACCAATTTAACCTTGAACCAATCATTTCCTCAAACCCAATTTGCGTATCAAATCCCATTGGTGGAAACACGGAGTTGAAAATGTGTTGTGAGGATATAGCGCTGTTATATCTCTCGCATTCCTTTCGTTTTGATTTCTATGTTTTAGACTTCAAAAGTTTCAATTTTATTCTTGGGTTGGACTGGCTGAGCGAGTTCCAAGCCAAGATAAAATGTGATAAAGGAACCGTAACCTTGACGACAAGTTTAGGTCGAAAAGCTAGAATACCCTGTGGAAAACCCGGTATTCATACCTGTAGTTTCCTATACGCCCTAGAAGCACCCCAAGAGAACCTTGAAACACTGGACGTGGTTAGAGAATTCAAGGATATTTTCGAAGAAGTCGGGAGTTTACCTCCTCATCGTGAGATAGAATTCCGAATCGATTTAATTCCAGGAGCAAGACCGATAGTACAACCAAAGAGACGTATGGCACCAAAGGAAGTATTGGAACTGGAGAAACAGACTCGGGATTTGCTGAGTAAAGGATTAATCCGACCTAGTTTTTCTAGTTGGGGCTCGGCGGTAGTTTTTGTAGTGAAGTCTGATGGGTCATTACGACTATGTGTTGACTATAGAGAGTTAAACAAAGTGACCATCAAAAACAAATACCCTTTACCCCGAATCGATGACCTTTTCGATCAATTACATGGAGCGACCGTATTCTCTCAAATGGATTTAGCAACAGGATTTCATCAATTGAAAATCGCTGAGGATAGTATTCCTTTAATAGCATTTAGAGGCCCGGATTTCTTTTATGAGTGGTTGGTTATGCCATTCGGTCTGACCAACGCACCAGCATTTTTCGTGGACTTGATGAATAGAGTATTTAGAAATTTTTTGAACAAGTTTGTCCTAATTTTCATTGACGATATTTTGATTTATTCGAAAACTGAAGAGGAGCATCGCTATCACCTTAGAGTAGTGTTGGAAACTCTGAGGAAAAACGTGTTGAAAGCCAAGTTTTCAAAATGTCATTTTTGGCAGTCTGAAGTAAGATTTTTGGGACATATTGTAAATGGAGACGGAATATCGGTGGATCCAGTTAAGGTGGAGGCAGTTCAAAAATGGAGGCAACCTCGTACACTAACTGACATTCGAAGTTTCTTAGGACTGGCAGGGTATTACCGAAGGTTTATTCCAGATTATTCAAAGATATCGTCTCATCTGACGAAACTGACGAAGAAAAACCAGAAGTTTGTTTGGACTCCGAAGTGTGAAGAATCCTTTCAAGAATTGAAGAAAAGATTAACGGAAGCTCCAGTATTAGCTGTCCCAGATGGAACAAGCAGATTTGTAGTTTACACTGACGCTTGTGGAACTGGATTGGGAGCAGTGTTGATGCAGAATGGTCGTGTAATTGCATATGCAAGTAGACAACTAAAGATACATGAGAAGAATTATGCAACTCACGATCAGGAGTTATTGGCCATTGTTTTCGCATTGAAAATGTGGAGACATTATCTGTTGGGTGAGAAATTTGAGCTTTTCTCCGACCATCAACCATTGAAATACCTATTTTCTCAGAAGGATTTGAATTTGAGGCAGCAACGATGGGTGGAATTCCTAGCATCATATGATTTGGATATCATATATACACCCGGCAAAGCAAATGTGGTGGCAGACGCTTTGAGCAGGAATGCAGTTCTATCCCTATTGGAAGTCACACCGACTCTCCAAGAAAGGATAATGGGTAATCAAAGAAAAGATGCCAAGTTAGTAAAGATCATTCAAGGAATCACGGATGGGAAGGAATCTGATTTCAAGTTGGACGACCGAGGGGTATTAAGAATTAACAACAGATTATGTGTTCCAGATGTGGATGGATTAAGACGAGAAGTTTTGAAGGAATGCCATGCATCGAAGTTAAGTATTCATCCGGGAATTCATAAAATGAACAACGATATGAAAAGAGTATTCTAGTGGCCAGGAATGATGAAGGATGTCACAACTTTTGTGAATGAGTGTTTGTGTTGTCAGCAAGTCAAGGGAGATCATCAAAAGACTGCTGGATTGTTGCGATCTTTAGAAATACCCAACTGGAAGTGGGAAATGATATCAATGGATTTTATCGATGGATTACCAAGGACCAGAAGAGGATTTGAAGGAATTTGGGTAATTGTCGATCGACTGACAAAAAATGCACATTTTATTCCTGTAAAACCAACACGTACAGCCGCATCATTAGCCGAAGTCTTTATGAGAGAAATTGTGCGATTACATGGAGTTCCATCAAGCATTGTAAGCGATCGAGATCCTATCTTTACAAGTAACTTTTGGAGAGCACTACAAAGAACTTTGGGAACGAGATTGAATCTCAGTACAGCTTACCATCCTCAAACGGACGGTCAAACCGAGAGAGTGAACCGGATTTTGGAAGATTTGTTAAGAGCGTGTATTCTTGATTTTGGAGGATCGTGGGAAGATCATTTACACCTAGTCGAATTTTCTTATAACAACAGTTATCAAGCGAGTATACAAATGGCACCATACGAAGCATTGTATGGAAGACCCTGTAAAGCCCCAGCATGTTGGATTGAATCCGGAGACAAATTAATACTTGGACCAGACATGATCCGAGAAGCAACCAAGAAAGTAGAATTAGTGAAGTTAAGAATGAAAGAAGCCCAGGATCGACAGAAAAGTTATGCCGATCAAAGACGAAGAGATCTTGTATTTGAGATAGGAGACCTGGTATTTGTGAAGATTTCGCCAATGAGAGGAGTGGTGAGATTTGGAAAAGCTGGAAAGTTAACTCCGCGATATGTTGGACCTTTCCGAGTTATGGAGAGAATTGGTTTTCTAGCCTACCGAGTTGAATTACCAGAACATATGGCAGGGATTCACAATGTATTCCATGTCTCTCATTTGAGGAGGTGTTTGCACGACCCAACTTTAGTTCTAGAACCGTCTATGCAACAAGAAATAGAAATCAAACCAGACTTAACAGTGATTCGACGACCATTTCGAATTGTCGATAGAGAAGAAAAACAGCTTCGCAACAAAAAGATAAGTCTGTTAAAGGTTCAGTGGAGCAAAAATCCGAAGGATTGCACATGGGAAACAGAGAAACATATTATGAAGCTTTACCCATATTTTTCTCCAGATTAGGTATGTTTTACTGTTTGGGTGTTTGGATGAAATGAAACCTTGGATTTCTTCATTTCGGTAAGCATTAGCATATACATTCGTGGATTCGGTTTATTAGGGCTTATGAACTCCCTTGCTATGATTTTATCATTGACGAGTTCTTTTCCTTGTTTACTTTCAGATGGCACCACTGATGAAGAGGACCGCTAGAAAGAAACTTACATCACACCAAACAGAGAGACTACTAGCCAAGCGAGCAAGAGTGGGTGATTCTGAAGATGTTGGAGGAAGGATACCAAGTGAGGATGAAGGCACACACAGGACCTCGGATGAGTCGAATGTAGGCAGAGAGGAACCCATGGAGCAAGATCCAGACAGCACGGAGCCCTCAGAGGATGATGGTGTACTTATGATTGAAACCAGTTGTGGAGACAATGATAGTGATGACGATGACAGTGACCAAAAGGAAGATGAGGCTGAGGATACGAATATGGATGGGGATGATGAAGAAGAACCCGAGGAGGAAGAAGAGTTTGTACCTGAGACACCGATAGTTGATATGGGAGAGCAGCCAACGGAATTTGTGGACCCAGCAGTGGTGATATGGGAAAAACTGAAGCAAGCACTTGTAGAGTATCACGAAGTAGGAGGATGGGTTGAGATTTTCGGAGACTTTGGTTATCCTTGGATTCAGGTGTACATGATTCCGCCCGTAGAGGTTATAGAGATCTCTGATGATGAAGAGGTGGTACCGACTAATCCGGAGATCATGGATGTTTTTGTACCATCTGATGATGAGGATGAGGTGGTAGAGGTCGTTAACATATCCGATGATGTGTGGATCGTGATCGAGAGTGATCCAGATGAGTAGAGTGCAGTATACTGATGTGTATGGACTATGTATGTGTATATTATGTAGCTATAACTTGATTTAGTCAAGTATAGCCTAGTTATGTAGTATGGTATATGATTAGTCAGGTGTAGCACTAGGAGTATAGTATGTTATCTAGACTAGTGCTAGTATCGAACTAGTTGTATAATTATGATGTACTAAATGATTATGATATATAGAATCATCTTTTGGGAAAGAAATCCTTTCTATCTTGCTTACTTGTAATTTCAAGGACGAAATTCGTATAAGGGGGGTGGACTGTAATGTCCCGACTTTTTCGACCATTTGTAAATCATTTTGATGAGTAATTAAAATGAGTTAATTAGTTAAAAATATATACTAAGGAGATTCTTGAAAAAAAAAACAAGTATACACATGAATGAGCATATGTATGTAATCTTATTATAAAATCTTTGATTTAAAAATGTATAACAAGTATATATTATTTAAAAAGGAATTTCATATAGAAATGAAATTCTTCATAGTATTATTTTGCCAAACTAAGGAGTTGAAAACAAAGGACTAGAACATAAAACTAAAATAAAGGAGCATGTGCTCATTTAAAAATAAAGGAGGGATTGGAAAACAAAAACACCACAACATGTTGCCTACAACATGAAACATGACGGCTAAAACATGAATTACATAACACATGAACCACTTATCATCTTAAATATCCAAACAAAAGACAAAAAGGAAATCTCTAGCAAGACAAAACAACTTCCAACAAGAGACAAGCATTTAATGGAACATACCTTAAATAGTAACACTAGAATTAGCATATCATTACCTAAATCCTATAGTAAAGATGACATGTGTATTTCCAGCAAAGAAGAAAACAAATGCAAGCATTTGTTTAAGGCTTTAAAAATCCAAAATGGATCCTTGCATTTAATGCAAGTACGGTTCAAGCTTCTAGAAACACTACCTAGGAGCATGTCATTAGCTACAAGCCTAAGTAAGACAAATTTTAAAGTACTTGAGCTCCTCATTTCTGGCCGTAGGTATAGATAGAAGAGGGGTGAGGCTATGAGAGTTTACTGTGTGAACATGTGCTCAGAAATTCATATTTTAATACATGACTTTACCTATATATACCACTCAAATTCTCTCATACTTTCACACAAACAAACTGAGTTTCCATTCTATATCCGAAGTCAAATTTCTGGATCTAGGAAAGCTTTTTGGTGAGTGAAACAAATTCTAACACTTCTGGTTTTAATACTGCAGTAGAACAGTTTTTCTATTCAGTAAAAAACTGCCATGTTCCCTTTGATTTCTGTTGACACTGTCAACTAGAAAATAGGATGAAGAACCACTTAATTTCCTTCCTATACACTGATCTACTAGGTAGTATATAGTAGTGAATAGGTGTGTAAACTGACTTGATGATAAACCCTGCTGTTTAAACTTGTCTGGATGTTCTGTGAAACAACTTACAGTATATATGATTTAGGAATAAAACCATGTCGATCTGCTTTTGTGTAATGAAAGGGTATGGGTCCTGTGTAAATCATGACATATATTCATATATATAAATCAAAGTAATCACATTTCAAAGAGCTTTTGTCCAAAAATAGTTTAACAGAAGATAACAGTGGTCTCTCTGTTTACCTGATTTTTCGAATCAAACGAAATATAGTTTTGATTATATAATCGAGATCCAGACACAAAATCATGATTTTTAAGATTGGTTTCACAATTTTTAAGTGTGTATACTTCGAGAATTTCGACCATGAACGGAAAATGGTCTCCGACCAAACTCCGATCATCGGAGGGACGAGGGGTCAGGCGGTTAGGGGTGAAGCATCGTCAGGGACCAGGGGATCAGGGAAAAATACAACCAGATTTTTTAAATGTGTGGATTTTGCGAATGGGTTGAAAATAGGGTTTTTATACTGTAAATGGGTTCGGTTGTTTCCATCGCCGTTGATCATCAACGACGAACTTAGGGAGGTGCGGTCGTGGGGGAAAGGCGGCGTTGGGGACCCATGGTGGCGAGGCAGGAGTCAGATGGAGTATCGTGGCCTGATGCGCGAGGATGAGGTCGATTCCTCGATGATGCTTTCTGACGTTGGAGTGCTCGAACACCCAAAACACTGTAGCGTCGGAGATTTGATGGTCGGAGGGGTGGAAGTGGATCTGGGGGCGAAGCGTGACTGGATGGCATCGGTGCGGTGGCTCCCCCTTGCTTCGTGGTGGTGTGCACGTGCACCACCGTGCACCTTCCTGAACCGAACAAGTACCAAGTACTGGTACTTGGCAAACGCAAAAGGCCAGTGCCTTGGCACTTTGCCAAGACCTGATACTTGGCAAATGCCAAGTCCAGGCACTTTGGCAAATCTGCCAAGTGTTTGGCACTTTGGCATTTGCCAAGTGCTCGGCACTTTGGGCAGTGCCAAACTTGGCACTTTGGTAGTGCCAAGTTCTGGTACCTTGGCACTGCCAGAGTCCAGTTCTGGCACTTGCCAAATCCGGTACTCTGGCAGTGCCAAAGTCCGGTGTTCTTCGGTCAGTAGAATACGAGATTTTAAATTTAAATAAATTTAAAATTTAAAATATAAATAAAGTAAATAAATAAATTAATTAAAGAAGTATTTTTACTTAATTAAGCAAACGACAAGTGGGAAGTCGAAACTGAGATTTTGAACCAACAAGTTCGACAGTGAAAGGTCAACTAAGTTTGAAATATAAATTAAACAGGAATAAATAATTTAAATAAATTATTTGAATTATTTATAAAGTGAAAATCATTTAAAGATAAGAACAAAAGGACAAATAGCCCAAACATCATTTGAACAAAAAGGAAGAATACACCGTGTGCGGAGCACGGGAAATTTCCAAAGGATGAACATAACACTGTCAAAAACCATATACTCCCCAACTGATTATATAAAAGATAAACTGACGATGCTAATGCAAGCCAAATAAGCAAACACTGTTTGAAAAATATATATTTCATCTGAACTGAAGTGATACTCCTGATTTCACTGATAAACATTTATCGACTGTAAAATATTTCGTACATCGTTCGAAGAGTCCGGAATAAACAAATTCCACTTCGATTCGAAGTATACGACGTATATCAATGTGCTAAAGACAACGAGATGCAAGCGTTATTTAGAATGATATTTTTGGTCTGTTCAAACCCAGAACAAACCCGAATGGACGAGTGTCTGACAACGTATATCAGTCAGATCTTGCACATCGAATTTACGTAAGTATATTACGTTGGTGGCAGGGGAAATTCGTTGCTCTTTGCTTCATTACCCGTAATATATTTGGGAAATCGAATGAGTATTTTCTGACGGATAGGACGATGTGGCATTCAAAGAATGGAAAGAGAGAACCTGTCAGAAGAACAACGTAGCCTCAAAACTTCACAACCCGGAGGTAACAAAAGTTGGGCTAGGCAGCATGGCTAGTTGGGTCATACCCAAGCAGGGTATATTATCACCATCTAGAGGATTTCCTTATTTACTTCTTAAATCTATTTCGCTGTTGTTGCATTCGGAAACGGTAAATCGAGCTCAACCGTAGGAGTGATAATATATTCGTTACACTCAAGCTAAATGAGTGGACGGTCATGTGTGGCCGGGTTACAAGACGTTCTTGTTGAACCCCAGTGTATCCTCTCTAGAGTACACTGATCGGTGGGTGCTCCCATACCCTGTATGTTGGAATCCAAACTCAAATACGCGCTCTGCGACTTTAAATTTGTATACTATATATGTGAACGTGAGATGCAAGCGTTTCACTAGATTTTAATTACCTGTTACAAACTATTATAATATCAAATGTCTTGATATAAAAGAGATTAGATCATTTCCAGATATTAGACATGGATGGATCTAATGATTTTTATGTTAAAAGTAATAACATGGATCAATATAAACACCTTGACACCTATACCCTGTTTTTACTGTCTAACTATGTTTCCTCACACCAGTCCCCTGACTGACCCAGAGTTTATTTTTGTGTTTCTTAAAACTCTTGGGTACTCATAATATTTATTATGAGTAGACAAGTAGGTTCAGGCGAGGCAAGTGGAACATGATGCTGAACCAGTTCAAGACCCTGTAGCATATATGTTTAATTTATCAGTTTAATTACCAATGGTATTGTAATATGGTATTGTATGAACCATGATGATGTAATATATTATGTACTCTGATGTATCAGGCTTTGTGATGTAATATATAAGTATTTTGTGAAATTCCGTTGTGAGATTCTGATAACTTCTTTCTCTTCTATTCTATAAGTTCTACCTTTTCTATCTCATCTTCTAAATTCTTTCAATAATGACACGGTTTCCCAGGTATGGAAAATCGCGCCGTTACAATTATATCGAGTTCAGGAAAGTAATATTTACCTTTCAATCTTTATCAAGATTGATTTATTTACTTATCGTATTAATTAGTTATATATTTATTCAAATTAATGAATAAAGGTTATATTTTGAAGTTAAATATTTCAAAAGCAGAAATTATAACGTTATCATTATATTCAAAGATTTCCGTAAAAGAAGTGGATTCGTAAATTTAATACACTTTTGTTAATAATAAATTAAGAAATGAAATTTAGGAAATTAGAAACTAACAGGATATTTGTTAAGGAATGACTTCTATGTATCGATCTGATGTTAGTTTGGGCCTTCGGGGTTGATATTTGGGAAATTGTTCTCTCATTAGTTTACAGTTAGAAATTAATGAATGGGGAATAATAGTGATGTGTGGATAAGTGATGGAAATGTTTTCTGATATCAATAAACTATATTTTATAAATATCGAAAATAAGAGTTGTGAATATAGGGAAATAATTCCCGATGTTAAAAAGAGATATTTTCTAAATATAGTAAATAAATAGTTTAAAATAGATGGAAACGTTTTACAAGGATCGTGTGGGGAAAAACGGGTTTTGAGAAATATTTAGGAAAACGGGAAATTGGAAAATGAATAAATTAATTTAAAGAGTTTAATGTTGATTGATGATTGACTGGTATAATTTCCATTTGGAAATATGACTATTGTATATATGGATGTTTTCATTTGATAGTTAAATCAACGGCTATCGGAGATTTTGACCATTTTTCTGTTGTCAATACGGAGAGGTCGGGATTAGATATATTATTTGAAAACCATTCCGTAGGGGAATTAGCGTTACGGATCAAATATGATGGACATAATTGAAGACAGAGTTTATGCAAATGCAGATTTGGCGATCCTTGGTAGAAATTGCTTAAGACGGATTTACAGAATAGTGCCCTCGGTTTGTCCAGTCCTAGGACAACGTATACGGACGAATGTCTGACAGAGTATATCTAATAGATCGCGTAAGTTGATCTCTTCAAATGTATTTACATTGGTGGCAGAGGAATTCATTTCTCTTAGCTTTATACCCATGGTATTTTTGGGGAAATCAATTTGTGATTTGGCGGATATGACGATGTGACATTCAAAGTGAATGAAGATGTGACCCGTTAAAAGATACGTTATGACCTCAAGCCTCATCAACCAGGAAATGACAAAAATCGGGCAGGCAGCATGGCTAAGTGGGTCGCACCCAACTACGGTATATTGTCACCATCTAGAGAATATTCATATTTGTTACTTCTTTTCATTATGTATCTCCCGGGAACGGTTATGTTGGAATACCAACTGTAAGGTGACAATATATTCGGAACATTCAAGCGAAATGAATGGTCGGTCATGTGTGGGCCAAGTTGCAAGATGCTCTTGTTGAACACCAGTGTATCCCCTCTGGAGTACACTGATCGGAAGGTGATTCCATACCCTGTCACAGTCGGAATCCAGTCTCCAATAAGCGCCCGCGGTTTTTGATTGTATATTATATATGTGGACGTGAGATGCAAGCGTTCTGCTAGATTGTTATTTACTTGTGATTAGACACTATTATAATATCAGAAAAGTATAAATTTTGAAAATGTTTTGGGTTATCGTAAGATAGAAACCATCCATATTTATGTGTGGATCGGTCTTACGATTATCTTTTCTTTCGAAAAGGATTTTAAAAAGTTAAACCGAATGGTTGGAGTTTACTCACACCAGTCCCATGACTGACCCAGAGTTTATTTTGTTTTGTTTTACCCTAAACTCTTAGGTGCTCAAATTTATATGAGCAATCAAGTAGTTGGAATTTCAAAGATACTTGGAGGAGCTCGGGGTAGGAGGCTTCAGAGTTAGATATATATAGAGATTATTTCCGTTGTGATATACAATGATGATTTGTGTAAGTATAAATACAGTTTTGTATTTCAAAGATTATGTTATATAATATATTTTAGTCGTTCCGTTGTGAGATCCGTATTTACTCCGATTCTGTTCTGTTGTGTTCTTCTTCTTCAATTCTAATTTTCTTTCTTTCTATTTCTCACTCTTTAACTTCTTTCTATTAATGATCAGGTATTCCCGATGTATGAATAGTCAACATCGTGTTTTATGTCGATTTTTGGGGTCGAAAATCCCTAAGTCGTTACATGATATGATTTCAGAATTTAACATTTGATATAATGAGACACTCGATTAGGATCCAATGGATCAAAACATTTTTTACTTTACAAATCCAATGTCTTTCTTTAGTTCACACTAGAAAAAGATAAATGCATCTATCTTTTTACGAAAAGTCTTTATGTTTCTTACTTCTATTGAGTTTTACATGCAGATAAATTATATTATGATTTCATGTTTTTACAATTTTACGTGTTTGGTTATGTTCTTTATTATTACTTACATATAATTACATATAATAATTTTGATATAGCATAAAAAATGAGAACACGGAGACCTCTGGGTCGTTTACAGAACGACCAATGTGCATTTTCATTAATGAAGGTGGACACCAGCGCATAAATTTCAGACTAAGCCAAAGATCAACGCTATCAATAACTCCAATGGTAAATTAGTTTTTTTCAATTTTCTTTATATAATATTCACTTATGAATCTACTAAACTGTTTCATTTGAACATTGCCAGACAATTCACTTCAACTACCAAAAACAAATAAACTTCCACTTCCACCGGCACTAAAAACACTACATTCCGCTAATCGTTGTCCATCAAAAACTCGTATTTTAATATATTTTTTCATCACAAAACTACAACTGCTGCACATCACTACACCTGAATCTAGAAATCTACAAGTAGATGAATATCTCCTCCTTACACCAACCTACGTACCAACTCCCCGACATTCAACAACCAACCTGAGTCAACTCCACAACTTCACCTCTCTCAATAAATACCAAATAACTCCCCACCACTGCAATACCAAATAACTCCATACATCAACCCGACCTTAGCCTAAAACAAGCATCTTTACCACCTCAATACCATCACATAAACCCATCTAAACGGTATCATTGCACATGCCAGTCCACCCATTACTGAACCGAAAAAGATAAAGCGCATTATCTTTTTATAAAAACATAGCTATACAATTTCAGTTTACTAAATCTAATCGCTCTTATGTTACTTGCCATGAGCATACGAAAATGCCGAACCAAATGATCTATCACCTACTGTTGCAGAAGATGATAAATTAGAATGGTCCATCGAAGAAAGGGCCGAGACAGAAAAAATTCGAGGAGAATCTGTAATGACCCGCATTGTCTAAGGTATCATAACTAATTTATTTAATTATATAAATAGTGATATAGTGAATTAAATAATGCTTTAATTAAATAATAGTGAATATTTAATTAAATTAAATAATAGAATAATATATTTAATTCAGAAATAATCAAAAATATTGGATATCACAATAATTTGTGAACTGGGTCGTCCCTAGGATTTAGTTCAGCTTAGAGTTGAATTATATTAGCGAATATATTTAAACGACGATAGTTTGAACATGGAATTACAATATAATTAAAATAAAGCTCGAAACGACGCGGCAGTTCGCTATTTGGCGATTTGAACTTCAAGTGAGTATACAAGGTTCCTTTTAAATCGGATTTCTGTGAAACAAGAAACATGTGGAGCTGGTGGAGTATATCTTTCTAGTGGAAGAGAAAAATCGGGATTTCATCGTGTAGATTTTGAGTTACGTCCAAATCAAATTCTCAGAAATGCAGCGCCCTGACCATAACGATTAAATTATATTTTTTATAAGGATTTAAATAGAAATCGAACATCGATATAACTCCGACGATGTAATATCGAGTTGTAAATCCATATAGGAGTATTCTGAAGCTGTACGGTATTCCATGTGAATATAGACGTTAACATTTATTTTCAAATATTAAATTCAGTTATATTTAAATATATTTTATATATTTAAATAGGCTATTTAGAGCTTTAAAAATAATCACTTTTGCAAACGAAGTTGGAATTTGATGAAACTAATTTTGTTGGATCCGCAATATTAAATTATTGCTAGATTCCAAATTTCGTGATTTTTAGAGTCAGTATTTGGTCGTACGGATTTTTAGAGTGTAAAACAGTCAGTATTTCGACGGTTAAAAATACGCTGTGTGAGCATACGGAGTCGGAATTTGACGAAACCAGTTTCGTTGGGACCGTAATGTCGAACTGTAGCTGCATGTCCAATTTGGTGATTTTTAGGTATCGTGTGTGATCACACGAATTTTTAGAAAGCAAAATGAATATAGAGATGAGAATATACCGGGAATATTCCACTCTACAAAATATCTAAAATATCTAAACACATTATAAGTACCCCTCTATACTTCCTAAACCTAATTTATCTTTCTCTATTCAAAATACTTGCACCCTTCATCAACGAAAAGTTCCACAGTAAAAAAACCCAACTTCAAAAATTGAGATTAATCCAAATTAATTCATATAAATCACAAAACAGGTATATTTGGATTCAACATCGATAGGGCTTCGATTCTTTGTGAGTATTGATGGGGTCGGTGACCTTTTTCATATACTGGAAAAATGTTGCGAGCCTAGGGTTTTGGGTATCGAGATGTTTAATCGTTGATTTTTGAAGTGAAGGTTGTTATGAGGATCAGGGGGTGATTTAGAGGGTTGCGCCCAAGTTTTTGATGATTTCATGAACAAAGTTGTCGCAACAAATTTGCTGGAGAGGCCGCGTTACCCTGGAAGTCGGATCTCGTGTATGGAGGACGAGGTCTGTGGATTGGTGAGGATCGCGTAGAGTAGTTGATGGGGTGAATGTTAGTAACGTCAGTTAGGATTTTTGGTGAAGGGATAACGAGAATGGGAAGGATAGGAGCAGCGGGTTTGTGAACTGTTGGGGAAGAAGGGTGTGGAGCAGACTTAAGGATAATGGGCCGTGGGTTTTGAACAAGAAGTGTTGGGCCAAGCTGTTCGGTAAAGCCCAAGTGTTGATTTTAAATAGGAATTTAGTTTTAAATTTAATTATGTATATACCAACTTGTAACTTAGATAACTTGTACATACATTATCAGAATTCTGAACGGTCAGATCCGTTGGGATCGTATGGACGACGGCTATGCACTGGAACTGACTAGGAGTGGATTCGAGCTCGTTACAATTTATGGCGAAATAAATTGTCTGATCACAATCAACTAACGCAAATCGTTATTTAACGGTTAACGCGTAATGTGAGTAAAACTCACCAACTCTGAACAGTTCTATTTTTATAACATATATTTAGAACTGATAGATGATGACTGATTGCTGTGTGTTAACTGTTTGGTTGAACTGTTTGTGTATTGATTGAAATCATCGACAACGATATATATAAATCGTTAATCGAATATTGATTCTTTTTAACAGAACATTTTATAATTGTGGTGTTTAACATCTGTGATGCAGGGAGACAGGTTGGAGGAATCCGACTGGATTCCTCAACATTTATTTTACCGTTTTCATATATATTGATATATGACGTGATATATAATCAGTTATTGATTATGTGTGTTCGAATGATATTGATGATTGTTAATTGGTATGTTAATACCATAAGAAACCCTGGGATGTAGAAAAAGGAATATTTCAATGTATATTGAAATAAAGGAAAATCTTTATAAAATGAAATATTTTGAAAATAAAGTATTTATAAAATCATAGGATTTTATAAAGTAGAATAATTATAAAAGGAAATTTTCAATGTTATATTGAAAAGGAAATTTTTATAAAAAAATCAAGGGGATTTTATAAAAGATAAAATATTTATAAAATCAAAGAAGATTAAATAGAAGGAATTTATTTTTAAATGGAATATTTAAATAATAGAAAATCTTTATAAAGTGGAATTTTAAATAATAGGAAATCTTTATAAAGTGGAATTATAAATAAAAAGGAAAATCTTTATAAAGGGAATATTTATAAAGCGGATTATTTATTTAATAAATAAATAAGAAATTAAATGGATTATTTATTTGGTAAATAAATTAGATATTATAAAGGGATTATTTACTTTGGAAGATAAACAGGATTAAATCAAAGGAGAATTTAATTAGAAAATAAATAGGATTAAAATGGAATATTTATTTAGAAAATAAATAGAAGTATAAGAGAACTATTTATTTAGAAAATAAATAGAAAAATATAGGAAGAGAAATATTTGTAAACCATTTACAAATAAAATGCAGATAAAAAGGAAATATTTGTAGAACATTTAAAAATAGATTAAATGAAATTATTTATTTATTTAGGAAATAAATAAAGAAAAAAAGGGTTATTTATTTACAGAAAATAAATAGAATAAAAAGGGAGATATTTATTTGTTTAATAAATAGAATTAAAAGGTGTTATTCGATTATAGTTTAGTTAAAAGGAGTTAATCGAATGTAGTTTATTCGAAGAGAATAAAAGAAGTAAATAAATAAAGTTAAAAAGAGTTATTCGAATATAGTTTAGTTAAAAGGAGTTAATCGAATGTAGTTTATTTGAAAAGAATAAAAGGAGTTATCGAATAAAGTTAAAAGAGAGTAAATCAGTTAGAGTTTAACCAGTAAGGTTAAACCATTTGAGTTAACCAGTTAGGGTTATCCAGTTAGAAGTAATCAGTTAGAATTAATCAGTAGAGTTAATCGAGTTAGACTTAGTCGAGTATTAGTTATCGAATATTAGTTTGTTCGAAGAAGTGAGTTAATCGAATCAGAAATAGTCGAGATGAGTTAATCGATTTGAGTTAATCGAAGGAGTTAATCGAATATAGTTTATTCGAATAGAATTAAAGAAGTTAATCGAATATAGTTTATTCGAATAGAATTAAAGGAGTTAATCGAATATAGTTTATTCGAATAGAGTTAAAGGAGTTAAGTAAGAAGAAGTGTTAAAGAGTTAAAAGACGAACTCACCCTGTTTCAAGATTTGAAATATTGTTAAGTTAAGGTCTGAGAGGTAGTTATACCCCAACTTGATTGACTTCGTTTTTAATTTAGAAATGGTTAAGGTTCGAGAGTGAAAGTGGTTAAGTGAATTTAGTAAATAAGTATAGTGGTTTAAGTTGTCGTCGCGAGGTTGATTTAAACATCTGTTTAAATCCAAGTAAAAGAAGATATGGAAATGTTTTCCAGCATTAACATATATTTTCTAAACATGGAAAATAAGGAAATATGAATATATATATATATATATATATATATATGATTGATGATTGATTTATAGAATTTCCATTTGGAAATAATATCGTTGTTTGCACACCTGTTTTTCTTTGATAGTTACAGACTATCGAAGTTTTTAGACCATTTTAACGTTGTTAATATGGGGAGACCGGTTGGATTATTATCCAAAGAACCACTCTGTATTGGCATAAGCGTTGTGAATCATACATGCTAAAGATAATTGAAGACGGAGTAAAGTGCAAGGGCTGTTGTATAAATCTTAGATAACTGTGCCTAAGATGGATATACTGAATAGTACCTTCGGTTCATCCTGTTCCTGGATGACTTGTATGGATGACTGTCTGACAGAGTATTTCTAGAAAGGTCACGTACATTGATTTCTTCAACCGTACCAAGAGTGGAAGCGGAGAAGGAAACTTCTTTTAGCTAACACATAATGTATTGTTGAGGACGTCAATCGGTGATTTGATGGATTTGATGATGTGGCATTCGAAGTGAATCTGATGTGATGATAAAGCGTACCTTTTAGCCTCACATCCGGTAAATGACAGAAATCGGGCAGGCAGCATGGCTATGTAGGTCGCACCTATTAGGGTGTATAATCACCTGATCTAGAGTTTCATTTATTTCTAAAAATCTATTGTCGATACTATCCCATTCGGGAAGCGGTTGCTGATCCCAACCATTGGTGATATACATTCGATACACTCAAGCGAAATGAGTGGTCGTTGAAGTGTGGCCGGGTTGCAAGATGTTCTTGTTGAACCTAGTGTATTCCTCTCTAGAGGTACACTAGCGAAAGGTGGTTCCATACCTTGTCATAGTTGGAAATCCATTACCCAATACGTGCTTGCGGTTTTGATTGTATACTATATATGTAGAACGTGAGATGAAAGCGTTTCTGCTAGATGATTATTATATTGTGGTTGATAAACATTATTATAATATCAAAAGGTTTTTGATATAAAGATATTTTGGATTCTCATAAGGGAAAAACCCGTTCCGTTATACGGCGTGGTCTTCTGAGATATCGTTTAATGGCTCAAACTGTTTTAAACTGTTTTACTCACACCAGTCCCACGACTGACCCGGAGTTTATTTGTTTGTTTCCCTAAACTCTTGGGTGCCTAAATTTGTACGGGAAGTCAAGTAGTCGATATTTTACAGATATACTGGAAGATCTTGGAGCAGGAGGCTTCAGGATTATATAGCTATAGTTATTTCCGCTGTGTTGTAAGTGTTGTACTCTGAAAATGATGTATATTCAAGTACAGATGTATATTTCAAGTTATGTTATATATATTATATGTTATTCGTTCCGCTGTGAGGTTCGTGTTACTCTGATGTTGTGTTCTTCTTCTTCTTCTATTCTAAGTTTCTATCTCATCTATTCTCACCCTCTAATTCCTTTCATTTATGACCGGTATTTTCGATCCTTGGATGTTCGATATGTGTTGTATATTGGATAACCAAGATCGCCAAAATCCCGGGTCATTACAGTTGGTATCAGAGTAGAAGGTTAATTGATTAACTTGGCTCTGTGGCGAGACTCGGTAGAGAAAGGGTTAGTAATACCCTAGATTGAGTTGAGTGTATATATACGAGTGCGTATTTGTATTTGATATAAAAATGGTTTTATATTGTGGAAATTCATTGGCTGAGTTGTTTATGAGTTCTGGTCGATCAGTTTGATCCACTGTATCGGTAGGAGTAAATAAACACTTGAATACGATGGACCGACACAGTATGGATATGCGATATATTATATAGGATGTGTTGGTAATAATTATAATCAGATAAGATTATAAAAAGTGAAATGGTCATATATAACCAACCAGAATTTATACAAGTGAATTATATGAAATTGAAATGAATTAAATCTGAATTTAGATCAGAATTGAAATTTAAAATCCCAGAAATGGGAAAGGTGTTTGTAAATGAATCTGGATTTAATATATGTAAATTTTAAGATCCTGGGAGATTTTAAATTGTTTACAACATTGCAAAAGGATATTTGGAATTGATTTCAAGGCGGAAATGTTTAAAAATGAGTTTTGAAAGTGCTATAGTATTGAACTCACTTCGGTAGCTGGAAAATAGATTCCGATGTTGATCATGACAACATCGGTCTTCATTTTCGAGTATGTAAGTGACGGATTACTACAAAGGGTTTTGCTTTTAAATTGTTTTGGGGAAACAAGTTATTCAGAAATTCAAAGGATTTGAAATGGTATTATGATTTTAAATTAATTTAAAATAAACCCAGGAATTTAAATTCTAGAATTTAAATTTTACTTGTGGAGTAAAGGATAACCAGATTTGATCAGAGAATAATCTGAAATGGAATTGAGTTGATGGGTTAAGAGTTTGAAATCCGGTATTGGAGTATGAATAGAATTTGACTTGGATAGAACCAAGTGTTTGAGCTGAGGGTTGGATTAAGATGATATGGGTAAATGTTTGGATTGATAACAGGTGAAAGTGATAAGGTTGATATGCCCGATAAAAAGGTACAAGTTTATATTTAATATAAGCATGAGATTTATGAGCCGAATTGGCAAGCCGCTTGGCTGTTTGATTTTCTTTTGGGTTGGAGAAGGACTAGAGAGGCGAGTTGGTGTTTTACCGATAGGGCTGTACAAAGGAGGTTATGGCGAAATTTTCCGAAAATTTAAAGTGTTAGAAAATTTTCAGAATTTTAGAAAATTTTAGTGTGTCGGAATGAATAATTATTTTAGTCGATATTAATTGGTTCAGTTGAAATCAGAAATAAGGGGTAAACAAATTTTAGGAATTCCAATAGATAGGGTCGTCCTCTACCTTAGCAATTTCGAGGACGAAATTATTTTAAGTGGGGAAGAATGTAATGACCCGCATCGTCAGA
Organism: Allium sativum; assembly: GCA_030737875.1. Classification (NCBI taxonomy): domain Eukaryota; kingdom Viridiplantae; phylum Streptophyta; class Magnoliopsida; order Asparagales; family Amaryllidaceae; genus Allium; species Allium sativum. The sequence continues at coordinate 674,019,588 of CM060918.1, forward strand.
GGTATTATAACTAATTTATTTAATTATATAAATAGTGATATAGTGAATTAAATAGTGGTTTAATTAAATAATAGTGAATATTTAATTAAATTAAATAATAGAATAATATATTTAATTCAGAAATAATCAAAAATATTGGATATCACAATATTCTGTGAACTGGGTCGTCCCTAGGATTTAGTTCAGCTTAGAGTTGAATTATATTAGAGAATATATTTAAACGACGACAGTTTGAACGTGGAATTATAATATAATTAAAATAGAGCTCGAAACGACGCGGCAGTTCGCTATTTGGCGATTTGAACTTCAAGTGAGTATACAGGGTTCGTTTTGAATCAGATTTCTATGAAACAAGAAACGTGTGGAGCTGGTGGAGTATATCTTTCTATTGGAAGAGAAAAATCGGGATTTCGTTGTGTAGATTTTGAGTAACGTCCAAATCAAATTCTCAGAAATGCAGCGCCCTGACCATAACGATTAAATTATATTTTTTATAAGGATTTAAATAGAAATCGAACATCGATATAACTCTGACGATGTAATATCGAGTTATAAATCCATATAGGAATATTCTGAAGCTGTACGGTATTCCATGTGAATATAGACGTTAACTTTCATTTTTAAATATTAAATTCAGTTATATTTAAATATATTTTATATATTTAAATAGGCTATTTAGAGCTTTAAAAATAGTCACTTTTGCAAACGAATTCGGAATTCGACGAAACTAATTTTGTGGGATCCACAATATTAAATTATTGCTAGATTCCAAGTTTCGTGATTTTTAGAGTCAGTATGTGCCGTACGGATTTTTAGAGTGTAAAACAATCAGTATTTCGACGGTTAAAAATACGCTGTGTGAGCAAACGGAGTCGGAATTTGATGAAACCATTTTCGTTGGGACCGTAATGTCAAATTGTAGCTGCATGTCTAGTTTGGTGATTTTTAGGTATCATATGTGATCACACAAATTTTTAGAAAGCAAAATGAATATAGAGATGAGAATATACCGGGAATATTCCACTCTACAAAATATCTAAAATGTCTAGACACTTTATAAATACACCTCTACACTTCCTAAACCTAATTTATCTTTCTCTATTCAAAATACTTGCGCCTTCATCGACGAAAAGTTCCACAGTAAAAAAACCAACTTCAAAAATTGAGATTAATCCAAATTAATTCCTATAAATCACAAAACAGGTATATTTGGATTCAACATCGATAGGGCTTCGATTCTGTATGAGTATTGATGGGGTCAGTGACCTTTTTCGTACACTGGAAAAATGCTGCGAGCCTAGGGTTTTGGGTATCGAGATGTTCAATCGTTGATTTTTGAAGTGAAGGTTGTTTTGATGATCAGGGGGTGATTTAGAGGGTTGCGCCCAAGTTTTTGATGATTTCATGACCAAAGTTGTCGCAACAAATTTGCTGGAGAGGCCGCGTTACCCTGGAAGTCGGATCTCGTGTATGGAGGGCGAGGTCTGTGGATTGGTGAGGATCGCGTAGAGTAGTTGATGGGGTGAATGTTAGTAACGGTAGTTAGGATTTTTGGTGAAGGGATAACGAGAATAGGAAGGATAGGAGCAGCGGGTTTGTGAACTGTTGGGGAAGAAGGGTGTGGAGCAGACTTAAGGATAATGGGCCGTGGGTTTTGAACAAGAAGTGTTGGGCCAAGCTATTCGGTAAAGCCCAAGTGTTGATTTTAAATAGGAATTTAGTTTTAAATTTAATTATGTATATACCAACTTGTAACTTAGATAACTTGTACATACATTATCAGAATTCTGAACGGTCAGATCTTTTGGGATCGTATGGACAACGGCTACGCACTGGAACTGACTAGGAGTGGATTCGAGCTCGTTACAATTTATGGCGAAATAAATTGTCTGATCTGAATCTACTAACGCAAATCGTTATTTAACGGTTAACGCGTAATGTGAGTAAAACTCACCAACTCTGAACAGTTCTATTTTTATAACGTATATTTAGAACTGATAGATGATGACTGATTGTTGTGTGTTAACCGTTTGGTTGAACTGTTTGTGTATTGATTGAAATCATCGACAACGATATATATAAATCGTTAATCGAATATTGATTCTTTTTAATAGAACTTTTTATAATTGTGGTGTTTAACATCTGTGATGCAGGGAGATAGGTTGGAGGAATCCGACTGGATTCCTCAATATTTATTTTACCGTTTTCATATATATTGATATATGATGTGATATATAATCAGTTATTGATTATGTGTGTTAGAATGATATTGATGATTGTTAATTGGTATGTTAATACCATAAGAAACCCTGGGATGTAGAAAAAGGAATATTTCAATGTATATTGAAATAAAGGAAAATCTTTATAAAAGGGAATATTTTGAAAATAAAGTATTTATAAAATCATAGGATTTTATAAAGTAGAATAATTATAAAAGGAAATTTTCAATGTTATATTGAAAAGGAAATATTTTTAAAAAAATCAAGGGGATTTTATAAAAGATAAAATATTTATAAAATCAAAGAAGATTAAATAGAAGGAATTTATTTTTAAATGGAATATTTAAATAATAGAAAATCTTTATAAAGTGGAATTTTAAATAATAGGAAATCTTTATAAAGTGGAATTATAAATAAAAAGGAAAATCTTTATAAAGGGAATATTTATAAAGTGGATTTTTTATTTGATAAATAAATAAGAAATTAAATGGATTATTTATTTGGTAAATAAATTAGATATTATAAAGGGATTATTTACTTTGGAAGATAAACAAGATTAAATAAAAGGAGAATTTAATTAGAAAATAAATAAGATTAAACTGGAATATTTATTTAGAAAATAAATAGAAGTATAAGAGAACAATTTATTTATAAAATAAATAGAAAAATATAGGAAGAGAAATATTTGTAAACCATTTACAAATAAAATATAGATAAAAAGGAAATATTTGTAGAACATTTACAAATAGATTAAATGAGATTATTTATTTATTTAGGAAATAAATAAAGAAAAAAGGGTTATTTATTTATAGAAAATAAATAGAATAAAAAGGGAGATATTTATTTGTTTAATAAATAGAATTAAAAGGAGTTATTCGATTATAGTTTAGTTAAAAGGAGTTAATCGAATGTAGTTTATTCGAAGAGAATAAAAGAAGTAAATAAATAAAGTTAAAAGGAGTTATTCGAATATAGTTTAGTTAAAAGGAGTTAATGGAATGTAGTTTATTCGAAAAGAATAAAAGGAGTTATCGAATAAAGTTAAAAGAGAGTAAATCAGTTAGAGTTTAACCAGTTAGGTTAAATCATTTGAGTTAACCAGTTATGGTTATCCAGTTAGAAGTAATCAGTTAGAATTAATCAGTAGAGTTAATCGAGTTATAGTTAGTCGAGTATTAGTTATCGAATATTAGTTTATTCGAAGAAGTGAGTTAATCGAATCAGAAATAGTCGAGATGAGTTAATCGATTTGAGTTAATCGAAGGAGTTAATCGAATATAGTTTATTCGAATAGAATTAAAGAAGTTAATCGAATATAGTTTATTTGAATAGAATTAAAGGAGTTAATCGAATATAGTTTATTCAAATAGAGTTAAAGGAGTTAAGTAAGGAGAAGTGTTAAAGAGTTAAAAGACGAACTTACCCTGTTTCAAGATTTGAAATGTTGTTCAGTTAAGGTCTGAGAGGTAGTTATACCCCAACTTGATTGACTTCGTTTTTAATTTAGAAATGGTTAAGGTTCGAGAGTGAAAGTGGTTAAGTTAATTTAGTAAATAAGTATAGTGGTTTAAGTTGTCGTTGCGAGGTTGATTTAAACATCTGTTTAAATCCAAGTAAAAGAAGATATGGAAATGTTTTCCAGCATTAACATATATTTTCTAAACATAGAAAATAAGGAAATATGAATATATATAGATATATATATGATTGATGATTGATTGATAGAATTTCCATTTGGAAATAATATCGTTGTTTGCACACCTGTTTTTCTTTGATAGTTACAGACTATCGAAGTTTTTTGACCATTTTAACGTTGTTAATATGGAGAGACCGGTTGGATTATTATCCAAAGAACCACTCTGTATTGGCATATGCTTTGTGAATCATACATTCCAAAGTTAATTGAAGATGGATTAAAGTGTAAGGGCTGTTGTATAAATCTTAGATAACAGTGCCTAAGATGGATATACTGAATAGTACCTTCGGTTCATCCTGTTCCTGGATGACTTGTGTGGATGAATGTCTGACAGAGTATTTCTAGAAAGGTCACGTACATTGATTTGTTCAACCGTACCACGAGTGGAAGCGGAGAAGGAAACTTCTTTTAGCTAACACATAATGTATTGTTGAGGACGTCAATCGGTGATTTGATGGATTTGATGATGTGGCATTCGAAGTGAATCTGATGTGGTGATAAAGCGTAGCTTCTAGCCTCACATCCGGTAAATGACAGAAATCGGGAAGGCATCATGGCTATGTAGGTTGCACCTATTAAGGTGTATAATCAACGGATCTAGAGTTTATTTATTTCTAAAAATCTATTGTCGATACTGTCCCATTCGGGAAACAGTTGCTAATCCCAACCGTTGGGGATATACATTCGATACACTCAAGCGAAATGAGTGGTCGTTCATGTGTGGCCGGTTTGCAAGATGTTCTTGTTGAACCCAGTGTATTCCTCTCTAGAGGTACACTAGCGAAAGGTGGTTCCATACCTTGTCATAGTTGGAAATCCATTACCCAATACGTGCTTGTGGTTTTGATTGTATACTATATATGTAGAACGTGAGATGAAAGCGTTTCTGCTAGATGATTATTATATTGTGGTTGATAGACATTATTATAATATCAAAAGGTTTTTGATATAAAGATATTTTGGATTCTAATGAGGGAAAAACCCGTTCCGTTATACGGTGTGGTCTTATGAGATATCGTTTAGTGGCTCAAACTGTTTTAAAACTGTTTTACTCACACCAGTCCCACGACTGACCCGGAGTTTATTTGTTTGTTTCCCTAAACTCTTGGATGCCTAAATTTGTACGGGAAGTCAAGTAGTCGGTATTTTACAGATATACTGGAAGATCTTGGAGCAGGAGGCTTCAGGATTATATAGCTATAGTTATTTCCGCTGTGTTGTAAGTGTTGTACTCTGAAAATGATGTATATTCAAGTACAGATGTATATTTCAAGTTATGTTATATATATATTATATGTTATTCGTTCCGCTGTGAGGTTCGTGTTACTCTGATGTTGTGTTCTTCTTCTTCTTCTATTCTAAGTTTCTATCTTATCTATTCTCACCCTCTAATTCCTTTCATTTATGACAGGTATTTTCGATCCTTGGATGTTCGATATGTGTTGTATATCGGATAACCAAGATCGCCAAAATCCCGGGTCATTACAGTTGGTATCAGAGCAGAAGGTTAATTGATTAACTTTGCTCTGTGGCGAGACTCGGTAGAGATAGGGTTAGTAACACCCTAGATTGAGTTGAGTGTATATATACGAGTGCGTATTTGTATTTGATATAAAAATGGTTTTATATTGTGGAAATTCATTGGCTGAGTTGTTTATGAGTTCTGGTCGATCAGTTTGATCCACTGTATCGGTAGGAGTAAATAAACACTTGAATACGATGGACCGACACAGTATGGATATGCGATATAGTATATAGGATGTGTTGGTAGTAATTATAATCAGATAAGATTATAAAAAGTGAAATGGTCATATATAACCAACCAGAATTTATACAAGTGAATTATATGAAATTGAAATGAATTAAATCTGAATTTAGATCAGAATTGAAATTTAAAATCCCAGAAATGGGAAAGGTGTTTGTAAATGAATCTGGATTTAATATATGTAAATTTTAAGATCCTGGGAGATTGTAAATTGTTTACAACATTGTAAAAGGATATTTGGAATTGATTTCAAGGTGGAAATGTTTAAAAATGAGTTTTGAAAGTGCTATAGTATTGAACTCAATTCGGTAGCGGGAAAATAGATTCCGATGTTGATCATGACATCATCGGTCTTCATTTTCGAGTATGTAAGTGACAGATTACTACAAAGGGTTTTGTTTTTAAATTGTTTTGGGGAAACAAGTTATTCAGAAATTCAAAGGATTTGAATTGGTATTATGATTTCAAATTGATTTAAAATAAACCCAGGAATTTAAATTCTAGAATTTAAATTTTACTTATGGAGTAAAGGAAAACCGAATTTGATCAGAGAATAATCTGAAATGGAATTGAGTTGCTGGGTTAAGAGTTTGAAATCCGGTATTGGAGTTTGAATAGAATTTGACTTGGATAGAACCAAGTGTTTGAGTTGATGGTTGGATTAAGATGATATGGGTATATGTTAGATTGATAACAGGTGAAAGTGATAAGGTTGATATGCCCGATAAAAAGGTACAAGTTTATATTTGATATAAGCATGAGATTTATGAGCCGAATTGGCAAGCCGCTTGGCTGTTTGATTTTATTTTGGGTTGGAGAAGGCCTAGAGAGGCGAGTTGGAGTTTTACCGATAGGGCTGTATAAGGGAGGTTATGGCGAAATTTTCCGAAAATTTAAAGTGTTAGAAAATTTTCGGAATTTTTGAAAATTTTAGTGTGTCGGAATGAATAATTATTTTAGTCGATATTAATTGGTTCAGTTGAAATCAGGAATAAGGGGTAAACAAATCTTAGGAATTCCAATAGATAGCGTCGTCCTCTACCTTAGCAATTTCGAGGACGAAATTATTTGAAGTGGGGAAGAATGTAATGACCCGCATTGTCAGAGGTATTATAACTAATTTATTTAATTATATAAATAGTGATATAGTGAATTAAATAGTGGTTTAATTAAATAATAATGAATATTTAATTAAATTAAATAATAGAATAATATATTTAATTCAGAAATAATCAAAAATATTGGATATCACAATATTCTGTGAACTGGGTCGTCCCTAGGATTTAGTTCAGCTTAGAGTTGAATTATATTAGAGAATATATTTAAACGATGAAAGTTTGAACGTGGAATTAAAATATAATTAAAATAGAGCTCGAAACGACGCGGTAGTTCGCTATTTGGCGATTTGAACTTCAAGTGAGTATACAGGGTTCGTTTTAAATCGGATTTCTATGAAACATGAAACGTGTGGAGCTGGTGGAGTATATCTTTCTAGTGGAAGAGAAAAATCGGGATTTCGTCGTGTAGATTTTGTGTTACGTCCAAATCAAATTCTCAGAAATGCAACGCCCCGACCATAACGATTAAATTATATTTTTTATAAGGATTTAAATAGAAATCGAACATCGATGTAACTCTGATGATGTAATATCGAGTTGTAAATCCATATAGGAATATTCTAAAGCTGTACGGTATTCCATGTGAATATAGACATTAACATTTATTTTTAAATATTAAATTTAGTTATATTTATGTATATTTAATATATTTAAATAGGCTATTTAGTGCTTTAAAAATAGTCACTTTTGCAAACGAAGTCGGAATTCAACAAAACTAATTTTGTTGGATCCACAATATTAAATTATTGCTAGATTCCAAGTTTCGTGATTTTTAGAGTCAGTATGTGCCGTACAGATTTTTAGAGTGTAAAACAGTCAGTATTTCGACGGTTAAAATTACACTGTGTGAGCAAACGAAGTCGGAATTTGACGAAACCAGTTTCGTTGGGACCGTAATGTCATACTATAGCTGCATGTCCAGTTTGGTGATTTTTAGGTATCGTATGTGATCACATGAATTTTTAGAAAGCAAAATGAATATAGAGATGAGAATATACCGGGAATATTCCACTCTACAAATTATCTAAAATATCTAAACACTTTATAAATACCCCTCTATACTTCCTAAACCTAATTTATCTTTCTCTATTCAAAATACTTGCGCCTCCGTCGACGAAAAGTACCACAGTAAAAAGACCCAACTTCAAAAATTGAGATTAATCCAAATTAATTCCTATAAATCACAAAACAGGTATATTTGGATTCAACATTGATAGGGCTTCGATTCTGTGTGAGTATTGATGGGGTCGGTGACCTTTTTCGTACAGTGGAAAAATGCTGCGAGCCTAGGGTTTTGGGTATCGAGATGTTTAATCGTTGATTTTTGAAGTGAAGGTTGTTTTGAGGATCAGGGGGTGATTTAGAGGGTTGCGCCCAAGTTTTTGATGATTTCATGACCAAAGTTGTCGCAACAAATTTGCTGGAGAGGCCGAGTTACCCTGGAAGACAGATCTCGTGTATGGAGGACGAGGTCTGTGGATTGGTGAGGATCGCGTAGAGTAGTTGATGGGGTGAATGTTAGTAACTTCAGTTAGGATTTTTGGTGAAGGGATATCAAGAATGGGAAGGATAGGAGAAGCGGGTTTGTGAACTGTTAGGGAAGAAGGGTGCGGAGCAGACTTAAGGATAATGGGCCGTGGGTTTTGAACAAGAAGTGTTGGGCTAAGCTGTTCGGTAAAGCCCAAGTGTTGATTTTAAATAGGAATTTAGTTTTAAATTTAATTATGTATATACCAACTTGTAACTTAGATAACTTGTACATACATTATCAGAATTCTGAACGGTTAGATCCGTTGGGATCGTATGGACGACGGCTACGCACTGGAACTGACTAGGAGTGGATTCGAGCTCGTTACAATTTATGGCGAAATAAATTGTCTGATCAGAATCAACTAACGCAAATCGTTATTTAACGGTTAAAGCATAATGTGAGTAAAACTTACCAACTCTGAACAGTTCTATTTTTATAATGTATATTTAGAACTGATAGATGACGACTGATTGTTCTGTGTTAACTGTTTGGTTGAACTGTTTGTGTATTGATTGAAATCATCAATAACGATATATATAAATCGTTAATCGAATATTTATTATGTTTAACAGAACATTTTATAATTGTGGTGTTTAACATCTGTGATGCAGGGAGACAGGTTGGAGCAATCCGACTGGATTCCTCAACATTTATTTTACCGTTTTCATATATATTGATATATGATGTGACATATAATCAGTTACTGATTATGTGTGTTAGAATGATATTGATGATTGTTAATTTGTATGTTAATACCATTAGAAACCCTGGGATGTAGAAAAAGGAATATTTCAATGTATATTGAAATAAAGGAAAATCTTTGTAAAAGGGAATATTTTGAAAATAAAGTATTTATAAAATCATAGGATTTTATAAAGTAGAATAATTATAAAAGGAAATTTTCAATGTTATATTGAAAAGGAAATATTTATAAAAAAATCAAGGGGATTTTATAAAATAAAATATTTATAAAATCAAAGAAGATTAAATAGAAGGAATTTATTTTTAAATGGAACATTTAAATAATAGAAAATCTTTATAAAGTGGAATTTTAAATAATAGGAAATCTTTATAAAGTGGAATTATAAATAAAAAGGAAAATCTTTATAAAGGGAATATTTATAAAGTGGATTATTTATTTTATAAATAAATAAGAAATTAAATGGATTATTTATTTGGTAAATAAATTAGATATTATAAAGGGATTATTTACTTTGGAAGATAAACAAGATTAAATCAAAGGAGAATTTAATTAGAAAATAAATAGGATTAAAATGGAATATTTATTTAGAAAATAAATAGAAGTATAAGAGAATTATTTATTTAGAAAATAAATAGACAAATATAGGAAGAGAAATATTTGTAAACCATTTACAAATAAAATATAGATAAAAAGAAATATTTGTAGAACATTTACAAATAGATTAAATGAGATTATTTATTTATTTAGGAAATAAATAAAGAAAAAAAGGGTTATTTATTTACATAAAACAAATAGAATAAAACGGGAGATATTTATTTGTTTAATAAATAGAATTAAAAGGAGTTATTCGAATATAGTTTAGTTAAAAGCAGTTAATCGAATGTAGTTTATTCGAAGAGAATAAAAGAAGTAAATAAATAAAGTTAAAAGGAGTTATTCGAATATAGTTTAGTTAAAAGGAGTTAATCGAATGTAGTTTATTCGAATAGAATAAAAGGAGTTATCGAATAAAGTTAAAAGAGAGTAAATCAGTTAGAGTTTAACCAGTCAGGTTAAACCATTTGAGTTAACCAGTTAGGGTTATCCAGTTAGAAGTAATCAGTTAGAATTAATCAGTAGAGTTAATCGAGTTAGAGTTAGTCGAGTATTAGTTATTGAATATTAGTTTATTCGAAGAAGTGAGTTAATCGAATCAGAAATAGTCAAGATGAGTTAATCGATTTCAGTTAATCGAAGGAGTTAATCGAATATAGTTTATTCGAATAGAATTAAAGGAGTTAATCGAATATAGTTTATTCGGATAGAATTAAAGGAGTTAATCGAATATAGTTTATTCGAATAGAGTTAAAGGAGTTAAGTAAGGAGAAGTGTTAAAGAGTTAAAAGACGAACTTACCCTGTTTCAAGATTTGAAATGTTGTTCAGTTAAGGTCTGAGAGGTAGTTATACCCCAACTTGATTGACTTCGTTTTTAATTTAGAAATGGTTAAGGTTCGAGAGTGAAAGTGGTTAAGTGAATTTAGTAAATAAGTATAATGGTTTAAGTTGTCGTCGCGAGGTTGATTTAAACATCTGTTTAAATCCAAGTAAAAGAAGATATGGAAATGTTTTCCAGCATTAACATATATTTTCTAAACATAGAAAATAAGGAAATATGAATATATATATATATATATATATATGATTGATGATTGATTGATAGAATTTCCATTTGTAAATAATATCGTTAATTGCACACCTGTTTTTCTTTAATAGCTAAATCATAGACTATCGAAGTTTTTTGACCATTTTAACGTTGTTAATATGGAGAGACCGGTTGGATTATTTTCCAAAGAACCACTCTATATTACCATAAACGTTGCGAATCATACATGCCAAAGATAATTGAAAACGGAGTAAAGTGCAAGGGCTGTTGTATAAATCTTAGATAATAGTGCCTAAGATGGATATACTGAATAGTACCTTCGGTTCATCCTGTTCCTGGATGACTTGTATGGATGAATGTCTGACAGAGTATTTCCAGAAAGGTCACATACATTGATTTCTTCAACCGTACCAAGAGTGGAAGCAGAGAAGGAAACTTCTTTTAGCTAACACATAATGTATTGTTGAGGACGTCAATCGGTGATTTGATGGATTTGATTATGTGGTATTTGAAGTGAATCTGATGTGATGATAAAGCGTAGCTTCTAGCCTCACATACGGTAAATGACAGAAATCGGACAAGCAACATGGCTATGTAGGTCGCACCTATTAGGGTGTATAATCACCTGATCTAGAGTTTCATTTATTTCTAAAAATCTATTGTCGATACTGTCCCATTCGGGAAACGGTTGCTGATCCCAACTGTTGGTGACATACATTCGATACACTCAAGCGAAATGAGTGGTCGGTCATGTATGGCCGGGTTGCAAGATGTTCTTGTTGAACCCAGTGTATTCCTCTATGGAGGTACACTAGCGAAAGGTGGTTCCATACCTTGTCATAGTTGGAAATCCATTACCCAATACGTGCTTGCGGTTTTGATTGTATACTATATATGTAGAACGTGAGATGAAAGCGTTTCTGCTAGATGATTATTATATTGTGGTTGATAGACATTATTATAATATCAAAAGTTTTTTGATATAAAGATATTTTGGATTCTCATGAGGGAAAAACCCGTTCCGTTATACAGCGTGGTCTTATGAGATATCGTTTAATGGCTCAAACTGTTTTAAACTGTTTTACTCACACCAGTCCCATGACTGACCCGGAGTTTATTTGTTTGTTTCCCTAATCTCTTGGGTGCTTAAATTTGTACGGGCAGTCAAGTAGTCGGGATTTTACAGATATACTGGAAGAGCTGGGAGCAGGAGGCTTCAGGATTATATAGCTATAGTTATTTCCGCTGTGTTGTAAGTGTTGTACTCTGAAAATGATGTATATTCAAGTACAGATGTATATTTCAAGTTATGTTATATATATTATATGTTATTCGTTCCGTTGTGAGGTTCGTGTTACTCTGATGTTGTGTTCTTCTTCTTCTTCTTCTATTCTAAGTTTCTATCTTATCTATTCTCACCCTCTAATTCCTTTCATTTATGACCGGTATTTTCGATCCTTGGATGTTCGATATGTGTTGTATATCGGATAACCAAAGTCAACAAAAACCCGGGTCATTACAGAATCTACAGATTCAAATTATGCTAATAAATATGAAATTCAACAAAGACCGAGGAAGCAAAAAAAAGTTGTATGCAGGGACATACAAATGTAACTTAGACGTTGTTTTCAAAATGATGAAAACAATAAAAAGAAAAGAAAAATGCTTTCAGTAGAAGTAATTACATATTTGGAAAAAAACACCTTTTAAAAAAAAATCAATGTATTCCTTGAAGATTCTATAGCACGACAGGATTTGAGAAAAAGTGCTGCGAATTTGGATGAAATAACCACTTCTTATGATACAAGGGAAAAGGCTTTCCAATTTGGTAACAAATTCCTGAATATCAAACAAAAAGAAGTCTAATCTTCGAACTGCCAATAGATGGAGAGGATTTGTTTCCAATACCTGCATCAAATAAAGCAACAGCAATGGAAACCTTCTTTGAATTTTTGTCAACCAAATTTGAAGAAGAGGACATTATTAGCCAAAAAACAGTGATGAAAAGATTAAATAGGATGCTAGAAGACAAAGATGGTAGTGTTGATTTAATAAAGTTTTTGTTGATGCTGGTTGTCATAAACTTCTTATTTCCAATTAACTAAAGCTATTTGCAGTGGGGATTTCTACCAAAGATTTTAAATTTGTGAATATTAAATTCTAATTCTCGGCCAAGGGCAATTTGTGACCATGTTTGGAAGAATGTTCAAAAATATCAAGCTAAGCCAAGAAACACAACCGGCTGCACTATGGTTACACATATTAATTTTTTGATTTTTACAAAAACATAAATCTAAATATTTGTAACAACCCGAAAATCCGAGTCAATTTAAAATTTTTATTTTGGCAATTTTATTGAATTTTGAATATTTAAAATGATATATTTTAAATAATAATGACGAGAAATTTAATTTGAATAGAATTCGAAGGTATATATTTATACAGATCGTCGTTAGAATATAAATATTTTATTGTAATTATAAAAGGAATTGAAAATGGCGCGATAGTTCGAAATTTCGGTTTCAAAGTTCAAATGAACGTACAGGATTCAAAATAAACTGTATTTTAGCGAAACCAAAAATATTTGAATCTATTTGAGAATATCTTTCCAACGAATCCGAAAAATCAAAATTTCACAGCGGGAATAAAAAGTTATGTCCAATTGAAAATTCAAAATAGTCGCTATGGAATTCTAGCCCTTAAAGTTAGCCATTTTGCAAACGACCTATGTTTTCGACGAAAACACTTTTGTTGGATCCGGGATGTCAAAGTATTGCTAGGTTCCAAAATTCATAATTTTCTGAATCAATATGTGAGCGTGGTGCACTTAAACGTGTTTTGACCATTTCAGTTGAATTTAATCGACCAGAAAATGGCCAATTTTCAAACGATCTCAGAATTTGACGAAATTAGTTTTGTTAGGACCGTATCGTCAATACGAAGCTAGAAATAATTTTTATAGAATTTTTAGAGTCAGTATGTGGCCCCAGTAAATTGAAATGTACGTTTAAAATTTAATATAATGATTTATACTTTAATTTCAAGGAAAACTAATCGTAACGATCGAATCAGCTTACGATACATATCCCATTGTGTTCAGAATGGCGGTGATTAGCTAGAGTTGACCATCGTTGGGTTTTAATCGGGGTCTGAAATTAAAAGTCAACTTTTGGGAATTAAATATAATATAAAATTAAAATAAAATAAAAAACCCTCCTCCCTTTTCTCTTTGCTCAGCCCCCCCTCCCCGCAGTCATTTTTCATCATCGAAAGAAAAAAAAGAAAAAACTGGGCAATCGCCCTCGCGCGACAGCCCAAGGCGTCGCCGTCGCCGGCTTCTCCCCCCCTCTTCCTCGCGTTAGTGCCCTCCCCCTTTTCAAATCGACGCTTCGATCGATGAAACCCCCCCCCCCAAACCCTGCGCCCTACATCCACCGCACCTGCCTCCCTTTGCCTCCACCACTCCTCCAACTCGCGAACTCCCCCACCAGACCTCCGGCGCGCAGAAAACCCACTCCCCCCATTCGCTGTAAGTTATTTTTTTTAGTTTTAATTTATTTTAAATCTTATGTTATGTAATCATTAAAAATCTGAATTTTTTATGTTAATAACCTTGGTTTAAAACGTTGTGTTTAAAAATACGAATAACATGGTTTTAGCAAGATAAAAATTTGATTTTTAATAAATATATATATAGCAATATTAAAGTATAATTTATCTATATATAGCGAAATAAATATGATTTTTATATTATAGAAAGAATAAAAATATGATTTTTATATAAGAAGTGAATCAAAAATATAATTTTTATATAGTGAGAAGAATAAAAATGTGATTTTTATATACATGACAACAATATAAAAATGCGATTTTTATATACGTAGTGGATACGGTAGACGAAAGGGACAAAATGCGAGCACGGCAAAAATTTTCTACATATGAAGAATCGCGGCGTTTGGTTTAGCTTCTCGGTGAGAACTTCTCACTTTTAATTTATTTTCTAGTTGAAATATATATACTGGGATGCAGACGGTGCTTAGCAGCACCCGACACCCGTCGTCCATAGACCATGGATGACTTGTTTGCGTGATTGTTTGTGTTGTGAAATTTGACTGCTGATTGTGATGTGAAATAAAATATATATTCATGTATTGAAATAAAATAAATATTCATTTACAAATCGAACGATTTGTTTATGTACACCGATTTGACTGATATGGATTGCAAAAATAATTTTTACACATCGCCCAACTGCACAAATAAAATATGTGTTTGATTGATTGAGACCCCACACGGGTGTTAGGATGATATTGACGTATACTAATCCCAATTGTTTAGTTGTATGTCGATCGATGGGTTGACAGGCTGTTGTAAGCGTTGATTATTTATATTCAATACTTATGCAGTTGTGCGGTGCACTCTGGATGATGGTTGATTATTTATCGTTGCTATTATATACATGTGTTGTATGGAATCCATATAATTAACATTATATGGTAATTGATTGGGCCTCATTCCAATTTGGAATATAAAGAATATTATAAAATATATATTCATGTGTTGAATAGAATAAATATTCATGTGTTGAATAAAATATATATTCATGTGTTGAATAGAATAAAAATTCATGTGTTGAATAAAAGAAAATTCATGTGTTGATGAAAATATTCATTTGTTGAATAGAATAACGAAGTTATAGAAATATATATAAAAGCCGTGTTGATTAGATATGCGCCATTTTGACGCGAACGATATTTATATCGATTTTATTCATTTTTATAATGAATATCGAAAATGAATTGATTTCAAAATATAATGTTTTGAAAATATTATCATTTATATATCGATGATATAGAATATTCAATTTTGATTTGAAATTGAATATGAAGTTGAAATCGTTTTGAAAACAAATTGAAAACAATTTATAAATTACGAGTTAATTGGAAATCGATGAAATATATATAATATATAATATATATATATATAATGGCCTGAATCGAATGCACTGCGCTGTAGTAGTTCGCAAATTTTGACCATTGACTTCGAATGGATATTACGGGAGATCCGACCGTCGGATTCTCCTAAAACAGGAACCATTGGGTTCGTATCGAGAAGAGCTTTCTAACGAATACAAGAAATTAGAAATCTAACGGTTGGATTTGGAATTATGTCCAAATCAAATTTGGAAAAGATCGCCGTAAGTGCAGTTCAATGGCCGTTGATGGAAATCGACTGTACGGGCCTTGATAAAATTATTAAAAATATCAATAATTAGTGTAAAATCATAAGAAATGATTTGGCAAGAATTGGGATGAAAAATTCCATACTTGAAAAGATAAAAACAGATTTTTATCAAAATGAACTAGTTTTGAACTAGAATTATAATCCCGTTTATTTTTAAAATAAATAAAGTGGATTTGAAATGGTTTTAAAAATAACCAGAATTTCCAATATATAAATTGGAATGGATTTGAATCGAAATTATCTTCGGAATATTTCGATATTGAATTTCGTGATTACTGATATTGTTGTTGGAATTTGAAAGATATATTTATATCGTTATTTCCAATACGACATTTGTTGGTCGTAGAATTTGATATTGAATATAAGCCCATATATTTTCTATTCAAAGTCTTGTATTTAATATCAAGTGGGATTTGGGTTTGTCGTGAATGGTGTCTTCATTAACACTGTTCTTTAGCCCAGTTGAGAAAAAAGATTAAATCTTTTTATTTAGATTTAATGAAGTATGCCAATTAAAAAAAAATTAATTGGAATTGAATTGGAATTGATTTTTGGGTTTATTGTGAACTGTGTTTTAACGACATTCGTTCTTTAACCCGATAATTAATTGAATGTGATTTTGGGTTTATCGTGAACCGTGTTTTAAATGACATTGGTTCTTTAACCCAGTTAAAGACAGGATATGATTTCCCAAGTTAAACAATCATTAATATTGATTTTTGGGAAGATTAAAACCAAGTGGAGTTTTAATGAATCTTTAATTAGATTGAAATGATCGAGAATGGAGTATCACCAGTTTTGCTACAGATGATAGCTAAATCTTTAATTAGATTTGAACGTGAAATGGTAATAGAATTTACCGATAACACTGTGGTGTTAGATATGAAGTATGACCGGTTTTACTTCATGGGATGAATAGGTCGGGATTGGGAAATAAAATAAATGATTACTTCGGTGTGGTTCGCTAATCCCGACTAGTTTGGATAAACCAAAATTTGGTTTGAATTGATATTCAAAAGAAGATTAAAGAATAAATTTAAAGAATTTATCTTTGATAAAATTAATGGGAACCCTTCCCTAAGAATGTGAATATTTGAATAAAAGAACATTCTGAATTGGAATGAGGCGTATGTTGTGTTTGTGACACACTTGTTTATTATATACGCGAGTTATTCAGAAAGACCGGGTTTATCCCATTCTGAATAACTGATTCGACGTGGTGTCGAGGATGAAGACGGTGGTCGAAAACCGGAGGTCTTCACATCGTTTGGATAATTACTGATGATCTTGATTGGGATGTACACCCAAGAGGAGGGAATCAGTTGGTGATCGTCCAAACGTACTTGGAGATCGATGGATATGCGAGGTATAAGGTGCCTCCAGTTTCATTCAGACCCCGAACGAACTTGTATGGACTGTGTGTCTGACATTGGATTTTTCTCTATGTTGATTGATATCTATTAAATATACATCTGCCTGGTGAAGGGGAATTAATTCCCTTACTTCACCCTTCTCTGAGACGTACGGGATCAGAGGTTATATAACGGTAGACATCAGTTGCATGGTGTGAATTGCCTGTGTGGCATGCCTAAGTGGCAAATGATCAAGGTGCCTGTTGAAAAGCAGAATCTTGTGGTTGATGATCAAAGCACCGCCTGTGTGGCATAACTTCATAACTTTGTGTAATGTTGATTCGCGAGCCTCACACCCCGGTTGTGAACCAGAAACGGGAGAGAACATCAGGGAGGGCATGCGTTTCCTTCTAGTTAGGGTGGTATCAGTGACCTACCAGCCCTGACATTTATATTATTTTCACCTATGTGGTTGTTCTTGTTGCGAGGCGTCTCAGATATATCGGTGACTATGTGGAGCCGATGGAGTCATTTGGCTCATTTACGCCCCAAAGGGCAGGGAAACGCAGTGTTCAGGCATTTTAATCCACATTGGTGGACCGACCCTGACGATCCAAGGGCTTGACTAAGTACTTGTCTTGAGGGTCGGGCTAGAGAGTCTCGAAGCGGAGAGGACGATCCATTGCCTCAGTTCATAGATGGAAATCCAACTTCCAAATACGACATTTTGCGGTTTTAATTGCATAACTAGTATGGCGACATAGTGGTATGGGGGCATTCATATCGCCTATGATTGATACTTATGATTGAAATTGATTTCTTCACTTATAGTAATAATAAAAGATGAAAATTAGCGTATCAAGCATTCTTTGGCTATTATAAGGTAAAACCCTATCCTCCGGCTTATGTTACATTGTGTGATGGGACATGGGTCTTATAAGTTATTGTTCTTTATTTAGCATTGCGATGTTGTTTTGTGCACTGGTATCCTTGGGAGGAAACCCGTTCCGTGTTATACGGCGTGGTCCCTTGATTTACCTAACTTTAAAATAAAGATTAATAACTGTTTTAGTTCCCACACCAGTCACATGACTGACCTGGAGTTTATTGTTTTGACCTAAACTCTGGGTGCCCCTATTTCCACACGAGCAGCTAGTAGTTTTGGTTTTGCAGATTTATCTTCACAGGATCCTGATTTACAGCTGGAATGATATTCGGAAAGCTTTGAATCCGTATATCTCCTTCAGTTGTGTTTTGTATTATTTTCCGCTGCTATGTGATGTATTGTAATCTATGATATTTATCGAATGTATTATATTTATTCATACTCTGTATATTCTTGTAATCTGATGAAATTGTTGTAATAAACAATGAAATGTTCTTCTGTTTGTGTTTTGATGTGTCTTGTCCTCAAAGCAATCCGGGTTTCAAACGGTCTTGGTCGGTTTAGCTATCGATTCGGACCAAGCGAAATTCGACTTGTTACAATATCTTTTATTACAGTATTGGTTTTGTGAGAGGTCCAAAGTAATAGAAGAAAAGGAGAATTTTGAAAAAAAAATCCCAAGGATGATCAAGTGAGACTTGTCAAACTTGAAAGACATGGATCTTTCAACAGTTGATAGGAGTAAGGTATACATGTATTTAATGTTATTTAGCGGTTTCATGTTATTCAACAACTAACAGTACTGTATTTCAAGTTATTCAACACTTACATATTATTCAATAGTTTGAATTCATTAACTTAGATGACTAAAGTAGGTTTGCCAATGATGTTATGTATTCAGCAAACACACTTACGTTGATTAATGTTACTATGTTCAAAAGATATAAAAGATAAAAGCATTTTTCTTTTAATCTAAACAATTTAATAATAAGTTAAACCTTACTTATAGTTGATACTCAACAATTTAATAACAAGTTTGAATTTCATGTCATAATTTTCTTAACTTTGCATTTTTTATAATTTCTAATTTCTAACTTCATAGTAATTCAATGATATTGCATGTCCAAATTTAATTTTAAATTTCTTCCATGCAGATTTTAAATAAATTTTCAAATGTGAATAAAGAGGAAAAGGAGTATCTATCAAAAAAAAATAAGAGATATAGGGCTGGAAGATGAATGATCAAACAAAAGAAAATTATGTGAGAATGATAAAATTTAAAGGTTGAAAAAAATATGTTTTGGACTTCTCTAACATCATAAAAGGGTCAGAGATGAAACTCAATTGTTTGATTGCTGAGATGAGAAGTGTGGCAAAACAACTGGATAAGGAAAATAATTTAAGGCAAATGGTTGACCAAAGATTCCAACACATTGAAACAAAACTCCAAAAACTGGAAAATTTGGAACAACATAATATGGAGAAAAAAGTTAAGCAAAAAAAAACGTATGGAGTAAGCAAAACTAGTTGGTATGATACACATATATAGTTATGCTAACTTGCCATGTTTTGATTTGATGCAAACTCAAGATTTAATTCTACATACCCAAGACAACTCAAAATATGAAGATATCAAAGAACATATTGAAAAAAAATTGCTCAAAATCCAATTTGTGTTGAAGATGTCAGCCCTAAAGAACCAAAAAACAAGAAGCATAAAAATAAAATTGGAAAATGCCCACTCCTGAAGCATCTTACTGACAAAAACAAGAATCTGTCAAACTTTTTTTGAAAGTTCTTGGAGAAACCAAGTAAGCAATGAAACTACTTTTCACCCGTACAAAATATACATCCAGTATTTGTTAAATTAATTTTTAGTTTTGTTTTAATTCTGTTTTAATTTTATCATTTTAAAAGATAATTCTATTTATCTTTTTGTTTTTTATAATTATAAACTAATTAAAATGATATATCTATTTAACATGATACATTAGCTTGACAGAAACTAGTAAAATTTTATATCAAAAAGCATAAGCATAAATTACTTATTACATGCATAAAATAATTTAACTTTTGTGTAAAAGATTGTATATTTTCTAGTTTAAAAAACATTGCTTATTAAAAAGATAAATATTATTTTGTATGTCTAATATTTTAATATATGACTATGTGAAGACTACAGTAATATAAAAAGATAATTTTATTTATCTTTTTCTTTTTTGTCATTATGATTTGATTTGAATGATAAATCTATTTATTGTTATGTTCGTATGATAAGTAAGAGTAAAATTATTTATCTTTTAAATATAATTCTTCTAGTTAAAATGATTAAAATGCATTTTTATTTATCTTTTTAGTAACATTTACATGATTGTAAATATTATATTTAAGAAAACAATGTTTATTTAAAAAGTTGAATTAATTTATCTTTTTTTATCATTACAAATTCATTAAAATAATATATCTATTTATCATTAAAAGTATTAAAAATTAATTTTACATCAAAAAGCACAACCATAAATTAATTATTACATGCACAAAATACTTTGACTTTTTGTGTAAAAAATTGTAGTTAATCTAGTTTAAAAAAAACATTGTATGGTTAAAAAGATAAAATTGTTTATCTTTTTTGTCTAATACTGCCTTGTCTGTATGACTATGTGAAGACAATGGTGATATAAAAAGATAGTTTTTTTTTGTCGTTATGATTTGATTTAAATGTTAAATCTATTTACTGTTATAATAGTATGATAAATGATTAACATAAACTGATGTTCATAGTGCATTAAACCTAATAATAAGTACTATACTGCTGTTTATAAACGATTAACATAATTGTTAGTGTTGTTTGTAGTTTCTTCTACGTGTGTGCCCTTATGGTAGCTTGTGCGCTACACTTGTCTTACTTGTTGAACCAGTTTATTCACTTTGATGCGTTATCTTACCTTGTACACTAGTTGCATAAAAATTATGGTCTATGCAATTCTATGTTTATGTACATATCCGGATTGCATATGCAAGTGTGTATTGCTTACTTTGTCAAAGTTCACTTCTATCTTGTTGTTTAACTACAACTGTATTCATTTTTTTGCTAAACTTGTACATGCTTAGGCTTTCACATCAACCTAGCTAGTTCTGTTGCGTTTTCCACTTTTTTCTTTCTATTTTTGATTTTGTACCGGTGCACTATGTTTTGTAACACTACTTCATTCCAATATGAACTATGTATTTGGCCTTAAAATGTGCATTGTGTGGTATTACACTACCAAAAGCATGGGTTGAGCAAAGTATTGTCTTGCATTTCGCTAGCAACTCTTACTATACTCACCCCCAAAAAATAAACTACTTAATTTCACTTCATGCGTCATAGAAATGTTAGTGCATCTAATTGATGAAAAAGATAAAAACGTTTAGCTTTATTTATATATGGTTGAATTAGATATTTAGCTTTATTTATACTTAAAAATAAGTGACACATGTTACAAAAGTTTGCTATTTTATTTGTTATTTAAAATTATTACACAACTTATAAACCTGATTCGAAGCTTGCATGATAAAAATAAAAGCAATTATATTTCCATACAAGCATCTTAATTACATATTAAATTATAACTGAACTATTTGTAATCTACCATTATAACAACCGTCCAATTTTTCAGGGACAAAGCATTTATTTGTGATGATGGAAACTTCATCACCATAACAAAAGACATGATAGAAGACATCATGTTTGAACAGACGATTTTTGGTCAAGTAAGTACAACAAATTAAACTTTCCTTCAGTATAAATTATATACTTTATCCATATTATTTTTCAAATGTAGATCATTGATTGGTTTTGGTTCCGGAAAGAAAAGCAACAAAGCAATAGCATTGTCTATGTTAACATAACAACGACAATAAGTGAATTATA
Source organism: Allium sativum (assembly GCA_030737875.1). Lineage (NCBI taxonomy): Eukaryota > Viridiplantae > Streptophyta > Magnoliopsida > Asparagales > Amaryllidaceae > Allium > Allium sativum. Next base: position 674,041,659 of record CM060918.1, read on the forward strand.
TTTTCAAATTAACAGTTTTTAATTCAACATAAATTTTCTAAAAGTAAATTTTACAGAAAAGTACAACGGATGGAGGTTGGGAAAAAAAATCAAGAAACAACAGTTCAATCCTTTTATAAAAAACACTTTTAGATCCATTATGTTGCAACATATTACCCCCAATGCCTGGCAATGAACATTGGAGTCTCCTTGAACTAGTTGTCCGAGAATGCACTTAGAACCACTACGACTCTCTGTACTTGACTACAAGTTCAAAAACCCGTAGAAGTGGACATACAAAATTTGACATTAATGTGGTAAATAAAATTTACAGAAATTAAAAATGATAAATGTGTTTGTGTTTATTCTAACATACATTCACTGTTTGAGAAACTAGAAATCAACAACCTAAACGAAGATCTAGAAGAAGAAGGGGACAAAACAATTCTTAGCAAAAATTCTATGCTAATAAAGGTTGATTGTGCTCAACAAAACAATGGGTAATTTTGAAGAGAGTTAAGAATTTTATATGCAAATTCACGATACACATTAACTACGTACAATCATATTACTAATTACATAATATTACGTGCTCACGTAATTAATTAGATAAACATGAAACTAATTTCAATTCATTATCAAAATAAAGAAAAGATAATCTGTTTTATCATTATATGCATAGTACTAAATTTCAAAAATACAGGTACGACTGTGGAATTTTTGTGATGATGTTCATGGAAAAAATAGCAGAAGAATGTAGGCTACATCAAAAATTAGTCTTGGACAAGCTAATGCATTCATAGCAAAGATAGCTATAGAAATACTCACTGATGAATCACACTGCTGAACAATTGACAAATTCTGCAGCTTTGCTTCAGCTTCGAAAAATGTTTGAACTCAAACATAATACCTGAATTTGTAATGGTTGATTTTAACAATTAGATAATGAATTTAGTGATGAATTTCTAATGGCTGATACTAAATTGGTGATAGTTTTTAGGCAGTATATCTGAATTTACTGATGAACATGATGAATTAATAATAGATGACATTGAACTAGTTGTTGGAATTGATAATGAATTTCTAATATCTACTGCTAATTTGATGAAATTATTCGGATAACTGATCATGAATTTGTAACTCAAAATTTGGTTCTACTACTCTGTTAAAAAAGATAAATCCTTTTATCTTTTATTGTTTTATATTTTCTATGATGTTTTCTAATTTCGTTGTTCTACACAGCAAACATATGCAATATGGGCAACTTTTCATAGATGTGAAGAAGCTTTAAGATTTGTCCAAACACATGCAAACACTTACGTGTTTTGCTTCCAAGATCATTTGAATTAACAAAGAATGTTCCTAGTTTCTACAAAGGATGAGTTCTGTAGGACGTGCAAAACCATGAATCCTAAGTTATGCCACCATTACGGACTGCCTTGCCACTTGTATTATGATCTGGAGATCAATAAAAAGATTAACACTTGAGAAAATGCCAATGAAACGGTAGGTATTCTGATATATATCACCTTCAAAGATCTAAACGACAAATACGAAATCCAAGGAAATCAAGATTGAGTTATATATCTTGACTCATCTAATGAAGAAAATTTCTCTCAACATGTGATCATTCTTATCCCAAATATTTCCTTCAAAGACAAATCACATGTTGGAGCATGCATCTCTGAGGTATTCTCATGTATAATTAATTCAAGATTAACTGATCCACAGTTTGAAAAAATGTACATCAAGAAAGATTCAAGCTCATCAGAGACTACGGAGCGTATTTTCATTAATACTGGAGTTTATACCCGTAATCGTTGTTTTCGTCTTCCTTTCTCATCAAAATCAGGGGAGAACGTTGTACTACTGTCAAGAAGACACTTTGGATGTAATAACCTGAATGAGGAACGAGTGTTTACCAAATCACTTTTGCAGAATAGATGCCAATTTAGATAAGCTATTAGAGTGCGAAATGGATCTGAATTGTTGCAAAATTATTCATTTTGAAACTGAGGTCAATGATAACAACACATACACCAAGGGAGATGTTTATGGTAGCAATGTACCTAAGTCCTATTCTTTAGAAAATTTCCCTCTCCAGATTTAGATAATAAAATCTCATCTTTTTCCTCTCATGGAATTATTTCAGGCAAAATCAGAAGGTGATACTGGTTTTCTGCACATGGCTACATAATTTATAGCATGTCCAAAAGTCAATATTGTGAACATATTGGAAGAGAACATAAAAGTAATCATGTTATGTACATTGTTGATTTCCAAAGGGGTGGCTACCATCAGAAATGCAACGACCCTAATTGCAGAGGCTATCGACTCCAGTGCGCCTAGTACCATGGGATGTATTGTCAAACTGTTATGATATAGTGAACCAAGAAGGAAAAACTGTTTAGAACACTATGCCACAAACGACCTAATGCAACAAAAAAAATGTTGGCACAAGCCCAAAAAATGTTGGCACAGGTCTTTGGAAACATTTTTTCGCTGATGCAATTTTCGCCGTTGTTGTAGACCTCAAAGGCAACATTTTGACTATCTACAACAACATAACAAATATTGTTACAATAGACCTTTATTTAGGGCTATAGCAACATCCTGAGGTGTCTGTAGCAACATTCCGAAAATGTTGCTATAGATATTTATATTAATTGTTTTAAATATATATATATAATATAACAAAAATGAGAATAAAATGCTACTACACAAAATTAAATATTCAAACAGTATTTTTATTCAAATAAATATTTTCTTTCAACATTTGAAATTGTACATATTTCTAGCTCCACCATTTACAATTCATTGTTAATAACATAGTCAATCGCATGCGTCGTTGTAGACCTCAAAGGCAACATTTTGACTATCTACAAAAACGTAACAAATATTGTTACAATAGACCTTTATTTAGGGCTATAGCAACATCCTGAGGTGTCTGTAGCAACATTCCAAAAATGTTGCTATAGATATTTATATTAATTGTTTTAAAAATATATATATAATATAACAAAAATGAGAATAAAATGCTACTACACAGAATTAAATATTCAAACAGTTTTTTTATTCAAATAAATATTTTCTTTCAACATTTGAAATTGTACATATTTCTAACTCCACCATTTACAGTTCACTGTTAATAACATAATTAATCGCATGTACAAATATTCCTCACTACATCACTCAATTGACTCATTACATATGCAGTTTCAATTTATACAGACACTAACACTGATAAATATATGTCGAGCTGAGGGAGAGCAGTCAGCGGGTCCGGGCGCAGCGCCGGTGGGGGTCTGGGGACCCACAGTCCCGGTGGGCACCGCCCGATTCATCCGATTTTGGATGACTAAGCCTACTTTGAAATAGAAAGTGCAGAATCAGGGTTTTATAGTGGGCAGATCAGCAACTCAAGTGCAGTGGAACAAACCAACAAACAACTCAGACCAGCCACATATAGGTGCAGCTCATAACATATATATGCATAGTTTCAAGGTTTACCAAGCATTTCAGGTCAGTGGATCATGCCACAGCCAACAATCATGAAATTGGGATGAGTAGACTAGGAAAAACAATAGCACGAAGCAACACAATATAAGTGTACATAAGCATATATACATAAGTGTACAAGTCTGTAAATGCATACATATGTACATAAGTGTACATATGCATATATGTGCAATAGAACAGTGAACATAGAGCTGTCACAACCACTCACACACACACAAAAACACCTCAAAACCACCAGCAAGAACCACTGAGTTGCATGCACTAATCAATTGACTAGCCCTTTTAACCTTGTTGGCATTTCATCAAATGTCTCATGCTATGACCAATAGCCCCAATTTCCCACTGAAGAAAATCTCGTAAATGCACAAATTAATATTTGAAATTTTTAATTGCAACCAAAAATACCAATTTGACTGTAAACCCCAACATAGTTGGACGATTCTACTCGACATTGAGCAACAACAGGCGCCATTTAACAAAAAACCAAACTTAACATCGAGTAACTTGATCCAGGCAGAAAACAGCCACAAAAAGTTACTTGGAATTGTACAAAAATAACTTCAGATCTGGAATTGTATTGTTCCTTATCGACGCTGAAAATTCTTTGTCGTTGCTTGAAGATTAGTTGTTGAAATCGCATCACTTGGAGTTGAAAACCGATGAAACTTGATGCTCGACATTGGATCTGGACTTATTAGCTCTTCTGCTGTAGAAGATAAGATCTGAATAAAACGAAAAATGTAATGACCTGCAAATTCGTACTATCAGAGTTGACTAAATACAACACACGTACAACCCAAATTGCATAGAAATACGAATTATTAATAGAAAGAAGTTAGAGGATGAGAAATAGAAAGGAAGAAACTTACAATAGAAGGAGAAGAACAGAAACACAACACAGAATCTCACATCGCAGCGGAATAATATATAATATATAACGACTTTTGAAATACAAAATTTAAACTGTATAATATACACTTATCAGAGTATCACTATTAGAGTACAACTTACAACACTGCGGAACAAAACACTATGTAACTAATGCTGAAGCCTCTTGCTCCAAGCTCCTCCAAATATCTGTAAACACCTGAACTACTTAACTGCCCGTACAAATTTAGGCACCCAAGAGTTTAGGTAAAACAAAACAAAATAAACTCCGGGTCAGTCATGCGACTGGTATGAGTAAACAGTTTAAAACATCTTGCACAAGTAAACGAAATGTCATAAGACCACGCTGTATAACGGAACGGGTTTTTCCCTTATGAGAATCCAACATATCTTTATATCAAAAACCTTTTGATATTATAATAATGCCTATCAACCACAATATAATAATCATCTAGCAGAAACGCTTTCATATCACGTTCAACATATATAGTATACAATCAAAACCGCAAGCACGTATTGGGTAATGGATTTCCAACTATGACAAGGTATGGAACCACCTGCCGCTGGTGTATCTCTAGAGGAGAATACACCGAGTTCAACAAGAACATCTTGCAACTCAGCCACACATGACCGACCACTCATTTTGCTTGAGTGTATCGAATGTATATCACCAACGGTTGGGATCAGCAACTGTTTCCCGAATGGGACAACATCGACAATAGATTTTAAGAAGTAAATGAAACTCTAGATCAGGTGACTATACACCCTAATAGGTGCGACCTACATAGCCATGCTGCCTGTTCGATTTTTGTCATTTCCCGGTTGTTGAGGCCAGAGGCTACGGTTTCTTTCCATTCATTGATAACACGATCACTTTGAATGTCACATTATCAGATCCGTTAATCACTAATTGATCTGCACAAATATTCTGGATATTATGCAAAGGGAATAAATCTGTTACAACCATATATATTTATACCGACCAACCCATTCGAACATTCGAAATATTCTGTCATACATTCGTCCATATACGTTCGTTCTGGGGCTGAACGAAACCGAAGGCACTATTCAGTATATCCATCCTAGGCAATCTCTACTTAGGACTTATACAACAGCCCTTGCACTTTACTTCGTCTTCAATTTCTATGGCATATATGATCCGCAACGCTTATGCCAATATGGAGTGGTTCTTTGGATAAGAATCCAACCGGTCTCTCCATATTAACAACGTAAAAATGGTCAAAACTTTGATAGTCGGTGATTTAACTATCAAATGAAAAATGTTCGTGTACACACAATGATCTTATTTCCAAATGGAATTATCGATCACATCATCAAACACACACATATATATATATATGTATATTCATATTTCCTTATTTTCTATATTAAGAAAATATATGTTATTAACTCTGGAAACATTCCCACTGCATATTTACATATCACTATTCTTCCACATCTGTTAGACTCTAACTGTAAACTAGTAAGAGAACAATTCCTAAGTATAAACCCCGAAGGCCGAAACCAACATCAGATCGATACTCAAAAAGTCGTTCAACTCAACTAATTTCCAGTCAGTTTCTAATTCTGCTTAACTCTATTTCTTTAACTCCATTGATTAACTTCTTATCAACATGATCAATTTAAATCTGCAAATCATTTACTTCTAAATCATCGTTCACTTTGAAACGTATATCTCCCAGGATTTTACTTATAAAATTCCTTTTCGTTTATAATATCCTATTTTAAGTTCGCTTCATTATCGAATTCTATATATATATATATCGATATATCGATTTCTAGTTTATCAAATCTTCTTAAAAATATTCTAACTCCTTAAATTCTCGGAAAAATTCGCCATAACCTCCTTTGTAACGGGAGCATTGGGAAAATCCCCAAACCACCACACAGGCCCTCTCTAATAAAAAGAAAAAGGAAAAGCCAAGCGGGTAGCCGATACGGCGCATAAAATCTCATATTCAGTTTAAATACGTACGTTTTTGTCGAGCATTATATTTATATCTCTTCTAACACTTCATTCCAAACCTGTCTCATACATACTTATCTAATTCCAATTTATTCTAACCCAAACCAATCGTTTTAACTCAATTTGTCAATTACGTTGCTAGTTAACTCTTTTTCCTATTTCACATAACATGTTCAAATATATTTTAATCTACTCATGAACCAAATCTAATTCTATTTTTTTAGCTCGTTTCCTTATCGACTTCTATATTCAAATTCCAATTCAATTCTATTTGAATTTCCCATATTCAAATTCCATTTCAATTCTATTTGAATTCTATTTTTAAATTCATATTTGCATTCAAATATTCAAATTATCTCTTGATAATTTACTCATTATATTTATAAACACCCTTTTATAAATTTCCTTGTTTTATTTAAACAAGTCTATTTCGAAATCTATTTAAAAATTCCAATTCTATTTTAGAAAAATAGAATTTCCCTTTTAAATCTCAAATATCCCTTTTAAATCTCAAATATCCCTTTTAAATCTCAAATATCCCTTTCAGGACAATTTTATAAATTAACACTTAGGCCCAGTGATATTTAAATATCAAACAACCAATTATTTATTTTTATAACACATCATATATGATAGTATATATGTAAACAAATAAACAAATAGATAATATATTTTTGAGGGATCCAGTTGGATCCCTCCAACCTATTTTCCTGCATCCAAATATATTAGTCAACATAAATAATACCCATCCTGCTTCGAGGCAGGATATCGCGGTATGAAGGTCATCCACTAATATATATTTGTGGGGCGCATAAGGAAATCAACCGTTATGAAACTGCGGGCATCCGCTAATGAGACTGCGGGAACAATCCAACCATCAACCTAATATATATATAATAGTCAACCCTAAATAACTAATATATTTAAAGCAACCAGAAAATTCCAAATAAGCAACAACAATTATTTTTAACGACATAAAAATAATTCTAATTAAGGTGAGTGAGATTTACTCACCGTGGTTTTTATTGCCGAATATCCAATGAAACCAATTATCTCGGTTTCACAGTGATTTCTCCAACCGTCTATTTTTTTTTCAAATGTAAATACAATATAAATAAAATTTCACTTATTTAATTTGACAAATTAAATTTAATTAAATTCCACTTGTAAATTAATTCCAATTTGAACATTAACCTTACTAAACTATTAGTCTACAAAATTTATTCCTTATAACTAATTTCCTTCAGAAGGACAAATTAGATAAACTAATTTACTTCAATCAAATTTTCAATTATATAAAAAGTTTCCATATATTTAAATTATAATGATTTCACACGAATGAAATACCTAAGTTAATTTCCTATCTTTGAAATAATTTTCACACCTTAATCACTTAAGTAAATTAATTTCACCTTACTGAGCCTAAAATTCCTTGACTAAAATAAACAAATTAAAAACTTAATTCTAAATTAATTATTAAACAAATTACCTTACTCTTGCAACCCACTCGACCAATCCACGAACCAACTCAACAACCGTTGATTGATGAGTATGGAAACAACCCCAAACTGAAACCAGCCTCCCATACTCCCAACATCCATTTCGGCAATTTGTCGAACACTACATGGACAATCTCCTATTCCAATTTAGACTGCTGTTCCCTTGCCTGACTATCACCACCACTAACGTTGGAGCTCACCGGAGACCATGCCAGCCCCTAGCCTCAATCGTCTCCCCTTCCACTCTGCATCAGAACGTTGAACTCCAAACCAGTGTGACCTTCCAGAAACTCGCATTGACCTTCCAACTTCTTCATCTCCTGGAGAAACGCGACCTTGACTCCCCTCCTCACTTATACGCGAGCGCATCCAGTCACCTCTCCAGTGATCGGAGTTCACCAGACTTCGCCAGGTTGTTGAGCAACCCTACCTCGACCTATAGCTCCTTGCGTTACTTGGAATTGAACCTCAAATCGCCCTCCGAGTTTTCCAGATTCAAGCGCGAGCCTCTTTGATGTCGAGTAACTCTCCGTTCAACTGCGGATTGATTGATTCGAACTGGGTTTTGATTTTAACCATTTCTCTCCTGAAGTATCGATTTTTATGGCTTTGATTTCGAAGGGAAACAAAGTCCGGGCCTTATTCTTTTTGTTGGGAAAATAAGAGGAAAACAAGGGGCCACGGATTGTTTTATCCTGTGGTGAGGAAAAGAAGACGAGGTGTTCTCTTGTCCATAACAAGATAGGCAATTTATGATAATTTTTATTTTTATTTTAATTCGTTAAAAATCGGTATCCTTAAATTTAAATAGACCCTGATTCTGAACTCCTCTCTGAACCACACAACTGACGATTTTAGGGTAATACCCCTATTTCGGACACACTGAGATAGGTCACGAAGTCCAATTCGATCATCTGTAGAAGATATTAATTTAAATCAGTAAATTAAATTCAATACAATTTATTTCTTCGATAATAAATTAATATTATTATTCCAATTTAAACTGATGTTTGTATTGATCATCTGAAGTGTAATTTAATTCAGAATTAAATCTGAATTCAATTAACTTCGAATTCGATATCAATTTAAATTAAATCATGTTCGATTTTTAAATTGATAACTTAATATAAATTTCCATTTATATCCTCAACTCAATATTTAAATCCATATTAAATATTAAAATTAGTTGACCGAAAACCCGGGTCATTACAATCTTTCCCCCTTAAAAGAATTTCGTCCCCGAAATTACTAAGGTAGGAAAAGTGCCACAAGCCTATTTACTTTTAAAAAACTTACTTATGTTGAACTCAACATTTCATACATTTACAATTTTAGTTCCAACCAAACTTGTGGTTTTCATTCATATGCATCCAAATTGATTCTAAATCAATTTATCCACTTTGATTTATTTAACTTGCTTTAAGTTAAATTTTAATTCCAGAATTCAAATCCCCAGATTTTTATTTCAAATCCTTTTGAAATCCCATAAATATAGAAATATATTTATTTTCAATTCAAAACATTTGAATTTTAAACAAACTTTTTTCCTCAAAAACTTTTCTAAGGTAGCAATCCATCACTTAGAAACCCGAAAATGAACACTGATGATGTTGCAATTATCATCAGAATTATTTTCTAGCCACTGAAGTGAGTTCAGTGCTTAATTACTTTCAAAATCCATTCAAAAATGGTTTTTATTCACAAATCCTTTCAAAACAAAGCACTATTGCTTTAATATACTTTGGAAAATATTTTCCTAACTTCCCAGGATTTAAATTCCAAATTCTGCTTTGAATTCAATTTTAATTCATCTCATTTGTATATTTGATTCTTATACAAATTATAACTGGTTATACATAACCATTTCAATTTTATAATCTTATTTGATTATAATTTTATCATCTAACACAACCATATACTAGAATAATTTAAGAAATTTTTTCCTTTTCTATCAAAATAGGATTTAGGGTAAAATTATTTCATTTACCTACTGTAAAAAAAAATATCGTGTTCAATCTTCTGTTTAAGTATTTACAAACTCTTATCGACGTCGTGGCGTCCCATGATTCGATCAGAATTCATAAACCACTCAACAGACTAGCCAACACAATATAAAACATTTTTTTTCACGTATATATCAATTAACAAATACGCACTCTCATATATATATACACTCAACTCATTCTAGGATACTATTGATCCTATCTCTAATGAGCACATGCCACACAAGCCTAGGTATTCACTCAACCTAAGCTCTGATACCAACTGTAATGACCCGCAAATCAGTACTATCAGAGTTGACTAAATACAACACACGTCTAACCCAAATTGCACAGAAATACGAATTATTAATAGAAAGAAGTTAGAGGATGAGAAATAGAAAGGAAGAAACTTAGAATAGAAGAAGAAGAACAGAAACACAACATAGAATCTCACATCACAGCGGAATAATATATAATATATAACAGCTTTTGAAATACAAAATTTGAACTGTATAACATACACTTATTAGAGTATCACTATTAGAGTACAACTTACAACACAGTGGAACAAAACTCTATATAACTAACGATGAAGCCTCCTGCTCCAAGCTCCTCCAAATATCTGTAAACACCTGAACTACTTGACTTCCCGTACAAATTTAGTCACCCAAGTGTTTAGGTAAAACAAAACAAAATAAACTCCAGGTCAGTCATGGGACTGGTATGAGTAAACAGTTTAAAACAACTTGCACAAGTAAACGATATCTCATAAGACCACGCCGTATAACGGAATGGGTTTTTCCCTTATGAGAATCCAAAATATCATTATATCAAAAACCTTTTGATATTATAATAATGCCTATCAACCACAATATAATAATCATCTAGCAGAAACGCTTTCATCTTACGTTCAACATATATAGTATACAATCAAAACCGCAAGCACGTATTGGGTAATGGATTTCCAACTATGACAAGGTATGGAACCACTTGCCACTGGTGTATCTCTAGAGGAGAATACACCGAGTTCAACAAGAACATCTTGCAACTCAGCCACACATGACCGACCACTCATTTCGCTTGAGTGTATCGAATGTATATCACCAACGGTTGGGATCAGCAACCGTTTCCCAAATGGGACAACATCGACAATAGATTTTTAGAAGTAAATGAAACTCTAGATCAGGTGATTATACACCCTAATAGGTGCGACCTACATTGCCATGCTGCCTGCCCGATTTTTGTCATTTCCATGTTGTTGAGGCCAGAGGCTACGATTTCTTTCCATTCATTGATAACACGAGCACTTTGAATGCCACATTATCAGATCCGTTAATCACTAATTGATCTGCACAAATATTCTGGATATTATGCTAAGGGAATAAATTCGTTGCAACCATATATATTTATACAGACCAACCCATTCGATCATTGGAAATATTCTGTCAGGCATTTGTCTATATACGTTCGTTCTGGGGCTGAACGAAATCGAAGGCACTATTCAGTATATCCATCCTAGGCAATCTCTACCAAGGACTTATACAACAGCCCTTGCACTTTACTTCGTCTTCAATATCTTTGGCATATATGATCCGCAACGCTTATGCCAATACGGAGTGGTTCTTTGGATAAGAATCCAACCGATCTCTCCATATTAACAACGTAATAATAGTCAAAACTTTGATAGTCGGTGATTTAACTATCAAATGAAAAATGTCCGTGTAAACACAACGATCTTATTTCCAAATGGAATTATCGATCACATCATCAAACATATATATATATATATATATATATATATTCATATTTCCTTATTTTCTATATTAAGAAAATATATGTTATTAACTCTGGAAACATTCCCATTGCATATTTACATATCACTATTCTTCCACATCTATCAGACTCTAACTGTAAACTAGTAAGAGAACAATTCCTAAGTATAAACCCCGAAGGCCGAAACCAACATCAGATCGATACTCAAAATGTCGTTCAACTCAACTAATTTCCAGTCAGTTTCTAATTCTGCTTAACTTTATTTCTTTAACTCCATTGATTAACTTCTTATCAACATGATCAATTTAAATCTGCAAATCATTTGCTTTTAAATCATCGCTCACTTTGAAACGTATATCTCCCAGGATTTTACTTATAAAATTCCTTTTCGTTTATAATATCCTATTATAAGTTCGCTTCATTATCGAATTCTATATATATCGATATATCGATTTCTAGTTTATCAAATCTTCTAAAAAAATATTCTAACTCCTTAAATTCCCGGAAAAATTCGCCATAACCTCCTTTTTACCGGGAGCATCGGGAAAATCCCCAAACCGCCACACAGGCCCTTTCTAATCAAAAAGAAAAAGGAAAAGCCAAGCGGGTAGCTGATACGGCGCATAAAATCTCATATTCAATTTAAATACGTACCTTTTTGTCGAGCATTATATTTATATCTCTTCTAACACTTCATTCCAAACCTGTCTCATTCATACTTATCTAGTTCCAATTTATTCTAACCCAAACCAATCGTTTTAACTCAATTTGTTAATTACGTTGCTAGTTAACTCTTTTGCCTATTTCACATAACATGGTCAAATATATTTTAATCTACTCATGAACCAAATCTAATTCTAATTTTTTAGCTCGTTTCCTTATCGACTTCTATATTCAAATTCCAATTCAATTCTATTTGAATTTCCCATATTCAAATTCCATTTCAATTCTATTTGAATTCTATTTTTAAATTCATATTTGCATTCAAATATTCAAATTATCTCTTGATAATTTACTCATTATATTTATAAACACGCTTTTATAAATTTCCTTGCTTTATTTAAACAAGTCTATTTCGAAATCTATTTAAAAATTCCAATTCTATTTTAGAAAAATAGAATTTCCCTTTTAAATTTAAATATCCCCTTTAAATCTCAAATATCCCTTTCAGGACATTTTTATAAATTAACACTTAGGCCCAGTGATATTTAAACATCAAACAACCAATTATTTATTTTTCTAACACATCATATATGAAAGTATATATGCAAATAAATAAACAAACAGATAATATATTTTTGAGGGATCCAGTTGGATCCCTCCAACCTGTTTTCCTGCATCCAAATATATTAGTCAACATAAATAATATCCATCCTGTTTCGAGGCAGGATATCGCGGTATGAAGGTCATCCACTAATATATATTTGTGGGGCGCATAGGGAAATCATCCGCTATGAAACTGCGGGCATCCGCTAATGAGATTGCGGGAACAATCCAACCATCAACTCAATATATATATATATATATAATAGTCAACCCTAAATAACTAATATATTTAAAGCAACCAGGAAAATCCAAATAAGCAACAACAATTATTTTTAACGACATAAAAATAATTCTAATTAAGGTGAGTGAGCTTTACTCACCGTGGTTTTTATTGCCGAATATCCAATGAAGCCAATTATCTCGGTCTCACAATGATTTCTCCAACCGTCTGTTTTTTTTCAAATGTAAAAACAATATAAATAAAATTTCACTTATTTAATTTGACTAATTAAATCTAATTAATTGACACTTGTAAATTAATTCCAAATTGAACATTAACCTTACTAAACTATTAGTCTACAAAATTTATTCCTTATAACTAATTTCCTTTAGATGGACTGATTAGATAAACTAATTTACTTCAATCAAATTTCCAATTATATAAAAAGTATCCATATATTTAATTTTTAATGATTTCACACGAATGAAATACCTAAGTTAATTTCCTATCTTTGAAATAATTTTCACACCTTAATAACTTAAGTAAATTAATTTCACCTTACTGAGCCTAAAATTCCTTGACTAAAATAAAAAAATTAAAAACTTAATTCTAAATTAATTATTAAACAAATTACCTTACTCTTGCAACCCACTCGACCAATCCACTAACCAGCTCAACAACCGTTGACCGATGAGTATGGAAACAACCCCAAACTGAAATCTGCCTTCCATACTCCCAACATCCATTTCGGCAATTTGTCGAACACCACATGGACAATCTCCTATTCCAATTTAGATTGTTGTTCCCTTGCCTAACTATCACCACCACTAATGCTGGAGCTCACCGGAGACCATGACAACCCCTAGCCTCAATCGTCTCCCCTTCCACTCTGCATCAGAATGTTGAACTCCAAACCAGCGTGACCTTCTAGAAACTCGCATCGACCTTCCAACTTCTTCACCTCCTGGAGAAACGTGACCTTAACTCCCCTCCTCACTCATACGCGAGCGCATCCAGTCACCTCTCCAGTGATCGGAGTTCACCAGACTTCGCCAGGTTGTTGAGCAACCCTACCTCGACCTATAACTCCTCGCATTACTTGGAATTGAACCTCAAATCGCCCTCCGAGTTTTCCAGATTCAAGCGCGAGCCTCTTTGATGTCGAGTAACTCGTCGTTCAACTGCAAATTGATTGATTCGAACTGGGTTTTGATTTTAACCATTTCTCTCCTGAAATATCGATTTTTATGGCTTTGATTTCGAAGGGAAACAAAGTACGGGCCTTATTCTTTTTGTTGGGAAAATAAGAGGAAAACAAGGGGCCACAGATTGTTTTATTCTGTGGTGAGGAAAAGAAGACGAGTTGTTCTCTTGTACATAACAAGATAGGCAATTTGTAACACCCCACATCCGTTAAGGTCACTCACAAGGGGAATGCCTTAACTTCAATGGAGCATTATAGGTACTGGAACATAAATATTACAAGACAGACATATATAAAACAACGGATAGTAAAGTGGAAGTGCTTCAAATAATTTATTAAATATAATTGTTTACAATAAAAGCCCATCAACTTCCAATACCCAATTACATAGTTAAAATATCTATCTTGCTCAAAAACAAAGAAGCATAAAATAAGTTGTAGTATTCCCCAATAAAGCAAAGCAAGCCATAGCCAAGAGAAATCCAAGCCATACATGAAAGAGCCTTGGGGCTTGGTAACATCCGAACTAAGCTGTATTCCCACCCTACGAACCAGAGGGGGGAACGGAAGAAAAAGAGGCGAAACAAAACGGATCAGTCATAAAGACTGAGTAAGTCCTAGTGACTTTCAGCATAGAAACAGGTAAAGATAACAAGGCATGAATAAACTGAAAGTAAACATAAGCATGATGACAAGATAAGCTACAGGAAAAATAACTAAGAATAACCTCATATGATTTTTGTCAAGTATAACATCGCAAGGTTCCCATTCAAGATAAACTAAGTATAAATTCGCTAGATTTCTATCAAGCATCGCAAGATTTCTCTGCTTCACCATTAAAATATTCCTATGATATCTATTTGCTCTGCACTACCCGTACTAGTATCCCAACCCGTGTCATGTGTTGACTATAAAATAATCCATTGCCCAATGTCATGAAATGACCCATTACTTGGTCTCACGAAACGATCTATTAATCGATCGGCTCCCTACAAGTCCTATCTCATTCATGTGTCTGTGTCATACGACCCTATCACGAATGTAGTCACCTGTGCTAGGTCCACCATAGGGTGTATCAAGCCCTAGGGTGCCAACCACCGACACGAATCAAGCACGCACAGTGTAAACCTACTGGTGCCCAATGCCTGCTTTTTCAACTCCGGACTACGTGCACGACCATAGTCCGCCTGAACCTACAATGGCGCTCCAACTCACCCGTCGTTCTGGTCGCTAACAATCAGCCCAGTAATTGTGCCCTACCCTGCCTAGTTCCAGGGTACCATGATACATCTAGTGGGTTACTGCTGAAAAGGACCGCGTAACTAGGGTTTCCGTCTAGCAGGATAAGTGTTGTCATTTAAATTCGAGACTTAACCCCATCAGTCAAGCAGGTTAAGCGTGGTCATTCAAGTTCGTGACTTAACCCGTCTACGTGTCATGTCAAATTGGCTAAGTGTTGTCGTTCAAGTTCATGACTTAGCCCTACGAATCATGTGTCAAGTTGGTTAAGTATGTTCAAGCGGTTCATGACTTAACCCTATCAAGTCATCGTGTCAAATTGGTTAAGTATATTCAAGCGGTTCATGACTTAACCCTATCAAGTCATCGTGTCAAATTGGTTAAGTATACTCAAGTGGTTCATGACTTAACCGTACCAAATCAATGTATCAAATTGGTTAAGTATATTCAAGCGGTTCATGGCTTAAACCTATAAAGTCATCGTGTCAAATTGGTTAAGTATACTCAAGTGGTTCATGACTTAACCCTATCAAGTCATCGTGTCAAATTGGTTAAGTATACTCAAGTGGTTCATGACTTAACCCTATCATGTGGAATTAATTCATTAATGCACCCCAACCTCTCACATCAGACCTATTGTTGTGGTCACTGGATATGCCGGCCGGTTCCGGGCAGAATTACACCACAACTCAGTCTGACCTCGGGTTTTCAAGTGCGATATGACCAACTACCCACATTGGATCCTATTGTTTGCAGTAACCGGATTTGCCGGGCGGTTTCGGGCAGAATTACACTGCAAACTCAACCCAACCTCGAGTTGGCCATTTTCAAGTTCATTCTAAGTGTCATGTCCATGTTCAAGTTTCATGTCAAGTTTCCTGGTGAGTTTCATGTCCATATCCAGGTTCAGGTTATAATAGTGTTCATGTTTCAAGTTTTGCCTTTTATCAAGTTCATAATTCATGTTCATAACCAATTCATGTTTTTCCTATTCTACCCAAATCATATTCCAATCGCACGTGAACGTGAATCGATCCATACTACAAATAAATCCAAACCTCAGAATAAAGGGAATAACATCAAAACTATGATAGGCAAGAGGGACGAGCATAAAGCGATAAAAGGGGTTACAAGACAAGCATGACATAACTTGAGATAATTTGTTATAACATCACTGGCATATAGGATTTCAAATCTAGCAAGATACGGCGATAGTCATGGTAAACGCTGACATAAAAGAATAGGCATGCAAAAGCAAGCCAAATACAAGGATAATGGATCCAATGGTTTTGGTGTACATAATAGCGAATAAACTAAGCAAGTCACACCCTAGGTATACGATCCAACAAAATGCCAATTCGGTGCACATCATGGTTTTCAACTATAGTGTTATGGGCATGAACAATCAACTATAATAGTCTTAGGCAATTAACCCCAATAGTCATAGGTAGAAATCTCATAGTTATGAATCGTAAGTGACTCATCACAATAATCATGGATAATTATCAAAAATAGTTCTAGGCAAATAGTCATAGGCAATTAACAGTAATAGTTTCAAAGTCATGGTCATAGATAATGGCCTTATGTTCATAATCATAGGTAATAATTCTCATAGTCAAGAGTCATAGGTGATTAGCCACAATTGTCCTCGTCATAGTCATAGACATAGTCTTATGTTCATAGTCATAGGCATAGTCTTATGTTCTTAGTCATGGGCATAGGCATAGTCTTATGTTCTTAGTCATTGGCATAGGCATAGTCTTATGTTCATCGTCATAGTCATAGGCATAGGCAAAACCTTATGTCCACAGTCATAGGCAAATTAAGGTTATAGACATGAAAGAATTTGATTTGCAACATGAATAGGCCCCAAATAGAAATATTCCCACAAGTCATGATCCAAGAATTTATGTTACAATCTAGCGTTTGAATAATAAACTAGTTCCAATAACATGAACGGGCATGGTTTAGTCGATAAGAAATAACGCAAAATCATAGATTCAAGAAGAGACAAGAACAAATCCAAATAGATAATCAAGCTTAGGTCCATTTTCATTCCATGTCCATATTAAATTTAACAAGTTTAAATCTCAAAGTAACTGGAACTTACAGATCACGGTCTAAGAAATTGAGATGCAGAAGTTGAATCTAGAAACTAGTAGTCGATTTGTTGAATCGATGAATTCTGATTTGATTGCAGAAGCAAGCCCCCAATATGCAATTCCTAGCCGTAGTCTTCAAGAATTAGCCTTCGTGTTTTACTTTAATTTATTTAATTGTTTTTCTCAGAGGCAGCATAAGGACAGAAAGAATTGGTGTAGAGAGAATGAGGCTAGGAGGCTGCTTATATAGGTTTAGAGTCACGAATCTAGTCAGAAAATTGGTCCAAATACATCAGAATGAACCCAGGATGAAAACCAGTTTTTGGTACCAGGTCGACACCCAGGTCGACTCTATGGTCGACCTGGTCCTGGGCAGGTCGACTCTAGGGTCGACCACCCAGTCGACTTCGTCCTGGGTAGGTCGACTCTAGGGTCGACCACCCAATCGACCTGGTTCTGGGTGGGAAATTTCCCACCTAGTCTGTTCTGCGTTTTGGATTCGAAATTTGAATTCGAATTCGAGCTGTTTTGAACTCTGAAAATTTCTGAAACTTTGGAGGGCCATATCTTGGTCATACGGACTCCGATTTTCAAAAACTCAGACTCGATTTCATGCAGAATTCTGAGACGAATGCAATGGCACAACCCGTTTCCCTTGATTCTTATTTTAAAATTTAATTCTGCCCTGATTTATGGTTTTAACATGTTGTTAAAATTCGTGTTGTTACATTCTCCCCTCCTTAAAGGATTTCGTCCTCGAAATCTTCAAGTTAAGAAGAATGTGTCCTACCATCCAATCATCCATCTACTCAATCATCAATTACAGACATCCATTGTCCTTAAGAGATTTCTAATGTCGTATGAACATATGTAGAAAGTGTGTGTATATATTCCTTATCTAATGCAAATGATCAGGCCTGGTTGATCTTCTTAATGCAAAATATGTTTAGTGCCATGAATCCAACATGTATGCAAATAGGCCTAGTCACAATAACACTACATGTGTGCACAAACATCCCTCCATATGCAACATCCACATGATAACCCATTCAAATTCATCCATAAACAAGTATAAACACTCATGCATATGCAATATGAAAATGTGTCTGAGCCGATCTAGTGCCTAACGTGTAAATGCATCCACGAGCAACCACTAGCAACCGCTTGCAACCACCTGCAACCATAAATCATAACATGTCTCAAACACATGTTTACATCCAATTGTTCCTACCTAAAGATATAGTTGAATGATAGAAGCAAGTAAAAACTTTGTGCCCATTATGCAATGTCAAAACTGGAAATCTATGTCACATATATACTGATTTGGAGAAGAACTCCCTAAGCACCAGCCCCGAAGACCGAAATCAACATCAGGCTGACACCCAAAGAATTACTCAACCCAACCAATATATATGATTCTAGGAAACTAAGCATGATGGACTCCTTTTAGGTCACAAGGAAACCCCTTCCTAAAACCAACCCGTATCTTATAAAACCCAAAGAGTTTAGACAACCCAACGGACACCCTCAAGCCCCAAAATGTATTACCAACAGACGAGTCATGCTCCCTATGGGGTTTCTAACAGAAATGGAGACCGAGAGGATATACTTGAAAGATAGCATTTAAATAAGCTCTACAGGAAAAGAGGGATCAAGAATATACTCTTAAAAAGAGATATTATACGCGTATCTAGTCTTCAATCTTCTGAGTCGCATTTCCTTGAGCTTAACTCCATTGTGCTTTCACCGTCTTTAACTTCACAATTTCTTAGCTTCGTAATTCTTGTTTCCAAAATATGAGTTGGAACTCATTCCATTGTTGCCTCTCGTTCCACTTTTACTTATTCTTCTTCTAGTGTACTCGGCTTAAACATAACTGCGTACTCATGGTTTCATGCAAGCTCTCCAAAATTCACTAGTAAATCCTGGATCTCGTTTACTCACTATAAGGTATTCCACGCGGAAGAACTATCTCTTGAAAACAAACAAATGTCAACCAAGTTGCCAAATGTACTTACTAAGGTGATTTTCTATAACTCGTGCATAAGCGAAATGAACCATCCGCCTTAGTGGCGAACACTACTCGAGCGGATCGATAAATGTATCAAGAGATTCTAGGTAACTAAAAATGGAAGAACCCTAAGGGTTACACTAGACTTCGAGGGCATTACCAAGGCAAGTCAAGCGTCTAACTACCCTCTTTTCATACTCGAGAATGGTACCATTTCTGGACAACCATTCCATCCCTAGAATCAACCCATAGCCCAAAAATATAAACTTTACTTCTAAACTCAACACTTAGCATAGACATTCTCAAATCCAAAAAGGTCATGAATAAATGATCCGATTCCCCAACAGGATTTGAGACAAAAAAGGGATCCTCTACTACGCTAGTACTAAGGTGCAGAGACT
The DNA here is from genome assembly GCA_030737875.1 of Allium sativum. Taxonomy (NCBI): domain Eukaryota; kingdom Viridiplantae; phylum Streptophyta; class Magnoliopsida; order Asparagales; family Amaryllidaceae; genus Allium; species Allium sativum. The sequence goes on from CM060918.1 coordinate 674,061,729, forward strand.
CAACTATCGAAGCAGAATTAAAAGGATGCAATGTACAAAAACAAAGTTCCCACGGTATGATAGAAAAGAGAAGCTAAACTTTTAATACAAACGTTACCACCTCTCTTAGGTATGCTAGTAGTGAGAGCATACAATTTCCCTCTCGACGATCTTGTTCTTTGCCCTTGTCCTTGTCCTATGATACTTAACTACATGTCCCTTTTTGCCATACCAACGATGTTCTTTCTTGTCATGGGTTTTATTATTCTTTTACTTTGACCTCTTTCCTTTCACCTTTTCCTCTATCGTGGATTAAGCCATATCAACAAGTTTCTCATCCTTAGGCTTGTGTTCTTTATCCTCGTTCTTACTATCCTTGTATAGCTTGTTGACAAGTTTCTCAAAAGCTACCTCCATCGCACGACAACCATACAAAGCTTGAATTAAGATTAGTCGCAAGTGAAACTACTGCGGCTACGGATGGAGGTTGGGCACTCCTTTGTCCTCTAACATGTGTCATATGCCTACAAACTATGGTGAAAAAGAAACAGAGAAGAGACTCAAGAAGAGAATCAAAAGATAGTGCATATGGCTTTGGGGAATATGCCTTTCGTAAAACAAAACTTTTCTTTAGCAAAATGATTCTTTGTAAACGTTTTGAAAATTGTTTCAAAAGGTTTTTAAAAGCTTTTGCCCAGTCTGGTAACCTTCTGCTCTGATACCAAATGTAACACCCCACATCCGTTAAGGTAACTCACAAAGGGAATGCCTTAACTTCAATGGAGCATTATGGGTACTGGAACAGAAATATTACAAGACAGACATATATAAAATAACGGAAAGTAAAGTGTAAGTGCTTCAAATCATTTATTAAATATAATTGTTTACAATAAAAGTCCATCAACTTCCAATACCCAATTACATAGTTAAAATATCTGTCTTGCTCAAAAACAAAGAAGCATAAAATAAGTTGTAGTATTCCCCAATAAAGCAAAGCAAGCCATAGCCAAGAGAAATCCAAGCCGTACATGAAAGAGCCTTGGAGTTTGGTAACATCCGAACTAAGCTGTATTCCCACCGTGGGAACCTGGGGGGGAGTGGGGGAAATGGAAGAAAAAGAGGCGAAACAAAACGGGTTAGTCATAAAGACTGAGTAAGTCATAGTGACTTTCATCATAGAAATAGGTAAAGATAACATGGCACGAATAAACTGAAAGTAAACATAAGCATGATGACAAGATAAGCTACAGGAAAAATAACTAAGAATAACCTCATATGATTTTTGTCAAGTATAACATCGCAAGGTTCCCATTCAAGATAAACTAAGAATAAATTCGCAAGATTTCTATCAAGCATCGCAAGATTTCTCTGCTTCACCATTAAAATATTTCTATGATATCTATTTGCTCTGCACCACCCGTACTAGTATCCCAAACCGTGTCATGTGTTGACTATAAAATGATCCCTTGCCCAATGTCATGAAATGACCCAATACTTGGTCTCACGAAATGATCTATTAATCGATCGGCTCCCTACAAGTCCTATCTCGTTCATGTGTCTGTGTCAAACGGCCCTATCACGAATGTAGTCACCTGTTCTAGGTCCACCATAGGGTGTATCAAGCCCTAGGGTGCCAACCACCGACACAAATCAAGCACGCACAGTGTAAACCTACTAGTGCCCAATGCCTGCATTTTCAACTCCGAACTACGGGCACGACCATAGTCCGCCTGAACCTACAATGGCGCACCAACTCAGCCGTCGTTCTGGTCGCTTACAATCAACCCAGTAATCGTTCTCCACCGGGCCTAGTTCCAGGGTACCATGATACATCTAGTGGGTTACTGCTGAAAAGGACCGCGTAACTAGGGTTTCCGTCCAGTAGGTTAAGTGTTGTCATTTAAATTCGAGACTTAACCCCATCAGTCTAGCAGGTTAAGTGTGTTCATTCAAGTTCGTGACTTAACCCGTCTACGTGTCATGTCAAATTGGCTAAGTGTTGTCGTTCAAGTTCATGACTTAGCCCTATGAATCATGTGTCAAGTTGGTTAAGTATGTTCAAGCGGTTCATGACTTAACCCTATCAAGTCATCGTGTCAAATTGGTTAAGTATATTCAAGCGGTTCATGACTTAACCCTATCAAGTCATCGTGTCAAATTGGTTAAGTATACTCAAGTGGTTCATGACTTAACCCTACCAAATCATTGTATCAAATTGGTTAAGTATACTCAAGTGGTTCATGACTTAACCCTATCAAGTCATCGTGTCAAATTGGTTAAGTATATTCAAATGGTTCATGACTTAACCCTATCATGTGGCATTAATTCATTAATGCACCCCAACCTCTCACATCAGACCTGTTGTTGTGGTCACTGGATATGCCGGGCGGTTCCGGGAAGAATTACACCACAACTTAGTCTGACCTCGGGTTTTCAAGTTCGATATGACCAACTACCCACATTAGATCCTATTTTTTGCAGTAACTGGATTTTCCGGGCGGTTCCGGGCAGAATTACACTGCAAACTCAACCCAACCCCGAGTTGGCCATTTTCAAGTTCATTCTAAGTGTCATGTCCATGTTCAAGTTTCAAGTCAAGTTCGTGTCAAGTTTCCTGGTGAGTTTCATGTCCATATCCAGGTTCAGATTATAACAGCGTTCATGTTTCAAGTTTTGCCTTTTATCAAGTTCATAATTCATGTTCATAACCAATTCATGTTTTGCCTATTCTACCCAAATCGTCTTCCCATCGCACGTAAACGTGAATCGATCCATACTACAAATAAATCCAAACCTCAGAATAAAGGGAATAACATCAAAACTATGATAGGCAAGAGGGACGAGCATAAAGCGATAAAAGGGTTTACAAGACTAGCATGACATAACTTGAGATAATTGGTTATAACATCACTGGCATATAGGATTTCAAATCTAGCAAGATAAGGCGATAGTCTTGGTAAACGCTGACATAAAAGAATAGGCATGCAAAATCAAGCCAAATACAAGGATAATGGATCCAATGGTTTTGGTGTACATAATAGCGAATAAACTAAGCAAGTCACACCCTAGGTATACGATCCAACAAAATGCCAATTCAGTGCACATCATGATTTTCAACTATAGTGTTATGGGCATGAACAATCAACTACAATAGTCTTAGGCAATTAACCCCAATAGTCATAGGTAGAAATCTCATAGTTATGAAACGTAAGTGACTCATCACAATAATCATGGAAAATTATCAAAAATAGTTCTAGGAAAATAGTCATAGGCAATTAACAGTAATAGTTTCAAAGTCATGGTCATAGATAATGGCCTTATGTTCATAATCATAGGTAATAATTCTCATAGTCAAGAGTCATAGGTGATTAGCCACAATTGTCCTCGTCATAGTCATAGACATAGTCTTATGTTCACTGTCATAGGCATAGTCTTATGTTCTTAGTCATGGGCATATGCATAGTCTTATGTTCTTAGTCATAGGCATAGGCATAGTCTTACGTTCATCGTCATAGTCATAGGCATAGGCAAAACCTTATGTCCACAGTCATAGGCAAATTAAGGTTATAGACATGAAAGAATTTGATTTACAACATGAATAGGCCCCAAATAGAAATATTCCCACAAGTCAAGATCCAAGAATTTATGTTACAATCTAGCGTTTGAATAATAAACTAGGTCCAACAACATGAACGGGCATGGTTCAGTCGATAAGAAATAACGCAAAATCATAGATTCAAGAAGAAACAAGAACAGATCCAAATAAATAATCAAGCTTAGGTCCAATTTCATTTCATTCCATGTCCATATTAAATTTAACAAGTTTAAATCTCAAAGTAACTGGAACTTACAGATCGTGGTCTAAGAAATTGAGATGTAGAAGTCGTCGATTTGTTGAATCGATGAATTCTGATCTGATTGCAAAAGCAAGCCCCCAATATGCAATTCCTAGCCGTAGTCTTCAAGAATTAGCCTTCGTGTTTTACTTTAATTTATTTATTTGTTTTTCTCAGAGGCAACATAAGGACAGAAAGAATTGGTGTAGAGAGAATGAGGCTAGGAGGCTGCTTATATAGGTTTATAGTCACGAATCTAGTCAGAATATTGGTCCAAATACATCAGAATGAACCCAGGCTGAAAACCAGTTTTTGTTACCAGGTCGACACCCAGTTCGACACCCAGGTCGACTCTATGGTCGACCTGGTCCTGGGTAGGTCGACTCTAGGGTCGACCACCCAGTCGACCTGGTCTTGGGTAGGTCGACTCTAGGGTCGACCACCCAGTCGACCTGGTCCTGGGCGGGAAATTTCCCGCCCAGTCTGTTCTGGATTTTGGATTCGAGATTTGAATTCGAATTCGAGCTGTTTTGAACTCTGAAAATTTCTGAAACTTTGGAGGGCCATATCTTAGTCATACAGACTGCGATTTTCAAAAACTCGGACTCGATTTCATGTAGAATTCCGAGACGAACGCAATGGCGCAACCCGTTTCCCTTGATTCTTATTTTAAAATTTTATTCTGCCCTGATTTATGGTTTTAACATGTTGTTAAAATTGGGGTTGTTACACAATTTATGATAATTTTTATTTTTATTTTAATTCGTTAAAAATCGGTATCCTTAAATTTAAATAGACCCTGATTCTGAACTCCTCTCCGACCCAACAACTGACGAGCTTAGGGTAATACCCCTATTTTGGACACACTGGGATAGGTCACGAAGTCCAATTCGATCATCTGTAAAAGATATTAATTTAAATCAGTAAATTAAATTCAATACAATTTATTTCTTTGATATAAATTAATATTATTATTCCAATTTAAACCGACGTTTGTATTGATCATTTGAACTGTAATTTAATTCAGAATTAAATCTGAATTCAATTAACTTCGAATTCGATATCAATTTAAATTAAATCGTGTTCGATTTTTAAATTGATAACTTAATATAAATTTCCATTTATATCCTCAACCCAATATTTAAATCCATATTAAATATTAAAATTAGTTGACCGAAAACCCGAGTCATTACAAAAAATGAAAATGAGATATGAATTTTGGGGGTAAAAGAAAATTTGAGGGTAGCGGATGAATGAAAATTTTGGGAGAGAAACGAAATGAAAATGAAGCGCATGAATGGAAATGTTAGCAGGAAATAGGGTAATCGTACGAGATAGTGATTGGACGGCTGAGATATTGTTTTAGCTAATGGTGAGGATCTCCATGTAAGATGTAGAAAGTCTTCTATAGCAACAATGTACAAAATGTTGTATCGTGTTACATTTGTTTATCTAGAGTAACACATTTTTATGGCTAAGGTAACACTAAAAATACAACGTTGCAGTAGGACCAAAATAGTATAACTATCGGGATATTTTGGCTGGCAACACTGTAAAAACCCGTAACTTCCCCGGTGAGGAAAGCGCGGATAGTTCGAGAACAAGCCACAAAAGAATGCAGACGGGAGAACATTTCATTGTTAATTACAATAATTCCATCAGAATACAAGAATATACAGAGTATGAATAAATAATATACATCACTAATTATCAGAGATTACAATAAATTACATAGCAGCGGAAAATAATACAATACACAACTAGAAGGGATATATGGATACAAAGCTTTCCGGATATCATTCCAGCTGTAAACCAGGATCCTGTGAATATAAATCTGCAAAACCAAAACTACTAGCTGCCCGTGACAAAATAAGGGCACCCAGAGTTTAGGTTAAAACAATAAACTCCAAGTCAGTCATAGGACTGATGTGAGAACTAAAACAGTTATTAATCTTTATTTTCAAAGTAAGGTAAATCAAGGGACCACGCTGTATAACACGGAACGGGTTTCCTCCCAAGAACACCAGTGCATAAAACAACAGCGCAATGCTAAATAAAGAAAAATGAAGCTATTATAAGACCCAGGTCCAATCACACAATGCAACGCAAGCCGGAGGATAGGGTTTTTACCTTATAATAGCCAAGAATGCTTGATACGTTTAAAACAAATCCTTTGATACTGTTATAAGTGCATATTGTATAAAACATCTTCAAATCATAAGTATCAATCATAGACGACATAAGCACCCCATCCCACTATGTCGCCATACTAGGCTCTACAAATAAAACCGGAATACACGTATTGGAAATTGGATTTCCATCATGGTGGCTCCTGATTCGAAAGATCGATCGCGTAATGCAATTCCCCACGGCTTACGTCCCAACAAGAGAAAACACCGTCTGCACATCCGCACTTTTGGGACCAGAGTATCACCGCAGCTTACGTCCCAGCAAGAGAAAACACCGCTTACTCTATATATCCCTGAGCACTAAGCTCATCTCGGTCGACCGAATCCACGACACCACTAAGGTGCCCATCCATTAAAAAGCATACTGATCAAACCATCAGTTTACCACCATACCGGATTGTGAGGCTCGCAAATCAACGTTATACACAAAGCCATGCTATATCAAAGCTGCGCTTTGATCATCATCCAACAAACTTTGCTTTTCACAAAAGTCTGGATCACTGCATCTCAGCATGCCACACTATCAATCCATATCGTACCACTGATTTCTGCCAATATATAACCTCTGAGCTCGTATGTCTCAGAGAAGGGCGTTAAGCAAGAGAATAAATTCCCCGCCGCCAAACAGATATATATTTAGCAGAGATCAACGAATACAATATAAAGGAATACAATGTTAGACACACCATCCATTTACAAGTCCGTTCTAGGTCTGAACGAAACCGGAGGCACTTTCCTCGCATATCCGTCGATCTCCAAATACGTCTGGACGACCACAAACTGATTCCCTCATCTTGGGTGTACAGCCCTATCAAGATCATCAGTAATCACCCTAACGATGTGAAGACTTTCGGTCTTCGACCACCATCATCATCTTCGACTTATCGTTGAATCGGTTATTCAGAATGGGTATAAACCCAGCCTTTCCGAACAACCCGCGTATATTATAAACAAATGTTACACAAACACAACATATGCCTCATTTCAATTCAGCGATCACTAACTGTAAATTAGCAAGAGAACAATTCCCCAAATATTAACCCCGAAGGCCGAAACCAACATCAGATCAATACCCAGGAAACCATTCTTCTTAGCTAACCTACAGTTAGTTTCTAAATTTCACGTTCTTAGGGAAAGGTTCCCATTAATTTTATCAAAGATAAATTCTTTAAAATTTATTCTTTAATCTTCCTATGGATATCATTTCAAACCAAATTATGGTTTTCTAAACTAGTCGGGATTAGCGAACCACACCGAAGTAATTATTTATTTTATTTCCCAATCCCAACCTATTCATTCCATGAAGCAAAACTGGTAATACTCCATATCTAATACCACGGTGTTATCGGTAAAATTAATTACCATTCCACGTCCAAATCTAATTAAAGATTTAACTATCGCTTTGGAGCAAAACTGGTGATACTCCATTCTCGATCTTTTCAATCTAATTAAAGATTCATTCAAACTCCACTTAGTTTTAATCTTTAACTGGGTTAAAGAATCAGTGTCATTTTAAAACACGGTTCGCTATAAACCCAAAATCACAGTACATTTCAATCAGACCCTAACCATAAATTAGCAAATGAGCAATTCCCTAAGTATTACCCCGAAGGCCGAAACCAACATCAGATCAATACCCCAGAAACCATTCAACTTAACTAATCTCCAGTTAGTTTATGATTTTCTTAACTCCTTTGGGTCTAAGAACAGTATTATTGAAGATACCGTTCACGACAACCCAAAATCACATTCTATTAATTATCGGGTTAAAGAACAAGAGTTATATAAAACACTGTTCACGATAAACCCAAAAATCAATACCAATTCAATTCCAATTAAATATTATTTAATTGGTGCACTTCATTAAATCTAAATAAAAAGATTTAATCTTTTCCTCAACTGGGTTTAAGAACAGCGTTAATGATGACGCCATTCACGACAAACCCAAAATCCCATTTGATATTGAATACAAGGCTCTGAATAGAAAATATATCGGCTTATATTCAATATCAAATTCTATGACCAACAAATATCGTATTGGAAATAACGATATAAATAGATATTTCAAATTTCCATAACAATATCTGTATAATCACGAAATCCAACATCGAAATAATCCAAAGATAATTTCAATTCAAATCCATTCCAATTCAATTATTGGAAATCCTGGTTACTTTTAAAACCCTTTCAAATCAAATTTATTTATTTAAAAATAAATAGGATTTTATTTCTAGTTCAAAACTAGTTCATTTCGATAAAAATCTATTTTTATCTTTTCAAATGTGAAGTTTTTCATCACAATTTTCCCAAATCATTTCTTATGATTTTACACAAATTATTGATATTTTTAATAATTTTATCAAGGCCCGTACAGTCGATTTCCATCAACGGCCATCGAACAGCACTTACAGCGACCTTTTCCAAATTTGATTTGGACATAATTCCAAATCCAACCGTTAGATTTCAAATTTCTAATATTCGTTAGAAAGCACTTTTCGATACGAACCCAATGGTTCCGGTTTTAGGAGAATCCGACGGTCGGATCTCCCGTAATGTCCGTTCGAAGTCAATGGTCGAAATTCGCGAACTGCCGCAGCGCGGCGCGTTCTATTCAGACCATTAAATTATATATATATATATATATATATATAATATATACTTCATTTATTTCCTTTTAAAACGTATTATATAAATCGTTTTCAAATTCGTTTTCGAAACGATTTCAACTTCCTTTTCAAATTCAAATCAAAATTGAATTTTCCCTTATAAATTCGTTTTAAATCCATTTCAATTCAATTCAAATTCGATTTTTATTCAGTTCAATTCGAATTCATTTTCTATTCAATTCAATTCAAATTCGTTTACTATTCAATTCGATTCGAATTCGTTTTCTATTCAATTCAATTCGAATTCGTTTTCTATTCAATTCAATTCGAATTCGTTTTCTATTCAATTCAATTCGAATTCGTTTCTATTCAATTCAATTCGAATTCGTTTCTATTCAATTCAATTCGTTTTCTATTCAATTCAATTCGAATTCGTTTTCTATTCAATTCAATTCGAATTCATTTTCTATTCAATTCAGTACGAATTCATTTTCTATTCAATTCAATTCAAATTCGTTTTCTATTCAATTCAATTCGAATTCGTTTTCTATTCAATTCAATTCGTTTTATAATTTAAAATAAATATTTATATTCTAACGACGATCTATTTAAATATATTCGTTCGAATTCTATTCAAAATAAATTTCTCTCATTATTATTTAAAATAATTCATTTTAAATATCCAAAATTCGCTAAAATTGCCAAAATAATTTTTTTAAAATTGGCCCAGATATCCGGGTTATTACAATACCTTGCAAACTCGTTGCATTATGTCGTTTATGGCGTAGTCGAAGCAGCGCATCTACCAAATGAAATATCAACTACATAATCACTTCGGTCTGTTGCTTTTCTGTATTGTTAACTAAAAAAGGTACTTACACAACTGCTTTTAAATTTGATAATCAAATTCTGGTAATTTTTAATGAATTTGTTATGGCTAATGTTTATACTGCTCCGTTATAAAGATAAAAGTATTAATGTTTTATTGACAGTATCTTGTTTAACTTTTTTCTCTAGTACTGCTTGCTCTATAAATTTCACTTTACATAATAACATCACTTTATTGGAAGTTACACGACAGTTTTATTACTGTAGAACATGGTAAAATTGATGGTTGGGTTATTGCTTTGACCATCTTGATTAAACTAAAGCGTACATACCTGGGTCTTCCCCAAATTCTGCGTTGCCATCACATTAGATTCCTCCCCTTGTAAATACTATTCGACATACCTTCTCTTCGTCATAGTTGCACCTTAGCCATGCAAAACCTGCCATTTATTCCAAGATACATAGTAATTTTATAGCTGGATCATGCGTCTATTTATTTTCATATATTTGCAATAGTAACTAGGGTGGCTTTGAAGAGAGAAGCGGTTAGTTCTTGATATTACAGCTTCGAGTCATTCCCATCTTGACATCATCACAGCATAACCATTATATGAGATGTCGTTTCCATGGTCAACTTTCTCCATCTCTATATTCTTTACAACATCTTTTAAATGTATAAGAGCTCGTTGTTGAACGCCATGAGAACTCTCCTCGTTGTTCAATGTCATGTACTAATGCGTTACCGCATGTTGTAACTTGTAATCTCTCACAAACGTCCACCTCAATAACAAAAATGTACTATGTGATGCAATACTGTAGTATATGATTATGTAATATGATGATGATAACCAAAGGCCAAATAACCAGATAACCATTCAACAAAACAACAAGTTGCAAGATATAAAAGAAAAGATAAATACGATTATCTTTTTCAACACCTAAAGCACATCATATAATAAAAGATCCACTTGCAGAATTTAAATCACAGTTGAACATTAACCATTGCTTAAATGCAACATTCGTCACATCCATATAAGCAATTATTTAGCTTACCATATTATTCAACTGTAAAACTAAATGTAAAACATTCAATTAAATACAATGAATTATAAAAAGAACTCAATCATTCAAAGAACATTTTCTTCTATTATGTCCTAGTTTTTTTTTATACTTTTCACATCTGTTTTGCTTTGCATGAAAAACATCACCTTCAATTCTATTCACTCTAGGCCTACTAGCTCCACGAACAATCTTAGGAGGAACAACAATAGATAAGTCTTCAGCTCCAATTGCTTCTTTATCAAAAGTTGGGATCAGATTGATTGAATGTGAATAAGAAGCTCGATAAGACTCAACGGTGAAGTAATGCTCAATCTAATCATAAACAGAATTTCTTGACAAAGAAATACACTTCAAAGCATGTGCACAAGGAAAACCTATCACTTTTCATTGACTGCAAATGCAATTTTTAAGATCAACTTTTTGCGATCTTGGAGAATGAACTTTAAAAATATATCTACAAAGTTAAAAATAAGACATGGTTAAATAAATAAACATATTACATTTCGAAACAAAATTTATTACCACCATATATAATCTCTCTAATATAACTTTGCATATGCAGTTCACACATGTATAGTTCACTATATATAATCTCTTTAATATCCTTATATCTCTCTAATTAGCATTTCTTTCAAGTATGACATTGTTCTTCCTATATGGTCGCTTTGTGAATGTATACACATCATGGTGTTTACTATGACAACATTTTTCTTATTCATCATGTTGAATATCACACTACAAATGCTTAAATCCTCTAATTTAGTGTAAATAGTGTGTTAATACATATAGTCGCATATTTCTCATTCATCTTTTTTTAGAACTTAAAACAATATGTAATAAAATACATAACATACTGACCATATAGCTAACTAACAAAAAGATAAATGCATGTTTCTTTTTAAGAAACAGTTTGCATCATAAAGGATTTGATAATTGTTTGCATCATAATCTGAAAAGAAAAACACATACCTAGACGATTTAGAAACACTCCACCCAAACCCTTCCTCCTTCAATTTCAACAAACAAGCTTCCATTTTTGGACAAAATACACTAGTCCACTTAGCTGCCTCTTCTCTTTGATTAGACATTTGCATCATAAGCTTAACCCGAATACCATTAAGACATGCAGTTACAGGTAGACTTCTTTCATCCAAATCCATGAATTGAAACTTTCGGCTACGTTAGATTTATTTTCACCAAACCATTTTCCGGGGAAAAATAAATCAACCCAGTAATCATATGGCTTATCATTCAAATATTCAATAACTTTTGGACCTCCAATTTCTTAAAATTTAGCCATAGCCTTTTCAAATTCATATGTACTTGAAGAAACTAAAGCACAACGTTCTAGCAAATGAGCTACCCAAGCACCCCTCCCACTTTTTACAATACCAACAATATTACTTTGCATATGATGTAATTATTATGATGATTATTAGTATTTTTTTGGGAATTCTCAACAACAAACCCCAATGTCTATCATTTAAAAAAGTCAATGGTTTAGCAAACCTAAGAGCATTTTTTAGGTGAGTCAAAAACCAACTCCAACAATCTTCATTTTCTTTAGTCACAAGAGCCATTGCCAACGGACAAAAACCTAAAACAAAAAAGAACACCACCAACAATTATTATATGTATAACATGTTTCCAACACTATAGCTTAATATTTCAAATTATTGAAGAAAATTGCACTATATACATACAAAACAACTTAAAAGGATGAAAACCCTATCAATTTCAAATACACTGCTACTAATTCACACAATGACACTTCTAATATGTTCTACTACTTTACACTATTTTATCAATTTATTACATTATTTTCAAAAAATACAAGTGCTAAGTTACACTGCATTACATTCAAAAGTTACCGAACTGCATTAAAAAGATAAATTGTTTATCATTTTCTTGTATTTCTTATGCTACAAGTTGCTCACTTCTACATGATTCTACTACAATCTTATTACATAAATGTTTCATGCATAAACCAATAGTTAATTATCTTATCATAAACTGTAGTTGAAAGAGAACTTTAAAACTATCATACAGTACCATGAAGATCACTATCCCACTATGTACAAAAAAAGAACATAAATCATAACAACAACAAAAAATATAATATTTAGTACCTTGATTCCCATTTTTAGCAGCAGCATCCGTCAAAATACCACTTCAATCTTTCAAAAAAGTTGCATCCAAAAATAATAGGTCGACAATACCTAAATCCCAAAATGCATGCCTCATAGCAAAAAAATGCTCTCTCAAATTGGTTAGTCTCTAGATCCACATCCATACTTGTATAACTATTCGGATTTTTTTTTCAATTGCCTTCAAATACAAAACCGAATCATTATATGATTTATTTTTTCATCACCATAGATATCACTCATAGCCAATTTCCTACCCTTATAAGCATAATAGTAACTTAAGTCCACATCATAATCCCTCCTAAAGCTTTTCATGATATCCTTTGTTTTCCTTTTTAGCTCATCACGTATTTGATTAACAATCAAAGCTTTTACAAGATCACTATTAATGGCTGGGCTATTAACCGATCAAAATCCACCTTTAAATGAATGACCTAACTAAATTTTTTTAACAATCAATTGATCTAATTGCTTCAATTTGCAAGAAGCGTGCATTCTAAAAGAACAACCGTCTATAGCACATCGAATTGTCACCCTCTCCTTATAATTCTTAACATACTGAAGTTTAAAACCATTCTTCAAACAATATGCGCTAACCATTCGACAAAATCCAATAGCAGAATCAAATATTTGACCAACACCAATAAAAAAAATTCAAATTAGAATTCTTCTTCAACAACTCATGTAAGTCTTCTTCTTGACAAAAACCAGAGTCTAAATCATCAACACATTCAAAAACATTACTACTTGACTCTCCAATAGCAACAAGTGAGCCCGATTTACTACTTTCAACAACAACACCATCCATCGAATTATTCTTTAACCATATAAAAAGGTAAAAAGAAAAACCCTCCTTTTTAAACCAAGACAAACACAATATAGCTTGAAGATCACTATCCGTCTCAACATAAGTAATTTTTGATTTTCGGACAAAGAACATATCAAAGCATAAGGGAGTAAAATTACTTTATACCTCACAAACCATATTCCTACCATAACAAATAGACGCATCCAAACCAAGACGAGCACTAAAAAAATTCTTATTGAAATCAAATAAAATCAGTACAGATACATCAGACCTACAATTGAAAACATAGAGAACTAAATAGTTGTACATTTTTTTTAAATCAAAACAAATTTTAATCAGAAACAAATTTCATAAAATATTACATAATATGAACTTTTTTATCAAACATTTTAAAAAAGATAAAAGAAATTATCTTTTTCAGTCGTATAACATATGTTATGTTACTCGAATTAACATTATCAGACTGTACAAAAACTGCATTCAAATACACTAAAAACAATAATTAACTACGTATCACACATGTCAATTCTAAATTTTAATTTATATGTCACCATTATCTATGTAAGAAAATTGTGAACACCAACAAAATATAAAACAGCCTACTGCTTTCAGTTCACTGATCTGAACTATTCCTTATAGCTCAAAACTCATGCACGTGATCTATTGCTTTCACTTCAGCAAGTCACACAACCAGAATTAAAACACAACAAATGTTACAAAGCAAGATAAAAAAAGATAAACATATTCATATTTTTTAGAAACAGTGAACACCAAGTAAAATAAAAAATTTAAACAGAATACCATTCAGAGCCCATTAATCAAACTACAGCAAGATGTAAACAACAATCCTTCTTCCAACGTGATTCGAAATCTTGAACATCAAATAGCAACCAAAACAAAAAAAGAAACAACCTCCCCTTAAAAGAAACCAACAACAACATCTTCAAAAAATAAATAATCAGCTCAACAATGAACAAAGTATAATCTGATTTCAAAATAATTCGCATTATAAGCAATCGACTCAGCAATGAATAACAAACGAACCACCGGATAAATTCCACACTCACCAAAGAATCGCGTCGCCTATCGACTTGAATACGAGCGCCAAATTTGATTTCAAAAAGAGAATTGCATAATTTGATTGTCGAATCTTGTAGATGAGCGTCCAATTTAATTTCACAAGCAGAATTGCCTAATTTGGACAACTTGATTTCGAAAGAGGAGACCTTGCACGATTTGAGAAAATAAAATATCACTAGAGCGTGTAACTTTATTTCTCTCCTGGAAAATGATCAACTTGAAACCGTGTTCTAGAAAATAATTGGTCCGCTCTATTAGGCCCTTACCACAAATTTCCACTATATTTTGTCTATTCCGTTGTGAGATGTTTTATCGAGCTCTGATATATTTATTATTTCTGTCTTTGTTGCAGGATACTGGATAAGCCAACTCGAGCTTCGATAGATTTGGATTTAAAAAAAAAATCGATCTGCCGAAATATGGGTTGTTACATCTAGTATCAGAGTTAGGTTGTATAGATAGTGAGTGAGCATATTTGTATTTTTAAAATATAAATATATTATATATATATACGCCTAGATCCATAAAGGAACCCGCTAAATAGGAAGAACGACGTATGAAAAAGTTGGGATAGTAGTTATGTGCACTTGAGAAATGGTTATGGAAATTTGAAAATAAGAGACCCTTAGGTGGTTTAGGTGAAAAGTATACAATTTATTTTGTAATGAAAAAAAGAGATGGATCCCATATGTTAGTGTCTTAAATATTAGTATTTCGGATTAGTGGGTTCGGCAGTAGAGCCTTATAACTTAGGAAAGTGTAAAAATGTGAAAATGGATTAGCAATATTTACATTTGAGAGAAGTGACTTTGTGGGAATATTTAGGAAAGTCTAAATAAGTTAGAAACTCAATTTGAGTCTAGCCTCATTGTTAACTTTCAAGAACTTGTAATTTTAGAATCTTTTGGGTGATAATTTATGGTGTTATTCAAGTTTTGACCTTAAAAGTTTACAATTTTAAAATATGTAATAGCTAAACTGTGTAGAAACAATTTTTCAAACAAAAAGAGGTATTTTTGTCGTTGGAAAAAAATAAGTAAGAAACATATTTGAAAATTACATATTGAGTTCTGAAAAAAAATGGGGTATATTTTGGAAATGGTGATTTCTTATGATTTTTTTTATCTTAAATGAATTCTTTCAGAAAAAATTGTACATTATAGAGCATATATAGCTCAATAGTTTTGAAGTTATAAAGTATGAAATAATTAAATAACAATACATAAAAAAGACTGCATTTTTATCAAAAACTAAAATTTTCGGCAAGGAAAATTTTGAAAATCTCTATTCTTTTGACATGAATTATTGACCACTGTTTTAACATAAACTTTGGTGGGTGGACAAAATAAGTTGTTAAAAAAATAGAATAGAGTATATGTTTGGGATAAGTTTAGAAATTAGCACCTAGTGGCAAGTAATTGAACTAGTGTAGTAATAATGAGCTGTTGTGAAATTAATTGAGAAATAGTTGTCCTTGTCTACTCTTGTTTTTATGATTTGAAAAAAATTGTGTTTTTTATGAGATGTCATTTTTTATGGTTTGGCAAAAATAAGTTTTATTTAAGAAAAAAAAAGTTTAAAGCTTTTAATTTTTGAAAAAAATGACTAGGCCAAAGCACGTTTTTAAATCCTGGAGTAGGTAAGGATTTTTATCTGGAAAAGACGGGGAATATTTTGAGGCTATAAAGTAGATAGTGAGAATTATTTTGGAATAATAGTAAATTCGTAAAGAGTGCGTAAGCACTATAGAGCCTGGATTGTTGCTTGGAAAAGACTGTTAGTACATAGTAAGGATTAGTCATGACAAGTAGATTGTAAAGGGCAAGCGAGTTGTTTAGATCTTTGTGTTTTGACTTTTCTTTGCCAACGGGGACTGGTCCTTAGATTCTTAGCTCTTGTTAGTAAATGTGTAGTGTGCTTGTTTTCCTATCTTAGTTTTGAAAGAATTAGAAGGCTTGTTTAAAATTAAGCTTAGATCTATGGATTAAGTTAACAAGCTAAAGAAAAGATAATAATATAACTATAAGATAACAAATAATGATGACAACTACCAAAAAAAGAAAAAAATATGACAATTGAGAAAAATGGAAAATTGCAAGAAATAAATGGATTTTTCCAAAGTAAGTTGGAAAAGGGAATTTATAACAAAGAGAATTTTCTTATGTAAATTGTGCTTGGATAGGAAGATCGAAAATCTTTATATAATAATTCCATAAAATTCAAGTATAGATTAGAAAAAAGTACATAAAAAACGGAAGATGTGAAGTTTTCCATTTTCTACCTTTTTATAACATAAGAAGTCAAATTTAGAAAATCATAATTTTCTGGATATCGTAAAGTTAAAGTTGGTTGGTAGGGTTTGGATGCGAAAATTGGATGAACTACACTCTTGCTCTATAATAGTGCAAGAAAAAGTGGATGAAAAAGTATTTTGATTTTCAAAATATTGCATTCATATAGAACTTGCCAGTATATATAGGATCTATCACTACAAGAAAATATGATATATATATATAGCATTATATCATAGCCTAATAGTTAAAATGCTATATAAAAATTATTAAATGAATAATATAACAATAAATTGTGCTATATGAAACGCCCGTAATAAATAATCTGCTATGCTTAACCAAAACGCGGGAGTTAGAAATCTAAGCGGGATCCATTTCGGCAAAGTAAAAAAAGCCCTCGAAAATAAAATTCCCTCTGCTTCACTTTCTATCTCCATCTAATCTCGTAAAACCTAAATTTTTTAATTTTTTGATTCATACCTAAAATCGATCCGTCAATTTTTAATTCAGTCTAACAACGTCTCTACCATAACTGGTTGCCGTCTCCAATTCACACCATATAATGGTTGCCATCTCCGATTCGCAACAGGTACCTCCAAATCAATAGTGGATTTGTCTTTAGTATTTTTGTTTCAGATCCTTAGTTAATTAGTTTGCCCAACATTTCTATTTATTTTTTTATAATATGGCTGTCGATTTATTCATTGATTAACTTTTGACAGAATGAGAAACCGGGGCGAACTATTTTGGTGCTACAGGTACCTGTTTTTTTTTTCATAGATGATTATTTTTGAATTTGTAATTGATTGGGGTTATATTTGGGTATATATGCAGTATTAGCTATGAAATTTTTTAGAAAAAAATATTAGTTCGTAAAGGTCTTCGTCCCTTCAAAGCAGAAAAGAATGTCTTTTCTCATCTAGCATTTTATATAGGGATGTTTTAGATAGGTTGTTTATGTGTAATACAAAAATAGATATTTTAATCATGTAACTAGATATTTTTATATGTGTTCCTTCCTGAAAGTTTCATATATCTAGCTTGACTTACAAGGATAAATGTACTGAGTTCCTAGAGAATGGTGGTTTTTTTTTAAATTTGATGTATAGACAGATGAGGTCAAGCATGAAGATGTTCTATTCATTCTTCCCATTAGATTCCTTTTATTATCTCGCTGTTATTTTCTTCTTTGGTTTGTATGGTCGTGTTGGTTGAATCTACATATCTTGTATATATTTTTTAGTTGGAATTTTGCTGAGTAGGGATTGAAAACCATTCCATTTTTTAATATCCTTTGCTGATTGAAGCATGCTGCTTGCAAAATTGTAGTTCCGTTTAGCATGTGTAATGAGAAAATGGTTAAACAACTAATTCGTTTGTTTTAGTAACAGTTGCAAATTTATTTGTGCTTCGTGTTCCTTAGATTTTATGAATTATTAGAGCTACTATTGTAATCATCTAGAAAAGCTATAAATGGAGCAAGATATTGTTTTTTTATTCATGTAAAGAAAAACTTCGTAATTGAGAACAAGAATAGCAAGAAATACCCTTGCAATAATAAAACATTCATAAATGGTAGTTATTTTGTCATCGTCCTAAGTTTGTTTCTTCATTTCAATTGTAAACTATATATATTTCAATTTTTGATGTAGCAAGTTTGTCATTAGTATGTTTTTTCTTGCTTCTACCCAATTTTACTTTAATTCTTAATTATTTTGCTAATCAAATATGCTTGGGTTTGGATAAATGTTTTTCAACTTTATTCGAGGCTTATAATGATATATGTTGGTTGTCATTTCAATTTTTTCAAATATCATTGGCACTTGAAAATTAGAGTTAAAAAATCCGTTCAATTCTAAGCATGTTATGCAAGTTAAAAGGTGAAGGTTTATAAGCATAGAAGTAGAATGTTGGCTGTGTTGTGAGATAAAAAGGTGAAGTTTTATGAACATAGAAGCAGAATTTTGGTTTATGAGCGTAGTAGTAGAAATGTGTGAAGCCATGGAAATTGAGTATGAGATCAGCTGTGAGATATGGAAATGATGAAATATTTGTTCGTATTAAGATTTCCACGCATCTCTTTGTCATTATTTTCAAGCCGCACTGCATTTCTGGTATGTATCCTCACAGACAAATGTTGGGTTTCTTATGCCTCTTCCGTGTATTTTAAGAACTGTACATATTTTGTCATTATATTTGGCTTTAAATCTTCTGTAGTTATGCTGTTGATTTTTGTGCGGGTATTTTATTTTTATCGTCTGACACTTTCTTTTCAGAAAGATTAAAGAAATCTGAGAGAAAAAAATAAAAAAATAAAATGAAAGGATGTGCATATTTGTTGTTTTGGATTACTTTGTAGTCACGGTGGATTTTTTAGTTTAGTCCAATTTTCGTAGAGCATACTAAAATTCATTAGGTAGAAAATAATATGTGCATCCTAAAATCTAAGATATCATATTTTATGTGTTTTGTTAGTTTATAATATTCATTAATACATGATGATGGTTCCTTGTATTATACTGCCAAAATTAGTTGTGACTATATATCATGAAGAACTATGGATAAATATTATGTGGAGACTCAAAGTTATATTTCGAAAAGCTCTCTGAAATTTCTGTTGCGTATTTATATGCTTTGTATGTTTGAACAACTACGACGTCGGCTTCACATCATCAGTGGCTATCAATTTTCGTTTCAATATAGCAGTTTGCATATTTCTGTCATTAGTGTTTTTAGTTTCTATCTACTGCAACAATGAACCAGCATCTTCTATTCATGCCTATTGCAACAGAACACTAGCTAGCTATGTGAGTGATGCAACAGAGCACCATCTTCGCATGTTTTTGTTTAGTATGTGCTCCCCTTGTATGTTTTTTATTTAGTTAATTATAGAAGATCGATTATTTCCCTTGTAGCATGTTAGAAACCTTATAGTAAATTTCAATTCAATTGTCATCAGTGTATTTGAGAGTTGTAGATGACTTGGGTTTTAAAGGATGAACGCAATGCAATTACCATCAAACCTGTAAGTATTAATCGATATGTACAAAGGTCCATTTGAAATGCATTTTATGAAATTATTGTAAGTTATTGGTTTCTTATATATTTATTTCAACGCAGTGCATACTATGTTATTCTGTCTCCGTCACAATCGCATGTTAACGAGAAAGTGATTTTGAACTGTAGGAATATGCAGCTGAGATGGAACTGAGGACAACACACAGTGTGCTGGAAGCATGCACCTAAACTGAAACTATGGAAAGAGTTGTGTTCACTTCGTCAGTGACAACTGCTGTTTGGAAAGAGGATCGGAACTCGATGGTAGAGGTCAGTGAGAGGGATGGGAGCAAACCTACTTTTTGTTGCAAATATAAGGTAATATATTATTTTTGAATGCCCTAGATACGAGCATTTAAATTTAACGATGATTGATTTCTATATTGACTATGACATTGAACTCAATTAGTTCAGTATCACCTTGCATTCAACTTTGTTGTTTATTTATTTAATAATAAATTTGGGTCTCCATTTTTAGTCATTCATATACAATTCATGTGTATCGACATTGTTTTGTGATTCGTGAAAAAAATAGTTCACTACCCATGTATTATAATTTATATTATGTTCATATCAGCGATATTTAACTGTGAGTTTCAATTATATTTATTGAATTGTTATTGTTACAGATCTTCAAACAAGAAGATATTTTTTCTTCCATATTTAAACAAATCAGTAAATATGTTAAATTCAGCATGCCATGGTTTTTTTTATGACCAGGCATTGTGAACAGTTTGAGCGGATATGACAGCTCGAATCAAAGATTCCATGTAAGCAACTTAAGTTTGGGCTGCTGTCAGCCTGTCTATATGATTGGTCAGTTTGATGTTGGATCCTACTCATCATTTGGCTACTAACACAGTTTCTCTCAAGTAGCCAGTGACACTGAAGATTATGTCTAGCAGTACCGAGTTGGTGGTTCATTATTCATAACCTTCCCAAGTTATCAACCTCTATAATTATTTCATGTTTTCCCCAAAAGAATATCCTCGTTAATTTCATCGATTAATGTAAGATCAGTATCTCATTTTACCAATAATCGAATGCAAGCCTTATGTTTCTACTGGTTTAATGATCTTGATTGACACACTGCTGCTTTTTTAGTTCCTTTTGCAGGTTAATTGTGAACTGATCAAATTTGGCCTATCATTTTCGAGGAATGCTAATTCCAACACTCGGTCATTTTTCTATGTAGCAATTTGGGCCTTTTGTAAGGAAGTTTCTATAGTAAACTGATAAATTTACTTGAATGACTTATTTCCTGAAATATTTGATCTTCCCTTTAACCCCTATTGTTTCTTGTATATAGATAACCATTCTTCATCTATATATTCATATCACCGAGTTATAGTGAAACCGTGCACATTCACTGTCCTCTATACTAGATGTTATATTTTGGACTAAACTGGACATGTAAATCTAGAATTTTGGTTTTCTGTTTATGCATCAAGACTTGTTGAAAGGAGCTTTCTCATTAATCATTATGCCATTTTCTTTACAGTGCATAGTTTTTGGTTTTGTAAACGTATACAAACTAAAATATTAATTTCAGAACATTTGAGAATATATTGTTCAAACTAATCCGTTAATCTAAATGAGTAGGCAATAAAGTTGCATGGTTTATTTTGTTAGAATGGGAGTTAAACCAGTATGTCATGTAAGAGTTTGCATACTCAAAACCTAATGTCATTTTCACTTGATAGTTATTCTCATTGTTAAGACAAAATAGAGAAGGGTCAATGGTATGGAGTGAAACTCAATGCAATAGTGGAGCTGAATCATATATTGCTTATATCAACAGATTAGGAGCTTAGAAACTAGACAAAACCGACTGCTAGAGAACAGACTAAATGAGACGGTGTGATAATGGAGTTCAGAGGTCTATAGTCTAAGCAAAGGTAAAATTGATGCCGAATGAAATGGAAAGCCATGTCGAAATTAGATGATTTTGCTGAGACATTGTAGGTATGCTTGGCGCTGCAGTTATGAATGCGCTCAAGCGAACTTGCATGAGGGAGTTGAACTATGATCATGAATCCGATTAACGTGTAGAAGAAAATTAATAGTACACCATCATGCAGTTAGTGAAATGACAAACAAAGCATTTTTTCAATGGTGTGTAGAAACTGAACCTGAAGTGGGCATTGACTAGCAGGATTAGCAAAGTAGGGAAGATAAAGCAACTAAAGATGAAGCTGAAGCAACATTGAACTTGGATGACTACCATTTATGTTTATTTAAAATGGCTATGTTTACTATAAGTTGCACAAGATCTAAGGTTTAAGTACATTAAAAACCTATAAATATCATGTTTGTTTAAATCCAAAGTTGCAAAACACCATATGTTTGAAGCCATTATTATAAACTGGGTTGTAAATATATATAGTTATGTGCCTTGAATTGTATGATTTCTAGAATGCAATATGTTTTTCACTGCTTCCTGCATCATAATTTATCAATGTCGAATCGGGTATATAAAGAAATTTAATACTGGTGATTCAAAGGTCGGTAAAGGCACAACATATTTTTTCTTAGTACTGACGTCATCGGTTATGTACTTTAGAAATTGGGGTTATTTTGTTTCATACAGTGGGAAGAATTTGACAAAGAAATTATATTTGAAGGAATTGGATGCACGGAAGGATGTAACCAAATGCATAGACAAAGGTATATTATGATTCATATTTATAAGTTTCATTGTTTGTGTCCTGTTATCTTATAACCAAAAACAATTTTTATAGATAATAAAACAAGGAGTTAAACTGGTGTCTGTCACAGTGCTAACTTGTTAGTTATATTGTTGCACTATATTACTTACTGGTATTCAGATGTGTATGTAACGTCCTAATTTTTTAAAATAACTAATTCTAATATTGAAGGTTACAGTAAAACAAATGAAGAGTATATATTTTCCAAATATCTGCATGTCCATAAACTTGGAGATTATATCATTTATTACACTTAATTTCCTGAGTATTCTCTCGATCGGAGAAAAATGTCTTTTACCACATTTAATGTTTGCTATGCCACACCCATTTATGCACTGTTTGTATTAGTCTTTGTTGGACCTGGATGTTTCATTGAACAGTGTTGTAGTATGTCATCCCACTTTACTTTTAATTTTAACAGTATTATTTTGCAAAAGATTTCATTAACTACCTGGTTATTGTGTGTGTATGTGTTTTCAGTTTCTCTCAAGTAGCCAATGACACTGAAGATTAACGTCCAACATGAGTATTTATTTATTTAATGACAAATGTGGGTCTCCGTTTGTTTCATGTATGATTTCTATCATTATTATGTATGGACCGACTTGTTTGTAATGGATGCACCTGGATGGTTGAATCCTTCTACAGTTTTGAGAGGATAGAGCAGTTTGAAGGGTCGTTTCAAGTTACTTGTGGTCAGTTGGGTGAGTGATTAGTGAATGGTTTTCCCGTAGTCTGTTTGAACATTGTTGACGAAGTGAATGAAGAAATGAGTGTTTGGTTTGGTATTCATTCGTACAAAGGAAAGATGAGAGGATAAGAGATTTAAGTCTGAATCCTAACTGGAAAGCAATTTTTTTCATTTTCTTTTTAGGTATTCTATAGCAAAGTGAAACAAATAATAAAAAGAAAAACATGAATGTATCTGAATATCTGCATAATACCCAAAAGGCGGGCTATAGGATACATAAAATATCGAGAAGCTTGTTAGTAAACTTGAAGTTTTATTCCATTTTGCCGATAAACTAATCAGTAGTTGTAAGACAAAACAGCGAGATTCTTCCCAAAGTTACATGCAACCGAAAAGTCAATGCTCAGCTGCAGGCAACATTGGAAGCTAATTAATCAATCAATCTCAATGAATTTCTTCTTTTTTTCCCTTTTCAATGTTTCAGCTGCAATGAAATCTAAGCAAAATACGCATTACATGTTCTTCAAACATAAAATATGATAGATGAACTTGTCATGAATGGTCAATGAATGTCCCAATCCAAACCCAAACAGGTGGAGTTGGGTTGCCCATCCAGGTGCGTAATCCGGTTACTCCGACCAGCACCGAAGGGCACAGTGTGCAGGGAGCCACTAGCAGTCCCGTACCGACAGCAGCTTCTACAGAAGTGTCTGGGTTGGTTAACATTATAGATGTTTAAGTAGGTTGGGGGATGTGATAAAATAGAGGGTCGGCAGAGGCTGGTGAAGTGGATTTGGATGGAAACAGCCTGCAGAGGTGCTTGTCAATCGGGTATAAGGTTTGTGGTATGATGATGCCGATAGGTATGGAGTTTTGTGATGAAGTCACTACAAGAAAATATCTATTAATGTAATAAATAGCACTTATGAAACTAGTTATCATTAATGTAATAAATAACCATAGTTTGCTTGGCATCAACCAAATATTTATTGGCCTTTTTTCATTTGCATTCTTGAAGCCTTGAACAGTAACAACCTGCTTGTTGCATAATTACTGTGTGAGTGCATTATTTGATATATTGAATGCTGGTTCTCATGTAAAGTGTTTTTTATGTTATTGATCCAGGTTATTGACAGTGAACTTGCATACTATCACTACTGGAGTGTGAAAATGTCTTTGGGTACTTTAGTTTTCTTTCTGATTTTATTTACTAGTTTGGACTATGGATCCAAGCTTTTTCAACATTTTAATCAAGATTATTATTTATTTGTAAATAGGATACCACAGTCTCTTCTATGCCTCCATGATAAAGTCGTTGCCGTTGTTAATGCCACCACTACTTGTTCTAATCAAAAGAAATGCCAGGAGAAGCTTGAGGTATATTTTTGTTTCTTATAATATACTTTGTTAAGTCTAGATTTTAATAATAATGAAAACAAACATGTAAAATATTAAATTGTCGATTTAAAATCATGTAATGTCCTTTTTAACTAGATGCCACTTCATGTTCTTATGCCTGAAGATTCTTTACAGGTCTGTTTGTATAGGTTTTAGAAGATTCTTTATAGGTCTGCTTGCTTCCTTATTCTATTGCGAATAACATAGATGAACAAATGAATAATTGTAAGAACTCAAACTAGTGATCTATAGTTCTATACTTGGTTACAAGTCTTTGCACATACAATATTTAGTAATCAATAAACTTTGTACAACGGTAGAATTGGACTTCTCCTTTGCTTAAGGAGATTCACTGCAAAAAGGCAGTCCCTAAGAAATATGCATAATTGTTATGTTCAGAGCTTAAGTAATACAAATAGCTCACATTTAAATTATGTAAGCTAGCCAGTGACTTAGCTAGTCAGTATACTTTAGTTTGAGCAGCTCAGTTTGGGCTTAGTATGCATCTTTTAATTCTTGCATACTATTTACGACCAACCTGGGACATTAGTAATTACGATAATTATCCATATCTGTTTTTCTTGTTTGTATACTTAGTTCTATTCAAGTTCTAAATTAGCTTTAGATATAGATGAGATTAACTACTGTTTCTGTTAATTGTCTTTAGTTCTGTCATTTTCAGTTTATGCTATATTCTTGTTCTTGTTATCATTCTTTTCATACATCTGAACATTTCTGTTGTTTCTGTGTTAAAACTTGTGAAAGTTCCTTGGTTGTTTGGACGATTAAAACTACTGCTAATAAAATCGAGATGACATCAAACATTGTTTCAATTTTGTATTTTAATTGTGTTTCTTGCATTTTGGTTTGTTATAAGACTGTAACTTGTGCTTGTGAATTGCAGGTTCTAGAAGTTGGACGAGCTTACTAGCCGAAGACTAAGTGATTTTTCATGTAATCTTGTTTTGAAATGATATTTGAACAATATGTATGTTGACTTATTTCTATATTTATTAGCAGACCTATTAACTATGATTTTGTAACTGAAATCAAATATGCTTTTGGTATTAATTTTGTCTTGTGAATTTACTACTTAATTGTTTGAACTGTGCAAAGAAATTTGGTATATAAAAATCATAGCTGAAATATGTGCTATATATTAAAAATATTAATACCTGAAAATTGCACTTATGGAAATAAAACGTGAAAATGCTATGTAAAAAATTAAATAGTGTAGAAAAACTTTTCATATCATTGAATATGTGCTATGAAAACACTGAAATGCTATATATACTACAAATATTCATAGAGAAAAACTTCTCTAATAGAATCATAATGTGAAATGCTATCTAAAATGTAAACCGTGTGGAAAACTTTTCATATTATTAAATATAAGCTATGAAAACAGTGATAATGCTATAAAAAAAAGTGAGTATTTGACATAGTAAGGTCTGAACGCTATATATAAATGGGGAATTCAATAATAGCGGAATTTTGTTTAAAAATAAAGTGGAAAACATTTTTCATAGCAATGATTATGTGCTATAAAATTACTGATAATGCTATAAAAAAATAAGCTGAGATTTTAGTAAGCAAATATAATTGCAAAGTTTGAACGCTATGTAAAATATTTCATGCTGGTGAGCGTGTGCAATAAAATGCATAATATTATAGCGTTAAGATTTCAGCTATAAAATATAACAGGGCTATTATTACATGTCATTATATAGCGTCGTCACTAATGCTATGGTAACCTATTATAGCGTTTTTCACGAGCTATTAAAAGGTAAATCTGTTGTAGTGTATATATAGACTATGTGGCGTAATGTATATAAACACAATAATTCTACAATAAAGATGAAAATTAAAATACAATATTTATATTGAAATATAGTGATGGTAGTTCTTTGTCACTACGTGGTGTAATGTATAGATTTCCGTACACAATTTGGTATAGGATTGTTGCTATATACGCTTTCGTGATGTGACGGTGGAGACCGTACGAGGGGGATACTATAGGTAGTACCTTGAGATGTTGGGTTTAGCTACATATATACTATACCGGGTTTAGTCTACCGGAAAGTGGATGGGTACGACGTGAGTACAAAGCCTTGAATGTTGTCAACCCACGTAACCTAATAATTAAGAAAGCATAATTGAATGGTATATGTAGGGTTATTTCTGAATGTATAGTTTTTCCATTCACCGGAACTTTGTATTCTGACCCGCTCCTCATAACATACTTGCAGATTAGGTTTATGGCAGAGATTTGGTAGCCTTTAGTCACTTGTTGGACATTATTATTATTTCAGTAAGGCTATATTTGATTACAATATTTTATCCATCTGCTGTGAGATGTTTTATTGAGCTTTGAAATATTTATTACCTCTATTTTTTCTGCAGGATACCAGACAAGCCAACTCGAGCTTCGATAGATTGGTATTTCAAAAAAAATGGTCTGTCTAAATTCGTGTTGTTACATATTTATAGTTAGAGTTCGTCTCGATTTGGCCTGAAATTTTAGAGAGAAACTAGGGTAACAGAAACGAACTAGTCAGAAAAACATGGATCAGATCGCCCACGCTTCATGTCTTGGGTTGTTACCGGGTCAAGGGATTAAATCGATAACTTTTCATGTGCAGTGAAATATTTGGTAACCAATCCAATTTGTGTGAGCTTTTTTACAATTTAATGTTTCTTCGTTATGCCAATCCGAACTGATTTTTGAATCCAAGTCCTAGAGTTTATCTAGTCCCTGAATATTATGGCAACCCAATCCATGTATAAATCTTGAACAACCAGACTCGGTACATGGAAGTCATACCAACCATACCAAGGAGTTGTACCGATCTGAGTATCGACTTAGTTATATCCATGTTTATCCAATTTTAATGCTCCTTCTAAGAAAATCCAGGTGTTTGTAACTCTGTTATCTTCCATGGTCGATTCCCTAGCCATTTGGTCGTCGTTTTGGGCTAACCGCTTTGATGGTTGGTGAGTCGAGCATCCAAATACAAAACGAAATGGTCTAATAAAAAGATAGTTTAAGAAGTCATTTGTGGTGGCCTACATGTAGTTGGAACAAGTAAAGATGCCAAACATTGTTATGTAAAAGGGGCCATTTTGTGAACTTTTTCAATTCAAGAACTGCCTTCGCCACAGAGTGCTAAGTTCCCAAATCATATGTCTTTTTTTACTGCCATTACTGAAGAGTTGATAGGTTTCCATCATTTATACAATGTTCCCCTCATGATTACAGCGAAATATTGGATAAGCTATAGTAGCAAAAATCTTGGTTGATGATGGATGCACTGTAAATTTGGTCTTCGAACATGCTTTTAATCAAATGTTAGTACCTAAAGAGAAGTTGAAACTGTGCCCATATGTAACGACCTGCTTTTTACGTACTATTTAAGCCAACATCTAACAACCCATGTCAACTCAAATTGCACATAAAAGCAAATAGTTGGAAGAAAAAAATTAGAGGGGGAGAGAAGAAAGAAATACTATAATAGAAGAATAAGAAGATCAGAGTCTCACAGCGGAATGGAAAAATTATAATATATCAAATATTGTATACAAAAGAACTGTACATATATTACAACATCAGAGTACGTATATCTCAATACAATACACCGCAGAATGAACTAGTACCAGTAAATATGGCTATACGTCTCGACTCCATCTCCTCTTCTGAAACTCCAAGTGAAAACAAACCGGATAATATACTCGGTCTGACCTGAGCACATTTGAAGCAACGCAAAATTCACCCGGATTAGTCTGGAATACTTTCAGTGATAAATTCATAAAACAACCGACTTGTTTAACTAAAAAAATTCTTTTTGAAAGAAAGGATAATAGTAAGACCAGCCTACACATAAACACAGATGGTTTTTGCCTTACTATAACCCAAAATATTTTTGAAATATCAAAATCCAGTAATATAATAGTGTCTATCAAATCACAAATAAATAACCATATAGTAAAACGCTTGCATCTCACACTCTACATATTCATTATATAATCTAAAACCATAGGGCGCTTATTGGAGATTGGATTCCAACTATGACAAGGTATGGGACCACCTTCCGATTAGTGTACTCTAGAAGGGATACATTGGGTTCAACAAGAACATCTTGCAACCCGACCACACATGACCGACCACTCACTCAGTTTGAGTGTATCGAATATATTGTTAGCCATTACAATTTTAAGGGCCCACCGTACATCCATGGAGATACAGAAAAGAAAGAAGAATAAAATGATTTTTCTCTAGATGGTGATAATATACCCTGGTTGGGAATGACCTACCTAGGCATGTTGCCTGCCCGATTTTTGTCATTTCCCGATTGATGGGGCTTGAGGTCACGTTTATCTTTTCAAAGAACATCTCAATATCTTTGAATGCCATATCATCAGATCTGTCAAACCACAAATTGACATCCACGAATACACTCTGGGTGTTAAGCAAAAGGATTTCTCCGCCACCAAATTTGGTATATTTGTAAAAATCCATCGTAGGTGATCATTTGGAAATGCTCTGTCAGACATTCGTCCATCCGAGTCATCCAGGAACAAGATGAACCGAAGGCACCCTCCTACTACATCATAGGAATCACCCTATAGATCAGTAGCAAGTAGTCCTTGCAATCTACAAATTTCAACCATGACAGAACCACATTGTATATTTGTTGCAAGTCAGAGATTATAGGTAGTACTTCCCGTTTTATGAAGAATTACGATCTTCAATGCTCTATCTTTATTCCTCGCATGTTAGATTCGAGCGCAACGTTGATTCGAAGTGGTATTGGGTCTAGTCTCCATCCCGGTCTCTTCGAAACAACACGTCAAAAAGGTCCAATAATATTATATTGATAGTCGGTATTTTAACTATCAATCTCAACAAAACAACCATCCAATCAGATTGGTCAATCAGTACGATCAAGTATATTGCCAGCTCAGGTCATTTCATTTATAAATCATTTATTCGGAACTCTTAATCGATTCTTAAAAATCATTACCTATATTCAACAAACACTCATGTTTCCATTACCTTGGGAGCAATACCATAACTCATTTCTTTTAAAACATTTGTATTTCACAAATCCTCTTTCATACTTCTTTACTTCTACAAATATTATTTTAAATTCACTACCCTTCTCTATATTGTTTCCTTTGGAAATATAATTTGATTTCCACTATTTGATTCCATTCCAATTCTAATAGCACTTTCCATTTATTCAGATAATTTTATCGCTATTCACTTATTATTCAGAATAAGTGTATTTAAAACCAACTATTTCTATAATTTAGAAACAATGATGTATATATATAATTTCGCTTTTAGCTTGGCCAAACCATGTAAATTTATACACTGGTTATTTTAAAACCCAGTGGTTCAATTTCATTTCAAAACTTGAAAATACATTGCAAATACCTTCTTATGAAAATAATTACCTCATTTTAACCTTCTTTATCGTTACAAACTAATACCATCCTTCAATAATAGAGAAGTCGTTCAAGTTGGGGTATTTTATTTCACCTCTCAAACCTTGATCGACAACGTTCTTATCTTAGAATAAATATAAGTTTGTTACTCAAAACTCATATCACTTGCAAACTCAAACCATCTTTACTTACTATTTTATTTAAATTATGGTTTTGATCAACCATAATCATACTTTGGGAAAACTCGGTCGATCATGACCGTTTTTACTCAATTTAAATATTCCACTTTAACTTCGTTATACAGATTCCATATATTTTTGGTATTACATTACAACAATCCGTTTATCACATAATTTATCTGAAACCTTTTACGTCATATTTTGAAACTAAATTCTTAGGTTTTATACCAAAAAACCCCTTTTTGTCAACTTCTTTATCAAAAACCATTAACGTCCTTATTATATAATTATTCAAAAATTCTTATATAAAAACCAAGTTATAAATATCGATTAATTTTCAACTTCTATTCTTATATATATAATATAATTTAAAACTCTGTCTCAACTATAAAATTATTTTATAACTTTAAATACGTCAATTTTCTTGGCGGCAAATCAACATTTTAACAAAAAGACGTACTTTCGACCATTTGTTGCCAATCTCTCAATCAATAACGTTTATTAATTAAAATAACAACGTTGAATTTCAACTCAATGTCAACATCCAAACAGGTTTTAAAAACAATTTAGATATAAATAATATAAAAACAAATGATAAATATAATATTTGAGGAGTTCGGTTGGACCCCTACAACCTCTTCTTCCCTACATCACAGTTCGTTGATTATAATATATGAAATAAATATTTAAAACACATCATCCAATATGATAGAATATAAATATCGATAATTTTTAAGCAACCAAGGCACCCAATCATCCAATTATTACTATCAACGATAAATTATATTTTCATTTGAATTTAACACATCATAGAAATCCAGAAGGTGTGAGAGTTAACTCACTGTTTGTTTTCGGTTCAACGCTTCCTGGTTGGGTTATTTAATTTAAACAAGCGTTTAAAATTAAATAAATTCCAACTGCTTCCGATCTCTTCCGAACTTACACAACAATGTAGTACTTTTCCCTACGATCTCAGCGAACCCAATTTCATCAAATTCCGATAATCTATGAGCAAGTTATAATGATTTCAGTGTTTATTTTAAATTAAATAAATTTAAGCCTTAATAAAAATAAATTAGTTAACTTAATTATTATTACCTTTTACCCCTTTTCCATAGATTAAACCCCTGTAACATGTCATCAACATAAATCAGCCCTCACTGCATTTTTCCTGGGCGAATGATCTCAAGCCTGACCCTCCCCTTTTTTAATCTTGCTTCTGCTTTCTTTTTTTCTTATTTTTTTATACGTGGCCTAAGCCTAGAAACTCCAAAATGGCCCGTCATGTATTCATCTCCACCGTTTAAAAACAGTGCCTTCTTCCAGATTTTATCCTCGCGAGCTTGTCCAGATTTTCCCCATGCAAACAATTCCTCCCTCCTCACAAACTGCTTTACCCCATCACAGAATCCACTGGAACCGTCACCCTGCTCTGCTCGTGGCGCCACCCCCGACAGTCATCCCCTCGACCTCTGTCCTATTGAACTAAAGCCAACCACATTCACCTACCATATCTTCACCGAAATTACACTACACCACACCGAGAAACACACCCAATCCAAACGACGACCTCTAGCTCACGACAGCTTCATGCATGTCATTTTTAACCTTCACTCCTTCGTGAGATCTTACACCACCATGGCCATCATGCTTAACTCGCACAGGCCTCCTTGAACCCTTATATCGCCAGAAAGCACTTACGCATCGTTCCCTCTCCCCACCGACCGTCCGCACCCACTCCAAAACTCAACGTTGCCAAAAACAATCGGGCACTCAAAATTCTCCACCGGTCACAGTAGGTTTCAAATGACACGTCCCAGTATAAAACAGTATTGATCGTGTTTGGGCAGGAAGGAGTGAGGGTTAGTACATGTGAAAACGAAAAGGGAAGGAACTGTTTGTTTTACTGGTTCGAAAAAATTAACAGTGGAGGAAGAAACGAACACAATATCCTTTTTTTAATATGGAAAGGAGAAATTTGGTTTTCTGGTTTGAAATGAAGAAGTGGAATTATAATTTGAGGGGAAGAATAGTGGTGCATTTATATAGAGAAAAGAAAACAAAAACAGTACGAAAGGTTTTACATAATTCTGATCGGTCTAAAGAAAGGAAACAAGAGAACATGTGCCGCAACAGGGTATTAAATTCGAATTGACCAAAGATGTTTTTTTATGAGGTAACCAACAATATTTTTACGAAAGCGATTGGCGATATTTTTGGCATATAAAGCGCGCCGTTCACGGTTCGTACAAATGCACATGGCCCCCAATTGAAACGAAATTTGAAAACAGACAATAATAAAATATTTGAAACACGATGGAACTGATTTCGTTGAATTCCGATATTATTTGTGAAAATACCGTTTTAATATCAAATGGTTAAATAATATGCATTTATATTGCACAGGGTCACAAAATAAATCCAACTGTCGTGAAATTGAAAATCTGATAATAATTAACCATTACGGTTTTAATAAAATTATTTTTGTTAAAAATTGAGTTCGTTTGAAACTTAATGATTCTTAAGTTACATATTGAATCGATAATATATATATACATATATATATCGATTCCAAAACAAACAATATATTAATAACAAATTATTATTAATATGGATATTCAAACCGAATTGTATATAACTTCAAAATAATCTAACATAAAATTTTAAACTCAACATATTGAATTTTAGAATCAAACGATATTCAATATATTAAAAAATCCTTTTATTTATAAAATAAATCGTTATATTTTAATAACGAATTCCAAAGCGACTATTTGAAAATTTGATTTGCACATAAAACAAAATCTACAATATGAAAACTCGATTTTTCTCTTCCATTAGAAAATTATTATCTAATAGGTTTAGACGTTTCTTATTTCAAAGAAAACCAACTTATATTGGATCATGCATGTCCAATTGAAGTTCAAAACGTAATATTACGAACTACAATGATGGTATGCGCTCGTTTATAATAAAATTACTAATGATACGTTCAAACGTCGTTTAATAAACAAGATCATTCATATAATTCAAAACAAACTAAAATAAATATTTCTATATTGTCCAATTTACATTATACAACAATTCCGATTATTTTTGAATTAAATTCATTATTTGTAACAACACGGAAATTCGGAATCAATTTAAATTTTTTATTTTAGCTATTTAAATGGATTTTGAATATTTAAAATGATTAATTTTAAATAATAATGACTAAAAATTTATTTTAATGAAGTTAGAACGTATATATTTATTTTAATTATAAAAGGAGTTTGAAATGGCGTGGTAGTTTGAAAATTCGATTTTAAATTTTAGTTGAATGTATAGAATTCATTTTAAATCAGAATTGGACGAAATAAGAAATATTTGAATCTATTTAATAATATCTTTCTAATGAATGTGAAAAACTAAAATTTCATAATATAAATTGAAAGTTATGTCCAGTTTAAAATTTAAAATAGTCGCTATGGAATTTAATATATATTTTTAATAATATATAACCCTTAAAAATAGCCATTTTGCAAACGACCTCCGTTTTCGACAAAACCACTTTTGTTGGATCCATAATGTCAAATTATTGTTATGTTTCAAATTTCATAATTTTTGGAATCGAAGTGAGCTTCTGTGAGTAAGAGTGTTAATATCTATGGAATTTTAAAGGCTTTATCGTTATTCCATTTATAATATTAGTTGGATACGGAAATTGATATCGATTATATATTGATCGGTTTTCCGTGAAGATTCCATAAATAATAGAATGTGATTTTGGGTTTGTCGTGAACGGTGTCTTCAATAACACT
Source organism: Allium sativum (assembly GCA_030737875.1). NCBI lineage: Eukaryota > Viridiplantae > Streptophyta > Magnoliopsida > Asparagales > Amaryllidaceae > Allium > Allium sativum. Next base: position 674,095,836 of record CM060918.1, read on the forward strand.
GCTCTTAAATCCCAGTTGAGAAAAGAATAATTCTTCATATAAAGATTTAGTGAAGTTTTCCAATTAATTAATATTTAATTTGAATTGAATAAAAGAAATTGATTTTTGGGTTTATCGTGAACGGTGTTTTAAATAACACTTGTTCTTTAACCCAAATAACAGTGAAGAATATGATTTGAAATTTATAATCTTTTAATTAAGATTAATGGAATTTTCTAAAGTAAAGATTTCCAATTTAATATACTAAATTGGAATTGAATGGAATTCGATTTGGTAATAACTGAGATGGGCTGAGTGTGGTCGCTCCACGCTCAAAGGGATAGGGGCGCACCCCCCCTGATTCCCAGAAGGATAGAGTAAGCAGCGTTTTCTCATGCATGGGACGTAAGTCACAGAGATACTCAATATCCTGGATATAGTGCGGATGTGCATTACGATGTTTTCTCATGCACGGGACATAAGCCGTCGAGTATTTCACTACACGATAGATCTTTCGAATCAGGAGCCATCAGTGTGGAAATCCAAACTTCCAATACGACATTTTGCGGTTTTAGTTGTAAACCAATGTATGTCGACATGATATATGGTGCCTATGCCGTCTATGATTGATACAATTACTTTCGAAATTGATTTCTACACTATACACTAATAGTAATAATAAAAAATTTGTTTTCAAACGTACCAAGCATATTTGGCTATTATAAGGTAAAACTCTATCCTTCGGCTTGCGTTGCATTTTGTGATGGGACCTAAGTCTTATAATAGCTTCATTTTCTTTATTTAACATTGAGATGTTATTTTTATGCACTGGTATTCTTGGGGATAAACCCGTTCCGTGTTGTACGGCGTGGTCCCTTGATTTACCTAACTTTAAAATCAAATTAATAACTGTTTTAGTTCTTACACCAATCCCATGACTGACTCGGAGTTTATTGTTTAACCTAAACTGTAGGTGCCCTTATTTTCCTCATGGTCAGCTAGTAGTTTTGGTTTTCGTAGATATTTCTTTTTCTAGGATCATGGATAACAACTGGAGCTATATTTGGAAAGCTTTGTATCCATGTATTTCTTTCAGCTGTGTCAGTTGTATTTTCTGCTACGCATTGTACTTATGTATTATTTTCCGCTGCTCTGTATTTTAATCTATGATATTTTTTGGTGTAATATTTATTCATACTCTGATATATTCTTGTACTCTAATGAAATTGTTGTAATAAGCAATGAAATGTTCTGTTGTTTGTGTTCTGATTTGTCGTGTTCTCAATTCAATCTGGGATTTCCCGTAAGGGCGAGTTTGGGTCGTCGCATTATTTATTGTTTACATCAATATAATATTTAAAACCTTTTGTAATGGCCCGTAAATCCGTACTATCTGAGTTGACTACATACATCACACGTCCAACCCAAATATCACAGAAATACGAATCATTTTTTTAGAAGAAAAAGGTAGAAGAAGAACGGAAATAACAACATAGAATTTCACATCGCAGTGGAACAAAATATAATATATCATAACTTTTGAAATACAAAATTTTAACTGTATAACATACCATTATCAAAGTACAACCCTTACAGCACAGCGGAAATAAAAATACTATATATCTAACACTGAAGCCTCCTGCTCCAAGCTCCTTTAGATAGATCTATAAAATACTGAACTACTTGACTGCCCATACAAATTTAGGCACCTAAGGGTTTAGGTAAAACAAAATAAACTCCGGGTCAGTCATGGGGTTGGTATGAGCAAAAAATTTAAAATAGTTTGAGAAAATAAACGATATCTCATATGACCATGTCGTATAACACGCAACGGGTTTTTTCCCTTATGAGAATCCAAAACACTTGATTTAACTTTCAAAATCCTTTTGAAAGAAACGATAATCTTTATATCAAAACTCTTTTGATATTATAATAGTGTAACGACCTGGATTTTGAGCGACTTTGGTTATCGACATAAGCACGATGTCGATAACCAAAACATCGTAAAATCCTGGTAATTAATGAAAGAAATTAGAGGGTGAGGATAGATAAGATAGAAAGTTAGAATAGAAGAAGAAGAAGAAGAAGAAGAACACAACATCAGAGTAACACGAACCTCACAGCGGAACGAATAACATATAATATATAACATAACTTTGAAATATAATAGTTATGTATACAATAGCACTTATCAGAGTACAACACTTACAACACAGCGGAAATAAACTATAGCTATATGATCCAGAAGCCTCCTGCTCCAGCTCTTCAAGTATATCTGTAAATCCCAACTACTTGACGGCCCGTACAAATTTAGGCACCCAAGAGTTTAGAGAAAACAACAAAGTAAACTCCGGGTCAGTCATGGCACTGGTGTGAGTAAAATAGTTTAACACAGTTTAACATATATATGATATCTCATAAGACCATGCCGTGAATACGGAACGGGTTTTTCCCATATGAGAATCCAACATCTTTGACAAGCAATATCATTCTGATATTATAATAACGTCTAAAAACAAATATATATCAATCAAGCAGAAACGCTTTCATCTCACGTTCTACATATATAGTATACAATCAAAATCGCAAGCATGTATTGGATAATGGATTTCCAACTATGACAAGGTATGGAATCACCTTCTGCTAGTGTACCTCTAGAGAGGAATACACTGGGTTCAACAAGAACATCTTGCAACCCGGCCACACATGATCGACCACTCATTTCGCTTGAGTGTATCAAATGTATATCACCAACGGTTGGGATCAGCAACCGTTTCCCGAATGGGACAGCATCAACAATAGGTTTTTAGAAATAAATGAAACTCTAGATCAGGTGATTATACACCCTAATAGGTGCGACCTACATAGCCATGCTACCTGCCCGATTTCTGTCATTTACCGGTTGATGAGGCTAGAAGCTACGCTTTATCATTACATCTGATTCACTTCGAATGCCACACTGTCAGATCCATCGAAAATCACTAATTGGCGTCTACAACAGTACGTTACGTGTTAGCTAAAGAAGTTTCCTTCTCCGCTTCCACTCTTGGTATCGTTGAAGAAATCAATGTACGTGACCATTCTGGAAATACTCTGTCAGACATTCATCAACACAAGTCATCCTCATTCACTTAGAATGTCACATCGTCATACCCGCCAAATCACAAATTGATTTATCCAAAAGTAACACAGGTATACAGCTTAGAGAAACGAATTCCTCCGCCACCAAATGTGAATACGTTTGAACAGATCAACTTACGTGATCCATTGGATATACTCTGTCAGACCTTCGTCCATACAAGTTGTCCTGGGACTGCCGAAGGCACTATTCAGTATATCCATCTTAGTCACTGTTATCTAAGACTTATAGAACAACCCTTGCATTTTACTCCGTCTTCAATTATCTTTGGCATATCTGATTCGCAACGCTTATGCCAATACAGAGTGGTTCTTTGGATAATTATCCAACTGGTCTCTCCATATTAACAACGTTAAAATGGTCAAAACTTCGATAGTCTGTGATTAACCATCAAAGAAAAACAAGTGTGCAAACAACGATATTATTTCCAGATGTAAATTATATCAAACAAACATCATTTAACATTTATCTCTTTAGTTCATTTATTTACTTATCTCCCATTTCCCTATATTCAATATTTCTTATTTTTCTAAGTTTAGAAAATATACGTTATTAACAATGGAAAACATTTCCATTTCCTTTAGAAAACATTTCTGGTTCTTCTTTGGAAAACATTTCCAAAAATCGTACATTGGACTTAGGCAGACGTTTATCAAACCATTGCGATGCCAACTCGAACCATTACACTTATTAACTATATTCACTTAACCATCCTGTCGAATAAACTATATTCGATAACTCCTCTAACTTTATTCGAATAAACTGTATTCGATTAACTCCTTTACTATATTCGATTAACTCCTTTACTATATTCTATAACTCACTTCGATTTAACTAATATTCTATAACTCACTTCGAATGACTAATATTCTATAACTCACTTCGATTAACTAATAATCGATAACTCCTTCGAATAAACTATATTCGATAATCTCCTTCGATTAACTAATAATCGATAACTCCTTCGAATGAACGATATTCGATAATCTTCCCTTTTGATTTAACAAATCGATAACTCCTTTTCGAATAACTAAATTTGACAACTCCTTTCGATTTAACTAATCGATAACTCCTTTCGATTAAACTAATTCGACTAATTTAACTCGACGAACTTAACTCGATTGACTTGACTAACTTAACTCGACTCGATTAACTCGACTCGACTAACTCGACTTGATTAACTCGACTTACTTGGTTCGACCAATTCGATTCGATTAACTAGGCTCGACTAACTTGGTTCGACCCACCATACTCAATTAACTCAACTTATTTAACTTAACTTAATTAACTTAACTTAATTCACTTCTCTCGATTCGCTCTCATCGATTAACTTAACTTGATAACTCAACTAGATAACTCAACTCGATTACTTAACTAGATTATCTCGACTTGATAATCTTAACTCGATTACTTAACTTGATTTTATCGACTTGATAATCTTAACTCGATTACTTAACTTGATTTTCTCGACTTGATAATCTTAACTCGATACTCCTATCGAATAACTAATATTCGACTTAACTCCATTCGCTTGACTCTAGATCGCAGTGATCACAATGGTTACGCCTGACTCCCTCAGGAAACATCCGACCGCCGTAGGCTATTTACAGCCCTGCGAATTACGCTAGCAGTCGTACGAGATGGCAACTTATCCTGAATAACTCTGTTTGACTAACTCTATCTCAAATAACTATATTTGATAACTTCTACTTCGAATAAGTGGTATTCGACAACTTAACTCGATTATCAACTCGAAAATCTTAACTCGAATCGATTAACTCCAACTGATTAACTCTGCCTGGTCAACCCTAACTGATTAACTCTACTGGTTAACTCTAACTGGTTTTACTTGGTTTGACTAACTTAATTGATTAACTCGACTGACTAATTCAACTAGATTAACCTTACTTGATTTTTCTTATCTTGATTAACTTCACTAATCACTTTGATTAACTCGACTAATTCACTTTGATTACCTTAACCAATTCACTTTGATTAAATTAACCAATTCAGTTTGATTAACTTAACCAATTCACTTAGTTTAACTTAACTAATTCACTTTAATTAACTAATCAACTTACTGTGATTAACTAACCTGATAACTCAATTTGATTAACTTACTTGCTAATAACGTTTATTCCTTTTTAAAGATTTTCTTTTATAATCTATTTATTTCCTAAATAAATATTTCCTTATAATCCTATTTATTTAACAAATAAATATCTCCTTTATTCTATTTATTCTAACAAATAAATATTCCTTTATTTTATTTATTCCCTAAATAAATAAATCATTTAACTTTATTTATACCCTAAATAATAAATTCTTTTACCTTTATTTATTTCCTAAATAAATAAATTCTTTTTATCTATTTGTAAATGGTTTACAAATATCCCTCTTTCTATTTGTTTAGACAATATTTTCCTTTATATATATTGTTTAACAAATATTTTCCTTTATATTTGATTTCACAAATATATCTCCTTTATATTTGTTTAACAAATAAAATCCCTTTATATTTGATTAACAAATATAAATTCCTTTATATTTGATTTACAAATATAATTCTTTTATTCAAAATCCTTTTTCTTGTATAATATAAAATCCAGTGATTTTATATAAATAAATTATTTTCAAAATATGCTTTGAAAATTTCCTTTCTACATTCTGGTATTTTTATGGTATTTAACACACCATATAACAACGTTAACTATCGTCCAAAACACACATAATCAACATCAGATTATATATCACATTATATATCACAATGTATAAATCACAGTAAAATAACTGTTGAGGAATCCAGTTGGATTCCTCCGACCTGTTTCCCTGCATCACAGATGTTAGACAATTAATTAACATCGATTTCACTTCACTGTGAAATATTCTGATAACAGAATCACATATAAATATTTAACGGTTTTTATATATATATATATTTAATTTCTACTAACTGACTAGCAGTTCAATCAAACAGTCAACACACAGTCAAACAGACAATATTTAACAGTTCTAAAAATACGTTGTAAAAATAAAACTGTATAGAGTTGGTGAGTTTTACTCACATTGGCGCGTTAATCGTTAAATAACGGTTTGCGTTTATTTGACTGCGACGGACAATTTATTTCTCCATAAATTGTAACGAGCTCGGATGGACTTCTGGTCAGTCTCATTGTGTTGCTCCCGTCCATACGATCCCAACGTGAATGACGGTTCCTGATTCTGATTACATATGACCGAGATATACATTTTAGAAGTTAATACACAATTAAATTAGAAATAACTTAACTTAAATTGTAAATGGGCCTCACTCATTTAATTCCCTCAGCCCAATACCCTTATTTCCTTTGACCCGGCCCCGTTGACCTTCTTCCCCACGTAATTCCGCATCCCAGAAGGAAAAGCACAGGCCATTTCCCTTAATCCCGTCCAAACTCCTCCATGCCTCGATCGTTCAACCCATGAATACCACCATTCTTCTCCACTTCCAAACCTCTTCCTTCTCAACTTCAATCCGTTCACCTCGCACCTACATCAGCCAGCGACACCCACTCAAACCCGCACAGTAACAGTACCCAACCGAACCTTTTCACCACCGAGTAGCCTCGAAATCACCATACAGGCGTGGATCTTCCTCTCCATCCCGAATATGATAATCAACATCCAAAACAAATGCTTAGTTTACCCAAAATGTGTAACCCTAAACCTCCCTGTGCTAACGTCAAGCTCAAGAACGACTGTCGAACTCACTGTTTCGGGTATAGGAGTGAAAAGAATCTCACGCTCCACTCATAAACACTTGTATTGGATTTTATAGAGTTTGATTTTGGGTTTTCTTCTTTGGTTCTTCACGTTTTTATTTGAGGATGAACGAAAAATATGAACGGCGGCCTTAAGGATGATTTAAACAGGGATGAGATGTGTTGTGTGGTTATAAAGGGGGATGCGTGGCCTGTTGTTGTCCACTAAAGTAGATATTTTATTTTTCTTTTCATTTTATTACTTGTTTCAGCACTCTAAAAATCCGTGTGGTCACACACGATACCCAAAAATCACCAAACTGGACATATAGCTAGAGTTTGACATTACGGTCCCAACGAAACTGGTTTCGTCGAATTTCGACTTCGTATGCTCACACAGTGTATTTTTAACTGTCAAAATACTGATTGTTTTTCACTCTAAAAATACGTACGGCCACATACTGACTCTAAAAATCACGGAAACTGACATCTAGCAATAATTTGACATTGCGGATCTAACAAAATTAGTTTCGTCGAATTCAGACTTCGTTTGCAAAACCGGCTATTTTTAAAGCTCTAGATGACCCATTTAAATATATAAATATATTTAAATATAATTAAATTTAATATAAATAAATTTTATTATCGTATATATTCACAGTGGAGTACCATATAGCTCCAGTATATTTATTTACTCGCTATTCCGAGTCCAGATTGAATTGATATTCAATTTACATTGAAAACCCATTTTATAACGTATATAAAGCGTTACGAATTATAAAGGAATTTCACAGCGACTTTTCTGAAATTTGATTTGGACGTAAATCAAAATCTACTCAACGAAATCCCGATTTTTCTCTTCCACTAGAAAGATATACTCCACCAGCTCTGTACGTTTCTTATTTCACAGAAATCCGATTTAAAACGAACCATGTACATTCAGTTGAAGTCTGAATCGCCAAATCGCGAACTACCGCGCAATTTCAAGCTCTATTTTAATTATATTAAAATTCTACGTTCAAACTGACGTCGATTGAATATATTCGTCAATATAATTTAACTCTAAGCTGTATTAAATCTTAGGGATGACCCAGTTCATAGAATATTGTGATTTCCAATATTTTGATTATTTCTGAATTATATATATTATTAAATTATTTATTTTAATTAAATATTCCATATTATTTAATTAAACCTCTATTTAATTCACTACATCACTGTAAATATAATTAAATAAATTAATTATAATACCCCTGACAGTGCGGGTCATTACATTCTTCCCCACTTAAAATAATTTCGTCCTCGAAATTGCTAAGTTAGAGGACGACCCTATTTATTTGGTAAGAGCTTATATGTTACCCCTTATTTCTGGTTTCAACTGAGCCAACTAATATCGATTTCAATATTAATTCCTTCCGACTAACTAAAATTTTCAAAAATTCTGAAAATTTTCTAACACTTTAAATTTTTGGAAAATTTCGCCATAACCTCCTTTGTACAGCCCTATCGGTAAAACCACAACTCGCCTCTCTGGGCCTTCTCCAACCCAAAAGAAAATCAAACAGCCAAGCGGCTTGCCAATTCGGCTCATAAATCTCATGCTTATCAAATGTAAACTTGTACCTTTTTGTCGAGCATATCAACTCTATCACTTTCACCTGCTGTCAATTCAGCATATACCAATGTATTTCTAATCAAACTCCAATCAATTCTTATCCACAAATTCAACCATTCGCTTATACCTAAGCCAATTATCATTTCAAACTCTTAACTCATCAGTACAAGACCATTTCAGATTATTCTCGTATAACCCCAGTTTTTACTTAACTTAACAAGTTAAATTTAAATTCTAGAATTTAAATTCCTGGGCTTTTATTTCAAGTCCATTTGAAATCATAATACCAATTCAAAACATTTGAATTCTTAAACACTTGTTTTCGCAAAACAGATTTGAAAATAAAATCTTGGGTAGTAATCCGTCACTTACAACTCGAAAATCACACTGATGATGTGTACACCATCATCAGAATTATTTTCCATCGATCAAAGTGAGTTCAATGCTATATTCCTTTTCAAAACTCCAACTTAAACACTTCCATCTTGAATCAGTTCAAAATATCCTTATTAAAACAAAATTAAAAACCTCCCAGGATTTTGAAATTCACATATATCTAATTCAGATTCAATTATAGACACTTATCTGAATTTCCAGTTTTAAATTTCAATTCTGATTTAAATTTCAGATTTAACTCCTCTGATTTCACATTTTTCACTTATATGAATTCTGGTTGGTTATATATAACCATTTCACTTTATAATCTTGCTCAATTATAATTACAACCAATATATCTAATATATGATAATATATTACATATCCATACTGTGTCGGTCCATCGTATTCAAGTGTTTATAAACCCCTACCGATACAGTGGATAAAACTGATCGACCAGAACTCATAAACAACTCAGCCAATGAATCTCCACAATATAAAACCATTTTTATATCAAATACAAATACGCATTCGTATATATACACTCAACTCAATCTAGGGTATTACTAACCCTATCTCTACCGAGTCACGCCACAGAGCCAAGTAATTCTTAACTTAAGCTCTGATACTAACTGTAAAGACCTGGATTTTGAGCGACTTTGGTTATTGACATAAGCACGATGTCGATAACCAAAACATCAAAAAATCCTGGTAATTAATGAAAGAAATTAGAGGGTGAGGATAGATAAGATAGAAACTTAGAATAGAAGAAGAAGAAGAACACAACATCAGAGTAACACGAACCTCACAGCGGAACGAATAACGTATAATATATAACATAACTTTGAAATATAACAGTTATGTATACAATAGAACTTATCAGAGTACAGCACTTACAACACAGCGGAAATAAACTATAGCTATAAGATCCAGAAGCCTCCTGCTCCAGCTCTTCAAGTATATCTGTAAATCCCGACTACTTGACTGCCCATACAAATTTAGGCACCCAAGAGTTTAGGGAAAACAACAAAGTAAACTCTGGGTCAGTCATGGGACTGGTGTGAGTAAAATAGTTTAACATAGTTTAACATATATATGATATCTCATAAGACCACGCCGTGAATACGGAACGGGTTTTTACCTTATGAGAATCCAACATCTTTGACAAGCAATATCATTCTGATATTATAATAATGTCTAAGTACAAATATATATCAATCTAGCAGAAACGCTTTCATCTCACGTTCTACATATATAGTATACAATCAAAATCGCAAGCACGTATTGGATAATGGATTTCCAACTATGACAAGGTATGGAACCACCTTCTGCTAGTGTACCTCTAGAGAGGAATACACTGGGTTCAACAAGAACATCTTGCAACCCGGCCACACATGACCGACCACTCATTTCGCTTGAGTGTATCGAATGTATATCACCAATGGTTGGGATCAGCAACCGTTTCCCGAATGGGACAGCATCAACAATAGATTTTTAGAAATAAATGAAACTCTAGATCAGGTGATTATATACTCTAATTAGTGCGACCTACATAGCCATGCTACATGCCCGATTTCTGTCATTTACCGATTGATGAGGCTAGAAGCTACGCTTTATCATTACATCTGATTCACTTCGAATGCCACATTGTCAGATCCATTGAAAATCACTAATTGGCGTCTACAACAGTACGTTACGTGTTAGCTAAAGAAGTTTCCTTCTCCGCTTCCACTCGTGGTATAGTTGAAGAAATCAATGTACGTGACCTTTCTGGAAATACTCTGTCAGACATTCATCAACACAAGTCATCCTCATTCACTTAGAATGTCACATCGTCATACCCGCCAAATCACAAATTGATTTATCCAAAAGTAACACGGGTATACAGCTCAGAGAAACGAATTCCTCCGCCACCAAACGTGAATACGTTTAAACAGATAAACTTACGCGATCCATTGGATATACTCTGTCAGACCTTCGTCCATACAAGTTGTCCTGGGACTGGACAAACCGAAGGCACTATTCAGTTTATCCATCTTAGTTACTGTTATCTAAGACTTATAGAACAACCCTTGCATTTTACTCCGTCTTCAATTATCTTTGGCATATCTGATTCGCAACGCTTATGCCAATACAGAGTAGTTCTTTGGATAATAATCTAACCGGTCTCTCCATATTAACAACGTTAAAATGGTCAAAACTTCGATAGTCTGTGATTAACCATCAAAGAAAAACAAATGTGCAAACAACGATATTATTTCCAGATGGAAATTATATCAAACAAACATCATTTAACATTTATCTCTTTAGTTCATCTATTTACTTTTCTCCCGTTTCCCTATATTCAATATTTCTTATTTTTCTAAGTTTAGAAAATATACGTTATTAAAAATGGAAAACATTTCCATTTCCTTTAGAAAACATTTCTGGTTCTTCTTTGGAAAACATTTCCAAAACTCGTACATTGGACTTAGGCAGAAGTTTATCAAACAATTGCGATGCCAACTCGAACCATTACACTTATTAACTATATTCACTTAACCATCCTGTCGAATAAACTATATTCGATAACTCCTCTAACTTTATTCGAATAAACTGTAATCGATTAACTCCTTTACTATATTCGATTAACTCCTTTACTATATTCTATAACTCACTTCGATTTAACTAATATTCTATAACTCACTTCGAATGACTAATATTCTATAACTCACTTCGATTAACTAATAATCGATAACTCCTTCAAATAAACTCTATTCGATAATCTCCTTCGATTAACTAATAATCGATAACTCCTTCGAATGAACGATATTCAGTAATCTTCCCTTTTGATTTAACAAATCGATAACTCCTTTTCGAATAACTAAATTTGACAACTCCTTTCGATTTAACTAATCGATAACTCCTTTCGATTAAACTAATTCGATTAATTTAACTCGACGAACTTAACTCGATTGACTTGACTAACTTAACTCGACTCGATTAACTCGACTCGACTAACTCTACTTGATTAACTCGACTTACTTGGTTCGACCAATTCGATTCGATTAACTAGGCTCGACTAACTTGGTTCGACCCACCATACTCAATTAACTCAACTTATTTAACTTAACTTAATTAACTTAACTTAATTCACTTCTCTCGATTAGCTCTCATCGATTAACTTAACTTGATAACTCAACTTGGTAACTCAACTCGATTACTTAACTTGATTATCTCGACTTCATAATCTTAACTTGATTACTTAACTTGATTTTCTCGACTTGATAATCTTAACTCGATTACTTAACTTGATTTTCTCGACTTGATAATCTTAACTCGATACTCCTATCGAATAACTAATATTCGACTTAACTCCATTCGCTTGACTCTAGATCGCAGCGATCACAATGGTTACGCCTGACTCCCTCAGGAAACATCCGACCGCCGTAGGCTGTTTACAGCCCTGCGAATTATGCTAGCAGTCATACGAGATGGAAACTTATCCTGAATAACTCTGTTTGACTAACTCTATCTCAAATAACTATATTTGATAACTTCTACTTCGAATAAGCGATATTCGATAACTTAACTCGATTATCAACTCGAAAATCTTAACCCGAATCGATTAACTCCAACTGATTAACTCTGCCTGGTCAACCCTAACTAATTAACTCTACTGGTTAACTCTAACTGGTTTTACTTGGTTTGACTAACTCAATTGATTAACTCGACTGACTAATTCAACTCGATTAACCTTACTTGATTTTTCTTATCTCGATTAACTGAACTAATCACTTTGATTAACTCGACTAATTCACTTTGATTACCTTAACCAATTCACTTTGATTAACTTAACCAATTCAGTTTGATTAACTTAACCAATTCACTTAGTTTAACTTAACTAATTCACTTTGATTAACTAATCAATTTACTGTGATTAACTAACCTGATAACTCAATTTGATTAACTTACTTGCTAATAACGTTTATTCCTTTTTAAAGATTTTCTTTTATAATCTATTTATTTCCTAAATAAATATTTCCTTATAATCCTATTTATTTTACAAATAAATATCTCCTTTATTATATTTATTCTAACAAATAAATATTCCTTTATTTTATTTATTCCCTAAATAAATAAATCATTTAACTTTATTTATACCCTAAATAATAAATTCTTTTACCTTTATTTATTTCCTAAATAAATAAATTCTTTTTATCTATTTGTAAATGGTTTACAAATATCCCTCTTTCTATTTGTTCTGACAATATTTTCCTTTATATATATTGTTTTACAAATATTTTCCTTTATATTTTATTTCACAAATATATCTCCTCTATATTTGTTTAACAAATAAAATCCCTTTATATTTGATTAACAAATATAAATTCCTTTATATTTGATTTACAAATATAATTCTTTTATTCAAAATCATTTTTCTGGTATAATACAAAATCCATTGATTTTATATAAATAAATTATTTTCAAAATATACTTTGAAAATCTCCTTTCTACATTCTGGTATTTCTTATGGTATTTAACACACCATATAACAACGTTAACTATCGTCCAAAACACACATAATCAACATCAGATTATATATCACATTATATATCACAATATATAAATCACAGTAAAATAACTGTTGAGGAATCCAGTTGGATTCCTCCGACCTGTTTCCCTGCATCACAGATGTTAGACAATATAATTAACATTGATTTCACTTCACTGTGAAATATTCTGATAACATAATCACATATAAATATTTAACGGTTTATATATATATATATATATATATATATATATATATATATATATTTAATTTCTACTAACTAACTAGCAGTTCAATCAAACAGTCAACACACAGTCAAACAGACAATATTTAACAGTTCTAAGAATACGTTGTAAAAATAGAACTGTATAGAGTTGGTGAGTTTTACTCGCATTGGTGCGTTAATCGTTAAATAACGGTTTGCGTTTATTTGATTGCGACGGACAATTTATTTCTCCATAAATTGTAACGAGCTCGGATGGACTTCCAATCAGTCTCATTGTGTTGCTCCCGTCCATACGATCCCAACGTGATTGACGGTTCGTGATTCTGATTACATATGACCGAGATATACATTTTAGAAGTTAATACACAATTAAATTAGAAATAACTTAACTTAAATTGTAAATGGGCCTCACTCATTTAATTCCCTCAGCCCAATACCCTTATTTCCTTTGACCCGGCCCCGTTGACCTTCTTCCCCAAGTAATTCCGCATCCCAGAAGGAAAAGTACAGGCCATTTCCCTTAATCCTGTCCAAACTCCTCCATGCCTCGATCGTTCATCCCATGAATACCACCATTCTTCTCCACTTCCAAACCTCTTCCTTCTCAACTTCAATCCGTTCACCTCGCACCTACATCAGCCAGCGACACCCACTCAAACCCGCACAGTAACAGTACCCAACCGAACCTTTTCACCACCGAGTAGCCTCGAAATCACCATACAGGCGCAGATCTTCCTCTCTATCCCGAATATGATAATCAACATCCAAAACAAATGCTTAATTTACCCAAAATGTGTAACCCTAAACCTCCCTATGCTAACGTCGAGCTCAAGAACGATTGTCGAACTCACTGTTTCGGTTATAGGAGTGAAGAGAATCTCACGCTCCACTCACAAACACTTGTATTGGATTTTATAGAGTTTGATTTTGGGTTTTCTACTTTGGTTCTTCACGTTTTTATTTGAGGATGAACGAAAAATATGAACGGCGGCCTTAAGGATGATTTATACAGGGATGAGATGTGTTGTGTGGTTATAAAGTGGGATGCGTGGCCTGTTGCTGTCCACTAAAGTAGATATTTTATTTTTCTTTTCATTTTATTACTTGTTTCAGCACTCTAAAAATCCGTGTGGTCACACACGATACCCAAAAATCACCAAACTGGACATGTAGCTAGAGTTCGACATTACGGTCCAAACGAAACTGGTTCGTCGAATTCCGACTTCGTATGCTCACACAGTGTATTTTTAACTGTTAAAATACTGACTGTTTTTCACTCTAAAAATCCGTACGGCCACATGCTGACTCTAAAAATCACGAAAACTGACATCTAGCAATAATTTGACATTGCGGATCTAACAAAATTAGTTTCGTCGAATTCCGACTTCGTTTGCAAAACCGGCTATTTTTAAAGCTCTGGATGACCCATTTAGATATATAAATATATTTAAATATAATTAAATTAAATATAATTAAATTTTTATTATTGTATATATTCACAGTGGAATACCATATAGCTCCAGTATATTTATTTACTCGCTATTCCGAGTCCAGATTGAATTGATATTCAATTTACATTGAAAAACCATTTTATAACGTATATAAAGCATTACGAATTATAAAGGAATTTCACAGCGACTTTTCTGAAATTTGATTTGGACGTAAATCAAAATCTACCTAACGAAATCCCGATTTTTCTCTTCCATTAGAAAGATATACTCCACCAGCTCTGTACGTTTTTTATTTCATAGAAATCCGATTTAAAACAGACCCTGTACATTCAGTTGAAGTCTGAATCGCCAAATCGCGAACTACCGCGCCATTTCAAGCTCTATTTTAATTATATTAAAATTCTACGTTCAAACTGACGTCGATTGAATATATTCGTCAATATAATTCAACTCTAAGCTGAATTAAATCTTAGGGATGACCCAGTTCATAGAATATTGTGATTTCGCATATTTTGATTATTTCTGAATTATAGATATTATTAAATTATTTATTTTAATTAAATATTCCATATTATTTAATTAAACCTCTATTTAATTCACTACACCACTGTAAATATAATTAAATAAATTAATTATAATACCCCTGACAGAGCGGGTCATTACATTCTTCCCCACTTAAAATAATTTCGTCCTCGAAATTGCTAAGTTAGAGGACGACCCTATTTATTTGGTAAGAGCTTATCTGTTACCCTTTATTTCTGGTTTCAACTGAGCCAACTAATATCGATTTCAATATTAATTCCTTCCGACTAACTAAAATTTTCAAAAATTCTGAAAATTTTCTAACACTTTAAATTTTTGGAAAATTTCGCCATAACCTCCTTTGTACAACCCTATCGGTAAAACCACAACTCGCCTCTCTGGGCCTTCTCCAACCCAAAAGAAAATCAAACAGCCAAGCGGCTTGCCAATTCGGCTCATAAATCTCATGCTTATCAAATGTAAACTTGTACCTTTTTGTCGAGCATATCAACTCTATCACTTTCACCTACTGTCAATTCAGCATATACCAATGTATTTCTAATCAAACTCCAATCAATTCTTATCCACAAATTCAACCATTCGCTTATACCGAAGCCAATTATCATTTCAAACTCTTAACTCATCAGTACAAGACCATTTCAGATTATTCTCTTATAACACCAGTTTTTACTTAACTTAACAAGTTAAATTTAAATTCTAGAATTTAAATTCCTGGGCTTTTATTTCAAGTCCATTTGAAATCATAACACCAATTCAAAACATTTGAATTCTTAAACACTTGTTTTCGCAAAACAGATTTGAAAATAAAATCTTGGGTAGTAATCCGTCACTTACAACTCGAAAATCACACTGATGATGTATACACCATCATCAGAATTATTTTCCAGCGATCAAAGTGAGTTCAATACTATATTCCTTTTCAAAACTCCAACTTAAACACTTCCATCTTGAATCAGTTCAAAATATCCTTATTAAAATAAAATTAAAAACCTCCCAGGATTTTGAAATTCACATATATCCGATCCAGATTTAATTACAGACACTTATCTGAATTTCCAGTTTTAAATTTCAATTCTGATTTAAATTTCAGATTTAACTCCTCTGATTTCACATTTTTCACTTATATGAATTCTGGTTGGTTATATATAACCATTTCACTTTATAATCTTGCTCAATTATAATTACAACCAATATTTCTAATATATGATAATATATTACATTTCCATACTGTGTCGGTCCATCGTATTCAAGTGTTTATAAACCCCTACCGATACAGTGGATCAAACTGATCGACCAGAACTCATAAACAACTCAGCCAATGAATCTCCACAATATAAAACCATTTTTATATCAAATACAAATACGCACTCGTATATATACACTTAACTCAATCTAGGGTATTACTAACCCTATCTCTACCGAGTCACGCCACAGAGCCAATTAATTCTTAACTTAAGCTCTGATACCAAATGTAACGACCGGGATTTTGAGCGACTTTGGTTATCGACATAAGCACGATGTCGATAACCAAAACATCGAAAAATCCTGGTAATTAATGAAAGAAATTAGAGGGTGAGGATAGATAAGATAGAAACTTAGAATAGAAGAAGAAGAAGAACACAACATCAGAGTAACATGAACCTCACAGCGGAACGAATAACATATAATATATAACATAACTTTGAAATATAACAATTATGTATACAATAGCACTTATCAGAGTACAACACTTACAACACAACAGAAATAAACTATAGCTATATGATCCAGAAGCCTCCTGCTCCAGCTCTTCAAGTATATCTGTAAATCCCGACTACTTGACTACCCGTACAAATTTAGGCACCCAAGAGTTTAGGGAAACAACAAAGTAAACTCCGGATCAGTCATGGGACTGGTGTGAGTAAAATAGTTTAACACAGTTTAACATATATATGATATCGCATAAGACCACGCCGTGAATACGGAACAGGTTATTCCCTTATGAGAATACAACATCTTTGACAAGCAATATCATTCTAATATTATAATAATGTCGAAGTACAAATATATATCAATCTAGCAGAAACGCTTTCATCTCACGTTCTACATATATAGTATACAATCAAAATCGCAAGCACGTATTGGATAATGGATTTCCAACTATGATAAGGTATGGAACCACCTTCTGCAAGTGTACCTCTAGTGAGGAATACACTGGGTTCAACAAGAACATCTTGCAACCCGGCCACACATGACCGACCACTCATTTCGCTTGAGTGTATCGAATGTATATCACCAACGGTTGGGATCAGCAACCATTTCCCGAATGGGACAACATCAATAATAGATATTTAGAAATAAATGAAACTCTAGATCAGGTGATTATACACCCTAATAGGTGCGACCTACATAGCCATGCTACTTGCCCGATTTCTGTCATTTACAGGTTGATGAGGCTAAAAGCTACACTTTATCATTACGTCTAATTCACTTCGAATGCCACATTGTCAGATCCATTGAAAATCACTAATTGGCGTCTACAACAGTACGTTACGTGTTAGCTAAAGTAGTTTCCTTCTCCGCTTGCACTCCTGGTATAGTTGAAGAAATCAATGTACGTGACCTTTCTGGAAATACTCTGTCAGACATTCATCAACACAAGTCATCCTCATTCACTTAGAATGTCACATCGTCATACCCGCCAAATCACAAATTGATTTATCCAAAAGTAACACGGGTATACAGCTTAGAGAAATGAATTCCTCCGCCACCAAATGTGAATACGTTTGAACAGATCAACTTACGCGATCCATTGGATATACTCTGTCAGACCTTCGTCCATACAAGTTGTCCTGGGACTGGACAAACCGAAGGCACTATTCAGTATATCCATCTTAGTCACTGTTATCTAAGACTTATACAACAGCCCTTGCATTTTACTCCATCTTCAATTATCTTTGGCATATCTGATTCGCAACGCTTATGCCAATACAGAGTGGTTCTTTAGATAATAATCCAACCGGTCTTTCCATATTAACAACGTTAAAATGGTCAAAACTTCGATAGTCTGTGATTAACCATCAAAGAAAAACAAGTGTGCAAACAACGATATTATTTCCAGATGGAAATTATATCAAACAAACATCATTTAACATTTATCTCTTTAGTTCATTTATTTACTTATCTCCCGTTTCCCTATATTCAATATTTCTTATTTTTCTAAGTTTAGAAAATATACGTTATTAACAATGGAAAACATTTCCATTTCCTTTAGAGAACATTTCTGGTTCTTCTTTGGAAAACATTTCCGAAACTCTTACATTGGACTTAGGCACACGTTTATCAAACCATTGCGATGCCAACTCGAACCATTACACTTATTA
Organism: Allium sativum; assembly: GCA_030737875.1. Taxonomy (NCBI): domain Eukaryota; kingdom Viridiplantae; phylum Streptophyta; class Magnoliopsida; order Asparagales; family Amaryllidaceae; genus Allium; species Allium sativum. The sequence goes on from CM060918.1 coordinate 674,114,800, forward strand.
ACTATATTCACTTAACCATCCTGTTGAATAAACTATATTCGATAACTCCTCTAACTTTATTCGAATAATCTGTTTTCGATTAACTCCTTTACTATATTCGATTAACTCCTTTACTATATTCTATAACTCACTTCGATTTAACTAATATTCTATAACTCACTTCGAATGACTAATATTCTATAACTCACTTCGATTAACTAATAATCGATAACTCCTTCGAATAAACTATATTCGATAATCTCCTTCGATTAACTAATAATCGATAACTCCTTCGAATGAACGATATTCGATAATCTTCCCTTTTGATTTAACAAATCGATAACTCCTTTTCGAATAACTAAATTTGACAACTCCTTTCGATTTAACTAATCGATAACTCCTTTCGATTAAACTAATTCGATAAATTTAACTCGACGAACTTAACTCGATTGACTTGACTAACTTAACTCGACTCGATTAACTTGACTCGACTAACTCGACTTGATTAACTCGACTTGATTAACTCGAATTACTTGGTTCGACCAATTCGATTCAATTAACTAGGCTCGACTAACTTGGTTCGACCCACCATACTCAATTAACCCAACTTATTTAACTTAACTTAATTAACTTAACTTAATTCACTTCTCTGGATTCGCTCTCATCGATTAACTTAACTTGATAACTCAACTTGATAACTCAACTCGATTACTTAACTTGATTATCTCGACTTGATAATCTTAACTCGATTACTTAACTTGATTTTCTCGACTTGATAATCTTAACTCGATTACTTAACTTGATTTTCTCGACTTGATAATCTTAACTCGATACTCCTATCGAATAACTAATATTCGACTTAACTCCATTCGCTTGACTCTAGATCGCAGCAATCACAATGGTTACGCCCGACTCCCTCAGGAAACATCCGACCGCCGTAGGCTGTTTACAGCCCTGCGAATTACGCTAGCAGTCGTACGAGATGGCAACTTATCCTGAATAACTCTGTTTGACTAACTCTATCTCAAATAATTATATTTGATAACTTCTACTTCGAATAAGTGGTATTCGATAACTTAACTCGATTATCAACTCGAAAATCTTAACTTGAATCGATTAACTCCAACTGATTAACTCTGCCTGGTCAACCCTAACTGATTAACTCTACTGGTTAACTCTAACTGGTTTTACTTGGTTTGACTAACTCAATTGATTAACTCGACTGACTAATTCAACTCGATTAACCTTACTTGATTTTTCTTATCTCGATTAACTGAACTAATCACTTTGATTAACTCGACTAATTCACTTTGATTACCTTAACCAATTCACTTTGATTAACTTAACCAATTCAGTTTGATTAACTTAACCAATTCACTTAGTTTAACTTAACTAATTCACTTTGATTAACTAATCAATTTACTGTGATTAACTAACCTGATAACTCAATTTGATTAACTTACTTGCTAATAACGTTTATTCCTTTTTAAAGATTTTCTTTTATAATCTATTTATTTCCTAAATAAATATTTCCTTATAATCCTAGTTATTTAACAAATAAATATCTCCTTTATTCTATTTATTCTAACAAATAAATATTCCTTTATTTTATTTATTCCCTAAATAAATAAATCATTTAACTTTATTTATACCCTAAATAATAAATTCTTTTACCTTTATTTATTTCCTAAATAAATAAATTCTTTTTATCTATTTGTAAATGGTTTACAAATATCCCTCTTTCTATTTGTTCTGACAATATTTTCCTTTATATATATTGTTTTACAAATTTTTTCCTTTATATTTGATTTCACAAATATATCTCCTCTATATTTGTTTAACAAATAAAATCCCTTTATATTTGACTAACAAATATAAATTCCTTTATATTTGATTTACAAATATAATTCTTTTATTCAAAATCCTTTTTCTTGTATAATATAAAATCCATTGATTTTATATAAATAAATTATTTTCAAAATATACTTTGAAAATCTCCTTTCTACATTCTGGTATTTCTTATGGTATTTAACACATCATATAACAACGTTAACTATCGTCCAAAACACACATAATCAACATCAGATTATATATCACATTATATATCACAATATGTAAATCACAGTAAAATAACTATTGAGGAATCCAGTTGGATTCCTCCGACCTGTTTCCCTGTATCACAGATGTTAGACAATATAATTAACATCGATTTCACTTCACTGTGAAATATTCTGATAACAGAATCACATATAAATATTTAATGGTTTATATATATATATATAATTTCTACTAACTGACTAGCAGTTCAATCAAAAAGTCAACACACAGTCAAATAGACAATATTTAACAGTTCAAAGAATACGTTGTAAAAATAGAACTGTACAGAGTTGGTGAGTTTTACTCACATTGGCGTGTTAATCGTTAGATAACGGTTTGCGTTTATTTGAATGCAACGGACAATTTATTTCTCCATAAATTGTAATGAGCTCGGATGGACTTCCAGTCAGTCTCATTGTGTTGCTCCCGTCCATACGATCCCAACGTGACTGACGGTTCGTGATTCTGATTACATATGACCGAGATATACATTTTAGAAGTTAATACACAATTAAATTAGAAATAACTTAACTTAAATTGTAAATGGGCCTCACTCATTTAATTCCCTCAGCCCAATACCCTTATTTCCTTTGACCCGGCCCCGTTGACCTTCTTCCCCACGTAATTCCGCATCCCAAAAGGAAAAGCACAGGCCATTTCCCTTAATCCTGTCCAAACTCCTCCATGCCTCGATCGTTCAACCCATGAATACCACCATTCTTCTCCACTTCCAAACCTTTTCCTTCTCAACTTCAATCCGTTCACCTCGCACCTACATCAGCCAGCGACACCCACTCAAACCCGCACAGTAACAGTACCCAACCGAACCTTTTCACCACCGAGTAGCCTCGAAATCACCATACAGACGCGGATCTTCCTCTCCAACCCGAATATGATAATCAACATCCAAAACAAATGCTTAATTTACCCAAAATGTGTAACCCTAAACCTCCCTGTGCTAACGTCGAGCTCAAGAACGACTGTCGAACTCACTGTTTCGGGTATAGGAGTGAAGAGAATCTCACGCTCCACTCATAAACACTTGTATTGGATTTTATAGAGTTTGATTTTGGGTTTTCTTCTTTGGTTCTTCACGTTTTTATTTGAGGATGAACGAAAAATATGAATGGCGGCCTTAAGGATGATTTATACAGGGATGAGATGTGTTGTGTGGTTATAAAGGGGGATGCGTGGCCTGTTGTTGTCCACTAAAGTATATATTTTATTTTTCTTTTCATTTTATTACTTGTTTCAGCACTATAAAAATCCGTGTTGTCACACATGATACCCAAAAATCACCAAACTGGACATGTAGCTAGAGTTCTACATTACGGTCCCAACGAAACTGGTTTCGTCGAATTCCGACTTCGTATGCTCACACAGTGTATTTTTAACCGTCAAAATACTGACTGTTTTTCACTCTAAAAATCCGTACGGCCACATACTGACTCTAAAAATCACGGAAACTGACATCTAGCAATAATTTGACATTGCGGATTTAACAAAATTAGTTTCGTTGAATTCCGACTTCGTTTGCAAAACCGGTTATTTTTAAAGCTCTGGATGACCCATTTAAATATATAAATATATTTAAATATAAATAAATTAAATATAAATAAATTTTTATTATCGTATATATTCACAGTGGAATACCATACAGCTCCAGTATATTTATTTACTCGCTATTGCGAGTCCAGATTGAATTGATATTCAATTTACATTGAAAAACCATTTTATAACGTATATAAAGTGTTACGAATTATAAAGGAATTTCACAGCGACTTTTCTGAAATTTGATTTGGACGTAAATCAAAATCTACCCGACGAAATCCCAATTTTTCTCTTCCACTAGAAAGATATACTCCACCAGCTCGGTACGTTTCTTATTTCACAGAAATCCGATTTAAAACGGACCCTGTACATTCAGTTGAAGTCTGAATCGCCAAATCGCGAACTACCGCGCCATTTCAAGCTCTATTTTAATTATATTAAAATTCTACGTTCAAACTGACGTCGATTGAATATATTCGTAAATATAATTCAACTCTAAGCTGAATTAAATCTTAGGGATGACCCAGTTCATAGAATATTGTGATTTCCAATATTTTGATTATTTCTGAATTATATATATTATTAAATTATTTATTTTAATTAAATATTCCATATTATTTAATTAAACCTCTATTTAATTCACTACATCACTGTAAATATAATTAAATAAATTAATTATAATACCCCTGACAGTGCGGGTCATTACAAATAGTGTCTAAATCAAATAAATAGAAATCTAGTTGAATTCTTTCATCTCACGCTCCACATACATAATATACAATCAAAACCACAAGCACTTATTGGGTGATGAATTTCCAACTATGACAAGGTATGGTACCACCTTCCGATAATGTATCTCTAGTGGAGAATACACTGGGTTCAACAAGAACATCTTGTAACCCGGCCACACATGACCGACCACTCATTTCGCTTGAGTGTGTCGAATGTATGTCACCAACGGTTGGGATCAGCAACCGTTTTCCCGAATGGGACAGCATCGAAAAGAATAAAGAATGAAATGAATTTCTCTAGATAGGTGATAATACACTCTAATTAGGAGCTCCCACTTAGCCATGATGCCTGCCCGATTTTTGTCATTTCCCGGTTGTTGAGGCCTGAAGCTACGATTACTTACCATTCATCGATAACACAATCACTTTAAATGCCACATTGTCAGATCCTTAATCATTAATTGATTTGCATAAATATATTCTAGATATTATGCTAAGAGAATAAATTCTCCGCCACCATATATATTTATACAGACCAACATATGCGATTATTGGAAATACTCTGTTAGACACTCGTCCATGCGCGTTCGTTCTGGGATTGAAAGAAACCGAAGGCACAATTTCTATAAATAGAAAATGTTCTTGCATTTTACTCTATCTTCGATTATCTTCATATAGTCTGATTCACAATGCTATTTCCAAAACGGAGTGGTTCTCGGATAATAATCCAACCGGTCTCTCCATATTGACAACGATATTGGCAAACATTTCGATAGTCGGTTATTTAACTATCGAAGAAAAACAAGCATCCATTCAAAGCATTAAACAAATCACTAGGCCTTTAAATTAATATTTCATTAATTAAAACATTTCTCCATTTCCTTATCAATATTTGTTAACCGAATATTTTCAACAATCATCTTGGCCATTTCCGTTATTTGGAAAACATTTCCATATATCGACTTCTTTTATTTTCTATATTTAGAAAATATATTCTATTTATAATTGGAAAACATTCCAATTACTTATCTCTTTCATGACCATTCGTTTATTTCGATACTTAGGAAATATTTATCTTTATATTCCCAAAATTCCACTTACTTGGGTTAAATCGACTGTTGTGTAAAACATCATTACAAACAACCCAAATACTGCATTCAACTAACTCTTATTCAAACATTTCTCTTCGAGACTGAATCTTGTTATTTATCGGTTAAAAATGAAGTCAATCAAGTTAGGGTATAATTACCTCTCAGACCTTGACTGAAAACATCCTTAACTTCAAAACGGACAAGACCACTTACCTCGAATAATCAACATCATAAAAACCAATTATTCATTTTTAAACCAGTATACGTTTCTCTTTCTAGTTTTACCAGATTTAATTATAGATTTCCTTTTTGTTTATAATATTCTATTTTTAAGTTTGTTTCCTTATCGAATTCTATATATATCGATACATTAGTTTCTACTTACCAAATTTTCTTAAAAATATTATAACTCCTTAAATTTCCGGAAAATTTCGCCATAACCTCCTTTGTACGGGTCACTCGGTACAACTACAAAACGCCTCTCTAGGCCCTTTCCATTCAAAAAGAAAATCAAAAAGCCAAGCGGCTTGCCGATTCGGTGCATAAAACCTCATATGGAATTTAAATGTGTACCTTTTTGTTGGTCGTTAAATCTATAAACTTCATACACTTCATTCCATACCTGTCTAACCCATATACGTCCATTCTCAATCTATTCCAACTGAATTTAATCGTTTTAACTCAATTCACTAATTTATTCTTTAATTAGCTCTTTTGTTTATTCCACTTTTAAATTGAACATATCATCTTCATATACAATTTAACTTTCTTATAAATCAATCGAATTCTATTTTTGATTCATGTTTCACACTTGATTTTGAATATAAATTCACCAGTACAATTTACTTAACCAAAACCCAATTTTGATTCAAAATCCCATTAACTAATTATTCTTCAGATTTGTTATTTCTATTTTTGGAATAAGAATCTGATTTTTGTTCCAAAAATCATTTCATTGCACCACTTGAGTTCGTATTTATTTTACAACTCAAATCTGGATTTTTCTAATGGAAATTCGTATTTTATTTATTTAAAATCCTTCCATTAATTTAAATAAACTGTTATGGTTTTAAATGGTTATGGCGCTGTTTTTCTAAAAATTTGATTTTGACATAACTCAAAATCTATACGACGAAATTTAGAATTTTCTCTTATATTAGAAAACCATTATCAAATCGGTCCTGCCGATTCTTGTTTTAAATAATTCCAACTTAAATTGAGTTATGTATACTCAATTGAAGTTCGAAACACCAAATTACGAACTACTGCGCTGCGGCGAGTTCGTTTTAATTATATTTAATATATAAACGTTTAAATTTTGTTTACTTTAAATTTCAATCTCTTCTAATATTTATTTTTATATATATTAAATCTAGTTTTCCAATCCAACTTATTATTTCTGATTATCTCTAATTGTCGATTTTTCATTGCTCGATTATAAATTTATTTATAACCCATTTTGCTATATTAAATTCCAATTCCTTTTATAAATAAATTATTTTATAAACTTCGATAATTAAATAAATTATTTGGCGTCTATGGATAATTAAATTTTTATTTAATGATTTAACGAATACTAATTTAAACTAATCACTAAAATAATTAAATAAATTATTCTATGTATGTTTAAATATCAGAAAAACTCATATCTTGCGATTACTGCAAACCAAACGATCAATTTAGTTCTATTGTGTAACATTCATTGATATCATACCCAACGCAGCTTACGAGACCTTAAATAAGCATGTTATACAATTTTATAAGTCATGTAATTAAATTCCAAATTCTAAATTTATTAATAATTTTACAAAACATACCTTATTCAACTAACTGACTAACCCAATGAAATTGTGGCCTTCTTCCTTGTTTATAATCCCAAACCCACGTTGTTTGATGATCGAACACTGCTTACATCTTCACGTTCACAAACTCCTCTATTGTTCTCTACAATCCCTGTACTTCTAACGACCTTCACCACTATCTCCCCTTTCACAACTTCTACATGGTCCTTATTTAAATGTTCGGCTTGCAGACCTCCCCCAAAGCCTGACTCATCTTCTCCAGGTCGAAACCTTTTTGGGATTCAGGACTTTTCTCGACATGAAATCCCCAAACTCGACACCCTTGTTTCCAGGAAATATCGCGACTTCCAATGCCCTCTACAGTGCTTCACGTGATACCTAACAGTAGTCAGAACTCATTAGAACATCACAGTCAGTTCCACGCCAAGCCCCAACTCATGTCTGTCTCTAGACCACATCGCAATGGAACATCGCGATCCCTTTATGACAACGAAGCTCACCAGTACTGATCGTACCCTCACCAAATCGCGTCCTCACCAGATCGCGCTTCGCTCACCAGAAACAAAGTCGAGCTCGCCCCTTTTCCCTATTTCCCTTTGAATTGATCAGAAAACCCAAACCTAATTGTCAAGGACTTCAACTCCGGACTGAGAAACACGCACCGCAATAGACTTGAATGTTGTAAGACTGAAGCTCATGATTTGGGTTTTCTATTTGATGTTGGATCGAACACCGCAGTTTGATTTTGATTTTGATTTTATAAAAGGCATAGGACATTTTATTGTTGTTCGGATTTGAAGTGGAAGCCTCAGGCTTTAGTGATTCTGAGGAAGGGAGTTTACAATTTTACAAAGCACGGCCATTTCCATTTTTGAAGCATTGATCCTATTGTTTTTGGCAGAATGACAACGAAAGGAATAATAAAGGGAAAATGTCGCGGTTTTATAAAACATGATTTCTTCGGTATTAAGGAATTGGTAGGGTAACTTTAAAGTACATAAAATTAAATTTCGATTTGATTTATATTTAATGCGATGTGAAATAAATCAATTTTTATTTCTTTTAAAAGGATTCTGATTTGATTTTGATCTTATTCGTTAATCAAACATTTCGGGGTTCACAACTTGAGATCGTGAACCGCTATTTTAACATACCGACCGACTTTTCAATATTATAGTGTTATACTGAACTGAACTGAATATATTTTGATATTTATTTTGAATGTAAATATAAATGACCACATTAAATCGATATAAAATAATTTAAATTCAGAAACTAATCAAGTTCTCGATAATAAATTATTATTATTATTATTATTATTATTATCGATTACATTCACATACAATTTATACTCATTATTTGAATTGTTTTAAACTCAGTTTAAATCTCGAACTGAATTATTTTTCGTATTACAATAATTTAATATATTCTATATTGAATCGAAATCGATTTTTAAATCGATAAATATAAAAATTCATTTATATTATTGAGATGACCCAAACTTTCCCGTAAAGGAAAGCCCGGATTGAATTGAGAACACGACAAATCAGAATGCAAACAGAAGAACATTTCATTGTAATCACAACAATTTACATCAGAGTACAAGAATATACAGAGTATGAACAAATATTATACATCAGAAAAATATCAGAGATTTACAAGTTACAATGCAGCGGAAAATAATACAAAACACAATTGAAAGGAATATACGGATACAGAGCTTTTCGAATATCACTGCAGCTGTAAACCAAGATCCTATGAATATAATATCAGCAAAAACAAAACTACTAGCTACCCATGTGGAAAATAGGGGCACCCAGAGTTTAGGTTAAAACAATAAACTCAAGATCAGTCATGTGACTGGTGTGAGAACTAAAACAGTTATTTAAATCTTTACTTTAAAATAAAGTAAATCGAGGGTCCATGCCGTATAACACAGAATGGGATTCCTCCCAGGAATACCAGTGCATAAAATAAACAGCGCAATGCTTTTTGGAAAAATGAAGCTATTATAAGACTCAGGTCCCATCACACAATGCAACGCAAGCCGGAGGATAGAGTTTTACCTTATAATAGCCAAACATGCTTGGTACATTTAAAACAAATCATTTTGATACTATTATAGTGTAAAGTGTATGAAAACAACTTCAAATATAAATATATCAATCATAGATGGCATAGTGCCCCATCCCACTATGTCGCCATACTTGGCTCTACAATTAAAACCGAAATGTCATGTATTGGGAGTTGGATTTCCATCTGTGAACCAAGGCAAAGGATCGTCCTTACCACTTCGGGACTGTCTAGCCCGAGCCTCAGGAACAGCCGCAACTGCACCTAGGAGCCATCGGGTCGGTCCACACGAAGTGGATTAAAATGGCTGAACAATACGTTTCCCTGCCCTATGGGGTGAAAACTGGTCAGTCTGTCGACCAAACCATCCATCGCACCGCAGTGACCGATATAACCGAGGCATTTTGCTATCCACCATCCACATAAGTAAAACGTCGGGATTTGCAAAACCCTGACACCACTCTTAGCTAGAAGGAAACGCATGTTCTCCCTGGATCCTTCTCCCGTTTCTGGTTCACACTGGGGTGTGAGGTATGCGAGTTAACGCAATACACAAAGCTATACTATATTAAAGCCATGCTTTGATCATCAACCACAAGACTCTGCTTTTCAACACAAGCGTTGATCATTTACATCTCAGCATGCCACACAGGAAATTCACGCTAAGAAACCGATGTCTATCAATCAAACAGAATGAAATCTGATGTCAGACACACATCCATTTACAAGTTTGTTCTGGGTCTGAACGAAACCGGAGGCACCTTATTCCTCGTCCCATATGTCCATTACAGGAGAGAGGTCCTCGCATATTCGGTCGATCTCCAAGTACGTCTGGACGATCACCACTTATTACCTCGTCTTGGGTGTACATCTCAATCAAGACATAGTAATCATCCAAACGATGTGAAGACCTTCGGTCTTCAACCACCGTCTTCATCGTCGACTCATCGCCGATTCAGTTATTCAGAATGGGATAAAACCCAGTCTTTCCGAATAACTCGCGCATATTATAACCAAGTGGTACAAAAACACAACGTACGCCTCATTTCAATTTTTAGCATTCCTTTATTTAAATATTCATATCCTTTGGGAAAGGTTCCCATTAATTTTATCAAAGATAAATTCTTTAAATTTATTCTTTAATCTTCCTTTGGATATCGATTCAAACCATTTTAAGGTTTTCCAAACTAGTCGGGATTAACGCACCTTACCAAAGTAATCATTTATTTTATTTCCCAATCCCAACCTATTCATCCCATGGAGCAAAACTGGTAATACTCCATATCTAACACCACGGTGTTATCGGTAAATATTAATTACCATTTCACGTTCAAATCTAGTTAAAGATTTAACTATCATTTGGAGCAAAACTGGTGATACTCCATTTTCGATCATTTTCTTGAATTGATAATTTTAATTATCACATTCACTTTTCAATCTAATCAAAGATTCATAAAAACTCCGTTTAGTTTTAATCTTCCCAAAAATCAATATTAATGATTATTCAAAGCTAAGAAATTAATCTTATCTTTAACTGGGTTAAAGAACCAATGTCATTTAAAACGTGGTTTACGATAAACCTAAAATCACATTCCATTTTATTCCAATTACTAAATATAACTGGAAATTCTAATAATCTTAATTAAAAGTTTTATTCTTTTCACACTGGGTTTAAGAACAGTGTTACTGAAGACCCCATCCTATCAGTCTCTAACCGTAAATTAGTAAGAGAACAATTCCCTAAGTATTAATCCCGAAGGCCGAAACCAACATCAGATAAATACCATGGAAACCATTCAAATTAGCTAATCTCCAGTTAGTTTCTAATTTTCTTAACTCCATTAGGTTTAAGAATAGTATTATTAAAGATATCATTCACGACAAACCCAAAATCTCATTCTATTGTTAATCGGGTTAAAGAACAAGTGTTATTTAAAACACCATTCACGATAAACCCAAAAACCAATTTCAATTTAATTCCAATTAGATGTTAATTAATTGGTAAACTTCATTAAATCTTAATAAATAGATTTATATCTTTTCTCAACTGGGTTTAAGAACAGTGTTAATGAAGACACTGTTCACGACAAACCCAAAATCCAATTTAATATTAAATACAAGGCTCTGAATCGAAAATATATCGGTTTATTTTCAATATCAAATTCTGAAACCAACAAATATCGTATTGGGAATAACGATATATATATATCTTCCAAATTCCTCCACAATGTCCGTATAATCACGGAATCCAATATCGAAATATTCCGAAGATGATTTCGATTCAAATCCTTTCCAATTCATATATTGGAAGTTCTGGTTATATTAAAACCCCTCTCAATCGAATTTATTTATTTAAAAATAATTGGATTATAATTCTAGTTAATAATTAGTCCATTTCGATAAAAATTTATTTTTATCTTTTCAAATATGGAATTTTTCATCCCAATTCTTTCCAAATCATTTAATATTATTTTACACAAATTATTAATATTTTTAATAATTTTATCAAGGCCCGTACAGTCGATTTCAATAAATGGTCATCGAACTGCAGTAACAGCGACCTTTTCCAAATTTGATTTGGACATAATTCCAAATCCAACTGTTAGATTTCAAATCTCTTACATTCTTTGGAAAGCTCTTTTCGATACGAACCCAACGGTTCTATTTTTAGGAGAATCCAACGGTTGGATCTCCCGTAATATCCATTCGAAGTCAGTGGTCGAAATTCGCGAACTGCCGCGGTGTCGTGCGTTCTATTCAGGCCATTAAATATATATAATATATATTATATATATTTTTTCGATTTCCATTTAAAACGTATTTTATAAATCGTTTTAACTTCGTTTTAAAAACGATTCTAACTTCATTTTCAATTTTAAATCAAAATTGAATATTCCTTATCATTATAATATATAAATGATAACATTTTCAAAATATCAGATTTTGAAATCATTTCCTTTTCGATATTCATTATAAAAATGAATGAAATCGGTATAAATATCGTTCATGTCAAAATGGCGTTAATCTAATCAACACGACTATATATATTTAAATATATTCGTGTCCATCCCAAATCGGATATCAAAAATCAGATTTTGATCCTTTACTGAATATTATTTTAAAATATTCAATATTTTAAAAAATTCGTTATTTTAAAATATTCATTCTTTCTGAACTGGAATCAAACACAGTCAATTACCATATAATGTTATTTATATGGATTTCATACAACACATGTATAGAACAACAATGATAAACAATCATCCATCATTCAGAGTACATTCTACACTGTATAAGCATTAAATACAAATATTTAACGCTTACAACGGTCTGTCAACCAATCGGTTGACATACAACTAAATATTGGGATTAGTGTATGCCCAATATCATCCCAATACCCGTGTGGGGTTTTCAAACAACAAACACTAATTATTATTTGTGCAGTTGGGCGATGTGTAAAATCTGTCGTCCCAATCAATATCAGTCAAATGGGTGTACATAATCAAATCATCTGATTTGTAAATGAATATTTATTTTATTCATATACACGTTAAAAATTATATTTTTAACTATAAAATATTTATTTCATCTCATGAATATTTTATACAGTCCATTTCACATCACAAACAATTTTCACAACACAATCAAATCAAACAAGTAGTCCACGGTCTGTGGATGACGGTGTCAGGTGCTGCTAAGCACCGTCTGCATCATAGTATATATTTTTACTAGAAAATAAAATTAAAGTGAGAAGTTCTCACCTTTGGGATCCACTCCTCCATTCTTTCATTTCTGAACGGTTCGGATTTCTTTCCAATGCGTAGCGTTCTTCACCGTGCTTCCAACACAGTCTGTTTCACGCATTTGTATTAAAAATCAGGTTTTTATTCTGTTACTATATGAATAAAAATCACATTTTTATTCTAACGTTATATATATATATATATCATATTTTTATTTCGCTTTCCAAATAATAAAAATCATATTTTTATTTTGCTAACTTCATATTCAAAATCGGATTTTTATAACTTCAACTTCATATTAAAAATCGGATTTTTATAGCTTCAACTTATATTAAAAATTGAATCTTTATATTCGCTGCTTCACATGAAAAAATTACACCTTAAAAACGTTACTCCTATAATAAAAATCACATCTTTATATATAAAAATCACACCTTTTATTCGTTACATAAATAAAAATCATAGCTTTTATATGAATAAAAATCATATTTTTTTAGCTAAATAAAAATCCTGTTTTTATTCATTCATAATCATATTTTTATATCGCTTCAAACACATGAAAGATCCAATTTTTATTCTCGGTCATATATAATAAAATCGGATTTTTAATCAATGTAAATAAAAAAACTCACTTCTTTTTGGTGTACCGGAGAGAGGGGGGAAATGGCGCTCGCCAGACGTGGAGGAAGGGGAGCAGGCGGCGCCGGCTGTGTCGGTGGTAGCGCAGCGGTCGGGGTAGGCCCTCAGTGGTGGAGGTGGGTTTAATTGAAGCCAGGGATTTGGTTTTTAGAAGAGGGGGTTGGCGCCAACGTCGATGGTTAGGGGGTTCGCTGGAGTCAGGCGGTGGGGAGCGGGGCGCCAAGAGGGCGGTGGCGCGATCGATTTTGGGCATTGTGGGCCGGTTGCTGAGCGACGGGAATTTTAAGCAAGAACAAGGGCGGGTTTCTGTTGACCGTGTAAAATGGAAAGGGACGGTTTGACTAGAGAGATTATATATATATATATATATATATATATATATAATATAATTAAATAACATTAAATTCTCACTTTTACTTGTTTATCAATACGAACTTCAAATCAAACCCAACGACTGTCGCCCTAGTTAATTACCCCCATTTTGAACACAATGGAATATGTTTCGTAACCCAATTCGGCTATTACGATTAGTTTTTCTTTAAATTACAATATAAATAAATATATATTTAATTTAAACGTACATTTTAAATTACCGGGGTCACGTACTGACTCCATAAATCCAGAAAAATAAATCTGGCTATCTTTTGATGATACGGTCCTAACAAAACTTATTTCATCGAATTTCGAGACCGTTTGAAAAATGGTCATTTTTCAGTCGATTAAATTCAAACTGAAATTGCCAAACACGTTTAAATTCACCACGCTCATATATTGATTCCAAAAATTATGAAAATTGGAATCAAGCAATAACTTGACATTACGGATTCAACAAAAGTGGTCTCGTCAAAAACGGAGGTCGTTTGCAAAATCACTATTTTTAAGGGCTATATTTCCATAGCGACTATTCTGAATTTTCAACTGGGCAGAACTTTTTATTCCCGCTATGAAATTTCAAGTTTTCGGATTCATTGGAAAGATATTTTCAAACAGATTCAAATATTTCTGGTTTCAATAAATCCGGTTTATTCTGAATCTTGTACGTTCAATTGAAATTTGAAATCGAATTTTCAAACTACCGCGCCATTTCCAATTCCTTTTATAATTAAAATAAATATTTATATTCTAATTTTGATTTAAATAAATATATACGTTCTAATTCTGTTCAAAATAAATTTCTAGTCGTTATTATTTAAAATAAATCATTTTAAATATTCAAAATTCACTAAAATTGCCAAAATAAAAATTTTAAATTGGTTCTGATTTTCCAGGTTGTTACAATCTCCCCCACTTAAAATATTTTCCTCCTCGAAAAGGAACGGAGCTGAAAGTTGTTTTTCTAATCAACTCAACTTTCATTCTAGCTTTCATTATTCAACTTTTCAGTTTCTAAGAATTTCTAATTTTTCAAAAATTTGGCTAACAACCTAAATTTTCAAAAAATTTCGCCATAACCTCCTTTGTACGGGGAGCATCGGGAAAATCCCTAAACCGCCACACAGGCCCTCTCATCTCAAAAAGGAAAAGAAAAAGCCAAGCGGCTAGCCTATTGGCTCATAAAATCATCCAAACCCAATAAATTAGTAAACATGTACTTATTTGTCGGGCATACAATTTTATTCCTCTGCTTAGCTTCCCTGCTATGACCTGTTCAATGTATATACATGTACATGCATGTAATTCCAAACAATTTTCAATTCAGCTCAAAATTTGATTCAATTTGGCTTAATGGTTCAAAATTTTAATTAATCAAACCAATAATCAAACAACACAACCAGCAATCAATTAGTGATTATCGTTTCAAACACATAACTTTAGATATATATATATATACAAAATCATGTTTTTGATGCCAATTCACAACCATAAACCCTATCTAGTTTTGGTTCTCACACCAGCCAATTGGAATTATACAGATATCCCACTTTCGAAACTCGAAAATAAATGACTGATGCTACGTAGTCATCATAGAATCATTCCCGGGCGACTAGAGTGTAATTCTGTATCTATCCAGTATATTTGAGGCTTTGTATATACGTGGATCAGTCGTATATTCAAAATCTTCATATACTCGATTGTCCAAAATCAATATAAAGTAAATATTCAAATATGTATAATAAGGTTTAAATTTTCCAAACAAAATTTGTTTTCATTTTTATATTTAAAAATAATACTCTTCACACTAGTTCTAGGATACTACTGATCCTATCTCTAACGAGTCATTCCTATTGGATATTACTAATCCAATCTCTGGATTCTTTCGTTCGGTTCTAATGTGTCTTGTTCTCGAGCTCTGTAAACCAAAACTCTGGTACCAACTGAGACGACCCGAACTTCCCCGTAAAGGAAAGCCCGGATTGAATTGAGAACACGACAAATCAGAATGCAAACAGAAGAACATTTCATTGTAATTACAACAATTTACATCAGAGTACAAGAACATACAGAGTATGAACAAATATTATACATCAGAAAAATATCAGAGATTTACAAGTTACAATGCAGCGGAAAATAATACAAAACACAACTGAAAGGAATATACGGATACAGAGCTTTCCGAATATCACTACAGCTGTAAACCAAGATCCTATGAATATAATATCTGCAAAAACAAAACTACTAGCTGCCCGTGTGGAAAATAGGGGCACCCAGAGTTTAGGTTAAAACAATAAACTCAAGATCAGTCATGTGACTGGTGTGAGAACTAAAACAGTTATTTAAATCTTTACTTTATAATAAAGTAAATTGAGGGTCCACGCCGTATAACACAGAACGGGTTTCCTCCCAGGAATACCAGTGCATAAAATAAACAGCGCAATGCTTTTTGGAAAAATGAAGCTAATATAAGACTCAGGTCCCATCACACAATGCAACGCAAGCTGGAGGATAGAGTTTTACCTTATAATAGCCAAATGTGCTTGGTACGTTTAAAATAAATCATTTTGATACTATTATAGTGTAAAGTGTATGAAAACAACTTCAAATATAAATGTATCAATCATAGACGACATAGTGCCCCATCCCACTATGTCGCCATACTAGGCTCTACAATTAAAACCGAAATGAGACGACCCGAAATCCCGTTCTGACGGAAACAAGGGTTATCTTTGGAATATAACACAGAAACAGATAATAGCAGAACAAAATTAAATAAATACACCAGATAATGAACAACAAAATATACTGGATAAAAGTAATCATCAGAGTTACAAAGTATACAGGATCTTACTTAGTACAAATACAGTTCAGCTATACATAAATGTCTACAGCGGAAAACAAACAAAATATGTACAATAGGAGCTGAACAGCATAAAAAGAGATAAATGATAGAATCCATCTTCAGCTCCAGCTATCCAGAAAGAACCAGCTAAACCTGAATACAAGGCTGCCCGTGTAGAAAGAGGGGCACCCGAGTTTGAGAGTGAAACAAACTACGAGTCAGTCATGGGACTGGTATGAGAAATCTACTCAACACATATATAATATGGCAAATCACAGGACCACGCCACTTTCGTGGAACGGGTTTACTCCATTGGATTGCCAGTGCTTTAAAACAAATCTTTCTTTTAAACAACGCAATGCATTTTATAAAAATGAGGCCGTTATAAGACTCAGTTCCCATCACACAATGCAACGCAAACCGGAGGATAGAGTTTTTACCTTATAACAGCCAAAATATGATTGATACGAATAAAACAAAGGCATTTGATATTATTGCAAGTGTTTACATGTTTTGAAAACAATTTCAAATCATAACTATCAATCATAGACGGCATTAATGCCCCATACCACTATGTCGCCATATATAGGTATACAATCAAAACCGCACAGTCACGTATTTGGAAATTGGATTTTCATCATGAACCAAGGCAAAAGATAGTCCTTACCGAATTTGTGACTCTCTAGCCCGAGCCACAGGCAAGCGCGCAGGCAAGCCTTTAGATCGTCAGGGCCGGTCCACCGATGTGGATTATTATGCCTGAACAATATGTTTCCCCGCCCTTTGGGGCATAAACGAGCCAACGAATGACTCCATCGGACCCGGATTGTCCGATCAAACCGAGGCGCCTCGCAACAGCAACAACCACATAGGTGAAAAGTATATAAATGTCAGGGCTGGTAGGTCACCGACACCACCCTAGCTAGAAAGAAATGCATGCCCTCCCTGAGGTCCTTCTCCCGTTTTAGGTTCATACCGGGGTGTGAGGCTCGCGAATTCACGTTATACACAAAGCTACGCCACACAGGCGGTGCTTTGATCATCACCACAAGACTTTGCTTTTCAACAGAAGCCCTGATCATTGCGTCTTAGCATGCCACACAGGCAATTCATGCCATGCGACTGATGTCTATCGATATACAACCTCTGAGCTCGTGCGTCTCAGAGAAGGGCGTTAAGCAAAAGAATAAATTCTCCGCCGCCAAACAGATGTATATTTAACAGAAATCAATCAACACAGAATAAAATCCAATGTCAGACACACAGTCCATTTACAAGTCCGTTCTGGGTCTGAACGAAACCGGAGGCACTAAATACCTCGCAAACCCTTCGATCACCACGTACGTCTGGACGATCACCACTCATTATCCATATTTCGGGTTGCCTCCTAATCAGGACCTCGGTTACCCTCCAAACGAGGTGAAGATCTCCGGTCTTCGACCACCGTCTTCATCTTCGACTTTCAATTGTCGGTCAATTATTTGAAATGAGAATTAACTCGGCCTTTTCAAATAATTCACGTATATTTAGAATTTCAAATCAATTTATTTTAATGGTTAAATTATTCGACAACACCAATATTGTTCTTTAATGTAATTTTCACACCAAACACATTCAACCATCAAATACAACATAAATCGAGCAAATTCAGTTTATTTCCATTCCATAATGTTTATGGTACTTTATAATAATTTATCGCTATTTTTATTTATTTTAAAATAGCCCATTTATTCAAAACGACGCTTCGGGCCATAACGCGGTCGTGGCGCTGTTTTTCTTCAGATTTGATTTACACATATCTGAAAATCTAACCGTTGGATCTTCGCAAAATTTACATCATTAGAAAGGTCTTTTCAAAACGAATCCAACGGTTCCAGTTTCGGGAAAATTCGACGGTCGGATCTCCCGGTACAATCGTTTGAAATTTCGATTTCAAAATACGAACTGCAGCGTCGTTATTCGATTAAATATAGTTATATTTATATGTATATATATATATATAATCATTTCTGGCGCTGTTTTTCTTCATATTTGAATTAAACATTCCAGACAATCCAACCGTTGGATTTTTACAAAGTTGGTGCCGTTGGGAAGATATTTCCAAGGCGAACCCGACGGTTGAGGTTTCGGGAAAATCCAATGGTCGGATTCCCCGTACTAGTTGTTTGAAATCGCGGTTTCAAAATACGAACTGCACGGCTTCGTTTCGTTTTAATTTTATTTATATTTATATAAATATAGTTTCTTCAAAAATTCCAATATCGTTTTCATTTCAAATATTTCACTAACGCCTTAAAATTTTGGAAAATTTGGTCATAACCTCCCCTGCACCGGGAGCATCGGGAAATCGCAAATAGCTTTCCCGGTCCTTCTAATCTCAAAAAGAAAAAGAAAAAGCCAAGCGGCTAGCCAACAGGCTCATAAAATCATCACCCAAACAAAACAGTAAATGTGTACCTATTTGTCGGGCACAAAATTTTATTCCTCTTCTCTAGCCCCTTTGCTATAACCTGTTCAATGAATATGCATGTACATATATACAGTTCTTATCATTTATCATTTTCTATCCAACTTCATATTTGATTTCTATTTGGTTTAAAAACACCATTCATTCTAATGTTACATACATAGGTGCAAATCATTTCATTAGCTAATTAATGAATATTTCAACTCATATATGTTTATTTTGAACAAGTGGCTATTTTTAACACTTCACATTTCAACGATTCATGAATACAATAAAAATGTGATTTTTATTGCAAAACAATTCATTTCAAAACACTATTTTTCTATATAGTTCATATAGGTGACAAAAATAGGATTTTTATCATAAAACAATTTCTTTTAAAACGAGATTATTTTACACAGTTCATATAGTCGATAAAAGGTGATTTTTTTTTTATTATCAAACAATTTATTTCAAAATATGAATACCATTCAACACATGAATTTCCAATCAATGAATGAACATCGATTCAACCCATGAAGGTTTTCTATAGTTTAAGCAAATGAAAATAATTCAAACACACGAATATTATTCAAATTTTCGGCAGCATAACGGCAGGGTAGTTAAAACCGGGACCGTCCCTAGTACGGCTCCTCGCTCTACCTTAAAACCTCGCGGTTTTTGACAATGGGGATCATGCATCTAGTTCGCACGCAGGCGGCATGTATATATTTATTTCATTTCCACAAACTAATCCTATGTGGTTTCAATCAAATATTTCTCAATCACAAATGGGTATTTTTCAACCACCATCAACCAATATCAATCACAAACAATCCCAAACAACCATTCGCTATCAATCAATTTTCACTACAATTTCAATCAATAAATATCGTCCATGGTTTGTGGACGAGGGGGCGTGTGTATATATATATATATATATATATATATATATAGCAATTCACTTTTATTTCAACACATATACTTATAGCTAGAAAAAGAAATTGAAGAGTGAGAAATTCTCACAAATAGCTATCCAACTTCACGACACTTCTTTTGTAGGAAATCTTCGTCGTTTTTCCAGCACAATCTGTTTCACATGATATACGTTAAAAAATCACATTTTTATGCCGCTACTATATAGATAAAAATCACATTTTTACTTCGCTATTCAATATATAAAAATCATATTTTTATTATGCTATTCAATATATAAAAATAGAATTTTTACTTCGTTATTCAATATATAAAAATCATATTTTTATTATGCTATTCAATATATAAAAAATCGAAATTTTCTCACGACGATGTTATTCAGATAAAAATCATATTTTCACATCGATGTTCATATAATAAACATTATATTTTTATCACGCCATTCTTCATATAAAGATTTCGCCTTTTCAAAAATAAAGATTTCGCCTTTTCAAAAATAAAGATTTCGCCTTTTCAAAAATAAAGATTATATTTTTAATATTCCTATCATGTAAAAATTATATTTTTATTACTTTAAAAATATAAAAATCATATCTTCCTTCTTCTACTTAATAAAAATTCCGTCTTTTCTATTTTAAAAACATGATCTTTTCTATCCAAGTTCAAATCTTTTTCTATTTAAATTTCAAATCTTTTTCTATTTAAAGTTCAAATCTTTTTCTATTTTAAAGTTCAAATCTTTTTCTATTTAAAGTTCAAATCTTTTTCTATTTTAAAGTTCAAATCTTTTTCTATTTAAAGTTCAAATCTTTTTCTATTTTAAAAAATCTTTATCGAATCAAAAGCTATTTCATAGTATGATTATTTTACAAGTAACATACATAAGTTAATAATCACATTTTCTACTTTTAATTATAAATACTTTGAATAAATTAAAATAAATCTCTAAATAAAATGTAATTAAAGACTTACAGTTTTTTGATTGAAGAAGGGGGCGTTCTCGTCGAGAGGAGGGAGGTCAGGGCGGTGGCTTCAGGGGGGCTCGCGAATTGGGGCGTCGCGATGGCTTCAGGGGCGGGGGCGGAATAGGTCAGGGAGGGGGGGTTCGGGTGCATCGAGGTGGAGAGGAGCGGGATCGGAGGGTGGAGCGGGGCAGGGCGGTCGTGGGTGGAGCGGGGCAGGGCGGTCGTGGGTGGAGCTTTGGTGGTGAGCGACGAGCGGGAAGGCTGCGAGGGTTTTTTTTTCTTTTTTTTTTACTGTCGGTTGACCAAGAAGGAAAGGGGAGGGAGAGAATATAAGGGGAATTTAATTATTTATTTAATTTAAATTTTTTTCTTCTTTTTTTTTATATAAAGTTGACTTTTCATACGACCTCTAAACGAGGCCCACCGCCTGTCGCCCATAGCGTATTACCCCCATTCCGAACACAATGGGATATATATCGTAGGTTGATTCGGCTGTTACAATCAGTTTCCGTTAGATTTACATTTAAATCACTATATTGAATTTTAAACGTACATTTCAAATTACCGGGGTCACATACTAACTAGAAAAATTCTCGAAAAATATTTTCTAGCTTCGTATTGATAATACGGTCCTAACAAAACTAGTTTCGTCAAATTCTGAGACCGTTTGAAAAATGGCCAATTTCCAGTCGATTAAAATCAACTGAAACCGGTCAAACGCGTTTTCCTTTGCCACGCTCACATATTGATTCGAAAAATTATGAAATTTGAAACCTAGCAATAATTTGACATCACGGATCCAACAAAAGTGGTTTCGTCGAAATCCGAGGTCGTTTGCAAAATGTCCATTTTTAAGGGCCTGAATTCCATAGCGACTATTCAGAAATTTCAACTGGACATATCTTTTGATTCCCGCTATGAAATTTCGATTGGTCGGATTCGTTAGAAAGATATTACCAATTAGATCCTAATGTTTTTGGTTTCACTAAAATTCGGATTGTTTTGCACCCGATACAGTCCGACAAAGTTTGAATTCAATTTTCGAAACTACAGCGCCATTTCAGGCCTTGTTTATAATTATAATTAATTATATTCGTTTTCAATTGTCGATTCAAACTTAGTTTTCATCGCCTTTATTTAAAATATTTATTTTAAATATTTAAAATCCATTATTTTAGCCAATTTAAAAAAAATTAAATTGGTTCAGATTTTCTGGGTCGTTACACGAAATGTCACGTATTGGGAGCTGGATTTCCGTCTATGAACCAAGGCAAGGGATCGTCCTTACGGCTTCGAGACTACCTAGCCCGAGCCTCAGGAGCAGCCGCAACTGCACCTAGGAGCCATAGGGCCGATCCACACGAAGTGGATTAAAATGCCTGAACAATACGTTTCCCCGCCCTATAGGGCGGAAACTGGTCAGTCTGTCGACCAAACCATCCATCGGCACCGCAGTGACTGATATAACCGAGGCATCTCGCTATCCACCATCCACATAAGTAAAACATCGGGGCTTGCAAAACCATAACACCACTCCTAGCTAGAAGGAAACGCATGTTCTCTTTGGATCCTTCTCCCGTTTCTTGTTCACACCGGGGTGTGAGGTTCGCGAATTAACGTTATACACAAAGCTATGCTATATTAAAGCCGTGCTTTGATCATCAACCACAAGACTCTGCTTTTCAACACAAGCCTTGATCATTTCCATTTTTAGCATGCCACATAGGAAATTCACGCTATGCAACCGATGTCTATCAATCACACAGAATGAAATCCGATGTCAGACACACATCCATTTACAAGTTCGTTCTGGGTCTGAACGAAACCAAAGGCATCTTATTCCTCGTCCCATATGTCCAATACAGGAGAGAGGTCCTCGCATATCCGGTCGATCTCCAAGTACGTATGGACGACCACCACTTATTACCTCGTCTTGGGTGTATAGCCCAATCAAGACATCAGTAATCATCCAAACGATGTGAAGACCTCCGGTCTTCAACCACCGTCTTCATCGTCGACTCATCGCCGATTCAGTTATTCAGAATGGGATAAAACTCAGTCTTTCCGAATAACTCGCGCATATTATAACCAAGTGCTACAAAAACACAACATACGCCTCATTTCAATTTTGAACATTCCTTTATTTAAATATTCGTATCCTTTGGGAAAGGTTCCCATTAATTTTATCAAAGATAAATTCTTTAAATTTATTCTTTAATCTTCCTTTGGATATCGATTCAAACCATTTTAAGGTTTTCCAAACTAGTTGGGATTAGCGCACCTTACCGAAGTAATCATTTATTTTATTTTCCAATCCCAACCTATTCATCCCATGGAGAAAAACTGGTAATACTCCATATCTAACACCATGGTGTTATCGGTAAATATTAATTACCATTTCACGTTCAAATCTAGTTAAAGATTTAACTACGTTTGGAGCAAAACTGGTGATACTCCATTTTCGATCATTTTCTTGAATTGATAATTTAATTTATCACATTCACTTTTCAATCTAATCAAAGATTCATTAAAACTCCATTTAGTTTTAATCTTCCCAAAATCAATATTAATGATTGTTCAAAGCTAAGAAATTAATCTTATCTTTAACTGGGTTAAAGAACCAATGTCATTTAAAACACGGTTCACGATAAACCCAAAATCACATTCCATTTTATTCCAATTACAAAATATAACTGGAAATTGTAATAATCTTAATTAAAAGATTTATTATTTTCACATTGGGTTTAAGAACAGTGTTACTGAAGACCCTATCCCATCAGTCTCTAACCATAAATTAGTACGAGAATAATTCCCTAAGTATTAATCTCGAAGGCCGAAACCAACATCAGATCAATACCCAGGAAACCATTCAACTTAGCTAATCTCCAGTTAGTTTCTAATTTTCTTAACTCCATTGGGTTTAAGAATAGTATTATTAAAGATATCATTCAGGACAAATCCAAAATCTCATTCCATTGTTAATCGGGTTAGAGAACAAGTGTTATTTAAAACACTATTCACGATAAACCTGTAACAATACGGAAAATCAGAACCAATTTAAAATTTTTATTTTAGCAATTTTAATGTATTTTGAATAATTAAAATGATTTATTTTAAATAATAATGACTAAAAATTTATTTAAATCGAAGTTAGAACGAATTTTTTAAATTTAATTATAAAAGGAGTTTAAAATGGCGCAGTAGTTTGAAAATTCGATTTCAAATTTCAGATGAATGTACAGGATTCAAAACAAATGGGATTTTAGTAAAACTAGAAGTATTAGAATCTTTTTGAAAATATCTTTCCGACAGATGTGAAAAATCCAGATTTCATAGCGGGAATAAAAAGTTATGTCCAGTTGAAAATTCTGAAAAGTCACTATGGAATTTATATATATTTTAATATATATATATATACATATGGTCCTTAAAAATAGCCATTTTGCAAACGACCTCCGTTCTCGACGAAACCACTTTTGTTGGATCCGGGATGTCAAGTTATTACTAGTTTCCAATTTTCATAATTTTTGAAATCAATATGTGAGCATGGCTAAAGAAAATGTGTTTTGTTAGTTTCAATCAATTTGGATCGACCAGAAAATGGCCATTTTTCAAACTGTCTTCAAATTTGATGAAATTAGTTTTGTTAGGACCATATCATCAATACGAAGCTAGAAATAATTTTTCTGGAATTTTCAAAGTCAGTATGCAGCCGCGGTAAATTAAAATGTATGTTCAAATTGAAAATATACTGATTTATCCTATAATTTAAAGAATAACTGGTCATAACAACCGAATTGGCTTACCAGGCATATCCCATTGTGTTCGGAATGTGGGTATTTAGCTAGGGTCGATAGTCGTTGGGTTTGAATTGGAGTTCGTATGAATTAGTGGGTATTTTCTGAATAAAAGGAATTAAAAATAGAATAAATAAATATTGGCCAATAAAAAACAAGGCATTGACCAATTCATCTCTTTCATACCCGATACCCTCTGTAAATGATCGGCGGAAGGAGTTCCCACCTTCTCTCCTCTATTCCTCCCAACCCACGCAACGAAATCAAACGACCATGTTGGGGATTTTGTAGGGTTTTCCCTCCTCTTCACATCCATACAAGTCTCACCCTCTAACGTGCAGTATCCAACAAGAATCGCAGCTCCAAAGTGCCACTGTTCATCATCATATCGTGCGGCCCAAAGACCGACGAGTTGGCCAGAAGTGGCACCCCTGGCAGCGCATTTCGAAGCTCCTCCGTGTGGCAGGGTCTGATCACCACCATGTCGACCATTGGCGGAGAAAAAGCAAACCCTTGTTTTGAAGGGTTGAAGTGGAGCGTCGGCTTGTGTTTTGTTAAAGAAGAAGGTGGAGTTTTTTTATTAATTTATTAAATATTCTTTAAAATGTTATCAACCTTTATAAAATTGTATCTTTCTCGTACGAACCCCAAATCGCGTGAAATAGGATCCGTTGCGATCATGGGGACGAGAGCTTCGCAGCAAGACTAACCGGATCAAAAGTGGAGCTTGTTAGAATTTAGGGCAGAATTAAATCCGAATAGTTCAAAATTTCAGAAATTAAAATAGACGGAGTGGAAAACGAATGTGAGAACTCTCTCACTTAATTTTATTTTACAGTTATAATATATTAGGTTGCAGACGGGGCTTAGTAGCTCCTGACACCGTCGTCCACAGACCATGGACGACTTGTGATTATATTGTGTTGTGTTGTGAAAATTGATCGTGATTGTGATGTAAATAATATATATATATATATTATCGTGAAATAAAATAAATATTCATTTGCAAACCAGACGGTTTGTTTATGTACACCAATTTATCTGATATGGATTGGGACGATAAATTTTACACATCCTCCAACTGCACAAATAATAAACAATATTTGTTGTTTGAAAACCCCACACGGGTATTGGGATAATATTTGACGTACACTGATTCCAATAATTAGCGGTATGTCAAATGATAGGTTGACAGCCTGTATAAGTGTTAATTATTTATTTTAATGCTTATACAGTTATAGAATGCAATCTGGATGTTGTTTGAATTTTTAATGATTGCTTATCATTATTGTTGTATATATGTGATGTTGAAATCCATATAAATAAAATTATATGGTAATTGATTGAGTCGGATTCCAGTTCAGAATTAAAGAATATTTTAAAATAATATTCAGGAAATATTGAAATGTGAAGCCGTGTTAAGTAGTTAAATGCCATTTTAACACGAACGGGAATTTTGTCGATTTTATTCAATTTATAATGAATATCGAAAAGTGATTTCAAAATCAGATATTTTGAAAATATTATCATTTTAATATTATAATGATATGAATAATTCAATTTTGATTTGAATTTGAAAATAAAATTGAAATCGATTTGAAACGAATTTAAAACGAATTGAAATTGAGTTGAAATCGATTTGAAATGAATTTAAAATGAACTGAAATGGAATTGAAATCGTTTTATAATGAATTTAAAAACGAATTCATAAGGAATATTCAAATTGGATTTGAATTTTAAAATGGAATTGAAATCGTTTTAAAATGAATTTAAAACGAATTTATAATGGAATATTCAATTTTGATTTGAATTTGAAACGGAAGTGGAAATCATTTTTGAAACGAATTTAAAACGATTTATAAAATTCATTTTAAATGGAAATCAACGAAATATATATATATATATATATATATATATATATATATATATATATATTATAATGGTCTAAATAGAACGCACCGCGCTGCGACCGTTCGCGAATTTCGGCCATTAACTTCAAATGGACGTTACGGGAGATCTGAACGTCGGATTCTCCTATAACCAGAACCGTTGGGTTCGTATCAAAAAGAGCTTTCCAATGAATACAAGAGATTTGAAATCTAATGGTTCGATTTGGAGATATGTCCAAATCAATTTCAGAAAATGTCGCTATGGACGCATTTCGGTGGTCGTTATTGAAAACCGACTGTACGGGCGATAATAAAATTATTAAAAATATGGAAAAATTAAGTAAAATCATAATAAATGATTTGGAATGATTTTGGATGAAAAATTCCAGTTTCTAAAAGATAAAAACATATTTATATCGAAATGGACTAGTTATTAACTAGAATAATAATCCAATTATTTTTAAATAAATAAATTGGATTTGAAAATGGTTTTATATAACCAGAATTTTCCAAATAATAAATTGGAATAGATTCAAAATGGAAATAATCTTCGAAATATTTCAATATTGGATTCCGTGATTATACAGATATTGTGGAGGAATTTGGAAGATATATATATCGTTATTCCCAATACGATATTTGTCAGTTTCAGAATTTGATATTGAATATAAGCCGATATATTTTCTTTTCAGAGCCTTGTATTTAATATCAATTGGAATTTTGGTTTGTCATGAACGGTGCCTTCACTAACACTGTTCCTAAACCTAGTTGAGAAAAGATTAAATCTTTTTATTAAGATTTAATGAAGTTTACCAATTAATTAATATTTAATTGGAATTGAATTGAATTGAATTTTGGGTTTTCGTGAATGGTAACTTTAAAAATGCTGTTCTTAAACCTAATGGAGTTAAGAAAATTAGAAACTAACTGGAGATTAGCAAAGTTGAATGGTTTCCTGGGTATTGATCCGATGTTGGTTTCGACCTTCGGGATTAATACTTAGGGAATTGTTCTCTTACTAATTTACAATTAGAGACTGATGGAATGGTGTCTTCAGTAACACCGTTCTTAAACCCAGATAAGAAAAGAATGAATCTTTTAATTAGGATTTAGAGAAGAATAACAGTTAATTAACATTTAATTGGAATTGAAATGGAATGTGAATTGGGTTTATTGTGAACTGTGTTTTTAACGACATTCATTCTTTAACCCGATTAACAGAGAAATGTGATTTGGAATTTATAAATATTTTTATTAAGATTTAATGGAAATTTTCCAAAGTAAAGTTTTCCAATTTAATATATTGGAATTGAATGGAATTAGATTGATAATAATCGAAGTGAACTTCTGTGGAGGAAGACTGTTAATATATATGGAATTTAAAAGGATTTGTCATTATTTCATTTATATCATTAGTTTGATACGGAAATTGATATCGATTATATATTGATCTGTTTTCCGTGAAGATTCCATAGTTAATGGAATGTGATTTTGGGTTTATCGTGAGCTGTGTTTTAATTGACTTAGTACTTTAACCCAGTTAAAGACATGATTTATTTCCTAAGTTGAATAATCATTAATACTGATTTTTGGGGAGACTAAAAATAAGTGGAGTTTTAGTGAATCTTTAATTAGATTGAGATAATCGAGAACGGAGTATCACCAGTTTTGCTCCAAACGATAGTTAAATCTTTAATTAGATCTGAACGTGGAATGGTAATTTTTTTTTTCCGATAACACCGTGGTGTTAGATATGGAGTATTACCAGTTTTGCTCGATGGGATGAATAGGTTGGGATTGGAAAAATAAACAAATGATTACTTTGGTAAGGTCCGCTAATCCCGACTACTTTGGAAACCTTAATTTGGTTTAGAATTGAAAAGATAATGAAATCTTTTGCAATGATATCCAGAGGAAGATTAAAGATTAAATTTAAAAGAACTTATCTTTGATAAAATTAATGGGAACATTTCCCTAAAGATAAGAATATTTGAATAAAAGAATATTCTAGATTGGAATCAGGCGTATGATGAGTTGTTATAGCACTTGATTATAAGATACACGAGTTATTCAGAAGGGCCGGGTTTAACTCATTATGAATAACTGATTCGACGATAAGTCGAAGAGATTGAAGACGGTGCAAGACCGATGATCTTCACATTGAATGGATGGGTGCTACTGATGCTTATGATTGGAGTAGCTACCTTGAAGGGGCTAAAGTGGTAGCCGTCCGGACGTACTTGTTGATTGTACGGATATGAAAGGGCCTCTCTCCTATATTGGACATACGGGACGAGGAATAAGGTGCCTCCGGTTTCGTTCAGACCTAGAACGGACTTGTAAATGGATGGTGTGTCTGACATTGTATTCCTTTACACTGTATTCGTTGATCCCTGCTAAATATATATCTGTTTGGTGGTGGAGAATTTATTATCTTAATTAACACCCTTCTCTGAGACGTACGAGCTCAGAGGTTATATATCGGCAGAAATCAGTGGTACAGTATGGATTGATAGTGTGGCATGTTGAGATGCGGTGATCCAAACCTTTGTTGAAAAGCAAAGTTTGGTAGATGATGATCAAAGCACAGCTTTAATATAGCACAACTTTGTGTAGCGTTAATTCGCAAGCCTCACACACTGGTATGGTGGCGAACTGATGGTTAGATCAGTATGCTTTAGAGATGAGGATAGACACCCTATGGGTTGTCATGGATTCGGTCGATCGAGGTGATACTGGTTGTGGTCGCCCCACACCAGTAGGGATAGGGGCACACCCCCCTCCCCCGATTCCCAGATGGATAAAGTTAACGGTGTTTTCCAATGCTTGGACGTAATTCGCGGTAACTTGTTTCCTGGATAGTGCGGATGTGCATTACGGCATTTTTGCATGCCTGTGACGTAAGCCGTTGGGAATTGTACTACGCGATAGATCTTTCGGATCAGGAGCCACCATGATGGAAATCCAAACTTTCAAATACGACATTTTGCGGTTTTAATTGTAGAGCCTAGTATGGTGACATGATATATGGTACCCACGTCGTCTATGATTGATACATTTATATTTGAAGTTGATTTCTTCACTTATAGTAATAATAAAAGATTTGTTTTAAAATGTACCAAACATATTTGGCTATTGTAAGGTAAAACTCTATCCTCCGGCTTGCGTTGCATTGTGCGATGGGACCTGAGTCTTATAATAGCTTCATTTTTCTTTATTTAGCATCACGCTGTTTGTTTTAGGCATTGGTATTCTTGGGGGTAAACCCGTTTCGTGTTATACGACGTGGTCCCTTGATTTACCTTATTCTCAAAGTAAAGTTTTAAATAGCTGTTTTAGTTCTCACACCAGTCCCATGACTGACCTGGAGTTTATTGTTTTAACCTAAATGCTGGGCGCCCATATTTTCCACATGGGCAGCTAGTAGTTTTGGTTTTGCAGATTTATTTATGATCCTGGATTTACAGCTGGAGCTATATTCGACACGCTCTGTATCCGTGTATTTCATTCAGTTGTGCTAGTTATTGTATTTTCCGCTACGCATTGTATTTATACATTTTATTTCCGCTCCTATGTATTAAAATCTCTGATATTTTTCTATGTAATATTTATTTATACTCTGAATATTCTTGTACTCTGATGTAAATTGTTGTAAATAGCAATGAAATATTCTTCTGCTTATGTTCCGATTTGTCGTGTACACGAATATATTTAAATATATAAAGCCGTGTTGATTAGATTAATGCCATTTTGATGCAAACGATATTTATATCGATTTTATTCAATTATATAATGAATATCGTAAAGGAATTGATTTTGAAATCTGAAGTTTGAAAATATTATCATTTATATATTAATGATACGGAATATTCAATTTTGATTTAAAATCGAATACGATGTTGAAATCGTTTTAAAAAGAATTTATAAACGATTTATAAAATACGTTTTAAATGGAAATCAACGAAGAATATATATTATATATATAATATAATGGCCTAAATAGAACGCACAGCGCCGCGGTAGTTCGCGAATTTCGACCATTGACTTCGAATTGATATTACAGGAGATCCGACCATCGGATTCTCCTAAAACCGGAACTGTTGGGTTTGTATCGAAAAAAGAGCTTTCTAACGAATACAAGAAATTAGAAATCTAACAGTTGGATTTGGAATTATGTCCAAATCAAATTTGGAAAAGGTCGTTGTAAGTGCAGTTCGATGGCCGTTTATGGAAATCGACTGTATGGGCCTTGATAAAATTATTAAAAATATCAATAATTTGTGTAAAATCACAATTAATGATTTGGAAAGAATTGGAATGAAAAATTCCATATTTGAAAAGATAAAAATATATTTTTATCAAAATGAACTAGTTATGAACTAGAATTATAATCCAATATTTTTAAATAAATAAATTGGATTTGAAATGGTTTTAAAAATAACCAGAATTTCCAGTATATGAATTGGAATGGATTTGAATAAAAATTATCTTTGGAATATTTCGATATTGGATTCCGTGATTATATGGATATTGTGGAGGAATTTGGAAGATATATATATTGTTATTCCCAATACGATATTTGTCGATTTCAGAATTTGATATTGAATATAAGCCGATATATTTTCTATTCAGAGCCTTGTATTTAATATCAAATTGTATTTTGGGTTTGTCGTGAATGGTATCTTTAATAATACCATTCTTAAACCCAATGGAGTTAAGAAAATTAGAAACTAACTGGAGATTAACTAAGTTGAATGGTTTCTTGGGTATTGATCTGATGTTGGTTTCGGCCTTCGGGATTAATACTTAGGGAATTGTTCTCTTACTAATTTTCGGTTAGAGACTGATGGGATGAGGTCTTCAGTAACACTGTTCTTAAACCCCGTGTGAAAAGAATAAATCTTTTAATTTAGATGTAGGGAAGAATTACCAATTAATTAACATTTAATTTGATTTGAAATGGAATGTGAATTGGGTTTATAAATAAATATATTGTATTATAATTCTAGTTCATAACTAGTTCATTTCGATAAAAATATATTTTTATCTTTTCAAATATGGAATTTTTCATTCCAATTCTTTCCTGCTGTTCATTTTAAAAATCACATTTTAAAACTACGATCTTTATAAATAAAAATCAAATTTTTATAATACCACTTCATGTATAAAAATCACATTTTTATATTGCTATTATATATATAAAAATCATATTTTTTTACCTTTCTAAAAATAATTTCTTTACACGATAAAATATCATATCTTCCTATAATGAAGGATCATATCCTTCTACAATGAAAAATCCTATTTTTACCCCACTAAAAATCATATTTTTATGTAATCAAAATTATATTTTTCTCCACTAAATATCATATTTTTATAATCTTAAAAAATCATATCCTTTTACATTATAAAAATCATAACTTTATTGTTTTAAAAATCATGTCTTCTAACAATATTTTGGTTCTCACACCAGTCAATTGGAAATATATAGACATCCCACTTTCGAAACTCGAACACAAATTCTGATTATGTAGCTACAATCATCAGAACCATCTCCGGGCGACTAGAGCATGATCCCATATCTATCCAGTATATTAAAACTTCGTATACGCATTAATTACGCGTATATACAAAATCTCCATATACTCGATTGCCCAAATTCAATATAAAATAAACATTCAAATACAAATAATAAGGTTTAAATTTCAAAACAAAATTTGTTTTCATTTTTATTTTAAAAATAACCCTCTTCACACTCGTTCTAGGATAATGTTGATCCTATCTCTAACGAGTCATTCAGAAAGACCGGGTTTTTCCCATTCTGAATAACTGAATCGGCGATGAAGATGGTGGTTGAAGGCCAAAGGTCTTCACATCGTTTGGATGATTACTGATGTCTTGATTGGGCTGTACACCCAAGACGAGGTAATAAGTGGTGATCGTCCAGACGTACTTGGAGATCGACCGGATATGCGAGGGCCTGTCTCCTGTATTGGACATATGGGACGAGGAATAAGGCACCTGTAACGACCCGAGGTTTTTGCGATCCGGGGTACTCGACATAAACTCAATGATCTGTTAAGCATACTCTGTCAGACATTCGTCCATACAAGTTGTAACGACCTGTATTTTCAATGATGAGTATTTAATTTATTTAATTATTTAAATAGTGATTTAGAGGATTTAATGGTCGTAGAATTATATAATAGTGAATTTTTAATTAAAATAATAATTTAAATAATATATTTGATTTTGAAATAATCAGAATGGCTGAAATGGCGATATGGTGTGAATTGGGCAATTCAAAATATGTAATTCAATTTAGAATTTGATTTATATTAACGAATATATTATATAAATGAAGTTTGAACGTATAATTATATTATATTAAAATCGAGCTCAAAATGGCGCTGCAGTTCGTTATTTGGCGATTCGAACTTCAATTGAATATACAGAAGTCGTTTTAAGTCGGATTTCTGTAAAACAAGAAACGTTAGGAGCTGGTGAAGTATATTTTTCTAGTGGAAGAGAAAAATCGGGATTTCGTCGTGTAGATTTTTATTTATGTCCAAATCAAATTTCAGAAAAGTCGCTATGGAATTCCTTTGAAATTTAAAAATATTTATTTATATTTTAAAAAGGAATTTCATTATAAATTCAATATCGATTTATCCTGAAAGTGAATATCAAGTTAGAAATTCATAGAGGAATATTCTAGAGCTGTATGATATACTGCTGTGAATATATACAATAATATTTATTTTTAATTAAATTTAATTGTTTTTAAATATATTTATATGTTTAAAAGGGTTATTTAGAGCTTTAAAAATAGCCAGCTTTGCCAACGACCTCTGAATTCGACGAAACTAATTTTGTTGGATCCGCGATATTAAATTATTGCTAGATTTCAATTTCCGTGATTTTTGAAGTCAGTATGTGGCCGTACGGGACTTTAATGTGAAAAATAGTCGATATTTTGATGGTTAAAAATACGCTGTGTGAGCAAACGGAGTCGGAATTCGACGAAACCAGTTTCCTTGGGACCGTAATGTCGAACTGTAGCCGCATGTCCAGTTTCGTGATTTTTAGGTACCGTATGTGATCGTATGGATTTTTAGAAGATGGATACGAATAATATAAAATTACCTAACAAAATATCCAAACCTATGTGTTATCCTAAACAAGCCACATCCTCTAGCTTTTTCAGCAGCACAAGATTTTGGTTCTTGTTATATATTCTCTTCTCAGCCGACACATATTTCCATTTGAGAAAACTCCATCCACAACTTTAGAAATAAAAAAGAAAATCAAAACAGTCCAAACAAAATATTATAAAATCTAAGACAAGTATATTTGGATTTGTCATGCTTTTCTCCTCATGCTGGTATGATTTTTACAGTGTGTGATCCACCATTTGAGTTTGCTGAGTTTCAGCAGCGAACTAGGGTTTCGAAATACTGGAGATTAAGGCGACAATGGGTGGATCCAATATAAGATTCGAGTTGAGGGGTTGTTTTCGAGCTTCTGGTGAAATTTCTGTGGAAATCGAAGTAGATGAATGTCGCACCTTCACCCAGGCTTGCGTCGTGCGCTGTCGATGTCGGATGGGGTGAGGTGGCATCGAGTTCTGAGTTATGGGTATGGGGAGATGGAGGAACGGGCGAGAAGTGTAATGAAGATGGTAGTGGTGAATTTCATTGAATAAAGAAGGAGTCATGGTGGGAAGAAGAAATCGAAAATGGGTTTTCAATTACTGGAGAAATGCGTTGAAGAGGAAGATGAGATAGTGGGTGCGGGTTGGATTTCTAAAGGGGTAAATTGGCCGAACAAGTTTGGTTAAGCCCAATGAGAAATCTAGTTAAGTTATTTTAATTTAAATTCAAAATAGTATCTTATCTTGTATAAACCATGTCTTGACCATACGGTATCATAATCTGATGAAACAAGATCTGATGTGATCTATGGACGACGACAACACCATGGAACTGATTGGGAGTGGATTGGAGCTCGTTTGAATTTTTGGCGGAATAAATTGTTTGATTCAAATCTAAAAAACAGTTTATCGTTCTTTAATGATGAACTGCCAATGTGAGTAAAACTCACCAATTCTGAATAGTTATATTTTTATAGTGTATTTTTTTAGAATTGTTAATCATCTGTGATTGTTGTGTGTTAACTGATTGGTTGAATTGTTTGTGTATTGGTTGAAATTATAGATAACGATATATATATATATCGTTAATCGAATATTGATTTTGTTTATCAGAATATTTTATACTCGTGTTGTTTAACATATGTGATGCAGGAAACAGGTTGGAGGGATCCGACTGGATTCCTCAATATTTAAAATATTGTTTTATTTCATATACTGAAATATATGATGTGATATATAATCCATTGTCGATTATGTGTGTTTGGACGATATTGGTCAGCATGATTTGATATGTTAAATACCCTAACATACCAGAATATTGAAAAGGGAATTTTCAAAGTGAATATTGAAAATAAATTATTTATAAAATCAAAGGATTTTAAAAAGGAGAAAATATTTATAAAATCAAAGAAGATTTTATAAAAGGGATTTATTTTAAAAATCCAAAGCTTTTAAAGAAGGAATTTATTTATAAAATCAAAAGATTTTATAAAAAGGGAAATGCTTATAAAATCATAAGATTTTATAAAAGAGAATAATTATAAATGGAATTATAAATAAAGGGAAATCTTTATAAATGAAATATTTATAAAAGGAAATATTTAATTATTTATAAAATCATACGATTTTACAAAGGAGATATTTATTTGTTAAATAAATAGGAGATATTAAACGAATTATTTATTTAGAAAATAAATAAGGATATACAAGGAAATATTTGTAAAACCTTCACAAATGAAATCGAAAGAGAAATATTTGTAAAACCTTTACAAATGAAATTGAAAGAGAAATATTTGTAAAACCTTTACAAATGAAATCGAAAGAGAAATATTTGTAAAACATTTACAAATAGAATTTAAAGAGGAAAATATTGGTAAAACATTTACAAATAGATTAAATGGAGATATTTATTCATAGGATAAATAAAGTTATAAAAGGAATATTTATTTATAAATAGAATTTATAAAAGAAACTATTTATAAAATCAAAGGATTTTATAAATTAAATATTTGGAAAGCCAAATAAAAATAAAAAGGAAATATTTGTAAACCATTTACAAATAGAATTGGAAAGGGAATATTTGTAAAACATTTACAAATGGAATTGAAAAGGAAATATTTATTTAGGGAATAAATAAAGATAAAAGAAATATTTATTTGCTAAATAAAAAAAAGATAAAAGAAATATTTATTTATTAAATAAATAGAATTGAAAAAGGGATAGTTATTTGTTAAGTAAACAAATAGAAAAGGAATTAATCAAAGGAGTTAATTCATAAGAATTAATCAAAGGAGATAATTCAAAGGAATAAATCAAAAGAGTTAATTGAATATTAGTTATTCGATTAGAGTTAATCGAATAGAGTAAATAATTTAGGGTTGACCAGTTAGAGTTGATCAGTTAGAGTTAACCAGTTAGAGTAAATCAATTAGATTTAACCAGTTAGAGTTAATCAATTAGGGTTGACCAGTTAGAGTTGATCAGTTAGAGTTAACCAGTTAGAGTTAGAGTTAACCAATAGAGTAATTAAATAGAGTTAATCGAATCATAATAAATCGATTAGAGTTAGTCGAATTAGGAGTTATCGAATATTAGTTATTTGAATAGAGTTAAAGGAGTATCGAGATATAGTTTATTCGAATAGAGTTAAAGGAGTATCGAGATATAGTTTATTCGAATAGAGTTAAAGGAGTATCGAGATATAATTTATTCGAATAGAGTTAAAGGAAAGGAGTTATCGAATATTAGTTATTCGAATCGAGTTAAAAGGAGTTATCGAATTTTAGTTATTCGAATCAAGTTAGAAGGAGTTATCGAATCTAGTTATTCGAAAGGAGTTATCGATTAGTTTAATCAAAAGGAGTTAATCGAATTTAGTTATTCGAAAGGAGTAATCGAATATAGTATTCGAAAAGAGAGATTATCGAATATCGTTTATTTGAAAGAAAGATTAATCTAATATTAGTTATTCGAAGTGAGTTAATAGAATATTAGTTATTCGAAGAGAGTTAATCGTCGAATTAGATTATATCGAATTCGGGAAAGTACTTATACTTTCCGGCGTTTAAATCAAGATTTATTTATTTATAAATCAGGTGTTTATTTATTTATTCACATTAAAGAATAAAAGTTATAATGGAAGTTAGATATTTCGAAAGTAGGGATTATAACGTTATCGTTATAACCAATCTTTTCAATAAAGAAGTGGATTCGTAAATCGAATCCGAGAGTTACGTAAGAAAGTTTGTTAAAGATTTAAAAGATAAACTTTGACTATTTCGAAGTTAAAATGTTGTTCAGTTAAGGTCTGAGAGGTAATTATACCCCAACTTGATTGACTTCCTTCTTAACTAAGGAATGGTAAGGTTTGATAGTGAATGATGGTTAAGTGAATTTAGTAAATGGTTTGAGTTGGCATAGCGATGTTTTATTTAAACATCTGCTTAAATCCAATGAAGGAACTTTGGAAATGTTTTCCAAATAAGAAATCAGAAATGTTTTCCAATACAGAAAACAGGAAATGGAAATGTTTTCCGTTGTTAATAACGTATATTTTCTAAAATTAGAAAATAAGAATTTAGAATATATGGAAACAGGAGATTAGTAAATAAATGAACTATAGAGATAAATGTTCAATGATTATTGATCGATATAATTTCCATTTGGAAATAATATTGTTGTTTGCACACGTGTTTTCCCTTGATAGTTAACTCATCGACTATCAAAGTATTGACCATTTTAACGTTGTTAATATGGAGAGACCGGTTGGATTATTATCCGAAGAACAACTCTGTATTGGCATAAGCATTGCGAATCATATATGCCAAAGATAATTGAAGACGGAGTAAAGTGCAAGGGCTATTGTATAAATCTTAGGTAAAGATTGCCTAAGATGGATGTACTGAATAGTGCCTTCAGTTTGTCCAGTCCCAGGACGACCTGTATGGAATAATGTCTTATAGAGTATATTTAATAGATCGCGTAAGTTGATCTCTTCAAACGTACGTACGTTTGGTGGCGGAGGAATTCGTTTCTCTTAGCTGTATACCCGTTGTAATTTTAGGGAAATCAATTTGTGATTCGGCGGGTATGACGATGTGACATTCAAAGAAAATAATAGTGTGATCTGTCAGAGATAAGCGTGGCCTCTAGCCTCACAACCAGGAAATGACAAAAATCAGGCAGGCAGCATGGCTATGTAGGTCGCACCTATTAGGTGGTATAATCACTTGATCTAGAGTTTCATTTACGTCCAAAAATCTATTGTCGATGCTGTCCCATTCGGGAAACAGTTGCTGATCCCAACCGTTGGTGATATACATTCGATACACTCAACGAAATGAGTGGTCGGTCATGTGTGGCCGGGTTGCAAGATGTTGTTGTTAAATCCAGTGTATTCCTCTCTAGAGGTACACTAGCAAAAGGTGGTTCCATACCTTGTCATAGTTGGAAATCCATTACCCAATACGTGCTTGCGGTTTTGATTGTATATATATATGTAGAACGTGAGATGAAAGTGTTTCTGCTAGATGATTATTATATTGTGGTTGATAGACATTATTATAATATCAAAAGGTTTTTGATATAAAGATATCTTGGATTCTCATAAGGGAAAACCCGTTCCGTTATACATCGTGGTCTTATGAGATATCGTTTACTTGTTTGAACTGTTTTACTCGCACCAGTCCCATGACTGACCCAGAGTTTATTTTGTTTTGTTTTCCCTAAACTCTTGGGTGCCCAATTTTGTACGGGCAGTCAAGTAGTCAGGATTTTACAGATATACTTGAAGAGCTTGGAGCAGGAGGCTTCAGGATTATATAGCTATAGTTATTTCCGTTGTGTTGTAAGTGTTGTACTCTGATAATGTTATTGTATACATATACTGATTTTATTTCAAGGATATGTTATCTATTATATGTTGTTCGTTCCGCTGTGAGATTCGTGTTACTCTGATGTTGTATCTTCTTCTATTCTAAGTTTCTATCTTATCTTTCCTCACCCTCTAACTTCTTTCTATTAACTTTCCGGTTATTTTCGATCCTTGGATGTTCGATATGTGTTGTATATCGGATAACCTAGATCGCCTTTTTCCAGGTCATTACAGTTGGTACCAGAGCTTAAGTTTAAGTTATTACCTTGGCTCTGTGGCGTGACTCAGTAGAGATGGGGTTAATAACACCCTAGATTGAGTTCAGTGTATATATATGAGTGAATGTATTTTTTATTTTATATAAATGGTTTTATATTGAGTAGATTTATTGGTTGAGTTGTTTATGGATTCTGGTCGATGGTGGGGCACCACAATCTCGATTGGGGTTTCTAAACACTCGAATACGATGGGTCGACACGATATGTTTAGAAAAGAGGGTAAATGAAAATAATTTTACCCAAATTATATTTTGATATAAACAAAGTTATTTAAAACTCCCAGGAAAAGATTGTTCGAATTAAAACAAATTTAAATGGAAATTTGTGAAAGTAAGCTGGAATTTAATTGATATCAGTTAAGTTGAAATAGAACTGGTTTGGTAAATCAAGATTTGGAATCAAGAATTAAACTTGAGTTGAAATGGGATTTGCTTTGGATATAAGCGAATAGACGTGTTGAGGATAAATTGATCAGAATTTGATTGGGATAACATTGGTATATGTTGAATTGATAACAGATGCAATGGACATAGTGATATGCCCGACAAAAAGGTACAAGTTTATACTTCTATTGGATATGAGATTTATGAGCCGGATTGGCAAGCTGCTTGGCAGTTTGATTTTCTTTTGGGTTGGAGAAGGCCCAGAGAGGCGAGTTAGAGTTTGACCTACTGACCAGTACAAAGGAGGTGCTGGCGAAATTTTTCGAAAAGTTAAGGTGTTAGAAAATTTTCAGGATTTTTGAAAATTTTCGTTGATAAGAATTAATTAATATTTAATTAAGATTAAATTACTTCAGTTGAAACTTAAGTCAAGAGGTGAACAAATAAGTTCTAACCAGTCAATAGGGTCTAATTTCTACCTTAGCAATTTCGAGGACGAAATTATTTTAGGTGGGGAAGAATGTAATGACCCGTATTTTCAACGATGAATAATTAATTTATTTAATTATTTAAATAGTGATTTAGAGGATTTAATGGTCGTAGAATTAAAAAATAGTGAATTTTTAATTAAAATAATAATTAAAATAATATATTTAATTCAGAAATAATCAGAATGGGCTGAAATGGCGATATGGTGTGAATTGGGCAATTCAAAATATGTAATTCAGTTTAGAATTTGATTTATATTAACGAATATATTATATAAACGAAGTTTGAACGTATAATTATATTATAATTAAAATCGAGCTCGAAATGGCACTGCAGTTCGTTATTTGGCGATTCGAACTTCAATTGAATATACAGAAGTCGTTTTAAGTCAGATTTCTGTGAAACAAGAAACGTTAGAGCTGGTGAAGTATATTTTTCTAGTGGAAGAGAAAAATCGGGATTTCGTCGTGTAGATTTTTATTTATGTCCAAATCAAATTTCAGAAAAGTCGCTATGGAATTCCTTTGAAATTTATAAATATTTATTTATATTTTAAAAAGGAATTTCATTATAAATTCAGTATCGATTTATCCTGAAAGTGAATATCAAGTTAGAAATTCATAGAGGAATATTCTAGAGCTGTATGATATTCTGCTGTGAATATATACGATAATATTTACTTTTAAATATTAAATTTAATTGTTTTTAAATATATTTATATATTTAAAAGGGTTATTTAGAGCTTTAAAAATAGCCAGTTTTGCCAACGACCTCGGAATTCGACGAAACTAATTTTGTTGGATCCGCAGTATTAAATTATTACTAGATTTCAATTTCCGTGATTTTTGAAGTCAGTATGTGGCCGTACGGGATTTTAATGTGAAAAACAGTCGATATTTTGACGGTTAAAAATACGCTGTGTGAGCAAACAGAGTCGGAATTCGACAAAACCAGTTTCGTTGGGACCGTAATGTCAAACTGTAGCTGCATGTCCAGTTTCGTGATTTTTAGGTATCGTATGTGATCGTACGGATTTTTAGAAGATAGATACGAATAATATAAAATTACTTAACAAAATATCCTAACCTATTTATGATCCTAAACAAGCCACATCCTCTAGCTTTTTCAGCTACACAAGATTTTGGTTCCTGTTATATATTCTCTTCTCAGCCGACACATATTTCCATTTTAGAAAACTCCAACCGCAACTTTAGAAATAAAAAAGAAAATCAAAACAATCCAAACAAAATATTATAAAATACAAGACAAGTATATTTCGATTTGTCATGCTTTTCTCCTCACGCTGGTATGATTTTTAAAGTGTGTGATCCACCGTTTGAGTTTGCTGAGTTTCAGCAGCAAACTAGGGTTTCGAAATACTGTTGATTAAGGCGAGAATGGGTGGATCCAATATCAGATTGGTGTTGAGGGGTTGATTTCGAGCTTCTGGTGAAATTTCTATAGAAATCGAAGTAGATGAATGTCGCACCTTCACCCAGGCTTGCGTCGTATGCTGTCGATGTCGGATGGGGTGAGGTGGCATCAAGTTCTGAGTTATGGGTATGGGGAGATGGAGGAACGGGCGAGAAGTGTAATGAAGATGGTAGTGGTGAATTTCGTTGAATAAAGAAGGAGTCATGGAGGGAAGAAGAAATCGAAAATGGGTTTTCAATTACTGGAGAAATGCGTTGAAGAGGAAGATGAGATAGTGGGTGCGGGTTGGATTTCTAAAGGGGTATATGGGCCGAACAAGTTTGGTTAAGCCCAATGAGAAATCTAGTTAAGTTATTTTAATTTAAATTCAAAATAGTATCTTATCTTGTATAAACCATATCATGACCATACGGTATCAGAATCTGACGAAGCATGATACGATGGGATCGTATGGACGACGACAACACCATGGAACTGACTGGGAGTGGATTGGAGCTCGTTTGAATTTTTGGCGGAATAAATTGTTTGATTCAAATCAAACAAACAGTTTATCGTTCTTTAACGATGAACTGCCAATGTGAGTAAAACTCACCAACTTTGAACAGTTATATTTTTATAATGTATTTTTTTAGAATTATTAATCATCTGTGATTGATGTGTGTTAACTGATTGGTTGAATTGTTTGTGTATTGGTTGAAATTATAGATAACGATATATATATAAATCGTTAATCGAATATTGATTCTGTTTATCAGAATATTTTATACTCGTGTTGTTTAACATCTGTGATGCAAGAAACAGGTTGGAGGGATCCGACTGGATTCCTCAATATTTAAAATACTATTTTATTTCATATATTGAAATATACGATGTGATATATAATACGTTGTCGATTATGTGTGTTTGGACGATATTAGTCATCATGATTTGATACGTTAAATACCCTAACATACCGGAATATTGAAAAGGGGATTTTCAAAGTGAATATTGAAAATAAATTATTTATAAAATCAAAGGGTTTATAAAGGAGAAAATATTTATAAAATCAAAGAAAATTTTATAAAAGGGATTTATTTTAAAAATCCAAAGCTTTTAAAGAAGGAATTTATTTATAAAATCAAAATTTTTTATAAAAAGGGAAATGCTTATAAAATCATAAGATTTTATAAAAGAGAATATTTATAGGTAGAATTATAAATAAAGGGAAATCTTTATAAATGAAATATTTATAAAAGGAAATATTTATAAAATCATAAGATTTTATAAAGGAGATATTTATTTGTTAAATAAAAAGGAGATTTTAAACGAATTATTTATTTAGAAAATAAATAAAGATATACAAGGAAATATTTATAAAACCTTTACAAATGAAATCGAAAGAGAAATATTAGTAAAACCTTTACAAATGAAATCGAAAGAGAAATATTTGTAAAACCTTTACAAATGAAATCGAAAGAGAAATATTTGTAAAACATTTACAAATAGAATTTAAAGAGGAAAATATTTGTAAAACATTTACAAATAGATTAAATGGAGATAT
Source organism: Allium sativum (assembly GCA_030737875.1). Lineage (NCBI taxonomy): Eukaryota > Viridiplantae > Streptophyta > Magnoliopsida > Asparagales > Amaryllidaceae > Allium > Allium sativum. The sequence goes on from CM060918.1 coordinate 674,157,906, forward strand.
TTATTCATAGGATAAATAAAGTTATAAAAGGAATATTTATTTATAAATAGAATTTATAAAAGAATCTATTTATAAAATCAAAGGATTTTATAAAGGAAATATTTGGAAAGCCAAATAAGAATAAAAAGGAAATATTTGTAAACAATTTACAAATAGAATTGGAAAGGGAATATTTGTAAAACATTTACAAATGGAATTGAAAAGGAAATATTTATTTAGGGAATAAATAAAGATAAAAGAAATATTTATTTGTTAAATAAATAAATAAAAAAGATAAAAGAAATATTTATTTGTTAAATAAATAAAATTGAAAAGGGAATAGTAATTTGTTAAGTAAACAAATAGAAAAGGAATTAATCAAAGGAGTTAATTCATAGGAATTAATCAAATGAGATAATTCAAAGGAATAAATCAAAAGAGTTAATCGAATATTAGTTATTCGATTAGAGTTAATCGAATAGAATAAATCAATTAGGGTTGACCAGTTAGAGTTGATCAATTAGAGTTAACCAGTTAGAGTAAATCAATTAGAGTTAACCAGTTAGAGTTAATCAATTAGGGTTGACCAGTTAGAGTTGATCAGTTAGAGTTAACCAGTTAGAGTTAACCAATAGAGTAATTAAATAGAGCTAATCGAATTAGAATAAATCGATTAGAGTTAGTCGAATTAGGAGTTATCGAATATTAGTTATTCGAATAGAGTTAAAGGAGTATCGAGATATAGTTTATTCGAGTAGAGTTAAAGGAGTATCGAGATATAGTTTATTCGAATAGAGTTAAAGAAAGGAGTTATCGAATATTAGTTATTCAAATCGAGTTAAAAGGAGTTATCGAATATTAGTTATTCGAATCAAGTTAAAAGGAGTTATCAAATCTAGTTATTCGAAAGGAGTTATCGATTAGTTTAATCGAAAGGAGTTAATCGAATTTAGTTATTCGAAAGGAGTAATCGAATGTAGTATTCGAAAAGAGAGATTATCGAATATCGTTTATTCGGAAGAAAGAGTAATCGAATATTAGTTATTCGAAGTGAGTTAATCGAATATTAGTTATTCGAAGAGGGTTAATCGTCGAATTTAATTATATCAAATTCGGGAAAGTACTTATACTTTTCGGTGTTTAAATCAAGATTTATTTATTTATAAATCAGGTGTTTATTAATTTATTCACATTAAAGAATAAAACTTATAATGGAAGTTAGATATTTCGAAAGTAGGGATTATAACGTTATCGTTATAACCAATGTTTTAAATAAAGAAGTGGACTCGTAAATCGAATCCGAAAGTTACGTAAGCAAGTTTGTTAAAGATTTAAAAGATAAACTTTGACTATTTCGAAGTTAAAACGTTGTTCAGTTAAGGTCTGAGAGGTAATTATACCCCAACTTGATTGACTTCCTTCTTAACTAAGGAATGGTAAGGTTTGATAGTGAATGATGGTTAAGTGAATTTAGTAAATGGTTTGAGTTGGCATAGTGATGTTTTATTTAAACATCTGTTTAAATCCAATGAAGGAACTTTGGAAATGTTTTCCAAATCAGAAATCGGAAATGTTTTCTAATACAGAAAACAGGAAATGGAAATGTTTTCCATTGTTAATAACGTATATTTTCTAAAATTAGAAAATAAGAATTTAGAATATATGGAAACAGGAGATAAGTAAATAAATGAACTATAGAGATAAATGTTCAATGATGATTGATCGATATAATTTCCATTTGGAAATAATATTGTTGTTTGCACACGTGTTTTCCTTTGATAGTTAACTCATCGACTATCAAAGTTTTGACCATTTTAACGTTGTTAATATGGAGAGACCGGTTGGATTATTATTCGAAGAACCACTATGTATTGGCATAAGCGCTGCGAATCATATACGCCAAAGATAATTGAAGACGGAGTAAAGTGCAAGGGTTGTTGTATAAATCTTAGGTAAAGATTGTCTAAGATGGATGTACTGAATAGTGCCTTCAATTTATCCAGTCCCAGGACGACCTGTATGGAAGAATGTCTGACAGAGTATATTTAATAGATCGCGTAAGTTGATCTCTTCAAACGTACGTACGTTTGATGGCGAAGGAATTCGTTTCTCTTAGCTGCATACCCGTTGTATTTTTGGGGAAATCAATTTGTGATTTGGCGGGTATGACGATGTGACATTCAAAGTAAATAATTGTGTGATCTATCAGAGATAAGCTTGGCCCCTAGCCTCACAATCGGGAAATGACAAAAATCAGGAAGGAAGTATGGCTATGTAGGTCGCACAGGGTGTATAATCACCTGATCTAGAGTTTCATTTACTTCCAAAAATCTGTTGTCGATGCTGTCCCATTCGGGAAACGGTTGCTGATCCCAACTGTTGGTGATATACATTCGATACACTCAACGAAATGAGTGGTCGGTCATGTGTGGCCGGGTTGCAAGATGTTCTTGTTGAACCCAGTGTATTCCTCTCTAGAGGTACACTAGCGAAAGGTGGTTCCATACCTTGTCATAGTAGGAAATCCATTACCCAATATGTGCTTGTGGTTTTGATTATATACTATATATGTAGAACGTGAGATGAAAGCGTTTCTGCTAGATGATTATTATATTGTGGTTGATAGACATTATTATAATATCAAAAGGTTTTTGATATAAAGATAGGATTCTCATAAGGGAAAACCCGTTCCGTTATACGGCGTGGTCTTATGAGATATCGTTTACTTGCTCGAACTATTTTAAACTGTTTTACTCGCACCAGTCCCATGACTGACCCAGAGTTTATTTTGTTTTGTTTTCCCTAAACTCTTGGGTGCCCAATTTTGTATGGGAAATCAAGTAGTCAGGATTTTATAGATATACTTGAAGAGCTTGGAGCAGGAGGCTTCAGGATTATATAGCTATAGTTATTTCCGCTGTGTTGTAAGTGTTGTACTCTGATAATATTATTGTATACATATACTGATTTTATTTCAAGGATATGTTATCTATTATATGTTGTTCGTTCCGCTGTGAGATTCGTGTTACTCTGATGTTGTATCTTCTTCTTCTTCTATTCTAGGTTTTTATCTTATCTTTCCTCACCCTCTAACTTCTTTCTATTAACTTTCCGGTTATTTTCGATCCTTGGATGTTCAATATGTGTTGTATATCGGATAACCAAGATCACCTTTTTTGGGGTCGTTACACAAGTTGTCATGGGACAGGACAAACCAAAGGCACTCTTCTGTGAATCCATCTTATGCAATTTCTACCTAGGATTAATAAAACAGCCCTTGCACTTTACTCCGTCTTAAATTATCTTCAGCATATTTGGTTTGCAATGCTTATGTCAATACGGAGTGGTTCTTCGGATAATAATCCAACCGGTCTCTCCATATTAACAACGTAAAAATGGTCAAAAACTTTGATAATCGGTTATTTAACTATAAAATGAAAATACGTGTGCAAACAACAATCTTATTTCCAATTGGAATTTCTATTGATCAATCATCATATATGTATATGTATATGTATATGTATGTATGTATATATTCATATTCCCTTATTTTCTATATTTAGAAAATATCTCTGACTATATTTGGAAAACGTTTCCAAAACTCATTTATGCGTATTTCAACCTAACATTGTATAAAACATCGTTTTGACCGCTCAACTCATAAATCACTTATTACTCAACTATATCTCTAAATAATCTTCGCCATCGAACCTCAACTATTTCTTAGTCAATTATGAAGTCAATCAAGTTGGGGTATAATTACCTCTCAGACCTTAACTGAACAACGTTCTTAACCTTGCAATAGATAAAGCTCACCGCTCCAATTTCTACAATCATTTGCTTACGCAAATTCTCCGATTCAGGTTACGAATCCACTTCATTTATGAAAAACATTTATTATAACGCTAACGTTATAAACCCTACTCTTGAAATATCTAACTTAAAAATCTAACTCTTATTTCTTATTTTGAATAATTAACCTACACTAATTTATTTATAAATAAATAAATCTTGATTTAAAACCGGAAAGTAATAATAATTTCCCGAATTCGATATAACCGAATTCGATGCATAACTCTCTTTTGAGTAATCTCTATTCAATTAACTCTCCTTCGGATAACTAATATTCGATTAACTCTCTTCGAATAACTTATATTCGATTAACTTATTTCCAATAGACTATATTCGATTATCTCTCGTCGAATAGATTATATTCGATTATCTCTTGTCGAATAGATTATATTCGGTTATCTCTTTTTGAATAGATTATATTCGATTATCTCTTTTCGAATAGATTATATTCGATTATCTCTTTTCGAATAGATTATATTCGATTATCTCTCGTCGAATAGATTATATTCGATTATCTCTTTTAGAATAGATTATATTCGATTATCTCTTTTCGAATAGATTATATTCGATTATCTCTTTTCGAATAGATTATATTCGATTATCTCTTTCTTCGAATAACAATATTCTATTAACTCTACTCTAATCAATTAACTCTAACTCTAATCGATTAACTCTAACTCTAATCGATTAACTCTAATTAACTCTACTCTAATCGATTAACTCTACTCTAATCAATTAACTCTAATTCTAATCGATGAACTCTATTTGATTAACTCTAACTGGTTAACTCTAATTAATTAACTCCAACTGGTTAACTTTAACTGATTAACTATAACTCGAATAAATTATATTTGATACTCTATTCGACTAACTCTATTTGATTACAAATACTTCCTTTTATATTTGTTTTTACAAATATCTCCTTTTCTATTTGTTTATATTTATTTCATATAAATATTGCCTTTTCTATTTGTTTATATTTATTTCATATAAATATTTCCTTTTATAACTTTATTTATTTTCTAAATAAATATTTCCATTTATAAATCTATTTATAAATGTTTTACAAATATTTCCCTTACAATTCTATTTGTAAATGTTTTACAAATATTTCCTTTTCCTCTTCTATTTATTTTCTAAATAAATATTCCTTTCATACTTCTATTTATTTTCTAAATAAATATTTCTTTTACTCTTCTATTTATTTTCTATATAAATATTCCTTTTAATTCCATTTATAAATAGTTCCTTTCAATTCTATCTATAAATAATTCCTTTTAATTCTATTTATAAATAATTCCTTTTAATTCTATTTATAAATATTTCCTTTTAATTCTGTTTATAAATAATTCCTTTTAATACTATTTTACAAATATTTTCCTTTATAATAGTTTTACAAATATTTTCCTTTATATTTGTTTTACACATATTTTCCTTTGTATTTGTTTTACAAAATATACTTTGAAAATCCCCTTTTTACATCCCAGTATTTCTTACGGTATTTAAAATACCATATAACAATGATCGATATCATTCAAACACACAAAATCAACAACATATTATATATCACATCATATATTACAATATATGAAAAATAGTAAAATAAATGTTGAGGAATCCAGTTGGATCCCTCCAACCTGTTTCTCTGCATCACAGATGTTAAATAATATAATTAACATCGATTTCATTTCAATATGAAATATTCGGCTAAACAAAATCAATATTTGATTAACGATTTATATATATATCGTTATCTATAATTTCAACCAATACATAAGCAATTCAACCAAACAGTTAACACACAACAATCAACAGATAATTATCAGTTCTAAAAATATGTTATAAAAATATAACTGTTCAGAGTTGGTGAGTTTTACTCACATTTCGCGTTAACCGTTAAATGACGATTTTCGTCTGTTGATTCAGACGGACAATTTATTTCGCTATAAATTGTAGCGATCTCCAATTCACTCCCAGTCAGTTCCACTGCGTAGCCTAAGATCATATGATTCCAACGTGACCAACAGCTCGTCAATCTGAGTTCGTATGGACGAGATACAACATTTCAAAGTTGGTACACAAATGTAATTAAATAAAAACTTAGTTTAAATTTGATCGGGCTTTTACCCTTTTCACCGGCCTAACCCCACACGTTCAAGGACCAGACCCGCTTCTTCCTTCTCTCCCGTATCTCCAAAATCACGCTCCAGGAAATGGCCATTATCATTCTTACTATACCTTATCCTTCCATTGAAAAATCAAACTACATACACCATTCTCATCCTTGTAAAATTCTCCATCTACTCGTATCATTTTCAGCCAACTCGCACCTTCTTCTCCGACATGGCCTTCAGACCGAGCCCATGCCCCACTGTACAAGATTGGCATCTTAAATCACCAATTCAACCCAAAAATCGAACGCAAGCTCCATACGATCCGATTACCTCCAATCCAACCTCTAAATCTAGAATAGACGCTTAAATCTAACCTTTGTTTGAACCCTAGTTCGCTGCCCTAATTTACAGCGAATAATATGGCATTCGAACCCAACAATATATACATGAGATTGAAGCTGAACATTCCAGGAGTTCAAAACTATTTAGAGAATGATTTATAGGAATTGATATCATTTGTTTTGAAATTTTGAAGTGGCTGAATTTAGTTTTCTCTTTTCAGAAGGTGACGGCGGATATTTTGAGGAAGTGAATTAGGTTAAAAGTGTTAAAGGGGTATATATAGGGAATTTAGATATTTTTAGATATTTTAGGATATTTTATTTTAATCATTTTATATCCGTTTCTGCACTCTAAAAATTTCTACGAACACACATGATATCTAAAAATCATGAAAATGTTCATGTATCTACAGTTTGACATCACGGACCCAACGAAATTTGTTTCGTCGAATTCCGACTTCGTTTGCTCACACAGCGTATTTTTAACCGTCAAAATATCGGCTGTTTTTCAGATAAAAAATCCGTACGTCCACATATTGACTCTAAAAATCACAAAACTTGAAATCTAATAATAATTTAATATTACGGATCCAACAAAATTAGTTTCATTGAAAATGGAGTTCGTTTGCAAAACTGGCTATTTTCAAAGCTCTAAATAACCCATTTAAATATATAAATATATTTAAAAATAATTAAATTAAATATCAATAAATATATATTATCGTATATATTCACAATATTTATCATACTGCTCCAGAATAAATATATATATGGATTTACAACTCGATGTTTCATTATCAGAGTTATATCGATATTCGATTTATATTTAAATCCTTTTTAAATATAATTAAATTATAAAGGAATTCCATAGCGACTTTTCTAAAATTTGTTTTGGACATAAATCAAAATCTACCTGACGAAATCCCAATTTTTCTTTTCCACTAGAAAAAAATACTTCACCAGCTCCTAATGTTTCTTGTTTCACATAAATCCGGCTTAAAACGAATCCTGTATATTCAGTTGAAGTTCAAATCGCCAAATAGCGAACTGCCGCGCCATTTCGAGCTCGATTATAATTATAATATAATTATACGTTCAAACTGTCGTTAAATAATATATATGTTATTCTAATTCAATTCTAAGTTGAATTAAAATCTTAGAAATAATCCAATTCACAGAATATTGTGAATTCCAATATTTCTGATTATTTTAGAATTAAATATATTATCCTATTATTTATTTTAATTAAATATTCACTATTATTTAATTAAACAGCTATTTAAATTTCTATATCACTATTTAAATAATTAAATAAATTAATTATTATATCTCTGAAAATACGGGTCGTTACATTCCTCCCCCTTATAATAATTTCGTCCTCGAAATTGCTAAGGTAGAAAACAAACCCTATTAACTGGGTTAAAAAAAAATAGTTTACTTCTTAACTTCAGTTTCAACTGAACCAATTAAATATTAAATTATTTTTATCAACGAAAATTTTCAAAAATCCTGAAAATTTTCTAACACCCTAAATTTTTGAATTTTTTTGCCAGCACCTCCTTTGTACTGGTCAATCGGTCAAACTCCAACTCACCTCTCTGGGCCTTCTCCAACCCAAAATAAAATCAAATAGCCAAGCAGCTTGCCAATTCGGCTCATAAATCTCATGCTTATACCAAATATAAACTTGTACCTTTTTGTCGGGCATTTCCACTTTATCACTTTCACCTGTTATTAATCCAACATATACCAATGTCATCTCCACCAATTATTTGCTTATATCCAAACCACAATAACATTTCAAACTCGAGTTCCATCCTCGATTCCAAACTCTTAACTCATCAATCCAGTATACTTAACCAAGTTAAGTTCCATCCACATTTTTCATTAACTGGTTAATTTCTCTAACCAGTTACTTTTATCTCATAACTCAGATTTTGATTTTCATTTCAAAAATCAATCCATTTACGCACCTAAGTCTAAGTATATTCAAAATCCATTTTACTCGATATCGTTCCATTTCAATTCAATTTGGTTTTAATTCAAACAGTCACTTCCTGAGAGTTTTAAACAGCTTTGTTTTTCTCAAAAATCCAACTATTCATTTCAGAGTATCAAAACAACTTGTTTTTCTCAAAACAATTCAAAAACAAAATCTTTAGTAGTAATCCGTCACTTAGCAACTCGAAAATGAACATCGATGATGGTCGACTTCATCATCGGAATATATTTTCCAGCGATCGAAGTGAGTTCAATACTATATCACTTTTCAAAATCATTTTCAAATACTTCCATTTTGAAAACAGTTCAAAATACCATTCACAATTCTTGCAAAACAATTTAAATTCTCCCAGGATTTTAAAATTTCCATATATTGATTCCAATTCCATTTACAAACAATTTTACAATTTCCAGGGTTTTAATTTAAATTCAGATTGAATTCAATTCATAACACTTATATGATTTCTGATTGGTTATATATATAACCATCTCCATTTTAATCTTATTCGATTATAATATCAACCAACACATCCAATATATGATAATATATCAAATATCTATACTTTGTTTATATCAAAATATAATTTGGATAAAATTATTTCATTTACCCTCTTTTCAAACCATACTATGTCGGTTCATCGTATTCGAGTGTTTAGGAACTCCTACCGATACAGTGGATCAAACTGATCGACCAGAACTCATAAACAACTCAACCAATAAATCTCCACAATATAAAACAATTTTATATTGAATAATAAATACGCCCTCATATATATACACTCAACTCAATCTAGGGTATTACTAACCTTATCTCTACTGAGTCACGCCACAGAGTCAAGGTGATTCACTTAACCTTAAGCTCCGATACCACTGTAACAACCCGGGGTTATTGCGATCCTGAGTACTTGACATAAACTCAATGTCGACTACTCAAGCATCGAAAATACCGGATAGTCCATGAAAGAAATTAGAGGGTGAGAATAGATAAGATAGAAACTTAGAATAGAAGAAGAAGAAGAAGAAGAACATACAACATCAGAGTAACACGAATCTCACAGCGGAACGAATAAAATATAACATAACTTTGAAATAAAAGATTGTACTTGAATATACATATCATTATCAAAGTACATCACTTACAACACAACAGAAATAAACAATAGCTATAGAATCGCTGTTGAAGCCTCTTGCTCCAGCTTTCTAAGTATATCTGTAAAATCCCGACTACTTGTATGCCCGTACAAAATTAGGCACCCAAGAGTTTAGGGAAAACGAAACAAAATAAACTCTAGGTCAGTCATGTGACTTGTGTGAGCAAAATAGTTTAAAACAGTTTGAGCAATAAAATGATATCTCATAAGACCACGCCGCATAACGGAACGGGTTTTTCCCTTATGAGAATCCAAAATAATCTTTATATCAAAATTCTTTTGATATTATAATAGTGTCTATCAACCACAATATAATAATCATCTAGCAGAAAAGCTTTCATCTCACGTTCTACATATATAGTATACAATCAAAATCGCAAGCACTTATTGGATAATGGATTTCCAACTATGACAAGGTATGGAACCACCTTCCGATAGTGTATCTCTAGAGGAGAATACACCAAGTTAAACAAGAACATCTTGTAACTCAGGCACACATGACCGACCACTCATTTCGCTTGAGTGTATCGAATGTATATCACAAACGGTTAGGATCAACAACCGTTTCCCGACAAGGGACAACATTGATAGATTAAAGAAGGAAATGAATATTCTTTAGATAGGTGATTATAGACCCTAATGGGGGCTACCCACATAGCTATGTTGCCTGCCCGATTTTTGTCATTTCCCAGTTGTGAGGCTAGAGGCCATAACTTACCTTTTTAGATATCATATCTTCATTTACTTTGAATGCCACATCGTCCTACCCGTCAAATCATTATCGATTTCCTTAAAGGTATCACGGGTATAAAGCTAAGAGAAACGGATTCCTCTACCACCAAACATAGTACGTTTGAAGAGACCAATGTATGTATGATCTGTTAAGAATATTCTGTCAGACATTTGTCCATACAAGTTGTCGTGGGACTGGATAAACCGAAGGCACTCTTCTGTGAATCCATCTTAGGCAATTTCTACCTAGGATTAACAAAACAGCCCTTGCACTTTACTCCGTCTTTAATTATCTTCAGCATATTTGGTTTGCAACGCTTATGTCAATACGGAGTGGTTCTTCGGATAATAATCCAACCTGCCTCTCCATATTAACAACGTAAAAATGGTCAAAAACTTTGATAGTCGGTGATTTAAATATCAAATGAAAATACGTGTGCAAACAACAATCTTATTTCCAATTGGAATTTCTATTGAGCAATCATCATATATATATATATGTATATATTCATATTTCCTTATTTTCTATATTTAGAAAATATCTCTGATTATATTTGGAAAACATTTCCAAAACTCATTTATGCGTATTTCGATCGAACGTTGTATAAAACATTGTTACGACCGCTCATCCCATAAATCGCTTATTACTCAACTATATCTCTAAATAATCTTCGCCATCGAACCTCAACTATTTCTTAGTCAATTACGAAGTCAATCAAGTTGGGGTATAATTACCTCTCAGACCTTAACTGAACAACGTTCTTAACCTTGCAATAGATAAAGCTCACCGCTCCGATTTCTACAGTCATTTGCTTACGCAAATTCTCGGATTCAGATTAAGAATCCACTTCCTTTATGAAAAACATTTATTATAACGCTAACGTTATAAACCCTACTCCTGAAATTTCTAACTTAAAAACCTAACTCTTATTTCTTATTTTGAATAATTAACGTACACTAATTTATTTATAAATAAATAAATCTTGATTTATAAACCGGAAAGTAATAATACTTTCCCGAATTCGATAGAACCGTATTCGATGAATAACTCTCTTTTGAGTAATCTCTATTCAATTAACTATCCTTCGAATAACTAATATTCGATTAACTCTCTTCGAATAACTTATATTTGATTAACTTATTTCCAATAGATTCTATTCGATTATCTCTCATCGAATAGATTATATTCGATTATCTCTTTTCGAATAGATTATATTCGATTATCTCTTGTCGAATAGATTATATTTGATTATCTATTTTCGAATAGATTATATTCGATTATCTCTTTTCGATTAGATTATATTTGATTATCTCTTTTCGAATAGATTATATTCGATTATCTCTCATCGAATAGATTATATTCGATTATCTCTTTTCGAATAGATTATATTTGATTATCTCTCGTCGAATAGATTATATTCGATTATCTCTTTTCGAATAGATTATATTTGATTATCTCTTTTCGAATAGATTATATTCGATTATCTCTTTCTTCGAATAACAATATTTGATTAACTCTACTCTAATCAATTAACTCTAACTCTAATCGATTAACTCTAACTCTAATCGGTTAACTCTAACTCTAATTGATTAACTATAATTCGATTAACTCTACTCTAATCAATTAACTCTACTCTAATCAATTAACTCTAATTCTAATCGATTAACTCTATTTGGTTAACTCTAACTGGTTAACTCTAATTAATTAACTCTAACTGGTTAACTCTAACTGATTAACTCTAATTGGTTAACTCTAACTGGTTAACTCTAACTCGAATAAATTATATTTGATACTCTATTCGACTAACTCTATTTGATTACAAATACTTCCTTTTCTATTTGTTTTTACAAATATCTCCTTTTCTATTTGTTTATATTTATTTCATATAAATATTCCCTTTTCTATTTGTTTATATTTATTTCATATAAATATTTCCTTTTATAACTTTATTTAGTTTCTAAATAAATATTTCCATTTATAAATCTATTTATAAATGTTTTACAAATATTTCCCTTTCGATTCTATTTGTAAATGTTTTACAAATATTTCCTTTTTCTCTCTATTTATTTTCTAAACAAATATTCCTTTTATACTTCTATTTATTTTCTAAATAAATATTTCTTTTACTCTTCTACTTATTTTCTAAATAAATATTCCTTTTAATTCCATTTATAAATAGTTCCTTTTAATTCTATCTATAAATAATTCCTTTTAATTCTATTTATAAATAATTACTTCTAATTCTATTTATAAATAGTACCTTTTAATTCTTTTTATAAATAATTCCTTTTAATTCTATTTTACAAATATTTTCCTTTATATTTGTTTTACAAATATTTTCCTTTATATTTGTTTTTCAAAATATACTTTGAAAATCCCTTTTTTTCATCCTAGTATTTCTTACAGTATTTAAAATACCACATAACAATGATCAATATCATTCAAAAACACATAATCAACAACAGATTATATATCACATCATATATTACAATATATGAAAAACAGTAAAATAAATATTGAGGAATCCAGTTGGATCCCTCCAACCTGTTTTCCTGCATCACAGATGTTAAACAATATAATTAACATCGATTTCATTTCAATATGAAATATTCTGCTAAACAGAATCAATATTTGATTAACGATTTTTATATATATCGTTATCTATAATTTCAACCAATACATAAGCAATTCAACCAAACAGTTAACACACAACAATAAACAGATAATTATCAGTTTTAAAAATATGTTATGAAAATATAACTGTTAAGAGTTGGTAAGTTTTACTCATATTTCGTGTTAACCGTTAAATAACGATTTGCGTTTGTTGATTCAGACGGACAATTTATTTCACTATAAATTGTAGCGAGCTCCAATTCACTCCCAGTCATTTCCAATGCGTAGCCTGAGATCATATGATTCCAACGTGACCAACGGCTCGTTAATCTGAGTTCGTATGGACGAGATACAACATTTCAAAGTTGGTACACAAATTTAATTAAATAAAACCAAGTTTAAATTTGATCGGGCTTTTACCCTTTTCACAGGCCCAACCCCACACGTTCAAGGACCAGACCCTCTTCTTCCTTCTCTCCCGAATCTCCAAAATCACGCTCCAGGAAATGGGCATTATCGTTCTTCCTATACACAAGAATTCCCTTATCCATCCACTGAAAAATCAAACTACATACACCATTCTCATCCCTGTAAAAATCTCCATCTACTCGTATCATTTTCAGCTAACTCGTACCTTCTTCTCCGACATGGCCTTCAGACCGGGCCCACGCCCCACTGTACAAGATCAACATCTTAAATCACCAATTCAACCCAAAAATCGAACGAAAGCTCCATACGATCTGATTACCTCCAATCCAACCTCCAAATCAAAAATAGACGCTTAAATCTCACCTTTGTTTGAACCCTAGTTCGCTGCCTTAATTTCCTACGAAGGATATGGCATTCGAACCAAACAATATATACATGAGATTGAAGCTTAACATTCCAGGGGTTCAAAACTATTTAGAGAATGATTTATAGGAGTTGATTTCATTTGTTTTGAATTTTTGATGTGGCTGAATTTAGTTTTCTCTTTTTAGAAGGTGACGGTGGAAATTTTGAGGAAGTGAATTAGGTTAAAAGTGTTAGAGGGGTATATATAGGTAGTTTAGATATTTTTCGATATTGTAGGATATTTTATTTTAATCATTTTATATCCGTTTCTGCACTCTAAAAATTTCTACGAACACACATGACATCTAAAAATCATGAAAATGGTCATGTATCTATAGTATGACATTACGGACCCAACAAAACTTGTTTCGTCGAATTCTGACTTCGTTTGCTCACACAGTGTATTTTTAACCGTCAAAATATCGACTGATTTTCACATTAAAAATCCGTACGGCCACATACTGACTCTAAAAATCACGAAACTAGAAATCTAACAATAATTTAATATTATGGATCCAACAAAATTAGTTTCATCGAAAATGGAGTTCGTTTTCAAAACTGGCTATTTTCAAAGCTCCAAATAACCCATTTAAATATATAAATATATTAAAAAATAATTAAATTAAATATCAATAAATATATATTATCATATATATTCACAATGTATATCATACTGCTCCAGAATAAATATATATGTGGATTTACAACTCGATATTTCATTATCAGAGTTATATTGATATTCAATTTATATTTAAATCCTTTTAAAATATAATTAAATTATAAAGGAATTCCATAGCGACTTTTCTAAAATTTGATTTGGACATAAATCAAAATCTACTTGACGAAATCCCAAATTTTCTTTTCCACTAGAATAATATACTTCACCAGCTCCTAACGTTTCTTGTTTCACAGAAATCCAGCTTAAAACGGACCCTGTATATTTAGTTGAAGTTCAAATCGACAAATTGCGAACTGTCGCGCCATTTCAAGCTCGATTATAATTATAATATAATTATACGTTCAAACTGTCGTTAAAATAATATATACGTTATTCTAATTCAATTCTAAGCTGAATTAAAATCTTAGAAATAATCCAATTCACAGAATATTGTAAATTCCAATATTTCTGATTATTTCAGAATTAAATATATTATTCTATTATTTATTTTAATTAAATATTCACTATTATTTAATTAAACAGCTATTTAAATTTCTATATCACTATTTAAATAATTAAATTAATTAATTATTATATCTCTGAAAATACGGGTCATTACAGTGCCTTCGGTTTCGTTCAGACCCAGTTCGAACTTGTAAATGGACAGTGTGTGTCTGACATTGGATTTCATTCTGTGTGATTGATAGACATCAGTTGCATAGCGTGAATAACTTGTGTGGCATGCTGAGATGCAAATGATCAAGGCTTCTATTGTAAAGCAGAATCTTGTGGTTGATGATCAAAGCACGGCTTTATATATTTAAATATATTTGTGTCCATCTTAAATCAGACATCAAAATCAGATTTTCATCCTTCACTGAATATTATTTTAAAAATATTTATTATTTTAAAATATTCGTTATTTTAAAATATTCGTTATTTTAAAATATTCATTCTTTCTGAACTGGAATCAGACATAGTCAATTACCATATAATGTTATTTATATGGATTTCATACAACACATGTATCGAACAATAATGATAAAAAATCAACCATCATCTAGAGTGCATTCTGCATCAGAGTGCAAGAAATACAGAGTATGAACAAATAATATAAATTTGATAAATATCAGAGATTTAAATTTCATTACATAGTAGCGGAAAATAATACAAAACACAACTGAAAAAGATACACGGATGTAGAGTTTTCCGAATATCATTCCAGCTACAAACCAGGATCCTGTGAATATAAATCTGCAAAACCAAAACTACTAGCTGCCCGTGTGGAAAATAGGAGCATCCGGAGTTTAGGTTAAAACAATAAACTCCAGGTCAGTCATGTGACTGGTGTAAGAACTAAAGAAGTTATTTAAAACATTACTTTAAAATCAGATATATCACGGGACCATGCCGTATAACACGGAATGGGTTTCCTCCCAAGAATACCAGTGCATATAGCAAAACAGCGCAATGCTTTTTGGAAAAATGAAACTGTTATAAGACCCAAGTCCCATCACGCAATGCAACGCAAGCCGAAGTATAGAGTTTTACCTTATAATAGCCAAACATGCTTGGTACGTTTAAAACAAATCATTTTGATACTATTATAGTGTAAAGTGTATGAAAATACTTCAAATATAAATGTATCAATCATAGACGGCATAGTGCCCCATCCCACTATGTCGCCATACTAGGCTCTACAATCAAAACTGAAGTGTCACGTAATGGAAGTTGGATTTCCGTCTGTGAACCAAGGCAAGGGATCGTCCTTACCGCTTCGAGACAATCTAGCCCATGTCTCAGGATCAGAACGCATCGACCCTTGGATCATCGGGGCTGGTCCACACTTATGTTAGTTGATTATAATTCCTGAACAATGCGTTTCCTCTCCCTATGGGGCGTAAAATTGGTCTGTATAAAGACCATACCATCTATCGGCCCCGCAGTGCCGATATATCCAAGGCGCCTCGCTATCGATCATCCATATAAGTAAAACATCTGGGTGTGCAAAACCCAGACACCACTCCTAGCTAGAAGGAAACGCATGCCCTTCCTGAGGACATCTCCCATTTCTGGTTCACACCGAGGTGCGAGGCTCGCGAATTAACGCTATACACAAAGCTATGCTATGTTAAAGCCGTGCTTTGATCATCAACCACAAGACTCTGCTTTTCAATAGAAGTCTTGATCATTTGCATCTCAGCATGCCACACAGGCAATTCACGCTATGCAACCGATGTCTATCAATCACATAGAATGAAATCCAATGTCAGACACACAGTCCATTTACAAGTTCGTTTTGGGTCTGAACGAAACCGGAGGCACCTTATTCCTTGTCCCATATATCCAATACAGGAGAGAGGCACTTGCATATCTGGTCGATCTCCAAGTACGTCTGGGCGATCACCACTTATTACCTCGTCTTAGGTGTACATCCCAATCAAGACATCAGTCGGTTTTCAACCACCGTCTTCATCGTCGACTCATTGCCGATTCAGTTATTCAGAATGGTATAAACCCGGCCTTTCTGAATGACTTGCGTATATAATAAACAAGTTCTATAAAAACACAACATACGCCTCATTCCAATTCTGAATATTCTTTTATTTAAATATTCATATCTTTTGGGAAAGGTTCCCATTAATTTTATCAAATATAAATTCCTAAAAATTTATTCTTTAATCTTTTGGATATCAATTCAAACCAAATTAAAGTTTATCCAAACTAGTCGG
Organism: Allium sativum; assembly: GCA_030737875.1. Lineage (NCBI taxonomy): Eukaryota > Viridiplantae > Streptophyta > Magnoliopsida > Asparagales > Amaryllidaceae > Allium > Allium sativum. The sequence goes on from CM060918.1 coordinate 674,174,914, forward strand.
GATTATCGAACCTTGCCGAAGTAATCATTTGTTTAATTTCCCAATCCCAACCTATTCATCCCATGAAGTAAAACTGGTAATACTTAATATCTAACACCAAGGTGTTATCGGTAAATTCAATTACCATTTCACGTTCAAATCTAATCAAAGATTTAACTATTGCCTGGAGTAAAACTGATGGTACTCCATTCTCGATCATTTCTCGAATTTGATAATTTTAGTTATCAAATTCACCTTTCAATCTATTTAAAGATTCATTAGAACTCTAATTCAGTATTAATCTCAAAAATCATTCCTTAATGATTATTCAAAGTTAAGAAATTAATCTTATCTTTAACTGGGTTAAAGAACTAATGTCATTTAAAACACAGTTCACGATAAACCCTAATTACATTCCATTAACAATGGAATCTTCATGGAAAACAGATCGATATATAAAATCGATATAAACTTCCATATCCAACCGATAATATAAATGGAATAACGACAAAGCCTTTTAAATTCCATATATGTTAACAGCCTTCCTTTACAGAAGCTCACTTCGATTATTACCAAATCGAATTCCATTCAATTCCAATTTAATATGTTAAATTGGAAAACTTTACTTTGGAAAATCTCCTTTAAATCTTAACAAAAGATTTATAAATTCCAAATCACGTTTCACTGTAAACCGGGTTAAAGAATGAATGTAGTTAAAAACACAGTTCACAATAAACCCAATTCACATTCCATTTCAAATCCAATTAAATTTTAATTAATTGGCAACTCTTCCCTACATCTGAATTAACAGATTTATTCTTTTCACATAGGGTTTAAGAACAGCATTACTGAAGACCCTATCCCACCAGTATCTAACCGTAAATTAGTAAGAGAACAATTCCTTAAGTATTAATCCCGAAGGCCGAAACCAACATTAGATCAATACCCAGGAAACCATTCAACTTAGTTAATGTCCAGTTAGTTTCTAATTTTCTTAACTCCATTGGGTTTAAGAACAGTATTATTAAAGATACCATTCACAACAAACCCAAAATCCAATTTGATATTAAATACAAGGCTCTGAATAGAAAATATATCGACTTATATACAATATCAAATTCTGAAACCGAAAAATATCGTATTGGGAATAACCATATCTATATATATATCTTCCAAATTCCTCCACAATATCCGTATAATCACTGTAATGACCCGAAAATCCGGTAGAATTTGAGCTGACCAAAAACACAAGTCCAACCCCAAATATCACGGAAATTCGAACTATTAATAGAAAGAAGATAGAGGGTGAGGATAGATAAGATAGAAACTTAGAATAGAAGAAGAAGAAGAAGAACACAACATCAGAGTAACACGAATCTCACAGCGGAACGAATAACATATAATATATATAACATAACTTGAAATATACATCTGTACTTGAATATACATCAATATCAAAGTACATCACTTACAACACAGCAGAAATAACTATAGCTATATGATCCTGAAGCCTCCTGCTCCAAGCTCTTCCAGTATATCTGTAAATTCCCGACTACTTGACTGCCCGTACAAATTTAGGCACCCAAGAGTTTAGGGAAAACAACAAAGTAAACTCCGGGTCAGTCATGGGACTGGTATGAGTAAACAGTTTAAAACAGTTTCAGAAAACTAAATGATATCTCATAAGACCACGCCGTATAACACGGAACGGGTTTTTCCCTTATGAGAATCCAAACACTTGATTTATCTTTATATCAAAACTCTTTTGATATTATAATAATGTCTAAATCAAGTAGATAACAATCTAGTGGAACGTTTGCATCTCACGTTCCACATATATATACAATCAAAACCGCAAGCACGTATTGGGTAATGGATTTCCAACTATGACAAGGTATGGAATCACCTTCCGCTGGTATATCTCTAGAGGAGAATACACCGAGTTCAACAAGAACATCTTGCAACTCAGCCACACATGACCGACCACTCATTTCGCTTGAGTGTATCGAATGTATATCACCAACGATTGGGATCAGCAACCGTTTCCCGAATGGGTCAGCATTGACAATAGATTTTTAGAAGTAAATGAAACTCTAGATCAGGTGATTATACACCCTAATAGGTGCGACCTACATAGCCATGCTGCTTGCCCGATTTCTGTCATTTACCGATTGATGAGGCTAGAAGCTACGCTTTATCATCACACCAGATTCACTTCGAATGTCACATCGTCAGATCCATCGAAAATCACTAATTGACGTCTACAAAAGTACATTACGTGTCAGCTAAAAGAAGTTTCCTTCTCCGCTTCCACTCTTGGTACAGTTGAAGAAATCAATGTACGTGACCTTTCTGGAAATACTCTGTCAGACATTCATCCATACAAGTCACCCAGGAACAGGATGAACTGAAGGCACTATTTCTATTTATAGAAAAAGTCCTTGCACTCTACTCCGTCTTCGATTATCTTTATATAATCTGATTCGCACGCTACTGCCGATATGGAGTGGTTCTTCGGATAATAATCCAACCGGTCTCTCCATATTGACAACGATGGTCAAAACTTCGATAGTCTGTGATTTAACTATCGAATAAAAACAAGTGTTTCGATAGTCGATGATTTAACTATCGAATAAAACAAGTGTTCAACCAAACATCCAACAATCACTGAACCTTTAATTAATATTCCATTAATTAAATCTCTTCTCTATTTCTTTATCAATATTTGTTAACCAAATATTTTTAATAACCATATTGCCCTTTTACGTTATTTGGAAAACATTTCCATATATCGCCTTCTTTTATTTTCTAAACTTTAGAAAATATATGTTATTTATAATTGGAAAATATTCCAATTACTTATCTCTTTTCCAATCTCGTTTATTTCTATACTTAGGAAATGTTCATTATTCTATTTCCAAGCTTTGCACATATTTGGGTTAAAACAGATGTTGTGTAAAACATCGTTACGACAACCCAAATACAGTATTTAACTAATTCTTATTCCACACTGATCTACGAGCCTGAATCTTACTACTTATCGGTATATCATGAAATCAACCAAGTTGGGGTATAATTACCTCTCAGATTTTGACTGAATAACATTTAACGTCAAAATAGACAAGACTACTTACTCGAATAATCAATACCATACAACTGATTATTCACCTTCAAACACATATACATTTTCTCTTTCTATTCTTACTAGATTTTATGCTTATACTTCCTTTTTTATTATACTACTCTATTTCTAAGTTCGTTTTCTTATCGACTTCTATATATATCGATACGTTGATTTCTAACTATCAAATTATCTTAAAAATATTCTATCTCCTTAAATTCCCGGAAAAATTCGCCATAACCTCCTTTGTACCGGGAGCATCGGGAAATTTCAAATAGCTTTCCCGGTCCTTCTTATCTCAAAAAGAAAAAGAAAAAGCCAAGTGGCTTGCCGATACGGCGCATAAAATCTCATATGGAAATTAAATACGTACCTTTTTGTCGGGCATTCTATTTATTTCACTTCTATACTTTATTCCATACCTGTCTCCTGTATGTCTATACCTGTCCAATCTATTTTAACTATACCAATCGTTTTAACTCAATTTGTTAATTAAATCTGTTACTTAACTCTTCAGTCTATTTCACCTTCATATTTGAACATGACATGTTCAAATATATTTTAACTGCATATTAACAAATTCTAATTATACCCATACTCTCGTTTCCTTATCGACTTCTTATTCAAATTCCAATTCAATTCTATTTGAATTCTCTTTATTTAAACTTCATTTGAATTCTAATTTCAAATTATATAGTTTAAAGTCCATTTGAATTTCTCTTTTCAAATTCTATAGTTTAAAGTCCATTTGAATTCCATATTCAAAATCTATAGTTTAAAGTCCATTTGAATTTCTATATTCAAATCTATAGTTTAAAGTTCATTTGAATTCCATATTCAAATTCTATATTCAAAGTCTATTTGAATTTCTTATTCAAATTTTATATTCAAAGTCTATTTGAATTTCTATATTCAAATCTATAGTTTAAAGTCCATTTGGATTCCATATTCAAAATCTATAGTTTAAAATCCATTTGAATTCCATATTCAAAATCTATAGTTTAAAGTCCATTTGAATTCTATTATTCAAATCGTTAAAGTCCATTTGAATTTCTATATTCAAATCTATAGTTTAAAGTCCATTTGAATTCTATTATTCAAATCGTTAAAGTCCATTTGAATTTCTATATTCAAATCTATAGTTTAAAGTCCATTTGAATTTCTATATTCAAATTCTATTTGAATTCTCTTTTCAAATTCTATATTCAAAGTCTATTTGAATTTCTCTGCATTATTTATAAACAACGTTTATAACTTCAATTCAAATCCCACCTTTCCATTTATAAACAACGTTTATAATTTCAATTCAAACCCCATATTTTCATTTATAAACAACTTTATAAATTCGATTCAAATTCCATCCTTTCATTTATAAACAAAGTTTATAAATTCAATTCAAATTCCACATCTCCATTTATAAACAAAGTTTATACATTCAATTACTTATATATATATATATATTCAAAACAAGTTAATGTTTCTATACTTCATTTAAAATTCAAATTCTATTTAAAAAAAAATAGAATTCCCCTTTTAAATTTCAAATACCCTTTTTGATATTTTTATAAATCAATATCCCAAGCCCAGTGATATTTTAAACAATCAATCAACCAATTTTCAGTCATTTGATTTTTAACACATCATATATGAATATATATGAAATCAAACAAACAACAACAGATAATATATTTTTGAGGAATCCAGTTGGATTCCTCCTACCTGTTTTTCCTGCATCCACAGATGTTAGTCAACAAAATAATACCCATCCTGCTTCGAGGCAGGATATCGCAGTATAGAAGGTCATCCACTAATCATAGCATGGGGCGTATAGGGTAATCATCCGCTATGGTACCGCGGGCATCCGCTAATGATACTGCGGGAATCCAACCAATCATCAACGCAATATATATATATATATATATATAATAGTCCTAAATAACTAATATATATTTTAAATCAACCAAACAATATTCAAACAAGCATAGCAATTATTTTTAACAACTAGAAATAATTCTAATTAAATGGTGAGTGAGGTTTACTCACCAGGGTTATTAGTTCGTCGAATATCCTGTAACTTTTCATATCGTTGTCCATGAATCTTCTCGAATGAATTCGCAGCTGCGGTAAATTTTATTTTAAATTTACCGATTAAATGTTTATTTATTTAAATTAACTATTTAAATAAATAAATTACTTTCCTATATTTTTCTTCTTATTTCTTTCCTTAAAGTCTTCCAACAATTCAATGTTTACTTAATAAATAAATTAACACCTTTAAATTACTTAACCCTTTATATATATATAGTAATCAAATAATGAAATTACCTTCATACACTGAACTAATTCTTCTTCCCTGATATTGTTGTAGCCATCACAGTTTATCTCAACAAAACTTCAAGTCAATCACCACTGCACGCCAATTGCTATGCCACAAACCTCATCAGCCCTTTATTCCATCGACTCTCCTGACTGAAATCGCGAAGAACTCCAGCAGCTATCGCAGAAGTCCAGAACAACCTCGCTCCATTTACATCTCGCTCGCGACCCCTTTGAACTCGCGGTGGTCCTTAGCTCGACATTCAGACAGTCGAACAACCCAGTTCTCCAATCGAACGCGAATCCCAACATTTCAGATCCTCGTGCCTCGCGATTTCCATTTCCTGGTCTGAGCTTGAACGCGAACTCCACGAGTCTGAAGTCGCGACCTTCCAAGCATGAAGAGCAGATCGATTTAGATTTTGATTAAGACCTCGATTTGGTTTCGATTTAGGGCAGTGGCCATTCCCTTTGGTGCTGGGCCTTTTTGATTTTTGATTTACAAGAAAATGGGGCGGTTTTCGTTTAAATTGATTTCCTTTTCAATTTCGTGAAAGAGGGAGAAAGGTATCGGCTTCACTTACCATTTGAAGCTCGAACTACTGAAAAAAAAGATTAAAGGGAAGGGACGGTGGTTTATATAAGGATTCACAGTTTGTTGGTGTGTTAATGGATGAATCAAAGGAGGCCACGCTCTGTTAAAATCTAAGGTGAGGAAAGGAGACACGAATTCCCATTTGAAAGGAGAAGAAGAAGCCACAGCTTATTTTGTTTCCATCCACCACTATTTTATTTAAATTTATTTTAATTAAAATTGTACCCTTACAAATTAAATAACCCTTGACTCCGAACTCATTTCTGAACCCAACAACTGACAAATTTAGGGTAATACCCCTATTCCGGATACAACGGGATAGGTCACGAAGTCCCATTCGATCATCCTCAACGGATATTAATTTATATTGATATAAATTAAATTTCAAATCTTTTAAATTCTGCGATAATATTATTATCGTTATAAATTCAAATGAAATTTCTCATTAATTAATTGAACTGTATTTAATTCAAATTAAATTTTGAATTCAACTTAATCCATTTTCTTATTCTGATAATTTAATATTTTCAAATAATAAATTGAAATTGATTTTTAAATCCATAACTCCCTATAAAAATTGATTTATTTACTTAACTCACTATTTAAATCCATATCAAATATTATAAAATTTACCCCTAAGAGTCCGGGTCATTACAATCTTCCCCACTTAAAATAATTTCGTCCTCGAAATTGCTAAGGTAGAAAAAGTGCTACAAACCCATTAACTTTTCAGAACTTATTTATGTTGATACTCAACATTTCAAACTTCCTTACGTAACTCACTTTTGAATAAATCCCTATTCGATAACTCCTCCCTTCGAATAACTATATTCGATAATCTCTCTTTCGAATAACTAGATTTGAAAACCTTTCTTCGAATAAACTATATTCGATTTATTCTATTCAATTTACTCTTATCAATTAACTCTATTAGATTTAACTCTTTTCGATTAACTCCATCGAATAACTAAATTCGATAACTCCTTCGAATAAAACTATATTCGATAACTCACTTCGATTAAACTAATCGATAACTCTTTTCGATTAAACTATAATTGATAACTTATTTCGATTAACAAATAATTGGTAACTCCTCCGATTTACTAATAATCGATAACTCCTTCGATTAACTAATAATCGATAATTCCTTCGAATAAAACTATATTCGATAACTCCTTTGCTTGACTCTAGATTGCAGCGATCACAATGGTTACGCCTGATACCCCCAGGAAACATCCGACCGCCCTAGGCTATCTGCAGCCCTGCGAATTACACTAGCAGTCGTACGAAATGGCAACTTATCATGAGTAACTATGTTTGACTAACTCTAACTCAATAACTATATTCGAGCAACATTAATTGAATAACTAACATTCAATTAAATCCTAATTCGATTAACTATGTTCAATTAACTCTATCTGGTTAACTCTTAACTTGAATAACAAATATTCGATAAATTCTAATTGCATAACTAATATTCAATTAACTCTACGGATTAACCCTAACTGATTAACTCTAACTGGTTAATTCTTATTCTAATCGATTATTTCTATCTCTAATTGACTTCTCTTATTCGAATAACTCCTTTTGGATAACGTTTATTCATTTATAAAGATTTACTTTTAGTAACGGTTCTTCACTTTATAAATGTTCTCTTTTTAATAACGTTACTTCACTTATACAAGTGTTGTGTACCCCTTCTATTTAAAACTATCGGTGTTAAAAACCAATATCTCTTCTCTATATAAGTTCGGACTTTTATATTCCATTTATCGAATGATAAATACTTGATTTATGCTGTTATTCAAAAATTAATCTTTTCTATTTATCTGTTAAAAACAGATTTCCATTTTCTATTTATCTTCTGAATATTCCTTTGATTAAATTCTATTTATTTAACAAATAAATGTCTCATTTATAACATTCTATTTATTTTCTATAAATAAATATTTCCATTGAATCTATTTGTAAATGTTTTACAAATATTCCCTTTTCTATTTGTTTACACATAACATCCTTTGTATTTGTGTTACAAATATATTTCCTTTATTCACACCCAATTCATATTTCATTCACATTGATTTTACTCAATTTATTCGTTTCGATCCATTTAACTTACTTAAGTTAAATTTAATTTCAATCATTCAAATTTCCATTTTCTAGTTGCTAATTAACCATTTTGCCTATTTCACCCTTTTTATTGGAATATCACTTGTTCAAATATAAGTCAATTTAATTATAAACTAATCTAATTATATTTTCAACTCGAGTTATATTTCGATTACGAATATAAATTCTCAATCTCTTTCACTTATCCAAAAATTCAATTTCGATTCAAATTTCCTTTAACTAATTATCCTCCAATTTAGTTAATTCTATTTAACCATTTAAAATATGGTTTTTGTCTTAAAAATCATTTCACTTACTTCACTGGAGTTCATATTTATTTTATATCTCTAGTCTGGATTTTCTAATGCCAATTCGGATTTTATTTCCTAAAAATCCCTTTATTCATTTAATTAAACCGTTATGGTTTTATAATGGTTCTGGCGCTGCTTTTCAAAAAATTTGATTTTGACATAACTCAAAATCTATACGATGAAATCCAAATTTTTCTCTTTCATTAGAAAACTATCGTTCAACCGGTCCCGACGATTCTTGTTTCAAAGAATTCCGACTTCAATTGAGTTCTGTACACTAAATTGAAGTTCGAATCGCCAATTTTCGAACTACCGCGCTATGGCGAGCTCGTTTTAATTATATTTATAAATATAAACGTTTAACTTTGTTTATAATAAATTCAACTCCATTCTGATATATTTTTAATATATATCAAATCTATTTCACATAATATTCACGATCTATTTCACTTCTAATATTCGAATCATATATATTTACAATATTCAAATTCCATTTTAATCTCTTTATTCAAACTCTATATTTGAATTTCCTTCTATTCAATTTCTATTTGAATTTTCTTCTATTCAATTTCTATTTGAAATCCTTTATTCAAAACCCATTTCAAATCCCTTATTCAAATTTCATTTGAAATCCTTTATTCGATTTCTATTTAAACTCCTTTGTTCAATTTCAATTTGAAATCCTTTGAATTCAAATTCTATTTTAACTCCTATTTGAATTATATATATATATATTCAAATTCCTTTATTTTACTTCTATTTGAAATCTATATTTCAATTCCCATTTCAAAATTCCTCTGAAGTAATATAAATATATACATATATTTATATCTATCCCAAATTCAAAACATTTGAATTTTCAAACAACTTGTTTCTTTTCAAACAAATTTCCATCAAAACTTTTCTAAGGCAGCAATTCGTCACTTAGAAACTCGAAAATGAACACTGATGATGTTGCGACCATCATCAGAATTATTTTCTAGCTATTGAATGAGTTCAGTGCTTTATTTATTTTTTTCAAAATCCATTTAGAAAAATATTTTCCAAACTCCCAAGATTTTAAATTCTGAATTCTGGTTGGAATTCAATTTCAATTTATCTCATTTGTATATTTGATTTAATATACAAATTCCATTGGTTATATATATAACTATTTCATTTCTTATAATCTTATTCGATTATAATCCTAACAATCAATTCAACGATTTAAAAACAATATCGTGTTCAATCTTCTGTTCAAATGTTTATAAACTCCTATCGACATCGTGGCGTCCCACGATTCGACCAAAATTTATAATCCACTCAACAGACTAGTCAACACAATATAAAATGGTTTTTATATCAAATAACAAATACGCTCTCTCGTATATATATACACTCAACTCATTCTAGGATACTGCTGATCCTATCTCTAATGAGCACATTCCAACAAGCCTAGGTATTCGCTCAACCTAAGCTCTGATACCAATTGTAATGACCCGAAAATCGGGTAGAATTTGAGCTGACCAAAAACACAAGTCCAACCCCAAATATCACGAAAATTCGAACCATTAATAGAAAGAAGTTAGAGGGTGAGGATAGATAAGATAGAAACTTAGAATAGAAGAAGAAGAAGAACACAACATCAGAGTAACACGAATCTCACAGCGGAACGAATAACATATAATATATATAACATAACTTGAAATATACATCTGTACTTGAATATACATCAATATCAAAGTACATCACTTACAACACAGCAGAAATAACTATAGCTATATGATCCTGAAGCCTCCTGCTCCAAGCTCTTCCAGTATATCTGTAAATTCCCGACTACTTGACTGCCCGTACAAATTTAGGCACCCAAGAGTTTAGGGAAAACAACAAAGTAAACTCCGGGTCAGTCATGGGACTGGTATGAGTAAACAGTTTAAAACAGTTTCAGAAAACTAAATGATATCTCATAAGACCACGCCGTATAACACGGAACGGGTTTTTCCCTTATGAGAATCCATACACTTGATTTATCTTTATATCAAAACTCTTTTGATATTATAATAATGTCTAAATCAAGTAGATAACAATCTAGTGGAACGTTTGCATCTCACGTTCCACATATATATACAATCAAAACCGCAAGCACGTATTGGGTAATGGATTTCCAACTATGACAAGGTATGGAATCACCTTCCGCTGGTATATCTCTAGAGGAGAATACACCGAGTTCAACAAGAACATCTTGCAACTCAGCCACACATGACCGACCACTCATTTCGCTTGAGTGTATCGAATGTATATCACCAACGATTGGGATCAGCAACCGTTTCCCGAATGGGTCAGCATTGACAATAGATTTTTAGAAGTAAATGAAACTCTAGATCAGGTGATTATACACCCTAATAGGTGCGACCTACATAGCCATGCTGCTTGCCCGATTTCTGTCATTTACCGATTGATGAGGCTAGAAGCTACGCTTTATCATCACACCAGATTCACTTCGAATGTCACATCGTCAGATCCATCGAAAATCACTAATTGACGTCTACAAAAGTACATTACGTGTCAGCTAAAAGAAGTTTCCTTCTCCGCTTCCACTCTTGGTACAGTTGAAGAAATCAATGTACGTGACCTTTCTGGAAATACTCTGTCAGACATTCATCCATACAAGTCACCCAGGAACAGGATGAACTGAAGGCACTATTTCTATTTATAGAAAAAGTCCTTGCACTCTACTCCGTCTTCGATTATCTTTATATAATCTGATTCGCACGCTACTGCCGATATGGAGTGGTTCTTCGGATAATAATCCAACCGGTCTCTCCATATTGACAACGATGGTCAAAACTTCGATAGTCTGTGATTTAACTATCGAATAAAAACAAGTGTTTCGATAGTCGATGATTTAACTATCGAATAAAACAAGTGTTCAACCAAACATCCAACAATCACTGAACCTTTAATTAATATTCCATTAATTAAATCTCTTCTCTATTTCTTTATCAATATTTGTTAACCAAATATTTTTAATAACCATATTGCCCTTTTACGTTATTTGGAAAACATTTCCATATATCGCCTTCTTTTATTTTCTAAACTTTAGAAAATATATGTTATTTATAATTGGAAAATATTCCAATTACTTATCTCTTTTCCAATCTCGTTTATTTCTATACTTAGGAAATGTTCATTATTCTATTTCCAAGCTTTGCACATATTTGGGTTAAAACAGATGTTGTGTAAAACATCGTTACGACAACCCAAATACAGTATTTAACTAATTCTTATTCCACACTGATCTTCGAGCCTGAATCTTACTACTTATCGGTATATCATGAAATCAACCAATTTGGGGTATAATTACCTCTCAGATTTTGACTGAATAACATTTAACGTCAAAATAGACAAGACTACTTACTCGAATAATCAATACCATACAACTGATTATTCACCTTCAAACACATATACATTTTCTCTTTCTATTCTTACTAGATTTTATGCTTATACTTCCTTTTTTATTATACTACTCTATTTCTAAGTTCGTTTTCTTATCGACTTCTATATATATCGATACGTTGATTTCTAACTATCAAATTATCTTAAAAATATTCTATCTCCTTAAATTCCCGGAAAAATTCGCCATAACCTCCTTTGTACCGGGAGCATCGGGAAATTTCAAATAGCTTTCCCGGTCCTTCTTATCTCAAAAAGAAAAAGAAAAAGCCAAGTTGCTTGCCGATACGGCGCATAAAATCTCATATGGAAATTAAATACGTACCTTTTTGTCGGGCATTCTATTTATTTCACTTCTATACTTTATTCCATACCTGTCTCCTGTATGTCTATACCTGTCCAATCTATTTTAACTATACCAATCGTTTTAACTCAATTTGTTAATTAAATCTGTTACTTAACTCTTCAGTCTATTTCACCTTCATATTTGAACATGACATGTTCAAATATATTTTAACTGCATATTAACAAATTCTAATTATACCCATACTCTCGTTTCCTTATCGACTTCTTATTCAAATTCCAATTCTATTTGAATTCTCTTTATTTAAACTTCATTTGAATTCTAATTTCAAATTCTATAGTTTAAAGTCCATTTGAATTTCTCTTTTCAAATTCTATAGTTTAAAGTCCATTTGAATTCCATATTCAAAATCTATAGTTTAAAGTCCATTTGAATTTCTATATTCAAATCTATAGTTTAAAGTTCATTTGAATTCCATATTCAAATTCTATATTCAAAGTCTATTTGAATTTCTTATTCAAATTTTATATTCAAAGTCTATTTGAATTTCTATATTCAAATCTATAGTTTAAAGTCCATTTGGATTCCATATTCAAAATCTATAGTTTAAAATCCATTTGAATTCCATATTCAAAATCTATAGTTTAAAGTCCATTTGAATTCTATTATTCAAATCGTTAAAGTCCATTTGAATTTCTATATTCAAATCTATAGTTTAAAGTCCATTTGAATTCTATTATTCAAATCGTTAAAGTCCATTTGAATTTCTATATTCAAATCTATAGTTTAAAGTCCATTTGAATTTCTATATTCAAATTCTATTTGAATTCTCTTTTCAAATTCTATATTCAAAGTCTATTTGAATTTCTCTGCATTATTTATAAACAACGTTTATAACTTCAATTCAAATCCCACCTTTCCATTTATAAACAACGTTTATAATTTCAATTCAAACCCCATATTTTCATTTATAAACAACTTTATAAATTCGATTCAAATTCCATCCTTTCATTTATAAACAAAGTTTATAAATTCAATTCAAATTCCACATCTCCATTTATAAACAAAGTTTATACATTCAATTACTTTTATATATATATATTCAAAACAAGTTAATGTTTCTATACTTCATTTAAAATTCAAATTCTATTTAAAAAAAATAGAATTCCCCTTTTAAATTTCAAATACCCTTTTTGATATTTTTATAAATCAATATCCCAAGCCCAGTGATATTTTAAACAATCAATCAACCAATTTTCAGTCATTTGATTTTTAACACATCATATATGAATATATATGAAATCAAACAAACAACAACAGATAATATATTTTTGAGGAATCCAGTTGGATTCCTCCAACCTGTTTTTCCTGCATCCACAGATGTTAGTCAACAAAATAATACCCATCCTGCTTCGAGGCAGGATATCGCGGTATAGAAGGTCATCCACTAATCATAGCGTGGGGCGTATAAGGTAATCATCCGCTATGGTACCGCGGGCATCCGCTAATGATACTGCGGGAATCCAACCAATCATCAACCCAATATATATATATATATATAATAGTCCTAAATAACTAATATATATTTTAAATCAACCAAACAATATTCAAACAAGCATAGCAATTATTTTTAACAACTAGAAATAATTCTAATTAAATGGTGAGTGAGGTTTACTCACCAGGGTTATTAGTTCGTCGAATATCCTGTAACTTTTCATATCGTTGTCCATGAATCTTCTCGAATGAATTCGCAGCTGCGGTAAATTTTATTTTAAATTTACCGATTAAATGTTTATTTATTTAAATTAACTATTTAAATAAATAAATTACTTTCCTATATTTTTCTTCTTATTTCTTTCCTTAAAGTCTTCCAACAATTCAATGTTTACTTAATAAATAAATTAACACCTTTAAATTACTTAACCCTTTATATATATATAGTAATCAAATAATGAAATTACCTTCATACACTGAACTAATTCTTCTTCTCTGATATTGTTGTAGCCATCACAGTTTATCTCAACAAAACTTCAAGTCAATCACCACTGCACGCCAATTGCTATGCCACGAACCTCATCAGCCCTTTATTCCATCGACTCTCCTGACTGAAATCGCGAAGAACTCCAGCAGCTATCGCAGAAGTCCAGAACAACCTCGCTCCATTTACATCTCGCTCGCGACCCCTTTGAACTCGCGGTGGTCCTTAGCTCGACGTTCAGACAGTCGAACAACCCAGTTCTCCAATCGAACGCGAATCCCAACATTTCAGATCCTCGTGCCTCGCGATTTCCATTTCCTGGTCTGAGCTTGAACGCGAACTCCACGAGTCTGAAGTCGCGACCTTCCAAGCATGAAGAGCAGATCGATTTAGATTTTGATTAAGACCTCGATTTGGTTTCGATTTAGGGCAGTGGCCATTCCCTTTGGTGCTGGGCCTTTTTGATTTTTGATTTACAAGAAAATGGGGCGGTTTTCGTTTAAACTGATTTCCTTTTCAATTTCTTGAAAGAGGGAGAAAGGTATCGGCTTCACTTACCATTTGAAGCTCGAACTACTGAAAAAAAAGATTAAAGGGAAGGGACGGTGGTTTATATAAGGATTCACAGTTTGTTGGTGTGTTAATGGATGAACCAAAGGAGGCCACGCTCTGTTAAAATCTAAGGTAAGGAAAGGAGACACGAATTCCCATTTGAAAGGAGAAGAAGAAGCCACAGCTTATTTTGTTTCCATCCACCACTATTTTATTTAAATTTATTTTAATTAAAATTGTACCCTTACAAATTAAATAACCCTTGACTCTGAACTCATTTCTGAACCCAACAACTGACAAATTTAGGGTAATACCCCTATTCCGGATACAACGGGATAGGTCACGAAGTCCCATTCGATCATCCTCAACGGATATTAATTTATATTGATATAAATTAAATTTCAAATCTTTTAAATTCTGCGATAATATTATTATCGTTATAAATTCAAATGAAATTTCTCATTAATTAATTGAACTGTATTTAATTCAAATTAAATTTTGAATTCAACTTAATCCATTTTCTTATTCTGATAATTTAATATTTTCAAATAATAAATTGAAATTGATTTTTAAATCCATAACTCCCTATAAAAATTGATTTATTTACTTAACTCACTATTTAAATCCATATCAAATATTATAAAATTTACCCCTAAGAGTCCGGGTCATTACAATCACGGAATCCAATATCGAAATATTCCAAAGATAATTTCGATTCAAATCCATTCGAATTCATATATTGGAAATTCTGGTTATTTTTAAAACAATTTCAAATCCAATTTATTTATTTAAAAATATTAGATTATAATTCTAGTTCACAACTAGTTCATTTCGATAAAAATATATTTTTATCTTTTCAAATATGGAATGTTTCATTCCAATTCTTTCCAAATCATTTATTATGATTTTACACAAATTATTGATATTTTTAATAATTTTATCAAGGCTCGTACAGTCGATTTCCATAAATGGCCATCGAACTGCACTTACAGCGACCTTTTCCAAATTTGATTTGGACATAATTCCAAATCCAACCGTTAGATTTCAAATCTCTTATATTCGTTGGAAAGCTCTTTTCGATACAAACCCAACGTTTCTGGTTTTAGGAGAATCCGACGGTCGGATCTCCCGTAATGTCCATTCGAAGTCAATGGTCGAAATTCGCGAACTGCGGTGGCGTAGTGCGTTCTATTCAGGCCATTAAATATATATAATATATATATTATATTAATTTTATCGATTTCCATTTAAAACATATTTTATAAATCGTTTTACCTATGTTTTAAAAACGATTCTAACTTTATTTTCAATTTTAAATCAAAATTGAATATTCCTTATCATTATAATACATAAATGATAATATTTTCAAAATATCAGATTTCGAAATCATTTCCGTTTCGATATTCATTATAAAAATGAACAAAATCGATATAAATATCGTTCACGTCAAAATGGCGTTAATCTAATCAACACGGCTTTATATATTTAAATATATTCGTGTACATCCCAAATCGGACATCAAAAATCAGATTTTCATCCTTTACTGAATATTATTTTAAAATATTTATTATTTTAAAATATTCGTTATTTTAAAATATTCATTCTTTGAACTGGAATCAGACACAGTCAATTACCGTATAATGTTATTCATATGGATTTCATACAACACATGGATCGAACAACAATGATAAACAATCAACCATCATCCAAAGTGCATTCTATACTGCATAAGCATTAAATATAAATATTTAACGCTTACAACAGTCTGTCAACCCATCGATTGACATACAACTAAATATTGAGATTAGTGTATGCCCAATATCATCCCAATACCCGTGTGGGGTTTTCAAACAACAAACACTGATTATTATTTGTGCAGTTGGGCGATGTGTAAAATCTATCGTCCCAATCAATATCAGTCAAATGGGTGTACATAAACAAATTGTTCGATTTGTCAATGAATATTTATTTTATTCATATACACGTTAAAAATTATTTTCTTAACTATAAAATATTTATTTCGTCTCATGAATATTTTATACAGTCCATTTCACATCACAAACAATTTTTACAACACAATCAAATCAAACAAGTCGTCCATGGTCTGTAGACGATGGTGCCGGGTGCTGTTAAGCATTGTCTGCATCCTAGTATATATTTTAACTAGAAAATAAAATAAAGTGGGAAGTTCTCACCTTTGATGTCCACTCATCCATTCTTTCATTTTTGAACGGTTCAGATTTATTTCCAATGCGTAGCGTTCTTCACCCTGCTTCCAACGCAGTCTGTTTCACTCATTTGTATTAAAAATCAGATTTTTATTCTGTTACTATATGAATAAAAATCACATTTTTATTCTAACGTTATATATATATATATCATATTTTTATTTTGCTAACTTCATATTCAAAATCGGATTTTTATAACTTCAACTTCTTATTAAAAATCGGATTTTTATAACTTCAACTTCATATTAAAAATTGAATCTTTATATTCGCTACTTCACATAAAAAATTACACCTTAAAAATGTTACTCCTATAATAAAAATCACATCTTTATATATAAAATCACACCTTTTATTCGTTACATAAATAAAAATCATGACTTTCATATGAATAAAAATCATATTTTTTAGCTAAATAAAAATCCTGTTTTTACTTCATTCAAAATCATATTTTTATATCGCTTCAAACATATGAAAGATCCCATTTTTATTCTCAGTCATATATAATAAAATTGGATTTTCAATAAATGTAAATAAAAAAGAACACTCACTTCTTTTTGGTGTACTGGAGAGGGGGGAATGGCGCTCGCTGGACGTGGAGGAGGGGGGAATGGCGCTCGCTGGACGTGGAGGAGGGGGAGCAGGCGGCGCCCGCGGTGGCGCAGCGGTCGGTGTAGGCCCACAATGGTGGCGGTGGGTTTAATTGAAGCTAGGGTGTAACGACCCATATTTTTGACCGTTCAAATCGACAATAAACCACACATGTCGACCTAAACAAATCGCAAATGCAGGTAGTTATTGGGAAAAGAAGAAAAAAGAAAGAAAGAAGAGAAAGACAATTAACAGAATCTCACAGCGGAAAGACAGCATATAATAACCAAATAGCAGTTAAAAGCAGTTGAAATATATATACATTGACTATAACCTTCAATGATTATCAGAGTTACATATACATACAGCTGTACATAATAAGCAGCGGAAAAATAATGCAGCGGATATACATATGTATAGATAATAGATATACCAAATCTTCGTCTTCGATCTCCAAAGCACGGTCATCTTCGGTAACTGCAACGTCTGCTGACCCGAGCGTATTGCATAAAAAAAGAAACACAACAAACACTCGGATCAGCACTAAATCTTCTCATATTAGTCAAATTAAAAGATGAAATAACATCAGTGTCATGGGTACAGTAACTCAAGAGATGTTACGGGATTTTTCCATCTCTCAAGGATCCGTTAAATTAATACATATATAATATAGTACGCTATTATGATAGTGTCTATCCCGTAAAGTGTAAATACTGAAAATAGCGTAAGCGGGATTACCATATTACCCTTACGCCGTTTATAGGCACCAACAGTCTATACAGTACCGTAAATTCACCGTACTGGTGTTATCAGAGGGCACTCCATAGAAGGCAATGCTAAATCAAATCGTATGGGGCTCGATATGGATATATATGACAAGGCACTCGAGGCAATGCCCAGGGTAGGATTCTACCAATTGCACTCCCGGACCGGTGGTAACGCATAGCAGCCACTACCGCCCACCTCGGAACACACTCCCAAAGTCATAAATGGGCCCAAATCATCATTATCATCATAGTCATAGAAATAGTATCGAAGGAGTGAGTCCGATCAAAGGTGCTACCTCAATTAGTCACGGTATAGCTCCTGTTTTAGTCATTTCAATTCTGACCCGGAGGTCAGGGCTATTTCGTCATCGATCATGTTCTTCGATTCAATAATCGCCTCCAAGTCATCATACTCGTTCTGGATACGTCATAACGTTCACAGTTGTCAAAGTGGTATCGACACTGACAGAGAGTATGCCTTATGTCGACTCCGGTCTCTTTAACAACCAACGCTTACATCTTTCACATCGGTCGGTTCTTTTATAATTGATAAAGGTTCGCTTTCATATCAAAATATCATCTTCTGCTTGGAACTCAATTTATATTCAAACAAATCAAATTTTCATACCAACCTTTCATAATCATACCCAAACCGATTATATTCTAAAACTAGAATATATTTCATATCATTATATTATATATATTCAAATAGAATATAATTTATCTCAAAGATTTCAAATTATCATGGCTTCTTATCTCAACTCCATTTGAACCAGCGGTTCAACTCAAGCATTTCCATTCGGAAGAAATTTATAATTCCAAAACACTTGTAAAACTAAATGTTTATATATAATAATAATAACCATAGTAATAAATAGATAAAATAAAATAAAATAAAATAAATTTTATATAAATAAATATATAGATATACATATAGGATATAGTAATTAAAAATAAATTAGCGATTTAAATATTATGTATTTACTTAAATATAGGTTTACTATAAAATTTGAAAAAAATGAATTATAAAGAAAAATTTATTTAAAATTACAATAGTTATAAGTAAAGGTAAGTAATAAATTTAAAGCAAGAATAATTATTTGGAATCAAATGCATAAATATTTTTAAAAATAAATTTCTCAAATCAAAATCTTCCTTCCTTCCAAATTTCAATACTTGAATCTATCCTCCGGTCTCAACGGAGTTTATTAAATTCCATATCTCTTTTCAACCCCATTCAAACAACTATTTGATTTCAAAAGTTCAAATATATATTTGAACTGAGTTAAAACAACTCAAATACCCTTGATTTCCAAATTTCCCAAAACTTATATCCCAAAAAAATTTCCTTGTAATCCAAACTCTTAATTTGAAAAGATTTAAATCATATTCAAATCCCAATTTAAATATTTCCCTTTTGTTTGGAAAATTCCTTTAACCCTTTTTAAATCAACATCCCAGTTCAGAATCTTCAAAGAATTGAATTATCAAGTATCGGCACATTTCTTTAAATGAAATTCTGTCAAATAAAATTCCAAATATTTAAAATCATTTAACCAACCGATGTCTGTATATAATTATCTATCCAATGTCCAAGTGATTTTAAATTTAATTTCTCGATATTTCAGGGATGGGTCTATCATTTCAATCCAAATCAGGGTCACAGAGATTTATCATTTCACTCCGTGTTCTTAATTCATTTATCGATAAACCCCGGGTTCATTAGATGCCCGCAACATCAAGGGTACAAATGAGATTTATCGTCAAAACCAACATGCAATATGATATACTGAATATGGGCATAAGCGATGTCAATATCAATTTAGTAATAAAATTCAACCAAACATCCATCATATCATTTCATTCAACTGATCAGCATTAACTGTTCCAGGATTAACAAGGGTTCGAGTTTCAACTAGAGATTTAAATTAAATAACTAATCATTTACTTAGATTGCATGTTAACACACTTGCATGTCAAATTTAAACAACACATCAACAATCCAATGCAACCATGCAACCAAACTTATTTCATAATTTAATTCAATAAATATGGGAATACTTCAGTATTTCGTGAGTGAGAAAACCACTCACCTTTGGGTCCTTAGTGGATCGAACGTCCAAAAGAAGCCCAAAATTTGACAGTCTTCAAATGCTGTCAGGTTAGTGCCAAAACGACCGAAATTCCGCCACGATCCCAACGCAACAAACCGCGTCCAAATCCGAGTCCGTATGTAAAAGTTATTCACGTTTTAGCGTTTGAAAATTTTGAATATATTAAAAATAAAAATAAATAAAATATCTTCCTCACCCAACCATATACGGACACGTCAGCACCCCTTTCCCGCTCCTCTTCGAACCGCTACAGTGAATCGACGTTGAAACCCATATTCCGCCGACTTTGACCATCCAATACTTCCTACTCCGGTCATCGTTCAACCCAAGACCACCTCCCACCTTCTCGCCTGACCGAGGCGCACCTCCCCTACCAATCCCGACAGCCCCGGTGTCCTCCTCCGTCGCAGCGAACCCATGAACGAAACCGGGTTTTAGACCCTAAAACGTGAAAATCCAACGATCTACACCACAATAAAACCAACGAACACCATCAATGAATTCGTATGCTTCCTCTCATCAATACCCAGTTCCCCGATTTCGCGATTTCATCCCGAATCAAAAACCCCCAAAATTTGCTTTAGGGTTCCGAAAATTCTGAGCTTTGACCGCGATTTCCGGCCACATCTTTCACTGCATGTCAGATCTGAGACCACCCGCGAGTTCGTATCGTCGAGCTCTTCGATTTGGTATATAATATGATAGGGTTTTGAGAGATTTTAATTTGAGGTGAATTTTTGTTTTGGAATTATGATTTAAATTTTATTTCTGCCATTAACGATGAAATTTTGATGGAGGGCAGCATGGGAAATAGAGAATGGGCTGAAGGAAGGAGGTGGAATTTATTTATATGCAAAAGGAGGCCCAACTCAGATAAACACCCTATTATCAGCTTACAAGGATCTCGCTCACAACTTCTCTCGTACGGTCAACCGGTAAGTCGGATTTCAACGCAAATTGGACTCTTAGCATAATTCATCGTTCCGGTTCCGATGGCGCCAGTTTCGTCGAATTCCGAGACAGTCGTCAAAACCGTTAAATTCTACAGTTAATTAATTAAATAAATATTCAATTATTCGATTAACTGTTTAAAATTCAAATTTAAATATTTATAAATTCAAATTTAAACCAAATTATAACTTAAATAAATTCTATAAACTTATTTCACAATTTTTAAGTTCCATATTTGATTATATTTCAAATTTGAAATTTGAATTTCAAATTAAATTTAAACAAATAAAAATTCATTGTTTAACAATTCAAATCTGAATTCCTTTTTAACTTAAATATTTCAAAATCCCACTTAACTCAAATTACAACTTAAATAAAGTTTATAAATCGATTCCACAAATTCTAAGTTCTCAAGTTTGGTTATTTAAAATTTCTGCTTTGAATTCCAATTATTATTCACAACTTAGAATTTCACCATTTTTTTAATTTAAATTTGAATTCTACCTTTAAATTACCCACTCAGATTAAATTTAATTATTTAAATATTAAATTCAAATCATAGTCTTATTAAATAGAACTAAAATCTGAAACTCTATTTATACTAACTTCACATAATTACCAACATTTAAATCCAACAAAATTTGATTTTTCTTAATATATTACAATTTATTTAATTTAAATTGGAATTCAAATATACTAAATTTTTGGGATGTTACATTCTCCCCCACTTAAAATCTTTTCGTCCTCGAAAAGAGAACGAAACGATATTAAACACATATCCATTTTAAACCCATACCTAAAATAAACTTTATAAAATAAGTTACATAGTTGTAATCCTATGAAATTTTCTAACTCCCGAAATCACGGAAAATTTCGGCAGCATTTCCCCTGTACGGAGGGCCCCGGGGAAAAATCCCGATACATATATCAACCCAAAACATACATCTCATCATCGATGAGGCATCCCAAAAATGGAGAAAATTCATATATAAAACTACCAAAACTTTGTAACACATTTACATACCTTTCTCTAGCGTTTATTTGCATTTTTATTTACCTTAGCGTTTAGCGTTTAGCGCAAGCGAGCTCCGAAGCGTAGCACGACTTCCTTACACCTGCTACATACTCACATATACGTCAGAATCAAACATATATCAATACATAGCAATTGTATACAACTTAGACAACATATATTGAATATTTCAACTACCAAACCATAATATTCATAACAGGCCAGCGAACAAATTTGAGTCTAACAACCCTTAGACGATGGAATTTGACTAAGACACACTAGGAAAAAGTTGTAGCATTTGTTTCAGGCTTTCCGGATTGTCCGGGTTCGTCGAATTCGGATAATCCGTTTGAAAGTTATGACAGTTTAAGTGAAGGCGAACGCCTCAGCCCATACACTGAAATATGCAGATCTGAGTTGTTCAACCCAGTTTTTAACCCTTTAGACATCAGAATTTGACTTAGAAATTAAGAGAAAGTTTTAGTTTACATTCTGGCCTTTCCGAATTGTACTCACACATTAAATTCCGACGCTTCGATAGGAAGTTATGGTCAAAACAAGGTTGGTATACGCTTCCGATTTTTATTTTCTGCGCGCTGAACTACAACTAATACTTGGATTTCAACCTAATAAACCTGAAAATTAGACAGGGCTCCATTAACAAAAGTTTTAGTTCAGTTTTCGGGGTTTCCAAAAAGTCCGGAATCGTTAAATTCCGATCATCCATTCAAAAGTTATCGTCATTCTCGTTTCAGCTTATCGAATATTTCAGGTTCCTGCATAAACATTGATTTATTCCATTTCAAGTTCAAACTTTCCGGTTTCAAAGATTTAAGCCAAGTTTAACCATCTAATGAATTATCATTTCATTATGTTCGAGTTTTGTTTACCCTTTATCGCTTAAGTATACCACGTTCATTTCACTTGCATTAAGCGAGTTTCATTTTATCTATTCATATTATGCCATCATCTATCTTACTCAAGTTCGTTCCAACTTATTCATTTCAGTTGTTATTATTTCTTTAC
This sequence comes from Allium sativum, assembly GCA_030737875.1. Classification (NCBI taxonomy): domain Eukaryota; kingdom Viridiplantae; phylum Streptophyta; class Magnoliopsida; order Asparagales; family Amaryllidaceae; genus Allium; species Allium sativum. The sequence goes on from CM060918.1 coordinate 674,198,297, forward strand.
TCGGAAAAATGGATTCGAATTGAATTTGTTTACCCAATTCCGATACATTTTCTATATTTTTCCCGTTTTCATTCCCAGCACCAAATTCCAAATGAACTTGAATTCATTTTTTTTTCAAACTAACCTAGTTGCATTAAACCCTTGATTCATTAATATGGGTCAACTTACCAATTTATTTGCAAATTCATTTACATTTCTTCCTTGCTTATTCCCACTCGAGTTACATCAAATATTATTCCATTAACCCGCTTATTTACTCGACTCACCCTCTCATGGATTTGAATTATGGAATGTTCATGACTAAGATTTATACCTAGGCCTCCAATCATCATGATTTGATTTCCTTGAGTTGCACTTTATTTGACTCGATTTCTCTACTTAAGTTAGGTTATACACCATTTGACAAGATGATTTACATTCCATTTCATTGTTCATACTTAAGTTCATATTCGATATATCGTCCAAATGAGTTTTAACCCATCTAGAGTTTTATACTTTCATCCCAATTCTTTCCAAATCACTTATTATGATTTTCCACAAATTATTAATATTTTTATCAATTTAATTATCGATATTTCAATCGGGTTCCAACAACGGCCACCGAACCGCGGCCATAGCGACCCTTTCCAAATTTGATTTGGACATATTTTCAAATCTGACCGTTAGATTTCAAATCTCTCATATTCATTGGAAAGCTCTTTTCGATACGAACCCAACGGTTCCGGTTTTAGGAGAATCCGACGGTCGGATCTCCCGCTACGTCCATTCAAAGTCAATGGTCGAAATTCGCGAACTGTCGCTGCGCGACGCGTTCCATTTAAACCATTTATATAATTATATATTTATATATATCTCGGCAAATTTCCGTTCCCTCTTATCGCCCTGCTTAAACATTTCAACGATCCCTGCTCTCCCTTAAGTACTCAAATCCATTTCATGACCACTCAAGATATATATTCAAACGACTGGAATCGCTTTAACATAGGACTTTACATTATTAGTTAAAATGAACCTAAATTCCTGATCCCGTGTTCATAAAATAAGATTTAAAATAATATATGCACTTATTCTATTTTATAGAAAACCATACCATTTAAATTTTTAAATCCAAATCTTTAACTACCAAAACATAGAAATTTCTTTTCAAAATATTTTTAATTTATTCAACTTTAAATAACATATTTAATACTTTTCTATAAAAATTTATATCGTATGAAATAAAATCCGAAATTCTTTGTCAAACAAGTTATAATAACCACTGAGTGATCTCCCCCACTTAAACTCTTCAGAATAAACATCGATAATGCGTGCACTCATTACCGACATCGTTTCTAAGGTCCAAGGAGGGATTATACCACTTTGAATAATCTTTAAAACCATTTCTTTCGATCATACCTAAAATATGGTATTATTTAAAACTTTGGCAAACTATTTTCAAAGATACCCCAGGATCAAGTTTCAAATTCATTTCCATTTCAGTCACAGACATATTATATAACCAATTAGGTTTAAGAAATATCATTCTCGAATATTTTTTATAGAACCAGCTAATTTTTCTTATTATATCTATTATTAAATTGACCATAATAGGTAACAACTTAATATTATTACCTACCAACGACCAGTGCTTATACCCCTATAAACCACTAATAGTATATAAAATATATACAAAATATAATCGAAAACCATATTACGTCAATTCATCCTATTCGGTTATTTAGGAATTCCTACCGATTCTATGGCGTCCCATATATCGACCAGAATCCATAAATACTCAACAGAACGAGCCAACACAATATAAAACCATTTTATATAAAAATGCAAGTACGCTCTCTTATATCACTCAAACTCATTCTAGGGCATTTCTAACCCCATCTCTAATGAGTTAATTCCCAACAGAGCCAAGGTTATCGCGAACCATCGCTCTGATACCAATTGTAACGACCCATATTTTTGACCGTTCAAATCGACAATAAACCACACATGTCGACCTAAACAAATCGCAAATGCAGGTAGTTATTGGGAAAAGAAGAAAAAAGAAAGAAAGAAGAGAAAGACAATTAACAGAATCTCACAGCGGAAAGACAGCATATAATAACCAAATAGCAGTTAAAAGCAGTTGAAATATATATACATTGACTATAACCTTCAATGATTATCAGAGTTACATATACATACAGCTGTACATAATAAGCAGCGGAAAAATAATGCAGCGGATATACATATGTATAGATAATAGATATACCAAATCTTCGTCTTCGATCTCCAAAGCACGGTCATCTTCGGTAACTGCAACGTCTGCTGACCCGAGCGTATTGCATAAAAAAAGAAACACAACAAACACTCGGATCAGCACTAAATCTTCTCATATTAGTCAAATTAAAAGATGAAATAACATCAGTGTCATGGGTACAGTAACTCAAGAGATGTTACGGGATTTTTCCATCTCTCAAGGATCCGTTAAATTAATACATATATAATATAGTACGCTATTATGATAGTGTCTATCCCGTAAAGTGTAAATACTGAAAATAGCGTAAGCGGGATTACCATATTACCCTTACGCCGTTTATAGGCACCAACAGTCTATACAGTACCGTAAATTCACCGTACTGGTGTTATCAGAGGGTACTCCATAGAAGGCAATGCTAAATCAAATCGTATGGGGCTCGATATGGATATATATGACAAGGCACTCGAGGCAATGCCCAGGGTAGGATTCTACCAATTGCACTCCCGGACCGGTGGTAACGCATAGCAGCCACTACCGCCCACCTCGGAACACACTCCCAAAGTCATAAATGGGCCCAAATCATCATTATCATCATAGAAATAGTATCGAAGGAGTGAGTCCGATCAAAGGTGCTACCTCAATTAGTCACGGTATAGCTCCTGTTTTAGTCATTTCAATTCTGACCCGGAGGTCAGGGCTATTTCGTCATCGATCATGTTCTTCGATTCAATAATCGCCTCCAAGTCATCATACTCGTTCTGGATACGTCATAACGTTCACAGTTGTCAAAGTGGTATCGACACTGACAGAGAGTATGCCTTATGTCGACTCCGGTCTCTTTAACAACCAACGCTTACATCTTTCACATCGGTCGGTTCTTTTATAATTGATAAAGGTTCGCTTTCATATCAAAATATCATCTTCTGCTTGGAACTCAATTTATATTCAAACAAATCAAATTTTCATATCAACCTTTCATAATCATACCCAAACCGATTATATTCTAAAACTAGAATATATTTCATATCATTATATTATAATCATATAATATTTCAACGACTTATATTCAAATAGAATATAATTTATCTCAAAGATTTCAAATTATCATGGCTTCTTATCTCAACTCCATTTGAACCAGCGGTTCAACTCAAGCATTTCCATTCGGAAGAAATTTATAATTCCAAAACACTTGTAAAACTAAATGTTTATATATAATAATAATAACCATAGTAATAAATAGATAAAAAAAATAAAAAAAAATAAATTTTATATAAATAAATATATAGATATACATATAGGATATAGTAATTAAAAATAAATTAGCGATTTAAATATTATGTATTTACTTAAATATAGGTTTACTATAAAATTTGAAAAAAATGAATTATAAGGAAAAATTTATTTAAAATTACAATAGTTATAAGTAAAGGTAAGTAATAAATTTATAGCAAGAATAATTATTTGGAATCAAATGCATAAATATTTTTAAAAATAAATTTCTCAAATCAAAATCTTCCTTCCTTCCAAATTTCAATACTTGAATCTATCCTCCGGTCTCAACGGAGTTTATTAAATTCCATATCTCTTTTCAACCCCATTCAAACAACTATTTGATTTCAAAAGTTCAAATATATATTTGAACTGAGTTAAAACAACTCAAATACCCTTGATTTCCAAATTTCCCAAAACTTATATCCCAAAAATTTTTCCTTGTAATCCAAACTCTTAATTTGAAAAGATTTAAATCATATTCAAATCCCAATTTAAATATTTCCCTTTTGTTTGGAAAATTCCTTTAACCCTTTTTAAATCAACATCCCAGTTCAGAATCTTCAAAGAATTGAATTATCGAGTATCGGCACATTTCTTTAAATGAAATTCTGTCAAATAAAATTCCAAATATTTAAAATCATTTAACCAACCGATGTCTGTATATAATTATCTATCCAATGTCCAAGTGATTTTAAATTTAATTTCTCGATATTTCAGGGATGGGTCTATCATTTCAATCCAAATCAGGGTCACAGAGATTTATCATTTCACTCCGTGTTCTTAATTCATTTATCGATAAACCCCGGGTTCATTAGATGCCCGCAACATCAAGGGTACAAATGAGATTTATCGTCAAAACCAACATGCAATATGATATACTGAATATGGGCATAAGCGATGTCAATATCAATTTAGTAATAAAATTCAACCAAACATCCATCATATCATTTCATTCAACTGATCAGCATTAACTGTTCCAGGATTAACAAGGGTTCGAGTTTCAACTAGAGATTTAAATTAAATTAAATAACTAATCATTTACTTAGATTGCATGTTAACACACTTGCATGTCAAATTTAAACAACACATCAACAATCCAATGCAACCATGCAACCAAACTTATTTCATAATTTAATTCAATAAATATGGGAATACTTCAGTATTTCGTGAGTGAGAAAACCACTCACCTTTGGGTCCTTAGTGGATCGAACGTCCAAAAGAAGCCCAAAATTTGATAGTCTTCAAATGCTGTCAGGTTAGTGCCAAAACGACCGAAATTCCGCCACGATCCCAACGCAACAAACCGCGTCCAAATCCGAGTCCGTATGTAAAAGTTATTCACGTTTTAGCGTTTGAAAATTTTGAATATATTAAAAATAAAAATAAATAAAATATCTTCCTCACCCAACCATATACGGACACGTCAGCACCCCTTTCCCGCTCCTCTTCGAACCGCTACAGTGAATCGACGTTGAAACCCATATTCCGCCGACTTTGACCATCCAATACTTCCTACTCCGGTCATCGTTCAACCCAAGACCACCTCCCACCTTCTCGCCTGACCGAGGCGCACCTCCCCTACCAATCCCGACAGCCCCGGTGTCCTCCTCCGTCGCAGCGAACCCATGAACGAAACCGGGTTTTAGACCCTAAAACGTGAAAATCCAACGATCTACACCACAATAAAACCAACGAACACCATCAATGAATTCGTATGCTTCCTCTCATCAATACCCAGTTCCCCGATTTCGCGATTTCATCCCGAATCAAAAACCCCCAAAATTTGCTTTAGGGTTCCGAAAATTCTGAGCTTTGACCGCGATTTCCGGCCACATCTTTCACTGCATGTCAGATCTGAGACCACCCGCGAGTTCGTATCGTCGAGCTCTTCGATTTGGTATATAATATGATAGGGTTTTGAGAGATTTTAATTTGAGGTGAATTTTTGTTTTGGAATTATGATTTAAATTTTATTTCTGCCATTAACGATGAAATTTTGATGGAGGGCAGCATGGGAAATAGAGAATGGGCTGAAGGAAGGAGGTGGAATTTATTTATATGCAAAAGGAGGCCCAACTCAGATAAACACCCTATTATCAGCTTACAAGGATCTCGCTCACAACTTCTCTCGTGCGGTCAACCGGTAAGTCGGATTTCAACGCAAATTGGACTCTTAGCATAATTCATCGTTCCGGTTCCGATGGCGCCAGTTTCGTCGAATTCCGAGACAGTCGTCAAAACCGTTAAATTCTACAGTTAATTAATTAAATAAATATTCAATTATTCGATTAACTGTTTAAAATTCAAATTTAAATATTTATAAATTCAAATTTAAACCAAATTATAACTTAAATAAATTCTATAAACTTATTTCACAATTTTTAAGTTCCATATTTGATTATATTTCAAATTTGAAATTTGAATTTCAAATTAAATTTAAACAAATAAAAATTCATTGTTTAACAATTCAAATCTGAATTCCTTTTTAACTTAAATATTTCAAAATCCCACTTAACTCAAATTACAACTTAAATAAAGTTTATAAATCGATTCCACAAATTCTAAGTTCTCAAGTTTGGTTATTTAAAATTTCTGCTTTGAATTCCAATTATTATTCACAACTTAGAATTTCACCATTTTTTTAATTTAAATTTGAATTCTACCTTTAAATTACCCACTCAGATTAAATTTAATTATTTAAATATTAAATTCAAATCATAGTCTTATTAAATAGAACTAAAATCTGAAACTCTATTTATACTAACTTCACATAATTACCAACATTTAAATCCAACAAAATTTGATTTTTCTTAATATATTACAATTTATTTAATTTAAATTGGAATTCAAATATACTAAATTTTTGGGATGTTACATAGGGCTTCGGTTTTTAGAAGAAGGGGGTGGCGCCAGTGTCGGTGGTCAGGGGGGTTCGGCGGAGTCAGGCGGTGGGGAGTGGCTGCGCCAGGAGGGCGGTGGCGCGATCGATTTTAAGGTTTGGAGGCTGGTTGCTGAGCGACGTTAATTTTGAGCAAGAAGGGGGCGGGTTTCTATTGACCGTGTAAAATGGAAAGGGAGGGTTTGACTAGAGAGATTATACATATATAATATAATTAAATAATATTAAATTCTCACTTTTACTTGTTTATCAATACAAACTCCAAATCAAACCTAATGACTGTCGCCCCTAGCTAATTACCCCCATTCCGAACACAGTGGGATATGTTTCGTAACCCAATTCGGTTGTTACGATCAGTTTTCTTTAAATTACAATATAAATCAATATATATTTAATCTAAACGTATATTTTAAATTATCGGGGTCACGTACTGACTCCATAAATTCCAGAAAAATAAATCTGGCTATGTTTTGACGATACGGTCCTAACAATAATTTCGTCGAATATGGAGGCCGTTTGAAAAACGGTCATTTTTTAGTCGATTAAATTCAAATTGAAATTGCCAAACACGTTTAAATTCACCACGCTCACATATTGATTCCAAAAATTATGAAAATTGGAATCAAGCAATAACTTGACATTCCGGATTCAACAAAAATGGTCTCGTCGAAAACGGAGGTCGTTCGCAAAATCGCTATTTTTAAGGGCTATATTTCCATAGCGACTTTTCTGAATTTTCAACTGGGAATAACTTTTTATTCCCGCTATGAAATTTCAATTTTTCGGATTCATTGGAAAGATATTTTCAAACAGATTCATATATTTCTGGTTTCACTAAAATCCGGTTTATTCTGAATCCTGTACATTCAACTGAAATTCGAAATCGAATTTTCAAACTACCGCGCCATTTCTAATTCCTTTTATAATTAAAATAAATATTTATATTCTAATTTCGATTTAAACAAATATAAACATTCTAATTCAATTCAAAATAAATTTCTAGTCGTTATTATTTAAAATAAATCATTTTAAATATTCAAAATTCACTGAAATTGCCAAAATAAAATTTTAAATTGGTTCTGATTTTCCGGGTTGTTACAATTATCAACTCAATATATAAAAAAAATATTTAAAATAAATCACCAGAAAAATCTGGGTCGTTACATTCTTTCCCCCTTAAAAGAATTTCATCCCCGAAATTACTAAGGTGGAAAAATGCTACTAACCCATTTACCTTTCAAACCTCTCTTATACTAAAACTCAACTCTTTATATTTTAACAAATTTAATTCCTACAACTTTGGTTCATTTATTTAATTCATATGATTTATAATCAATATATATTCACATCCAATTCATATTCCATCCATATGCTTTCAATTTTATTCAAATTGATTTTGATCAATTTATTCACTTTGATCCATTTAACTTGCTTAAGTTAAATTTGAATTCCAGAGTTCTAATTCCCAGGTTTTTATTTCAAATCCCTTTTGAAATAATATATAAATATAAACATATATTTATTCCCAATTCATATTCAAAACATTTTAAAATTTTCAAAACAACTTGTTCTCTTTCAATCAAATTTCCTTCAAATTTTTTTTAAGGTAGCAATCCGGCACTTAGAAACTCGAAAATGGACACTAATGATGCTGCAGTCATAATCAGAATTATTTCCCAACCACTAATATGAGTTCAATGCTTTATCACTTTCAAAATCCATCTGAAATGATTTCTATTCAAAAATCCCTTTTAAAACAATGCAATATTACTTTAATATACTTCGGAAAATATTTTCCAACTTCCCAGGATTAAACTCTGAATTCTAGTTTGAATTCAATTTTAGTTTATCACATTTGTATATTTCATTCATATACAAGTTATATTTGGTTATAGATAACCATTTCAATTTTATAATCTCATTCAATTATAATAACAACATCCAACACATCCATATATTCCAATAATTTTAGAAAATTATTCTTTTTCTATCAAAATAGAATTTTGGGTATTATTATTTCATTTACCCACTTAAAACAATATTGTGTCAGTTTTCTCTGTTCAAGTGTTTAGAAATTCCTATCGACTTCGTGGCGTCCCACGATTCGATCAGAATTTATAAACTACTCAACAGACTAGCCAACACAATATAAAATAATTTTTATATCAATTAACAAATACGCGCCCTCGTATATATACACTCAACTCTTTCTAGGGTACTACTGACCCTATCTCTAATGAGCACAATCCCACCAAAGCCTTGGTGTTCGCTCAACCTAAGCTCTGATACCAGCTATAATGACCTGCAAATCCGTTCTATCTGAGTTGACTACATACATCACACGTCCAACCCAAATATCACAGAAATTTGAGTCATTTTTTTAGAAGAAAAAGGTAGAAGAAGAACAAAAATAACAATACAGAATCTCACATCACAGCGGAACAAAATATAATATATCATAACTATTGAAATACAAAATTTTAACTGTATAACATACTATTATCAGAGTACAACACTTACAGCACAGCGGAAATAAAAATACTATGTATCAAACATTGAAGCCTCCTGCCCCAAGCTCCTTTAGACAGATCTGTAAAATCCTGAACTACTTGATTGCCCATACAAATTTGGGCACCCAAGAATTTAGGTAAAACAAAACAAAATAAACTCTAGGTCAGTCATGGGACTAGTATGAGTAAACAATTTAAAACATTTTGAGAAAATAAACGATATCTCATAAGACCACGCCGTATAACACGGAGCATATTTTTCCCTTATGAGAATCCAAAACACTTGATTTAACTTTCAAAATGCTTTTGAAAGAAACGATAATCTTTATATCAAAACTCTTTTGATATTATAATAGTGTCTAAATCAAATAAATAGAAATCTAGTGGAACGCTTTAATCTCGCGCTCCACATACATAATATACAATCAAAACCGCAGGCACTTATTGGGTGATGAATTTCCAACTATGACAAGGTATGGAACCACCTTCCGATAGTGTATCTCTAGAGGAGAATACACTAGGTTCAACAAGAACATCTTGTAACCCAGCCACAAATGACCGACCACTCATTTCGCTTGAGTGTATCGAATGTATATCACCAACGGTTGGGATCAACAACCGTTTTCCCGAATGGGACAGCATCGAACAGAATAAAGAATGAAATGAATTTCTCTAGATAGGTGATAATACACCCTAATTGGGAGCTGCCCACTTAGCCATGCTGCCTGCCAGATTTTTGTAATTTCCCGGTTGTTGAGGCCTGAGGCTACAATTACTTACCATTCATCGATAACACAATCACTTTAAATGCCACATTCTCAGATCCATTAATCATTAATTGATGTGCATAAATATATTCTGGATATTGTGCTAAGAGAATAAATTCTCACCACCATATATATTTATACAGACCAACATATGCGATTACTGGAAATACTCTGTCAGACACTCATCCATACGCCTTCGTTCTGGGATTGAACGAAACCGAAGGCATAATTTCTATTAATAGAAAAAGTCCTTGCATTTTACTCCATCTTCGATTATCTTCATATAATCTGATTCGCAATGCTACTGCCAATACAGAGTGGTTCTCTAATAATAATCCAACCAGTCTCTCCATATTGACAATGACATTGGCAAACACTTCGATAGTCGGTTATTTAACTATCGAAGAAAAACAAACATCCATTCAAAGCATCAAACAAATCACTAGGCCTTTTAATTAATATTTCATGAATTAAAACATTTCTCCATTTCCTTATCAATATTTTTTAACCAAATATTTTCAATAATCATCTTGGCCTTTTTCGCTATTTGGAAAACATTTCCATATATCGACTTCTTTTATTTTCTATATTTAGAAAATATATTCTATTTATAATTGGATAACATTCCAATTACTTATTTCTTTCATGACCATTCGTTTATTTCGATACTTAGGAAATATTTATCTTTATATTTCCAAAATTCCACTTACTTGGGTTAAATCGACTGTTGTGTAAAACATCGTTACAAACAACCCAAATACTGCATTCAACTAACTCTTATTCAAACATTTCTCTTCGAGACTGGATCTTGCTATTTATCGGTTAAAAATGAAGTCAATCAAGTTAGGGTATAATTACCTATCATACCTTGACTGAAAACATCCTTAACTTCAAAACGGACAAGACCACTTACCTCGAATAATCAACATCATAAAAACCAATTATTCATTTTTAAACCAGTATACGTTTCTCTTTCTAGTTTTACCAGATTTAATTACAGATTTCCTTTTTGTTTATAATATTCTACTTTTAAGTTTGTTTCCTTATTGAATTCTATATATATCGATACATTAATTTCTACTTATCAAATTTTCTTAAAAATATTGTAACTCCTTAAATTTCCAGAAAATTTCGCCATAACCTCCTTTGTACGGGTCACTCAGTACAACTACAAAACGCCTCTCTAGGCCGTTTCTATTCAAAAAGCCAAGCGGCTTGCCGATTCGGCGCATAAAACCTCATATGGAATTTAAACGTGCACCATTTTGTCGGGCATTAAATCTATAAACTTCATAAACTTCATTCCATACCTGTCTAACCCATATACGTCCATTCTCAATTTATTCCAACTCAATCTGGTACTTTTAACTCAATTCACTAATTTATTCTTTATTTAGCTCTTTTGTTTATTCCACTTTTAAATTGAACATATCATCTTCATATACAATTTAACTTTCTTATAAATCAATTGAATTCTATTTTTGATTCAAGTTTCACATTCGATTTTGAATATAAATTAACCAGTTCAATTTACTTAACCAAAACCCAATTTTGATTCAAAATCTCATTAACTAATTATTCTTCAGTTTTGTTAGTTCTATTTTTGGAATAAGAATCTGATTTTTGTTCCAAAAATCATTTCATTACACCACTTGAGTTCATATTTATTTTACAACTCAAATCTGGATTTTTCTAATGGAAATTCAGATTTTATTTGTTTAAAATCCTTTCATTAATTTAAATAAACCATTATGGTTTTAAATGGTTATGGCGCTGTTTTTCTAAAAAAAAATTATTTTGACATAACTCAAAATCGATACGACGAAATTCATAATTTTCTCTTATATTAGAGAACTATTATCAAATCGGTCCTGCCGATTCTTGTTTCAAAGAATTCCGACTTAAATTGAGTTCTGTATACTCGATTGAAGTTCGAAACACCAAATTACGAACTACCGCACTGCGGCGAGTTCGTTTTAACTATATTTATTATATAAATGTTTAAATTTTGTTTACTTTAAATTTCAATCACTTCTAATATATATATTTTTATATATATTAAATCCAGTTTTCCAATCCAACTTAATATTTCTGATTATCTCTAATTGTCGATTTTTCATTGCACGATAATAAATTTATTTATAACCCAATTTGCTATATTAAATTCCAATTCCTTTTATAAATAAATTATTTTGTAAACTTCGATATAAATCGAGTTTCAATTATAAATTCTTTAAAATTGTTTAAATTCAATTTATATTCCAAATCCCGGAATAAATTCCATCGTCCAGTTTTCGAAATGATTTCCGATTCACTTTTTAAATTCATACTTGAATTTAAAATCCCAAATTATCCCCTGATAACTATGTTACTTAATTTATAAACATTGTTTATAAATTTAACATCCTTGTTTTATAATTTATAACAAGATTCCATTTGAAATCCATATGAAACCCAATTCCTATTCTGGAATATTTTATTGATTTTAACTTATATATATATACATTAACAATGAATCTATTTTTATATTTAAATTTTAAACTTTTATTTGATATAATCCTAATATATTTCTGAAAATATTTTATCCAAATAAATTCGATCTAGTTGAATTAAAATCATAAATCCATACGGATTTATTTTAATTCAATTTATATTCTGAATATCAGAATAAATTTCCAAATTTCCCTTTTTAACACAATTTCCAATCCTTATTTTAAATTCACATTTGAATTTAAATATTTAAATTATCCAATGATAATTTTCCATCTTTCTTTCTAAATGCCATTTATATTACTTGTTTATATATTTTTAAACAAGTCTAAACTTCAAATCCGTTTGAAATTAAAAATTCTCCTTTGGAAAAATAAATTTCCCTTTTTAAAAACACACTCGTATCTACATTTCCCAAATTATCCAAATGATAATTTTTCTCATTCCATTTATAAACACCATTTATAAATTCTACCTCAATTCCCTACACTATTTAATTTATAAATAACGTTTATAAATTTACTTCCATTCCCTATATTATTTAATTTTTAAATAGCGTTTATAAATTCAATTCCATTTTTTGTATTATTTAATTTATAAACAGCGTTTATAAATTCAATTCCATTTTCTGTATTATTAAATTTATAAACAGCGTTTATAATTCAATACTTGTTTTATTTTTTCAAAACAAGTTAATATTTCTATAGTACATTCAAAATTCAAATTTTATTTTAGAAAAATAGATTTTCTCTTTTTAAATTTCAAAATCTCATTTCACGATATTTTTATAAATTAATATTTTGGCCCAATGATATTTAAACATCCATAAACACTCAATTATCAAATCAAGGGTTTTATAACACATCATATATGATTTTATAAATATATAAATATATATATATATATATGAAACCAACAATAATAAATTTTGAGGAATCCAGTTGGATCCCTCCAACCTGTTTTCCTGCATCCACAAACGTTAGCCAACATAAATAATACCCATCCTGCTTCGAGGCAGGATATCGCGGTATAAAAGGTCATCCACTATCATAGCGTTGGGCGTATAGGGTCATCCGCTAATGATACTGCGGGCATCCGCTAATGGTACTGCGGGAACTATCCAATCACCAATATATATATATATATATATATAATAACCACTGACACCAATCCTAAATAACTAATATAAATATAATAGCCATAAAAATATTTCTATGCATCCAACGAACAACATAATAAAATCCAAAGAGTGAGTTTACTCACATGATTTGTCGAATATCCCATTTATTTCCATATCTCGCAGCTACGCATCTATTCGACTTGTCTCATTTGATTTCATTTGGCATCTATGAATAATTAAATTTTTATTTAATGATTTAGCGAATACTAATTTAAACTAATCAGTAAAATAATTAAATAAATTATTCTATGTATGTTTAAGTCTTGGAAAAACTCATACCTTGCGATTACTGCAAATCAAACGATCAATTTGGTCCTACTATGTAACATTCATTGATATCATACCCCACGCAGCTTACGACATCTTGGTTGGACCTTAAATAAGCATGTTATACAATTTTATAAGTCATGTAATTAAATTTCAAATTCTAAATTTATTAATAATTTTACAAAACATACCTGATTCAACTAACAGAATAACCCAATGAAACTGTGGCCTTCTTCCTTGTTTATAATCCTAAACCCATGTTGTTTGATGATCGAACACTGCTTACATCTTCACGTTCACAAACTCCTCTATTGCTCTCAACAATCCCTGTACTTCTACCAACCTTCACCACTATCTCCCCTTTCACAACTTCTACACAGTCCTCTTTAAAATGTTCGGCTTGCAGACCTCTCCCAACGCCTGACTCATCTTCTCCAGGTCGAAGCCTTTTTGGGATTCAGGATGTTTCTCAGCATGAAATCCCCAAACTCAACACCCTAGTTTCCAGGAAATATCGCGACTTCCAATGCCCTCCACAGTGCTTCACGCGATACCTAACAGTAGTCAGAACTCATCAGAACATCACCGTCACTTCCACGCCAAGCCCCAACTCACGTCTATCTCTAGGCCACATCGCAACGGAACACCACGATCCCTTTATGACAACGAAGCTCACCAGTACTGATCGCACACTCACCAGATCGCGCTTCGCTCACCAGAAACAAAGTCGAGCTCGCCCATTTTCCCTATATCCCTTTGAATTGATCAGAAACTCCAAACCTAATTGTCGAGGACTTTAACTCCGGACTGAGAAACACGCACCGCAACAGACTTGAATGTTGTAAGATTGAAGCTCATGATTTGGGTTTCCTATTTGATGTTGGATCGGACACCGCAGTTTGATTTTGATTTTATAAAAGGCATCGGACATTTTATTGTTGTTCGAATTTGAAGTGGAAGCCTCAGGCTTTAGCGATTTTGAGGAAGGGAGTTTACAATTTTACAGAGCACGACCATTTCCTTTTTGAAGCATTTATCCCATTGTTTTTAGCAGAATGACAATGAAAGGGATAATAAAGGGAAAATGTCGCGATTTTGTAACATGATTTCTTCGGTATTAAGGAATTGGTAGGGTAACTTTAAAGTACATAAAATTAAATTTCGATTTGATTTATATTTAATGCAATGTGAAATAAAGCGATTTTTATTTCTTTTAAATGGATTCTGATTTGATTTTGATCTTATCCGTTGATCAAACATTTTGTGGTTCACAACTTGAGATCGTGAACCGTTATTCTAACGTACCGACCGACGTTTCAATATTATAGTCTTAAACTGAACTGAATATATTTTGATATTTATTTTGAACGTAAATATAAATGACCATATTAAATCGATATGAAATAATTTAAATTCAGAAACTAATCAAGTTCTCGATAATAAGTTATTATTATTATCGATTGTATTCACATAGAATTTATATTCATTATTTGAATTGTTTTAAACTCAATTTAAATCTAGAATTGAATTATTTTTCGTATTACGATAATTTAATATATTCTATATTGAATCAAAATCGATTTTTAAATCAATAAATATAAAAATTCATTTATATTATCAACTCGATATATATAAAAAATTAAATATTTAAAATAAATCGACAGAAAAATCCGGGTCGTTACACCTTTAATATTCTAGTTACTAAATTTCAAAACAATATTTGAAACCATTATTTAATATTAAAATAAACAGTTAAAAATCTGGGCCATTACACCATAACTAGTTTATGGATTTAGTAATAAAGGATCAACCCTAGTAGGAGAAATCAGGATTTTATTGCAACTTGGAAGCCTTCCATGTTACTAGACTTTCTAGACACCTTTGTGGTTATTGACCGACCATCATAGTATAATGCTTTCTTTACACTACGAGAAATGTTGTAAACATCTGCATATTTTAGCGGTCGAAAGTTCTATCGCTAATCTAGCGATGGATTTTGGTTGAATTTGTAGGGTATAATATTTAGGATTTTCTATTTCTGTTTTTTATTTTATTTTTACCATCGATTTACATTATCCATTGTTAAACCACTTCAAATTGTCTTACTTTACCATCAAAAATATTCCGCCGCTAATTTCCTTTGCAAATGGAGGCAGTTTACTAACAAAATTTGTCGATGCTATTCTACAATGGATTTCCAAGGGATTTTCTAGGGACAGATAGGTTTTTTTTGAATTGTTTTACTGTTATTTCTTATAACTATAATATGATTTTATATTTAATAATTATTTTTTATTCAAAAATGACTATTTAATAGTTAATGATCAACGTTAAATAATTATCATTAAAGAAGCATATTTCTTTCTTTCTAGCTTTAGATGCAACCTTGATTTGGTTTCATTTTAGGGCATAAACAAAATAAAATTTGCACATAAAAATAAAACAGATTCTTAAGTTTCATATGTAAAATCTAAATAATATATTTTTATAATTAATAATTATGTTTAGTTATTATAATAATATATAACTAATATTTAATAAAGTTATTATACTTAATCGCTTATAGTCAATGATTCATAAATATATAATAACTTATAATTGATGGTAATGTGCTACAAGTTGAAACGGACGTAGACGGCTTAATTTCTCCTTAAAAGATTTTAAATCAATCTTATTCCATTGAGTTTAACTCCAAAGAATTCGAAAATAAAAGTTATTATAGTGAATCATATTTTTTAATTATTTGTAAAAGAATAAGCCAAATGCTTAAGAAAATAGGATAATATAGTATCTTTAAAAAATTTAGCCTTTCTATGTTGCTATTATAATTTTCATTCATTGCTAAAACTTTTCCTTTGGAACCGCTTATTCCTTGCTCTCAAATCTAAACATATTTTTAGCAATTGCCTTTTCATACCAGTTGCTACCAACATACTATTAACAATTAAGTTTTGTATTGGTAGCAATAAACATACTTTTAATTGTATATTAAGCAAGAATAACATTTAATGATTATAATTAACATAAAATTTAATTATAAAGTGATATTTTGTATTTTTAAGTAATCATTAATCAGAAACCACTATCAAACATCAAAAATTAACAATGATTAATATTTACTAAAAATATTTAATAATTATAAATGGTAGTCCATAATTAATAATTTATAAATGAAAACTAGGATATGTGATTATTTACAACTTGTAATAATGATTATTTACAATTAATTCATAGTTACTAAATATTACATATAATCAATAATTATATATGTAATAATGTAATAATGCAATAATGTTATAATTATTTGTTAATACTAAGTAAATTATAGTTCATATTTATAAATTACTTTTAATAATTAATAGATAATATTAGATTATTATTATTTATAGTTTTTATTAATATTATCAAAGTTTAGTCAGAACCAAATAGATCCAAACTACAAACTACAAATGGGTTAAAAACACTGCAAACGTTAAATCCAAGTACAAAAAAGTCATGACTCGGCGGTTAGGTTAACATTGAACCATACAAACTCCTCTGAAAAACAATGGTCATGCAACATAATTTGATTTTGGGTTTTGTCAATTCAAAACCACTAGTTCCTCTTGATAATCGATTGATGAAATATTGCCGACTAGATGATTTGTTGATAACTCTCATTTCGATTAGCTTTTTGGTTGCTTTGATTTTGTGCTGATCCTGTTGAAGATAATTTGTTATGATTTTTCCTCTTTAAATTTCTGACTCATTCTTTACCTTTTTTTATCTATTACCACTGATGATTTGGATAAGAATTAATAGGGATTACATCTCATATGTTGTAATATGTAAAAGTAATAAGGGTGAATATGCTAATATGATAAGGGGTTTTACTGTAATTTACAGGGAATATAGATTATATAAATAGCAAGGTTGTTAACATTGTATGTAGGTCTAAATCAATAGAAACAAAAGGTCTCTCCCTAATATCTTATATTCACTTTAATGGCTTCTCTTCATTTATTATATGTTCTATTTTATTTTATAACACGTTATCAACACAATATTTTATTAGAGTTCTTTTTGGAAATCTTCAAGATCTACATTTATGGATTTGTCATATAAGTAATTTTTATTTGAGGATTCTTGTAACACCCCGCCTCCGCCAGGGTGTCTCTTGCAAGCACTCTGACTTTGGAGGGGCGTTTGAATCAGGTAAACATGCATAATGATATATCAAGGCAGAACAAGAACATATATATATATGTAAACAGAGTAAATAACATAGATAAAACAGTGGAAGATTTCAAACCATTTCAAAACAAGTCTGGTACAACATAATGTCAATTTTCCAAATACACAAGTCTAGATAAAAACAGCATTACTGAAAAACTGAAATACATAAGTACTATCCCCAAAATAAGTGATAACCATAGCTAGCTTCATGTCAAGACCGTACATGAGCTAAAATCCCACAAGCAAGCGATCAGAAATCCAGCTAAGCTCCAATATTCCCTCCCTGAGAACCTGGGGGGGGGGGGGAAACGGAAGAAAAGAGGCGAAAGAAAATAGGTCAGTCAAAAAGACTGAGTAAGCCCTACTACAATCAATGTAAACTGATAAAGTTAACTGGCATGAGAAGCAGGTATGATCATAAGGATAACAACATACTAGCATGATGATTAACTAACAAGGTAGATAAAGGTGTCATCGCATAATCAGGTTTAAGGTTTTGCACCACAGGTGTACTAGCAAACTAACATGACTTGAATAAACAAGTATTGATCCCTTGGCCCAAGCTTTGGCCCAATAACATGAAATGACCCTAATGCAAGGTCCAACCAAACGGTCTAGTCGATCGGCTCCCTAAGCCTAACTCGTCACGTGTTGGTGTCAATACGGCCCAAACATAATTTTAGTCAGACTGTGCCGGGTCTCCCGTCGGGTGTATCAAGCCCTAGGGTGGCAACCCCTGGACACCATAAACATGCGTGCACAGTCTCGATCTACTGGTACCCATGCTTGACTTCTCAAAATACGGACTACGTGCACGACCATAGTCCGTTCGGAACTACATCGGCGTACCACCCTGCCGTCGTTTATTGGTCGCTTACCTCCAGCCCAGTAATCGTGCCCCCTCCCTAGCCTAGTCCTTAGGGTCTTAATGATACAAACTTGGGATTACTGCTGGAGTGGGCCCCCATTGCTAGGATTTTCTAGTGGATTAAGTACGGTTTAACCCTCTTGCTAATCATGGATTAACTTGGTTAAGTGTAACCATGAGTTCACGACTTAACCCCGATTAATCTACCAAGCCCAAATTGGTTAAGTATTAAGTGGACCATGACTTAACCCTACTCATGAGGCATTAATTAATTTAATGCGCCTTAACCTCTCACATTAGACTTTGTTGCGGTTACTAGTTAAGCCGGGCAGGTCCGGGTAGCTTTACACCACAACTTGGTCTAACCTCGGGTTCAAGGTACAACATGGCCAACTTCTCACATTGGGTCCTATTGTTTGTAGCAACTAGTTAAGCCGGTCGGTTCCGGGTAGGTTTACGCTACAAACTCAACCCAACCTCGAGTTGGTCACACTTATCTTTTCTAAGTGTCATGTCCATCATGTTTCCAAAACATGTTACAAATTTTCAAGCAATTGGGTAGACCTAACTTAATAGGTAAATTCCCAATGGGTAGACCTAACTTAATAGGTAAATTCCCAAGCTTATGTTTTTATGTCTTTTAAGTTTACCCAACCCCAAACGCAATCCCATCGCTTACATATCGCAATAGCGCATAAAGGATAGAAAGAGGGAACTTGGCATAATCATGACATAAAGGTGTTGAAGCCACAAGTTCAACATGGTGGCATATGAAATGTACATGTGTTCATATACTTGCATATTACATTTTTAGGCCTCAAAAGCATGCATAAAACCAAACTTAGCATATTGGTGATACATGGTGCTAAATGACATGTAGAAATGGCCATAAGTTCGCATTTAGCCTCACATGCAAGTTATCATAAGAGATATGATAACTTACATGTTGCCAAAATGCAACCTTTAGCATAAAGCTTGAAGCTTTATGCTCATAAACCCAAGATAAGCTTGCATAACATGATAACATGAACAAAAGGATCAACCCAAACTTGCATAACATAATTTGCATATCATATGACAAACTTGCATATCAAACTTGCATAAAATACTTGCATAACATATGACAAACTTGCATATCATAGCATGGCATACTTGCATAAAAACTTGCATATTACAACATGATAAACTTGCATATCATAGCATAGTAAACTTGCATATAAACTTGCATATCATACATTTAACTTTAGAGTTTAAGTATGAAAGTAGAATAGGGCTTACAATGCTTAAGAAGTCACAAAAATATGACAAAGCCCTTATGAAATCAATCAAACCCAAAATGCAAGCTTTAACATAAAAACCCTTGAGCCAAAATGATCAAAACTCTTTCTTTATGATGCTAATATAGAAACTTGACTTGAATGCAAGCTAATGATGCTCATACAAGTTTGAAAACACTTGTATGCATGGAAAATCACTTAGAAATTTATTTAGGAATTGTATGAAGAGAGTGGAGGCCATGAGAGGATTGATTTTGCCATAGTTTAGTTGTAGGATTGATTAATGATGATTTAGGGTTAGGTTAGGGCCTTATTTATAGATTAGGCAAGTGTTTTAGGCCATAGGATTAAACCCTAGTTGCAATCTCAGCCCTTAAAATCGAATCTGGCCCCCAAGCTCAACACAATCTCAAAATGGTGCACCAGCCTAAACAGCCCGGCTGGACCAAGTCGACAGCCTAGTCGACAGGGCTGTCGACTTGGGTCCAACCAAGTCGACTCCCAAGTCGACAGGGCTGTCGACTTGGGTGCTCAGGCGGGAATTTTCCCGCCTGGCCCAAACTGGCCCAAATTTTGAATTTGAAATCTGTTTTTACTTTGAAATTTTCTGAAAACTTCATTGGGCCTTAATCGGGTCATACGGACTCCGATTTTCGAAAACTCGGACTCTATTTCGCGTATTTTTCCGAGACGAACGCAATGGCATAGCCCGTTTCCCTTGATTCAGATTTTTGAATTAAATTCTGCCTCGATTTACGTTATAACAGGTTATTGAAAATACGGGTTGTTACAATTCTTGATTTAAGGATTTATATATTTGATCTAAATTTTTTGTTTGATAATTCTTAATTAATGGATCTATGGATTTGTTATGAAATTATCTTCTACTTAAGAATTCGTGATTCAAACTTCTGGGTTTGTTTTTCTATTTTTTTATAGAACTAGATTAGGTTCTAATGGATCTATTTTTTTAGATCTAATTATTTTAATTAACTCCAAATATGTGTCTAGATTTATTCCTTCAATTCTTTATGGATCTAATCTTGAGTATTCAAATCCAATTTGGTAGTGCTTTGATTATATATATTGTTTACATTATTGATGAAATAGAGGTGAATCTAATTTTATCTTTCCCCATCTACTGTTATTTTTCATATGTAATATTTTTGGAAAAACTAAAGACATAATATTTTTTGATTTTTTTATGTATACTCAACAATGTTATGGGCATAAAATATAATGGTCTAGCGTTTAATTCAATAGAGATATTGATTAACCATTGGAAGTGAAATTGAAAACTCATGATGTAAAAAAAATCTTTCAAATAAGGAACCTGAAGTTCACATGCAAAAGGCCGAAAAGTTAAAGCCTTTAAAAGCTAAAATAAAGCCTCGAAGCATTAAGTGTGGGACATAGAATTCAATAATAAGAAAGTATTTTGATAATCAATGAAAGGAAAATTTTCAATAAAAGGTAAAAGGCTTATATTCTAATTTTATGCAACATATAATTTCTTGAAGAAATTTATTGTTAGAAGATAACATTACATTTATAATAAATACTATTTTTTGTTAGTGAAATGACACTCTCATAAACCAAAACACTTTCTAGAGAGTTGCTTCAATTTAAAATATACAATAATAATATATAAATTGTGATAAAGCCTGAAGTTTTATACAGTAATTGTAGAACATATAATTAAGATATCATTTTTTATGCAGTTTATGTGGTCAAAAGCATAAACTTTTCTTGATCGATTAATGAAATTGGATTTGTCTCTTCCTTTTACCCATTTAATGAAATAAGGTTTGAAATTCCCTAATTCTACTTTTCTAGATTTGTTTTTGCAATTCGTTTATATTTGGATTTAAGTATCCTTGATTCAAAGCTCTAGATCTATTCTTTAACTTTTCATATTTGAACTTATGCTCCAGTAAATCTATTTTTCAGATTTGATCTTTATATGGATTTTAACTTTGCAAGTCTGTACATGTTTTATAAATATAATTTTTCATTTTTGGAATTTTTTTGTTTTGGATGGTGATTTGAGATATAATTCCAAAAGAAATATTTTATTGTTTCTTAAATCAGCTTTTACAAAAAAAATATGTGTCCTGATGATCGTATTAAGTTAAGATCCAAATATTGATCTTGATTTAGCACACCTGAAGTGAATGCAAAAGCAATTTTTGTTATCAAATGGAAAATTTAGAACCTGTAGTTTCTATAACGGTGAGAGGTAATTTTGATGTAAAAAGAAAGATCTAAAAGAACTTTAAATACATTGTATAATGAAAATAAAATTATGAAATGTTATTTTTGGAATAATCTTTGTTCTCTAAAGTTGGGCAATAATTTAATCTTAATTCTGATATGTTGATTTGAGGATCTACATATTTGTTTTGATCTATTTGGTTAGAAAAAAATTGTGGAAGTAATTTCCATACGAGGGAAATAAATTGAATCAAAGACATATTTAATTTTTTAATGTTTGTGAATTTTATGTACATATTTGTAAGTTTTTGAATCCTTCATATTAGAGGATGTAAAATCTTGGTTCTATGATTTTACGTTTTTACTCAATTTTCGGTTACACATTATGCATATATATGGCACTTTTAGAAAATATGATTATTGAGGAAATATAGTACAACTTTAAGTTGATCTTCAATTTAACATTGATCAGTTCGTAGCTAGATCCTAAATTTATTCTATCGATTTAAGTAAAAAAAAAATATTCGAATTATATATTTGGACCACACAACGGTTATTTCCATTGTTTTTATAATAAATGCATTAAACGTATCGTTATGGTAATGTTAACCAGCATTGTTGTCCGGTTACTAGAGGTAGTTCAGGCCCACATGACTCAGCCCATCGCGTGGTTCAATGGCCTGGGAGTGTTGCTAACATCTTCAAGAATCAAGCTAAGATGGGATCGCGCAAGAATGGTCGTCATGGCTCGTCAAACCGCTCTCGAACAAAGTATCAAACAACTCATGATTCTAGCACCAGAAGACTCGAGTCAGGCCACTGGTAGAATGTCGCATTCCTTAGATGCAAGATTCGTCAACATTGAAAATCACTCGACCGGCGCGTGCCGACCACCTCTAAAAGACCTGCGCAACACGCTCTGAGCAGCTCCAGAATCCATCTTTAGTTCCACCCATGCCTCGCATCACCATGCTTCGCATCCGTGCCTTGCTTCATCATTCTTCGCATATGTGCCTTGCATCACCATGCTTCACATCCGTGCCTCGCATCACCATGCTTTGCATCCGTGTCTCGCATCACCATGCTTCGTACACATGCTTCGCATCCGTGCCTTGCATCGTCGTGCCTCGCTTCCGTGCCTAGCATAACCGTGCTTCCCATCCTTGCCTCTCGTCACCATGATCTGCATCCATGCCTTGCATTACCATGCCTCGTATCACCATGCTTCGCATCCCTGCCTCGCATCACCCTGTTTCGCATCCCTACCTCGCATCACCCTGCTTCGCATCCCTGCCTCACATCACCGTGCTTCGCATCCGTGCCTCATGTTACCGTGCTTCGTATTCGTGCTTCTCATCACCATGCTTTGCATCCGTGCCTCGCATCACCATGCTTCGCATCCTTGCCTCGCATCTCCATGCTTTGCATCCATGCTTTGCATCCATGCTTCACATTCGTGTCTTGCATCACCATGCTTCGCATCCGTGCCTCGCATCACCGTGCCTCGCATCCGTGCCTTACATCACCATGCATTGCATCAGCATGCTTTGCATTCGTGCTTATCATCTGTGCCTTGTTTCACCATGCTTCGCATCTATGCCTCACATCACCATGCTTTTCATCTATTCATCGCACCACCATGCTTCGCATTTGTGCCTCGCATCACCATGCTCTGCATCACCTATATTGACACGCTTTTGGTCAAAGTTGTCACACGTCAGCAACATCGTCAGAAAGCACAAAACAATTCAGTCAAGGTCACGTCATAAACATAAAAATGGCCGGAAACCCCTTCGGACGACCTCTTTTGGGCCCAAAAACGTCAATTACGGTGTTGAGCATAGTGTAGCCCTCTAAATTAGCTTCAGATACAACTTTCGTTTGGCCAAAATGGACTTACGGTTTGAAATTAGGCTTGTTTCCATGAACACACGCCAACCACTCAAAATGGTCGATTCGACTCAACCTGACAAAGTCGAGACTCTCCCCTATATTCCTGGATTTTTCGTATCCTTCAGAGGATAGGAAAATCATATCCCTCTACACTCCAGAGCCTTGCCTTTCTCCATACTTTGGCTCCCTCCATAACTTGGATCCCTCACGTTTGAACCCACCAAACTTCGACTCCCTCACCGTCACATGCTTTGTACTCGCAAACTCCGTACCCTACTTCCGATTTTGATTGCCTCGACACTAGGAAGTTCGAACCCCTCTGTAAGTCTCGTATCCTAGCTCTTCGAGTCCCTCAGCATCAATAATCTTGTACCCCTCAAGGGGGTATGAATTTCATATCTACCGGAGGGATACAAAACTTGTATCCCTTGAGGGACATAGAACCATCATATCCCTCCAGGGGATATGAATTTTGTATCCCCCAGAGGGATATGAAATTCATATCCCTCATGGGGGTACAAATTTTCCTGCCATGCATGGGGATCCAAATTTTCTGGTGCTCTCCTCAGGCACCTGAAATTTCGCTGTGTAGACTGCATATCCTATCTACTCCCGCCTAATCCTTCCACTATAAATACCCCCTCACTTCCAACATAAAAAGGGTTGGTTCAAGCTCTCCTCCAAACTTTAATGGCTTCCTAGGAAGAAGATTTTCTTCCTCAAATACCCTTAAACACCTTCCTTCATCATACAAGGAAGAAGACACATATGCTTGGACCCATAAGCAAACTCTTAAAGGATTAACCATACTTTTGGATATTAAACCACCTTTGGACTCTTTGAGGCTCTCAAACACCATTAATGCCTTCCATCTTCCTTCCCATGTCCATTGGACATAGGATGGACCAATAAAACGTTGCATACACATTTCACATCCACTTTCGGACATCTACAAGGAACTTTACACTACCTTCGGATATTTCCAAATCTCTAGGACATTGTTGACCAAGTCCACACCTTTCCCACTCAACGGAGAAGAAGAAGGCCTCGGAACCTTCCATGATCTTCATACCCTCCGGGTACGATTTCGTATCCCTTATGGGATACAAAAATCCCATTCCTCGGGCGATACGAAATCGTATCCCGCGCATTCGATTTCATATCCCTTAGAGGATACAAAATCGTATCCCTTAAGGGATACAATTTCGTATCCCTCAGGGGATGCATCCACTCCGCTCCTCCTCTCGGAACTCGACTCCGCTCGTCCTCTCAGAACCTCCCGACTTCAACCTCCTCTAGGAACCTGACTCCGATCCTCCTCTCGAAACCTTCCAACTACCCGACGCGCTCTGGATCTCGGCAACTCTCGGCTCCTTCATGACCTCGGTGCTTCTGACTCGCTCTGGACCTTGGGGACTCTTCGACTACTCCCGCTCAGCAAGGAAGCTCGACAACAAGGACAGATATGACGTCATTAATCATTGTAACTTTTTGTAATGATGTCTTCCATTGTAATTTCTCAATAGTGAATAAAATTTGCAAAGCCTTCAAAGTTGATATACGTTCAATCCGAACCGAACCACTGCAAATTACTGTGTCCTTTACTTTCCCGCACATTATTACTGCATCTCGCATACTTTTCCGCTCTGGACTTTTAGTTTCAAAATTTTGAAACTCTCGGATGTTGACGACAATTTTAGCTTCAACAGGCAATATATTATTGACAAATTCTATTCATATACCCATAATTTTTTAACAGATAATATTTTAAATAGAAGTTGTATAACTCAAAATCTAAGACCTGAAGTTTCGAATTATGAAAAAATCTTTTTGATAAAATTTACAAGTTTGAAAGCTTGACAGTTTTTTCTAATTAGCAAGAATGTAAAAGCTTCTAAATCAGAAGTATGCAAAAAGATTGAGAACCAGAAGTTCATATAATATTAATAAACTTTTTATACATATGTGTGTGCGTGTGTATGCATAGGAACATAAAGTTCCTCAATGAAGGAACTTCACATAGTTCATAATTTACTTGAAAAAGTACAATTATTTACAAATGAACTTATACAAAATGAGTATTTACAATGTCAAAGACACCTACACTGAGAAACCAAACATTTCCTATAGACACGTTGAAACCAACATACTATGGGGTTGTTATAGTAATGGTAAATTTACCATTACCATACCAGTACCAAACCACTGGTAACCAATATTGTACTGCATCGGTACACCAATGCTATCAGTATGGTAACGGTAAGTTTTACCATTATTAACGGTAAAATAGAAGTAAAGAAATGTTAATACTAGTGGGAACACTAAATTTACCAGTCACATTAATTTTATTTCGTTATTTTAATGAATTCCAACCTTTATTATTTTTTGAAAGTTTATCATATTTTATGCAGGTGCTTATAGATTTATTTAGGATGGTAATTTTTTTTGGCTTTATTAACTTCAAAGTTTAAGATTAACAAAATTATCATTTCATATTGTTGTAAATATCTTGTGATAAGCTAATTAAATTATCTTTGCCAATTAAAATAAATTTAAATACTTATATAAGCATTAATGGTGCTAGAATTAGTAAAAAATATTTACTTTTTATCAGTATCAAAATTTTAATGTGTTAATGTTTTAATAGCTTTATTTATCAGTAAATTTACTATTACCAGTCAACGGTTTACCAATTTATTGGTATCCCAATGAACATTTTACCAACGGTAACGGTAAATTATCGGATCCATTTTTGGGTTATCAGTGGTATCGATATCGTAATGGTTTTCTTGTATTGGTTAGGGCTGTCAATGGGTCGGGTTCGGGTCGGGTCAAGTTGGGTTCAGGTTGATTTATAAACGGGTCAGGCCAACCCGTTTATTAAACGGATCATTTTTTTCTCAACCCATTTATAAACGGGTTGACCCGACCTGATCCACGTAACCCGTTTAAATAAATGGGTCGTGTCGGGTTGTGTCAGGTTGGATTTACCCGTTTGACCCATTGGTAAATATTACCCACTAATATAAACAACAAAATAACCAAACCACATACATGAATAATATTATATAATCATCAACATGCAACAAGTTGCAAAGTCACCAACAGAAATCACATATATAAAGCATGAAATCACCATATCCAAAAGTAATTCTCCATACATAAGTATATATGACCATACTGCATAAATTAAAGACTGATAGTGTGAAAGAGATACAGTTGTTATAAGTAAAATATAACTAACATACGAGAATAAATTAGTAAAATATAATAGCTTACATATATGAGCATACTGATTACTACATACATAAAAGACTAACACTAACAGCATACCTAAAAGACTAACAGTATGAAAGAGATACAACAGATAATCGGGTTTGGCTGGTCAAAATCGGGTTTGGCGGGTCAACCCTAAACCCATCCGTTTATAAACAGATCAAATTCGGATTGACCCGAAAATGATCTGCCAACTAAACGGGTTGGCTTAACCTGCTAATTTCCGTACAGATTTCAGGTTGGGTCGCGGATCGTGTAGGAAATTGACAGCCCTACGTTACCACTACCTTAACGGTCTTTATCGCAGGCAACAAACACATGCATACAATTAAATCAAACCACATGTAACCATTAATCAAACACCACTCCCCCAAATCCAACAGACTTATCTTCTTCTCCAAATTGCAGTTTCATAATTTCCCCATTCTTGTCACGTTGACCTCGGCAAGAAAGAAAACCCGTCCATCAAAACGAGCTTTGCCGAATCAACTCATACCTTCGGGTATCCCTTCCAATAGCAGCAAAAATCTGGCTCGCTCTTTCCCTAAGGTTCACTATGAAGAGAAAAAGGAAATAGTCCATGGGACGAAAGGATCAGTAGTGGTGATTTTTAAGCATTGGGAATCAGATAGACATGTAGGTAATTCTTACTATGGCAATGTAAAAGTGAGATATCCTGCTTAATTAGCTCCGATCTTATCAACCATGGCAACGATTTTTGGGGTAAAAACTCGATTATTTCTTTCAATCAAAATATTCCACACTGTAGAAACTAAGCATACACCAATTAGCTGCTTTGTTGGTTTTTCTACTCTCCGTTGTGTAGACAAGTGATGTACAACTTGTAAAAAACTAGTGGAGAAAGGAACCATAAAGAGAAATTGTTGTCTAACAGTTGTCCAAATTTTCTGAGCATACTCACAATTGAAAATGAGATGATCTCTATATTCCTCAGACTTGCTAGTTGCTACATAAAATGCATGTCGAAACTAAGCGTACACCTATTAGCTGCTTTGTTGGTTTTTCTACCCTTCATTGTGTAGACAAGTGATGTACAATTTGTAAAAAACTAGTGGAAAAAGGTACCATAAAGAGAAACTGTTGTCTAACAGTAGTCCAAATCTTTTGAGCATACTCACAATCGGAAAAGAGATGATCTCTATATTCCTCAGACTTTCTACATAAAACGCATGTTGTAGTAATTAAGCTGTTCCACTATCTAAGTCTGTCCGTCGTAGTTAGTCTATTCATAATAGCATAATAAGTGCAAACTGACATCTTAAGAGGACACTTAGAATTCCACACATAGTAGTACCAAGGAACAGTAGGAAACTGTGTTCTGATTGAATTACATGCTGATCGTAAGGTAAAACGACTGTTAGTGGAAGGTTACCACCACCAATAATCATGCGGTCTATCCCTATATATTGAAATGGTTTCAATCTCCCGTTAGACACATAGAGGCAAAATGGAGAGCTGAAAGTACCAGTTAGAATTTGAAATGATATCACCAACATTATAGTTCAATCCTCTATAGGCACACACGCCTTTCCACTTCGGCGTTTGCGATAAAGACTGACCATGCACCCACGGATCAAACCACAAACTTGTGTGTCTTCCATTTACAATATTTTTATTAATAAGTCCTTTATTGGTTTCTCTTGCCCGTATAATTGTTTTCCAAGTGATTGACGCATTTAGATCTTGCGTAATAGTTCAAATTTTTTTATTGACACAGTACCTAATAGCCATCCATTGAGCCCACGGCGTCTCTCCTTGCAAAAATTTCCACAGGAACTTAACAGAAAACGATGTTTGCATGTCCAGAATTCTACAAAAGCTAAGACCTCCCTCTTGCTTTGATCTACAAACCACTGTTATCACGTCGACGAAAAGTCGACTAGTCGGTCGATCAAGTTCGACGACAGTCGACTTGTTCAATTCGATGACAACCGAGCCGAAACCCTAGGCAAATACCGGTTTCGGTTAGGGTTTTAGAAAAAAAATCGAAACCAGAAATCCATTTTAAATCAGCATACTCTACCTCAATTCTAGCATCGTTGACTCAAATTTTTTCCTTGCCCTAGCATCTTCGACTCCATTTTGAGAGCAGCAGCTTCGTCTTCGGCTGTTTAGCAGCTTGCGACATTCGATTTTGGGAGTGACAGTGGTTTTGAGAGCCACGTTAAAAACGAATTTCTTTTTTTTTTTTTTTTTTTTTGAAGATTCGACACTCGAGATTTTGAGATGCGGCTGTTTGTTTTCTGGGAGGGTCGAACGAGTGCGGTTGTTTCTGAGAGGCTGATTTGTTTGTATGTTTTGATTGGGCTAAGTTTTTGTTGAGTTGGGCTTGGAGGCATTTCTGTGGGCTGTACCGTTTATTATTAGGTTTTAAGTTTTTGTTTAATTAAAGTCGAACTTGTTATTAAATTAAATGTAAAGAAAAATTTAGTTAGATAGAATTTTGTATAGTTTGAACTTGTTATTATTATGTTATCTTTGTTGAATTTGAACATATTATAAATTTATAATTATATCTAATTATATTATATATTTAAGTCTAATAAATATATGTATATAAAAGACTTGTCGACTAGTCACGACTAGTCGGACAATTTGTCGACTAGTCTTCTAGACGGTAGTGGCTCGACTTGGCATTGTGATTACCTTGCTACAAACCATTTCCCAACAGATTTTGTGTTGTTGACCCTTCCATAAAAAGTTAGCACAAATGGATTCAATCTTTTTGACAACATTCATTGGCATTTGGCAAAACTGTAACCAAAAAAGCATCATAGGGAAAACTACGGTCCTTATCATCTCCAGTCTCCCGACCAATGTTATCAATTTGTCTAACCGTCAACTCAATATTTTTTTATTTTATCTAACAATTGATTATAATTAGACAATTTTAACGTCGAAGAACTCAATGGAAGACTCAAATAAGTTATTGGAAGCTCAGCCGTAGGAATAGAGAAAAAAAATTCC
Source organism: Allium sativum (assembly GCA_030737875.1). Classification (NCBI taxonomy): domain Eukaryota; kingdom Viridiplantae; phylum Streptophyta; class Magnoliopsida; order Asparagales; family Amaryllidaceae; genus Allium; species Allium sativum. Next base: position 674,228,646 of record CM060918.1, read on the forward strand.
AACTTATTTGTGACACCCTTGCTAAATTAAACTTTGATTTTTGTTCGTTAACGACCAGTCCTGCATAGTCTTTCAAACTAGTAAGGGCTATGGTGATAGTGCTATCATTTCTAACATTCGCCTTCGCAAATATAAGCAGATCATCCACGTAAACAAGATGCGTTAAACCGTGGCTGCATTTATACATTGGAGAAAATTGCCACTAGCATACTCCAAGTCAAGAGTAATGGACAAAAACTCCATTGCCAATGAGAAAAGATACGAGGATAAAAGATCCCCTTGCCACAAGCCTTTGTTGCTATATATAAATCCTTGTGGAGAGCCTTCAACTAAAACAGAAAAAGTAGGAGTGGAAATAGGGCTGTAAACGGATGCAGTCGGATACGGATAGTGCCGTATCCGAATCCGTATCCGAAAATGAAAATCCGTATCCGAATCCGTATCCGATATCCGCGGATACCAGTTAAAAATATCCGTATCCGTATCCGCGGATATTTTCGGATATCCGAAAATATCCGTATCCGCCTTAGCGAATACGGATATCCGAAAATATCCGAAATATCCGTATCCGAAACTTAAAACTGTACATTGGATGTGTATATCCGAAAATATCCGAAAAATATCCGAAAACATCCGAAAAAATATCCGAAAATAAGACATTAAAAGTTTACAAATACATCACTCACATACAAATTTGGCTCATAAAATATTTTTTTTGAAAATGTGAATACATCTAATTAAAAATTACAAGCAGGACATCAATCAAATAATTTTCTTACAACAAATATTTTAAGACATAAAGTGTTCAAAATATGAAATACACAACCCTAAGACAAAAATAAAACAAAATATAAATCATAGAAGCACATACACAATTATGTTTTAATTATAACCATACCACAAAATAAAATGAGTACATGATTTAAAATGTTGCATAATACAAAATACAACTTTCCTTTATAATTAAATAGTTGAGTTTAGCTTAGCTATTTTAAGGAAATTTATATATTAATTTAATCTTAAATATAAATTAAAAATTATATAATATATATACTACATACACATATCAGAAAATCGGACGGATATTTTTCGGATACGGATACCACTATAACCATATCCGTATCCGAAATGATTTTCGGATATCGGATATCCGTATCTGCATCTCGGATAACGGATATTTTTCGTATTTTCGGATACGGATTCGGACGGATATCGGATTTTTCGGGTACCCGTTGACAGCCCTAAGTGGAAATGCAAGTATAAATCAGTTGAACTATTTTAGTAGGATATCCCATACACAATTACATATGGAATACAAGTTCCCTATTAATTTTATCATATTCTTTCTGTAAATCAACTTTCAAACACATATTCTTTGAATCTTTTTTAGAAAAAGATCTCACCACTTCATGAAGTAGAAGTGAGTTCTCACTAATATTCCTCCTAGGAAAGAAGGCATTCTAGTTGGGAGAAATTAAGTCATGCATATATCTTATAATTCACTTGCAGATTATATTTGCAACAATTTTATATAAACATTATAGCATGAAATTGGACGAAATTCTGAAATAGAAGCAGCAGAATCATTTTTAGGGACCAATGTAATGAAAGTATGACTTAGTTCTCAAATAATAAGACCACTTGAGAAAATACCCTTAATTGCAACAATAAGATCCGAGTGATGCTTATGAAACATCGCACCAAATCCACCAGGGCCTGGACTACTATCATCTTTTATATGGAACATAACATATTTGATTTCCTCCTTCTGAACCTCCGAATCAAGAAACTACCTAGCTGAATCTGTTAAAATCCACTTGCAAACAATATTATCAAAATGCCTCTTAATGGAAGATGTAGAATATAATTCTATAAAATATGAAATCGTAATATCCCTTAATGTAGAAATGTCTATAATAAGTTGTCCATTTGGGTCTAAAATATTAGATAAATCCTTTTTCTTTCTACTTGACGACATTTTTGAGTAGAAAAATTTAGTACATCTATCCCCATTCTTCATCCAAGTAATTTTTGACCTTTGTTGATTACTTGATTTTCAATAGCATGATGGTACAAAAAACACTCTAATTGAAAAACACTATCTTTATAAGCATTAAGAATATTGTTATCTGTTGGATTGGTTAATAACTGTTGATATAAGCTATCAGCAATCTATCTTTTCTGGACAATAGCTTGCCTCAGAGAAATAAAGCCACATTTCCACTCTTTAATGAAGAGCTTAACATGCTTAAGCTTTTGTAGAAATATAAAAAGCTTATTACCTAAAGCCCAAACATCCATGCATGATGAACAAGGTCGGTATAACTGGGAAAACTAACCCATGCACTATTGAATCTGAACGGACCCTATTTATGACACAACTGCTTATTCATGGTTAGTCGAATGAGGACGGGATAGTGATAATTCGTTGAATGCGGTAAAATAGAAGAAGTGCAGTCAAGAAATAATAGTTGAAATTAAAATCAACATTAGAAATTTGTGAATCCTACTATGGTCAGAGAGATCTTTGCCCCCTCTCCATGTAAACTTATTGCCACGACTGATAATTTCAATTAAACCCACATTTTGTATAGTATAAATATTTTTTCATCAGCCAAACGAGACATAAACGAAGACCCCACTATCTGACCTAAGTAATACTATATTAAAATCTCCAGCAATAATCCATGGACCGTCATTGGATTCAACAATGCAATGAATATGATCCCATACCTCTGTTCGTTGATCTTGAGCAAATAATTCGTGTATAGCTGATAAAGTGAACTTCAAACCACCCATGTTTTGCAAACTACCAGAGATGATCTCTGGTGATTAAACTTCAAAAGTGAAAATTTCCAAATATTACTTTCCCATGTTATTAGAATTCTACTCCTTTCTTGAGGAAACCGGTTAATACAATAATCTCAACCTGGCAAGAAGCCATGCACAAACTTATTAAACTTATCATCACAATGTTTATGCTCCATAAACGCCGCAACTGAAATATGATAATGTGAAATATGAGTTAAAAGTTAAAACATCCAACTTTCTAGTAGGGGTGTTTAGCCCTTGTACATTCCACACCAACAGCGACATTATTTATCCATAGATATAACAACGTCCCCAGTATCTGAGTTACGGTAGTAGAACTCGCTTTGCTCTTTTTATTAGCCTACTTTTCATTTTAGCTTGCGAAAAAAATTCAGTTCAAGTGGGATTTCTAGTTACTCCTTCCAAAATAAAGGCTAAAAATTCAAAATTGCATGCCTCTTGTTACTCTCATACTAGAAGAACTGTTTACATGCTTATAATTATTGTTATCCTCAGTATTAATCTTATCTATAGCTATATTATCACACCCACTGGAATCTAACACCATTTTCCTTTTTTTTTTAAAAAAAAAATCTATCGCGGGAGAGGCTTTAGACATCTCCACATTCATCCCAGTGCTGCCACTTTTCATATCATTCTTATGTAAATTGTCTTATCCATAAAATGTATTTCCTCCCTTGTATGTAATGCAATCTCATTGTTTAAATTATCATCTAACTTCTGTAATGACATATAAGTCCATTTTCCCTTGTCATTTGTAACTTTGTGAAATGCTCTAGACGGATCATTGCAAGCTTTACTACCACCATTTTCCATTTGTTTATGCAACATACTCTCATCAATTTTACCATTATCACTCTCCTGTGCATGACTATTAGAACTCATATCATCTATTTTCATCTTCCTTCCAGCACTACACAAATTACTTTGTTTTGGCATCCATGCATGGACAGAGGAACACCTTCATTACAAACAAGGATTCTAGATCAGATGATCCGCCAGATGGCCAGTCGGTGGATGGCTTCATTCCGATATTTCTGGAAAAGGGTTGAGAGGTATTCGGCAGATTCCTCAGCAGCCTAATCATGGAAAATATGGAGACCGAAGCATGCATGGTATGGTGGATTCACATATGCCATCTTCTAGACGCAGTCAGGGCAATCATGGCTATGGTTATAGGAGAGACATAAATTTCAGATCTGAGGAATTCCCATCGTCGGCTCAAATTTATGGAAAGAATACTGAAACAGGGGTTAATGATCTGAAGTAACAGTAGATTTACCTATATCCAATCACACTCCGTTTACCTACTATGCTCCTTAAGATTCATGATAATTTGCAGTGTGTAAAAGTTGAAACCGGTCAAGTTAAGTCTAGAAGAGAAAAATGGAAAAACTCCATAGTGATTTATGTTATGGTTCCAAGGCCTTATTATCATTTCTTTAAAGCGTATGTCGCTCGAGTTGGGAAACCATCGGGTGATTTTCAAATTTATTCTAGAGAAAATGGGTTTTATTTAATTAAATTTGAAAAACAAGATGACCTTGACAGGTTTCTAGCTGGTGCACCTTACTTTTATGACAAGCGTTTGATGATAATGAAGTGGAAAGTTAGGATGAAGTTAAGAAGAGAATTTCTGCAGTTGCTGCCTATTTGGGTTCGTTTTCCTCTCCTGTATTTGGAATTTTTTTTGATGTAAGAAACTATAGGTTGAACAGCTTCTGTGTTGGGTGTTCCCATTAAACTCGACAAAAAAGGTATGACTACGCCGTCATATGCTAGATTGCTTATTGAAGTCAAATCCAATTTCTCTTTCCCAAAGCTAGCCCTGATTTTAGATAATTCATAATTTAAAAGCTTGAAGCTTTATTGAAACTATATGAAATAAAACATTGCACTTCTTAAAGAAGTTACATCATGGGGGGCAATGATGATGCATCCAAAGATTTCAAAATGAGTTCTATCTTACTTATACACTTACATTTACATATTGCATTGAAGAATAAATTTTAACAACTTGAAGTTGTTTATATATTTTATTTGAACTAGAAGTTTAATACAGTTCGAACCCAGATGTTTTGAACATTATAATACGGTCTTTAAGATTCGTATTGACATTGCTTGATAAGAAAAATTTAATGATTTGGAACTATATAAACAATTTGTTCTAAAATCGACAACTCGAATGAAAAAGAATATACAAATCGATTACAATGTCAAACATAAACGCATGTATATACACATATATGCTAATATTTAACTAACAACTTGAATATTGTTTGATTAAATTGATATGAGCTCACCATATAGGCATCAATATCATTTAATGATATAAAATCAATCAATATAAATATAGAAGGACCTGAAGTCATGTGTATCAAATGATATATATAATTAGAAAATTCATCTAAGTTACTAGATCAATGAAAGAGAATAAGTAATATAATATGAATGCATCTTATCAACTAATAAGAGTATTATCCTCCTACAATTGAAATACATATAATGTATTTGCTAGTAATAATGTGATAATGGATTAAAAATAAAAATTCAAAGATGCTTTATTATTTAATGTGACAATGTTTGTCAACGTTGATCGGGGGGATAAAATAATATAAATTCATGTTGATCAGTGGTGTTGAATATTTGCTAACATATAGAATGATACAAAATATTAAACAACTTTCATAAATTATCAATTATGTCTCTAATAAACTTTCTCCAATATAAATTTAAATCCCTGAAGGATCAAAAGGTACAAATCACAGCTGAAATATGGTATAAAAGTCAGTTAAAAATATTTTTGAAGTAAGTCATAAAGATGTCAAATAAAGGTGGTGAGTATTCTTGAAGAAACACTTAATGGTGCTTTGAAAGAATCTCATGACATGATTGTCATATAAACCTAGAAGTGGTTTAGTTACCTAAAACATGATAAATTTTGAGATCTCAATAAATCATTTATAAAAATGACAAGAAATAATCATCGATGATAAATTTATAAATATAGAGCGCTTATATTTATAAATAGATTAAAAATCTCATATCAAAAGGAAAACATTATTAGCCATCATGAAATTCTCCTAAATAAGATATATGGACATGTAGTCAATAAGATAAAATTAGAAATATATAAAATGATAAAAGCATACTAAGATTACTATAGCACCATACAGTGCTAACAACATATTATGTGACGTGAGCATTACACTTTCAGAGATAATTGAATTGATTAAAGTAGTGAAAGTTTTTGAAACATTTAAAATACCCTGAAGGCATATACAATGAAAGTATACAAATTCTGAAAGAACGTAGATAACTTTGGTAGTGATAAAGAATGCAAAGAACAAGTAATTTAGATTACAACATTCTTTTAAGTATTGTTGTGATGAAAATTTTGATATAATTCATGATGAGTAGATTACTTTCTACTTTTAAGAATTGTTGTAATAAAAATCTTAATATCCATCGAAGTGGTTGTGGCGAAATGCAAACCTTATTAAAATATACCAGTTTTTGAAGAATATAAATAACATTTGTTGTTATATAAAAAAGGCCAAGGACATGGACTACAGATTACAACATTCTTCTAGGTATTCTTAAAATGAAAATTTTAATATACTTCAAGATGAGTAGGTAACTTCATGCTTCTTAGTGTTGTTGCAATGAAACTTGCTTTACTTATCAAATGTGTATTGCAATATGCAAACCTGATTGAAGCACAAAATTGTAAGCACATGAAGTGTTTCATATATAAATATTAGTAGCATATAAATCCTAAAAAGAAGGAGCTTTAAATAAGAAAATGAAATGATAAAAATTGAAGATATGAGATGCAAGACACGACCACAAGGTTTTCTGCATATACCAGGTTTTGACATTAAAGAAACATATTCTCCTGTTATGGATGTCATAACATTTCGATATTTGATAAGCCTTGCGGTTTTTGAGAAGCTTGATATAAGATCAACTAATGTTGTGACAACTTATATATACGGTGAATTGGATATCGATCTTTAAATGAAAATCTCAGATGGATTTAAGTTGCCTTAAGCAAAATCAAAGTCGATGTACTCATTAAAACTTAGACGATCACTATACAGTTTGAAAGATTCTAAAGGAATATGGTACAAACGTCTTAGCGAATATTTGGTAAAAGCTGGATATAATAATAATCTCATTTGTCCATGTGTTCGTATAAAGAAATCGGTAAAGAGATTTGCTATTTTAACAGTATATGTTGGTAACATAAATTTGATTGGGACTCCAGAAGAGATTGATGAAATAACCTATTACTTGAAACATGAGTTTGGAATGAATGATCTTGGCAAAACTAAATACTGTCTTAGGCTACCGATCGGGCATAGTACAAACAACATACTAACCTAACAACATTGATAAAATCCTGAAGCGTTTTCAAATGGATAAAACATATCCACTTAGTACACGTATGGTTTTCAGATCACTAGATATTTAAAAAGATCCTTACCGTTCAAAAGAAGATGATGAAAACGTACTTGGTCGAGAAGTATCAACCCAAACAGTAACATAATAAAAATAAGTTATAATGTACTCTTTTTTCTTATATAAAGTTTTTCCCATTGGGTTTTTCTTATTAAGGTTTTAACGAGGCATTACATTGACCCGGAAGTATCATGGTCCATTTGAAATAGTAAATTGCTGAAATGTAATATTTTATATTGTACACTTTTTTCTTTTAGTAAGGTTTTAACAAGGCAACATTTTGATCCAGAAGTATCAAACATCTTTTGATGCAACAAACTATTATTTATGAAGACAATACAACTTGATGGAGCACATTCCTTCTAAGTTTCTCTCCACACATGAACTATGAAAGGACAACAAGAAATATGAGAAACAAATTCAGTTTCAAGAAAAACGGATAGATTTGTTCTCAATGGCAATTTTCAAATCAACGTTTTCAGAAGATGGTACACAAAATTGGCATGCTTCGACTACATAAATAGATCAATTGAATCTTGTGTTGTAAATCAGGGGAAGCATATCAATTTTGCTATAATGTACTTGTTTTCCCAACCAGGTTTTTAATAAGAAATTATTTTGATCTTGAAATATCAACCCTCATTGTAATATTGTAAAACATGTTATCTAAAGTTGAAACAAAATTGTACTATATTCCTTATTTATGATTTTTCCAACTAGGCTTTTCAAAAAAAGTTTTTAATGAGGTAATTGATTTTATCCTCTTTGCATACACATTTTCAAGAGGAATGTTGTAATATGTAGCAACAAAGGTGAATATGCTAATATGCCAAGGGACTTTACTGTAAGTTACAGGGCATATAGACTCTATAAATAGCAAAGTTGTTTACATTGTATGTAAATCTGAATCTATAGAAATAAAATGTATTTCCCTAATATTTAATGTTCTCTCTAATGGTTTCTCTTCTTTTATTATCTGTTCTGTTTTATTGTATAACACTATATTATTTGTAAACTTCTCTGATTTTAAACTTGTATACATCAGGTGTGGTTTTATAATCGATAACTAGTATTCTCTTCTTTGATTTGGGATAAATGTCTTACAGTTATCTAATTTTGGATACTATTTATTGTTGTAGTTTTACGACCAATAGCTAGCTCTGGCTGTGGTTTTATGATCGATAACTAACTATGGATGTGGTTTTACATTATATAAATTTCATATACTTCTTTGTTTTTGGATTAATTGCTTTGAGTTTCACTTGATATACATATTTTAACTTGTAATTATGTTGATCAATAAGAAATGTATATGGTATGAAATTACAAAAGATTCCTTTGTAGTACTGAATCTAAAAATAACTTCTAAGGTTAGGTTATCATATTTCTATAAATCTTGATGTGATATGTTTTAATAATTTGACATCCTTTATCAAATACTGAATCAAAAAATAACTTTGTAGTACTTAGTTGTACTAAAACTACAGTAAAGCTTTATAACTACGGTCATATTATAGCCAAAACCTATTCATACAAATTTGGGATATGTTTTATAACTTTTTTTAACATCAAATTTACCTTAGGTAACTGAATTGTGCTTTTTTGTAATTGGTTGTATGCTGAGTTATATTATAACGGCAATAAATGTTTATAATTTGATATCCTCTATTCTTCTTATTCTTGTTTATCTCCATGTTTTTTTCCTGTTCATTCTTGTGATTTTTTGAAGGCCAAATCTTTATCATTTTTCTTCTTCTTTGGACAATACTTATACATTTCACAGATTTGCATATATGCATAAGGCAATAATTTGTTTAAATAAGCAAATTAAAATAAGGGTTGGAATCTCAGTTTGTGAGAGTTGGTTAGGATTTAGAAAGGTTGGATGTATTATAAAGTGCTAGTTTTCTTGATAGGACCAAGAAAGCATATAATAGAGAAGTGGCACAAAGACAGGGTGCATGGAGGAGAGTTACGGGTTTAGCATTGAATCTGATATCTGTATATCTGAAATGTATTCCGGGTTATAATATAAGTGGGATAGACTCCCAGCTAATTATGTTTAGGCTCCAACAAGTTTTTTGTTTATCTCATACTGGGAACCAATTTGCAATATTTCACATTGAATGGACTAAGCTTGCAAAGCAGATACAGTTATAATATTCTCTTACATATGTTGCAATAAATTTTGAGTTATGCACTAGTTACTAAAGCTTGATTTTCATGAACATTCTCTTTTCCAAGTATGTTTGTTCTAATTATAATCTTTATGCTTACAGAAACAGTCGTTCTAATGTAGTTTTTTAGGCTTACTTTGTTCCTCCTTTCTTATTGTTAATGTCTTATATGCTCGTTTTAAGAATTGTTATAGTTGTATTTAACTTTAATATCTGGTCAAGGCTCTTGGGTTAGGTTCTCTAGCCTGTGATAATAGGTACATTATATACGAATTTCGTTGGTAAAGAATTTTCCAGTTATGATAATAAATTCATGATACAATCATTTCCTTGGTCAATTTTTAAGTTCTGCTAAAGATTTTTGCAGTTGTCCTCTTTATATCGGTTGAAATCATTTTCTAGTATTTTCTTAAGCTATGTTCTCCTTATAAATTTTTCATGACCATCGAGTCATTAGTAATTGGATCCAAGTAAAATATAGAGGAAATAATTTGTTAGGAATTGAGTTCTATTTTTGCATTTTGTTACCAGGTTTTTGGGCATCTGCAATCTATTTTAGTTACTTGAGTGGTCATCCAATCGTTTTTCAATACTTTTGTTGTTGGCCAGTCTTGGCAAAAGCATGAATCCAGGAAGAAAATGAAGATTTATACAAATGATTAATTGGTGGAAGAATTATATGTATTCATGTGTATTGGATTGTGTTTATAGTAATGAATTTATGTGTTGTATTACTAGTTGAATAACTTGTTTTTTATAAGTACATTTTTTGTTTATGCTATGAATTTTGTATAAATGTGGATTTATGTATTTCTATAGATGATTTTATTGTTGATTGGTCGATTATTAAGGTGTAATGTAAAGGGAAAACTATAAAACTAAAAAAGTGGAAAATAAACAAACGTTACCAGTGGAATTGAAAGAGATTATCAATGGAAAATTCAGATCAAACAGTTGTTAAAAGGCTTACCGATGGATTTGTCGTAGATATCTTTGGATTAAATATAAATAAAATAATGTCTATCACTAATGCCTTCTAATTTGAAAGGGTTTAAAAATATCTTTGTATAAAAAAATTAATTCTTAGAAAATATATCCAGTAGTAAAATGCCAGTAAATTATTTTAGAATTTAAATTTTTTGTTTTGGTGAAAGATTGAAAAAGGTCAAGTACATGCTAATTTCCATCGCAAATGAGACTTTAAATTACCAACTTAAAATTTGCCAACTATGCATATCCATTGAACATCCATTTCTAAATCAATATTCAAGATGGATGTCTAATGGATTTCCAATGGTACTTTAAATTATCGACTTATTGTTGTGGTTTTATAACCGACTGGATAACCTACTGCTATCAATTTATGATTTGTCTCAAAAACATAGGAGCAAACTACTAGAGATTAGTAAATCGAATACTAAAGATCAGAGTGGATGAAACATGGAAGATCATACAGATAAAATGTTGGTCATATTTTAAAAAGAAAGGGCCACTTGAAAGATCTAAAGGAAATGTTAGATACTATACAATAGTAGGATGAAGCTTAACCCACATAAGTGCTTTTTAAAATCAAAATCTAACAAATTTGTAGGGTACATCGTAAATTCAAGAGGAATTGAAGAAAATCCTAACCAAGTCAAGGCTATTCGAGAAATGCAGAGTTGAAAACAAGTGGAGATGTCATTAACTTGAATGGGAGAGTAGTGCCACTCAATCAATTCATTTCAAAGACAATTGACAAGTGTATTCCATTCTTTAATATGATAAAACGGAGGAGGTTTGACTAGAAAGTAGAAGGTAAGATGGCCTTAAAAGACCTAAAATTCCATCTTGAAAAACCACCCATTCTTTTATAGTCTTGCTGAAAGAGAAGATTTTTACCTCTACATGGCCATATACGAACATGCAGTCAGTTCAGTCTTAAAAAGGGAACAAGATGGGGTGCAGTTACCGGTTTATTATTTTTACAGAAGGTTGATTGACACTGAAATCAAATACCCACTGGTTGATTGCTATCCTATTGCTTTTTACTCATGGCCAGGAAATTAAGAGCCTAATTCCAAGCCGATTCGATCAAGGTCTTAACTAACTTTTTGTTTAAACAAGATTTCAACAAGCTCGACACTTCCAGAAGACTAGTGAAATAGGTAGTGGAATTAAGTCAATAAAATGTGTAATTTCTACTTTAAATGATGACCAAAGGACAAACAATTACTGATTTTTTTAACGAGTTCACAAGCTTCATCGATGAGAAATCAGAATAGGAAAATAATCTCAAACAAAAATGGCACCTATTTATTGATGGAGCTTCAAATGAGAAAGCACCTGGAGCCAGATACTTATTCATCACTCTTGATGGACGACGACTGCATATGTGATGAATTTTTGTTTTAAAATTACTAAAAACTTGGCCAAATACGAGTCAATAATAGCAGGATTGACACTAGCCTTGCAGCTGGAAAATCCGTAAATTGAATTGAAATCTTTACAACTCTCAGCAGATGGTAAATCAAATGAAATAAACTTTCTAGATTAAAGATGCAAACTATCCCTATATGTTAAAAAGATTCTAAATATGTTAGCACTGTTTAAGGACAATGCAATACAAGAAATATCTAAAGAGAAGAAAATTAAGCCGATTTTTAGTCAAATTATTTAGCTCAAGGGACGCGCCTGATGGAAGAATTGTCTGAGTCAATTACCAATTTACCCAACAACAGATGAGAAACAAGCTAGACCAAGAAAATAATTAACGATGTTAAACAGGTCTCGAGCACATTCACTAAAATAAGTGATACATGAGAAAATGAAAATTCCAAGTGAATTGCCTCCCATTGAAGAAAACGACCATAATAACAACAACTGTTGACTCCTATCACTAAGTACAAAATTGAAGTCATGTTATCTTTTGACAAAAATAAATAGAGAAGACTGAAATATCAAGCTCTATCATTTGTTATTATGGATGGCGTACTCTATAAGAAAGGATACTCATTGCCATATATAAGATGTGTAAGCCCTGAATCTAGGTTGAAATTGTTAAGCGAAGCTCATAATGGATTTTGTAGTGATAATGTTGATGAAATAAAGTTAACCAAAAGAATTATGAGACAAGGCTTTTACTTCCCCCAAATTACTCAAAGTGCAATCAATATTGTCAAAAGGTGTGGTAAGTGCCAATTTTTTTTGAAAGTACCACACTTACTTCCAACTAATTTGACCCCGAACTTAATTCTATTACCCTTAGTGTCAGGTGAATTGACATGATAAGACCATTACCTGCTTCCAACGGAGGAATCAAGTTTGTAGAAGTAATTATCGACCACTTCACCAAATGGGTAGAAGCGGAACCATTATTAGACCTTCTGGAAAAGTTCTGAATTTCTAATTAAGAACATCATCACATGGTTTCGTCTATGGCCCATACAAAAGCAATGGAGCCATTAAGGCACAACATCGCACTTTAATTAAAACTACAACGAGGCATATCCTTATTCGTTATCATATACATGTGAAGCCATGCTTTCTATGTGAAAGTTTCTTCCTATTGAAAATGGCATATGCATTCTATTTAAACCAAGAGCTGAAGAATAAACCACTTGATCTAATCAATGAACTTATGGACGAAGTCACTATATGAATAGCTTAGTATCAATGAATAATATTTAGATATTAAAACTCAAAAATCAAAGGAATGTTATTCCAAAAGCATCACATAGTGATGCGAAAAGTCATGACACACACTAAAAATCCAGTAGATAGGTCATTTTGATTGTAGAAAGATCACTGCTAATAAACAAAGTAATCTTACTTGGAACATACAAACTCTGTCGATCAGATGGTAGTATACTAGCACAAGCCCAAAATGCCAAGTACTTTTGACCATATTTTATGATACTAAAAATATGAAATCAGGACACTTATAAAGAAAAATCATAGCAAAATAGTAAATTCATGCCCCAAAAAAGCATGAAATTCCCCGGCACTACCAGGGCAACTCTTTAAAGAAATAAATCTTTGGCACATCCAAAGCTTTAATGTCCTCAGCACTTCCAGGGAAACTCTTAGAAGAGTACATCTTTGGCACATCAAAATCGATGAAGTCCTAGAACATCTAGGACAAAATAAAATGGAGAAAGTCCTAGGCACATTCGAGACACGAAGCCTTTAGTGTCATCCATATGTCCTCACTAAGGCACATCCGACAGGGAGGAGTCCCTGCTTTCAAGGTAGAGTCCCTACACATCTTGACATCTCATAGAGGGAGGAAGTCATGGGCACATCCAAGGTTAAAAGCCATTTGCGTCGTCCATGTGGCCTTCTTAAAGTGCCTTCGAGACGGATGAAATCGAAATAGACATAAGTTTTAGATTCATCAATAAATTATATCAAATAGAATTTTGGTTCATCAATCAGTCGTACAGATGTTTCTGATCCAACAATCCATCATACCAAATAAACGTTTCTGATCCAGCAATCTATTGCACTAGATAGAAGTTTATAGTCCAACAATCCATCAAATCAAATAGGTGTTTCTAGACTAAACCCATTACCAAATAAGGATTCTTGGTCTTCTGTCTATTATATATAAGGATTGCCAAATCTGGATTTCTGGTTTTTGTTATTTCTAGATGTAGATTTCTGACCTTTTATTACTTATAGATATGAATTTCTAGTCATCTATTATTGCAAGATATGGATTTCTCATCTTATATTATTTCTAGATATGGATTTTTTGGCTTCTATCGTTTCCAGAGGAGGATTTCCGGTCATCTATTATTTCCAAATAAGGATTTATGGTCTTCCATTATTTCCAAACAATGATATCTGGTCTTTTGTTATTTCCAAATAAGGACTTCTATCTTCTATTATTTCCATATATGAATATTCAATCTTAAATTATTACTATTTACGAATATTGGGTCTTCTAATATTTCTAGATATGTACTTTTAGTCTTTTATTATTGCTAAAAAAAGATTTCCAGTCTTTTATTATTGCTAGATATGGATTTATGGTCTTCTGTTGTTGCCAGATATGGATTTCTGATCATGTAATTTTTTCAGACATGGATTTCTAATCTTCTAATATTTCCAGATGTGGACTTTTGGTCTTCTATTATGTCCGACAACCTTTCATAATTATTCATATATGGATTACTTTATTTCCTATTAACAATTTTAGGAATTTCGACTATCTCACATAATGTTTCAATCCCAATTAATGAAAATTTCGAATTATAAAACTTAGTCTCGAACACATTATCAAATTATTGTTATCACTAACCTAACAGTGTTCTAGTTTTCTTAATATTCCAGGATAAATTCCAAAAAGAAAGATTGCAGAATATCTTTGTGAAACTGAATAAGGTCTTACCTAGAGCAATAAAAAATTAACTACGAAAAGGAAGGAAGAAGTTTTTCTGCCATACTTCATAAGGCCAAGAGAAGCCTAAAAGGAGCATATATATCCCATTCATCAAAGAGGGATATCTTATCACTAGAATCCTTATTGCTTTGCAACACCATAAGTAGTAGGAGGATTGTCATCGCCGTCCATTAAAGATGATTCTATCATCTCAAACAAGTATGGAGAGTCTATCTCCAAGAGGCAAACTGTTCCTTTCTTATTGTGTCACTTATCTTCAACATAATTTCATGGAATCAAGGGCTCATGATGCCTTCATTTAATCAGTGGGACATGTCGCTTTCTTACTGATATAATGTTTATCATATCGCCTTTTATTAGTTCATATGTTGGTATCGATTCACATCAATAACAATTGATTTACGTGTGTTTCGCCTCCTATGAAACAGAGCTCCTTATCACTACTCCTCCATCAAACTAAGCATGTCGCCTCGCTTATTGTCATACCATGCTCATATCACATAAAGGGAAGCATGCTTGTCACCTTCATGGATTCACGAAGGACATGGAAGCGGTTTTATCAGAACTGAACTGATTATGGAGTTAAAGCTTTATCATCATTGTCAACTTCAAGGGCCTATTGCCTTGCTTAATTCAGAAAGATATAATGGTAACAAGTGTGTCGCTCCTATTATATTACAAACCCTACCGCCTTAAAGTCTATCTCCATTGCCATAAATAGTTAGGTGTTGCTGTACTCTAAGCATGGAGAATAGAATCCTTTCATCAATTTTAAATCCTATCACAAAGATGCCATTAACCAGCCGCATTGACCCTATCAGAAGTAGTTTATGCAACATTAATCAGTTGAAGCCATGAAGCCTTCTCAATTCCAAGGAAGCCTATCGACTCGATACCGTGTTGCCTTTGTACACGTAGTTAAGCTGAAGCATGCTACTCCAATACAAAGCGCATACCTGCTATGTCGCCATCCTTCAACAACGTTCCTTCATTATTAGACCTATAAAGTAGATTATTCAATGTTGATGCAATGAAGGCGACAGAGCCAAAACACTATAAGTGGAGATATACTAGCAAAGCCAAGGGGTTATATTCTAAGGCATTAAAGTTGAATGCTATCAACTGGGTTGACACGATAGAATCGACACACATAAGGTCGACGCCAATGACCTTGGCCTATAAATAGAGGCAATGGAGTACTGCTTTAGGGGTGGAAGTTTCCTCTTTCTCTCCCTCTCTCTCTCCACTTTTTTCATTTGTTTCCCTATTTGATATTGTAAATCCTAAATTAAATTGTGGACAAATCTAGTTGAGACTGTTAATTTAAATAAAGAGCATGGATGTAGCTTCGCCTAATGGCCTCACATATAACTTCATTTTGACTAGTTAAACTTATTTGGTTTTGAGTTTGACCTGCATACTACATATATTTTCTGAAGTTCGAACCTAGACATGTTCTATGTTAATTAATACTTCATTGATATCGAACTCGTTAAATATACTAATGCACAACCATCATCGCGACTTTATCGCGAGATAAGAATCGTTGAGATTGACTACAGCTAGCCCTCAAATTATTTGGTCGATGTCTATCGCTCATCTCAAGCTATTATTTCTGTTCTCTTAGCCGCATAAAATACATGTTTAATGACATAAGACAGAGCTTATTTCTTTATCTCATTGTGAGACTTGACGCCTAGTTTAGAAAGGTTTACCGTTTTTGTTAATTATTGATGTTTGCCTTAATTCACAAGGGCCCATCATCTTAGTTCATTATGATTAATTACCTTTGATTCAACTAGGCTTGTTGCCTTATATATGAATTAGAGGCCTAACTTAGTCGTTGAACATCCATATGCACATAGATTCCAATTTGAATGTATTCATTCTATATTCTTAATAGCGACGACGTCTTTTGAGAAATATAACTTCACTTCTTAATACATTCTAAGTTAGAGACATTATCTTCGTGAACAAACGTGTTGGTCGGGTCCAGGTTAATAGCGGTACACATGACAATGGCTGACGTGTAACAGCTATTGCACGTTTTATAAAAATCGATTATGTTAACGTCCAAGATGTCCTCCTTGCCTTCATTTAGATTGTAGTTGAACGGCTCTGAATTGCAATCTAAGTGAATGGCCTTTGTACATGGTGTCAGGTTGTCTTTTTCGTTGAAAATTATTTGTACATGTGCTTACTACATGAATTGTTTAGTATTATATCAATATTTTTAAGTTATACTGATATTTGAAAGTATCAGCAGAATGACGTCTAAATGTGTAAAAAGTGTTTAGCATTAAACTCTTTTTTTAAGAGATATTAAGAATTGAAAGTTTTTATATAGGAGTTTTTGAATCTGTAAATGAATCTAGTTTAATAAATCCTATCTTTAAAAAAGATCTATTAATATTCACATGGAGACATTTTTGACGTTTCTGTTGATATCGAAAAATATGACCCTAAACGTATTACAACTAGGGATAAACAAATATGGATTGATTGATGTGTGGAGACCCAAGGAATGGTAACGTCAATCGGCTGCAAAAGGATGACATTGTAGAAGTACAAAACTGTTGGGAAACAAATGGCTGAGTCACGTACTCTGTCGCTTTCTTGAAGACGATTCGGCGATCTGGCCGGTGGTGCAAAACTAGTTCGTACTTTCGCCGCCGCCTCTAGGATAAAACAGCCTCTCCGAAATTAATAACCGATTTGCTTTGCACAAACAAACCAGTGCAGATTTGCACTTTCTGATTTTTAACTGCTCGAAAATTTCTTAAGAATATTTTTAATGGCGGAGAAAGAGAAAAGCAGAATTTTTTCTGTATAGATCTCGTCTGATCTGATGATAATATATAGACGAGGATTAGGTTATTCGAAAATACTGGTCAGTGGAGGAAAATAGGATCTGCGAAATACTTGGTCAAAATTTTACCGCTTCATATTAAAGTCGGTTCAAAAATATCCGGATTTAAAAAAAACAGGTTCGAAAAATGCAGTGTTTTCTGGACCAAAAATATAAGTGTCTACACCACATAGCCAAGGCCCAAAGCCCAAGCCCAATACCGAACCGAACCGAGCCGAGCCGGGTCGGGTCGGGTCGAGTCGGTCGGTCGGTCGCGCGCGCGTGTGTGGTGGTCATGATGCATGGGCTCCCTCCTCACAACAAAGCATCCCCATCAAAGCTTCTTAGAAACAAATATAAATACTTGCTTCTTTCATATAATCCCATGATGTGGGACTATTCACATTAAGGAGCCACTCATACACTTATTCAAATATTTTAATAATTCACACAAATTTCCAACAATCCCCTACTTGAATTTTAAAATATTATCGAGCAGTTTCTAAAAAAAACATAAGACTGTGCATAAACAAAGGTGTCAACCGACTTGAACTTTTGCATAGTGAGTAAGATTCAGTTTTTACTAGAGTGACACGTAGTCTTGAACTCTATTCCTGACATCAAACCACACACAATCTTTTCTATAGTGCAATCAAATAAGCCCGTGCGTTTATGGCCATGCACGTCTATCCCAGTTTAGTGAACGCTCTAGAAGTTTGCCCAAAACTCCATAGGAAACGGCCTCATTTACACATTCACATAGGTGAGTCTATCAAGAGTACTCCTGAAGGTAGGTACTCCACTCCAAATAGAGTATAGATCTCATTAAGAGTTTCTATTAACTCATCCTCTATCACTTCAGGAATACATGCTTCTTAGTTTATTAAATAGCATGTTCAACTTCTATCACTACACAACTTGTTTTTACCCATTGAACCTATTTCTTGGGATCTCCAGTCATTTAGGTCGGGTTACCATTGTGTGTGACTCAACAATCTAAGGGCAATAGTCCCATTCTTTTAGAAGAATTATGGACTTTCTCTCTTGACAGTCCTTTCGTCAAAGGATCTGCCAAATTTTCTTCACTACGTACGTAATCTACTCTAACGGTACCTGTAGAAAGTAGCTCTCTAACCGTGCTATGCTTACAACGTATTTGTCGTCTCTTACCGTTATAATAACGGTTCTGTACTTTTGCAATAGCCGCGGTACTATCGCAATGTATCAACACAACCGGTATCGGTTTTTCCCATAAGGGAATCTCAGCTAGCAGATTTCTCAAATACTCTACTTCTTCACTAGCTGTAGCTAGTGCTATCATCTCAGATTCCATAGTGGACTGAGCCAAAATAGTCTATTTCTTGGATTTCCAAGAAACAGCTCCTCCAGCGATGCTAAATATATAGCCACTGGTCGCTTTAGAATCATCAGATAAAGTATTCCAGTCTGCATCTGAGTATCCTTCAAGTACAGCTGGAAACTTTTCATAATGTAATCCAAGGTTCATAGTTCGTTTAAGGTATCTCATGACCCTTTCAATAGCATGCCAGTGCTCTATACTAGGTCTACTGGTAAACCTGCACAATAATCCCACGACATAGGCAATGTCGGGTCTAGTACAATCAGTGGCATACCGAAGGCTGCCAATGATGCTCGCATAATCAGACTGTCTTACACCTTCACCGGTGTTCTTAAATAACTTTACACTTGGATCATATGGTGTACATGCAGGTTTACAGTCAAAGTAATTATATTTATTTAGTATCTTCTCAATGTAATGAGACTGATCCAAAGAAATTCCCTTTTCTGACCTAGTAATTTTAATACCAAGGATTACACTCGCCTCATCTAGATCTTTCATATCAAAATTGGCACTTAATAAGGATTTGACTGAATTTATGGCATGAATGTTTGACCCAAAGATGAGTAGGTCATCTACATAAAGGCATATAATAGTGCAAATGTCATTCTCATATTTGTAATAAATGTATTTGTCACTTTCATTAACTTTAAAACCATTTGACATGATTAAGTTATCAAATTTTTCATGCCATTGCTTAGGTGCTTGTTTTAAACCATATAATGATTTATCCAATTTGCATACTTTATGTTCTTGACCATGTACTACAAATCCTTCAGGCTGGTCCATATAAATTTCTCCGTCTAATTCACCGTTCAAAAAAGCAGTTTTAACATCCATTTGGTGTATTAGTAAATTATGAATGGAAGCAAGTGAGATTAATACCCGAATGGATGTTATTCTAGTTACAGGTGAAAAAGTATCGAAGAAGTCTATATTTTCTTTTTGTCTAAAACCTTTAGCTACTAGTCTTGCTTTGTATTTATCTATAGTACCATCAGGTTTTAGTTTCTTTTTAAGTACCCATTTACAACCTATAGATTTACAACCAGGGGGTAAATCTGTCAAATGCCAAGTCTTATTGGATTCAAGAGAATCCATCTCATCATTTATAGCCTCTCGCCAGAAATCGGCATCTATTGAAGATAAGGCCTCTTGGAGGTTTAAGGGATCCTCCTCTATAGTAAAAGCGCTAAAATCCGAACCAAAATCTTTTACGGTTCTTGCTCTTTTACTTCTTCTAGGTTCAACTTCAGAACTTTTATCAAGTTCTAATAGGCGTACTTGATGTGCCCCCACTATTCCTTAATTTAAAAGGAAATTTAGTTTCATAAAAATCGGCATCATTTGATTCAATTATATTATGTGCGTTTAGATCATAAAATCTGTATGCTTTGCTATTAATAGCATAACCTATAAATGCACATTCATATGCTCTACTTGCCAATTTTATTCTCTTAGGGTCTGGAATGCGAACATATGCTAAACAACCCCAAATTCTAAAGTACGAGACATTGGGTTTATGATTCTTTAAAATTTCATAAGGTGAAATTTTATTCTTAGATTTGGGGATTCTATTCAGAACATAGCATATAGTTAATAAAATATCCCCCACCAATGTTTTGCTGCACCAGAATTTAGTAGGATGGCCACTACTAATTCGGTAAAAGTCCTATTTTTTCTTTCAGCTTTACCGTTCATTTCAGGTGAATAGGGTGCAGTTCTCTCATGTACAATACCGTGTAATTTATAGAAGTCCAGAATTGAATTAGATTCATATTCTGTTCCTCTATCACTACGAAGTCTCTTAATTTTTCTATTTACTTGATTCTCAATTTCAGTTTTGAATGTTTTAAACATTTCAAAAACATCACTTTTATTTTTCATAAGATATACATATGTGAAATCAGAACAATCATCGATAAAAGTGATAAAATAGCGATGTCCATGTCTAGTCAAAGTACCATCAAGTTCACATATATCAGAATGAATCAAGTCTAAGGGTTCAGTTTCTCTATCAACAGACTTGTGAGGTTTCTTTGTGATTTTTGCTTGTGTACAGAATTCACATTTATCAGATTCTGCTATCTTAGGTATCATATCTAGAGTGCTCATGTTATGAATTATTCATTTATTAACATGACATAATCTAGAATACCAAATATTAAAATCACACAACATATAAGCAGAATTATTCACTTTATTAGATTCAACATTTAATTTGAACATTCCCTCACAAGCATAACCCTTTCCTACAAAGTTTCCCTTATACACTATGGTATACAAGTCAGCCCCAATAAATTGAGTAAACCATGCCTTATTAAGGAGATAGCCAGAAACCAGATTCTTCCTCATCTCTGGAGTATGCAAAACATCTTTGAGGATCACAGTCTTTCCAGAGGTAAACTTGATCTCCACGTTTCCAACCCCTGCAACTTTAGTGGTGTGAGAATCTCCCAGCAACACTTTCTGATCTTCAGCACCCGTGTATGTGGAGAACATAACACGATCATAGCAGACATGGCGAGAAGCACCAGTGTCTACCCACCAACCCTCTGATCCACCAACAAGGTGAATCTCTGTAATCATAGCCATAAGAGGCTCCTCCTCAGTCAAGTTAGCCTGTGGTACAGAGCTAGGCTTGTTCCGACACTTTCGTGCCATATGACCTGGTTTTCCACAGTTGTAACATAGAAACAACTGTCCAGAGTCATTCTTTTGGGCTGGTTTTTGCTGTCTTTTTGGGTTTCCTTGCGGATTCCCATTCTGTTTGTTGCGTCTGTTCTGATTCTTGAAAGACTTCTGATTTGGTTTCAGAACTGCGGGTTTGGTCTTTTTAGTGTTGTTGTTTGAAACAAACAACACTTCCTCTTTCTGGTCCTGTTTGCGTGCTGCCTCCTCAGTGCGAAGGCGAGTGATCAAACTCTCTAAGGAAAATTCCTTAGTCTTATGCCGTAAGAAAATTTTAAAATCTTTCCAACCTGGGGGCAGTTTGTCAATAATAACAGCAATTTGAAACTGTTCATCTAAAACCATACCTTCGGAGATGATTTCATGAGCTATTTTCTGCAGCTCATGAGACTGCATCTCTACTGACCTATCGTCTGTCATCTGGTACTTCAGATAGCGGCTCACAGCATACTTCTTCGCCCCTGCCTCCTCTGTATCGTATTTCTTCTGCAGCGCTTCCCAGATCTGCTTGGCTGTCTTGTCTTCTGAGTTGTAGTAATCATATAGATCATCGCTCAATCCGTTCAGAATAAAATTCTTGCACAGATAATCCTGTTCAGTCCAGCTCTGCAACTGCTTTGACTGTTCAGTCCAGGATGTCATCTGCGCTTCATCAGCTCCGTCAGGTTTGTCTGGCAGCTGCGGTTTGTCGGTGGTTAGAGCAGCAGCCACCTTCCTCATCGTCAAGTAGAACTCCATTTTCTGACGCCATCGTTTGAAGTGCAGACCCTCGAAACGAAACGGGGCAGCAGTCACCAATGGGATCTGGAATGCAGAGGAAGGAGTAGCATCATCTATGGTTGTTGTCGAAGCCATTGTTTCTATTCGTCTTCAATTTGTTGGGAAACAAATGGCTGAGTCACGTACTCTGTCGCTTTCTTGAAGACGATTCGGCGATCTGGCCGGTGGTGCAAAACCAGTTCGTACTTTCGCCGCCGCCTCTAGGATAAAACAGCCTCTCCGAAATTAATAACCGATTTGCTTTGCACAAACAAACCAGTGCAGATTTGCACTTTCTGATTTTTAACTGCTCGAAAATTTCTTAAGAATATTTTTAATGGTGGAGAAAGAGAAAAGCAGAATTTTTTCTGTATAGATCTCGTCTGATCTGATGATAATATATAGACGAGGATTAGGTTATTCGAAAATACTGGTCAGTGGAGGAAAATAGGATCTGCGAAATACTTGGTGAAAATTTTACCGTTTTATATTAAAGTCGGTTCAGAAATATCCGGATTTAAAAAAAAACAGATTCGAAAAATGCAGTGTTTTCTGGACCAAAAATATAAGTGTCTACACCACATAGCCAAGGCCCAAAGCCCAATACCATACCGAACCGAGCCAGGTCGGTTGGTCGGTCGGTCGCGCGCGTGTGTGGTGGTCATGATGCATGAGCTCCCTCCTCACAACAAAGCATCCCATCAAAGCTTCTTACAAACAAATATAAATACTTGCTTCTTTCATATAATCTCATGATGTGGGACTATTTACATTAAGGAGCCACCCATACACTTATTCAAATATTTTAATAATTCACACAAATTTCCAACAAGAACTTCCAAGGATTCTCACTTCAGTCAGATTTATTCATGCAACTAAAAATACAAATCAGAGCTTTTAACACCAAATCAAGTATTCAAATTGCATTAACACAAACTAGTGATTTCGTAAAACTAAAAAATCCTGGGAATATTGAGTTTCTTACGATCAGATTAAAAGGAAATAACATGAACATATATCAAGAACTGTACGAAAATCTAACATAACCAATCGGCGAAACTAACATCAATTGAGGGTTTAAACTCCATCAACTTCAATCAATAATGAATTGGGAAAAGGAAACATAAAGCTGAATCCAAGAACTTGGAATGGTATTGGGCTTTAAGCAGGAAAACAACGTACAGAAATCCAGCACCTGATTACGAATCAATCTGAAATAACAATCTCGTGCGGGACTTAACATACGACATTCCACCAGTTGCACAGTTGAGCGGAATCTGGCAATCAGTTCTACGTAGAAGAACATTGCCATTAACGCTCTCCTCCACCATCACAATCCTGCCATCAACCCATAATGGCACCTGCAGCCTGAAGCTTTCAAACCTCACTGGCGTTGGCATTTCCTTGCATCTTATTCTACCCACTGATCCTTCTCCTCCATCCTCAATAATGCTCACATCATCACAGTTAGGGTCCAGCTCCACATTCACACTACAGCAATTTGTCCAATTATAAATGTCACCGGTTTGGACATGGAAATATACCTTTATCCATAACTTGGACTTGTTTGCAATAACAAGCCCTAACATGTTCCTCTTTCTTCCCAACTGCGCTGCTATTATGTCGCCGTTGCTAATATCATTGATACACATAGAGATATCAGAGGGTTCGAGATTAGCAACGTCTATTTTCAGTACTGACCAGGCATCGGTGAGGAAGTACACATTTCTGCCACAAGAAACACCAGAATTCGGCAGAACTGTACAATTTCTTGAGAACTCTATGTCAAAATGTCTGTCTGCGTCACTGGAGAACACGACTGCATCATAGAGTTCCGCTTCATTACGTTGAAAACTCTTCAGAACCACGACATCAAAAGTTGACCCATCCAATGTGACAACGGAGTAGCTTGGATCTTGAGGACAGTGTGGGTGTATATAAAAAGGCAGAGCCTTTAACAAATTACCGACGAACGGGTTGTACAAGAAATAGCGTCCAGCCCAGCCCGTAATGGGTGGGGGTTGAAGTAGTAACATGCCTTTAGAGGAAGAGCAAACCCTTATAACACTTTGCGGTTGAACTACAAGGCTGTGGTTGCCAGTTTGCAAATCTACCATTCTTGATATGCTGTTCCCATCGTTGTCTTCTTCATGGTATACGATGTGAGTTGTCAATGGGTGTTCACCAATTCCATTATTAACTGCCATTGAATTTCTGTCACTTCCGGGAAAGTTTTGGTTGAATTCTTGATTCTTGTGATGTAAGAGAACGTGAGTTGTTGACGATGTTGATTTTCCTTTTTCAAGTTTTTGGGTTATTAATTATGATCTTTGATCCTGCTTTTATAGGCCGGATGCTGATATTTTCAAATTTTTTGCTTTCAAGTTTTGAAATACTCTCTAAATACGAAGAAAATATAACAGATAATAAACTATAACAAAGGCTAACAAACCACCACATTCTATCTACAAAGAACGGATATAATAGATCTATGTATTTTTTTATTTTTTATTTTTATTATTATTTTTTTTTTTTTTGCAAGCCAAGCGGGTTGAAGTGGACCCCTACCACGTTTATTAAAGAAACAAAGAAACATACAAAAATACACAATGCAGCAGCAAAGTGCAAACACACTGAAGATACAACGGCATACAAACAAAGAAGGAAAAAAAAAAAAAAAAAAAAAAAAAAAAAAAAAAAAAAAAAAAACTAGTTACGACAGGAGATTCAACCACCTAGCTGAAAAAGTAGGATCGAAAGAGAACAAAGAAGCAGTCAAGTCTCTTTTAATGCAGAGTTTTAGCTTCAACCAAAGCGCTTCAGGAGTAATACTTTCCAGTTTGAATACTCGCGTATTCCTTTCGTTCCAAATCATTCTAACAAACTTTTTAATGCAAAGAATGAATAGGACGTGTTCATCTTTTCTCCATCTAGTGGACAAGAGAATGAAATGCCATTGTGCTTGCGTAGTATCAGGATGCAAGTTTATGCCAAAAAGTAGCAGTAGTCTTTTCCAGATGACTAGAGAATATGGACATTCAAAATACAAATGACCACAATCCTCCTCAGCACTATCACACAGATTGCAGTTCCCATTAATCCCCATACCCATTTTATTAAGCCGACGCTTTGTCAGCAAAGCTTTACTAATCGCTTTCCAAAGCATGAAGTTCTCCTTTGGGATGGCAGCAGTGCTCCAGACTATTTTCGACCATGGCCAATTAGGCAGAGCTTCATAGTTGATCAGCAACATGTACACTTTTTTGATAGAATGAGGTAAACCATTCCACCTTATCATGTCAGTCCGGGAGTAGTGAACCATTTGAAGCATATTTTCACATGATGAACGTGCCTGCGCATCGGAGAGGTAAGGCAGCACTACCTTTCTAGTGGACAAAAAGGCGTTAACTGAAGCATTCCTGTTAATTCTTGAGAGCATGACAGTGTTGTACCCTAAATTCTTAGAAAGAATTACACCTTTGGATATCCAAGGGTCGTCCCAAAAAGACACTTTGCAGCGAGCAAAAATGGAGTATTGGATGAAAGGAAGAAATTTCGATCGGAGAGACAAAATGCATCTCCAAACCCAGCTGCATGACGAGGGTGTATCCATACACCAAAATTTCCTGTTCTTCACATTATACTTCCAGCACCACTTGACCCATAAACTATCCGAACAGTTTATGAACTTGTCGAATAGAGAGCTCACCGCTGCTTCATTCCAATCTTTGAGTGATAGTAAGCCAAGTCCTCCCTTGTTTTTCGGTAGTTGCATCGAAGTGAAAGCACATGGGATTGGCTTTCTCCCATGCACGGTTCCAGTCCACAGAAAACGCAAAAGTGCTGATGTTATCATTGTTATGAGCTTTTTCGGCAAAACAAAAGCCCTTGCATAGTACATCGTTAGAGAGTAACCAATGCTTTTCACTAGGACAAGCCTTCTCGCTTGAGTTAGAAACTTGTTTGCCCAATTCGACAGTGCATCAACAATTTTGTTATAAAGTGGTAGACAAATTGACGTAGTTACTCTCGAAGAACACAACGGCAAGCCAAGATATGGCGTTCCTTTTTCCAGCAGCTGCATGTCCAACAAAGAACTCAGTCTTGCACTTTCAATTTCCGATACCCCAGCAAACATCGCTTGTGATTTTAAAGAATTTGGTTTTAAGCCTGTCATAACGTAAAAATGCCTGAGCGTTTCAATAATGTTCATCAACGAAAAATCTTCAGGTTTTGAGAAAACCATGATATCATCCGCAAAAAGCAAGGTAGATATAGCAATGTTCTTGCATTTAGGATGATAATGTATGAGGCCGCTGTCAAATTTTGCCTTAAACATTGAAGTTAGCAGCTCCATCACCAGAATAAAAATGTATGAAGATATAGGATCGCCTTGGCGGATACCCTGTTTTCTCTTAAAGTAACCTGTATTTTTACCATTAAAAACAAGAGAGAATATCGGTGTAGAAATGCACTCGTACGGCCATGCCACAAACACCTTGGGGAAGTTCATCCTCGCTAATATACGAACAATTGAAGTCCATTGAATACAATCATACGCTTTGCTCAAGTCTAACTTCAATAGCGCAGACGGGGTAGCATTAGCAGTACTATAGCCTTTAATTAGCTCATGAGTTAGGAGAACATTATCGAGTATATTCCTAGAAGGTAAGAAAGCTGCCTGATTCAGATAATTTCCTTATAGATCTATGTATTTTAAAATGTAAAATACAACATATATCCTTAATTTTCAAATATAAAATAAGTTTGATTCAGATAATTTCCTTATAGATGCCAACTAATATTGTTTTTATATTTTCCGAAGTTAATAAAATAATTCAACAGTTATATTCTACGGCTAAGCTTAAGGCTTTAGTAACGCTAAAAAGATTTTGTGATAAAAAGAGGGATGACGTAGAGCTAGAAAATTTCTAGGTTTATGAGGGTATTAAAAATTAATATTTAACCACGGTGAGTTGGTTCTTTACAGTTGAAAAACATGTATGGAGTACTTTTATTAAACTAGTAACAAAAATCGTTGTTAAAACTACAATCTCATTATCGTTTTAATACAACAATGAAGAGATTGTCACTGCAATTACAATGGTTTTCCAAACCATTAAAAACTTGAATTGGCTAGTTCTGCTTTCTTAACCATAGTTACACCATATTGACAAGCACAATGTACCAGTGGATAAGACACTCTGGTATGGTGCGATATGTCGTGGGTTTGGAATCCCACTTTGCGGGATTCAACCCACTTTTCATGTAGTATGTTATATGGTATTTATACTTGTATATAAAGTACCTAATCTTCAAAAAATATCTACACCATATTCTTCACGATCCTACGATGCTATACTCTCATCTTTCTACTCTTTTCAGCAATAAAATTTCAAAATTAATATATGTGAAATGATGAAGAAAACACAACTCCTATGAATTCTAATATAAAATCTAGTATAGACTATAACCGGGGCACTCACACATGCAACCTTTGCAATAAAAGCAAAATTCACTATCCCAATAGCAATATTAGCCTCTATTCCGCATAACCAAAATTATATAATCCTTATGTTAAAAAAGTGATACAATATTAGTTTTTATGATTTTGATTAGTCTCATGTCGTGGAATAAATACACTCACTAGTTTCAAATTTTAAATTTAAAGGAGGCTATATAATAAAAATCAATGTATCTCTCTATGTAATCAGCCAAGCATTAATAAAATCTTCTTCTTCCTGTGGACGTACGCTATCACATTGATAGTGGAACCACTTTAAAATTATTATTGTGCTTCTCTTTTGTTTATTATCATTTGGTTAAATTCATCTTCGTGGCGAACAAGCCCAATAATTCTATTTGATTGTTTCATCATTTTATATTTTGATCTTATTTGTTTTTGCATAGATGTTGTTTAGTTATATCAACTCAAGAGAATTAACCCTAACAATATGGTATTAGAGCACCTAGGAAAATAAATAAAAGGTGTAAGAAAGTATGGTAGAAGACCAAGTTACCACTGTTGCAACAAGACCTTATTGTAAAATTTCTTACATTATATTTGCATCATAGTTGGCAATCGAAAAATGGAAGTTGAATAAAGATTCTGAGAAGTGACAATGGGGGATGATGGCTATTCTAAAACCAAATATGGTTCTTTTAGTAACATTTGGCATCGGGTAATTATCAAATGAAATTTCTACCATGGAAAAAAAGGCAATGAAAGAATGAGAGTTTACTACTCTATATATGACTATGGAAGAAAATGTTATTCCATAAATCAGCATGGAAACTAATGTTAAAGAAATTTAGGCCAATTTGGAGAATCTCTATCCGAAAATAATCATTCACTAACTGTTTGATTCTGCTAAAGACATTTTATTCCACAAAGATTAGAGAGAGTGCTCTAGTGAGGGAACATCATAGTTTCTTCGATGATCTTTTAATGAAGATGAAGGTCGTCGAACGAAAGGTGGACAAAAAGAGCAGAAGGTGATGGTTGTTTTGTGCTTCCTTTCAAAGCTTTACATAGGTTTCACTAACAGTCTGATCTATTGGAGAGACGCTCTTACTAAAGTTGATGTGAGATCTTTTATCTGAAGGCTTAATGGATTAGATAAAGGAGATAAGTAAAGAAGAAGACAGAGTAGTGGTTAATGCTTATTTGTTGAGAGAGGAATCAAGGAGAAGAAAGAGTTGGAATACTTAGGGCGACCTAAGTCTATAAAGCCTAAAAATGATCTTTAGTTAGGATTGACTACTACAGATTTTTTGTATGTTGATTAGTACAAATGTTGGATAACCAAACCACATGTCGGTACCATTTGACAGTTCGCTTGAGGAATTTGATCATATTTAGCTTACATATCCTCTTTTGCCATTGATGAGTTTAATTGAGGTGTTGTTACACCAACACATTTACAAAGATATATGGTATTAGTCAATACTAAGTTTCTTTGTATGTCATCGCCGGTATCCTTGTTTTCTGAAGAAATTGATTTGGATTTGAAGTGTATTGCTACTTTCTGAAGCTAGTGGTATCTGAAGCTAGTGAGTTCAAATGGAATTAGAGATTCATTAAGTGAGTGTTTTGTAATTGTTGTTATGTGAATTTCATGTGTGTCATTGTTGTTAAGTGAGTGTTTTGTTTTTGGTAAGTTTTGTATAGTTTTGGTATTGGGACTGTAGTGTATAAATCAGAGATGATGTAAATATTGTAATTTTTCTAGTTGAGAAACAGAAAATTTTGCGATGCCTTTCAAAAGAGAAGAAGATATATGGTAGGCTATATGAAGGATGAAGAGATGCATATATCTGTTTGGTTTTATACTTTCTCGAAAATAGATGCTCGATTAGACTTAGATATATGTCTGGTTTGGTATACGAATATGGACTTCATATATGCAACTAATGTATTTTCATCCTCAATTGTCTTTATTTAGTTTTAGACACATATGCACAATAGTAGTCATAACAGTTGTATGACTTTTGGTTGATCGTCCTTTTTTACGCTACAAGTATATTATCAACATGAGTCGACAATTCATCGTCGAGGAAAACACCACACTTTATATTTTATTTATGAGGCTTTGTCATTCAAGGATCGCTATGCATGTGTCTCATGGTATATAAAGGGTGCATAATGAGTTAGTAGAGGCCAGATAACAAATAGATATAAGCCGAAACCATCAAAGGAGTATTTTCTGTTTATGGAGCCGAACGATCATCATTCCCTGACTTTCTAGTTTAGAAAACAGAGATGTAGGGTTTGCTTTTAGGTTTCTACATCCTCTTTCACATAGTATCTAAGGGAGAGGTTTTAGTTTTGGTTGTTTATATAATCCATGTTTCCTATGATCTGCTTCCATGGGATGATATATATGAACCTATTGGAGTTAGCCTGCTTATGGTGCAGGTGCGAGCGCTTAGGATGGGTAAATTGTGAGTGTAACGACCCGCCTTCTACGCATCGAAGGATCGTAGAACATTTATTTCTTTCACATACGAATTCGTATGGTCATGTAACTTTGGGAGATGACTATTGGGGTCATTTCCCATGTTCATGATTTTTGCCGATTTTTAAATGACCATTTTGCCCCTAGTTGATTTTGTTTCAGCCATAACTTTTGATTGGAAAGGAGTTTTGACCTAAAACCACTTCCATTAGGTCCAGATGATGGTTTACCTTTCCGTAGAGTGGTCATATGTGGAAAAAGGACTTACCGTTTGGGAGATATGGTTGAATTAAGGTTTAGAAGGTGAAAAACAGCTTAACCGGACTTAATTGGGTAATTAATAGCTAGGCCCAGAAGGAGATTTCGGGATTTGGAGTATTTAAGGGTTGTTAGGGTTTAGAGAACACCCTTTTCTCATTTTTCAGCCACCACCTATCATCCCTCTCAACCTAGCAATGGCCTCCACTTGCTAAAACACCCCAAATCACCTTCTAATCGCTAATTAAATCAAATCTACATCAAATCAAAGCGGATTAGCACAAGAATCGAGGTAGAACTGCAATATAGTCTTGGGAACAGCGTCAAATAGAGAATCATTTCAGATTTAATATTTTATTGTGGCCAAGGTGAGTGATTATCATTGTTTTTACACTAATTACAGTTAATTATGGTGATTAGTGTTAATTAACGAAATTATGCATGTTAAAAATCTGGAAAAATATTTATAAATTTTGAAATATTGTTTTAGGCCTCTGTTAGAAACTTTGGTTAATTTGGTTAAGTTTTGCTAATCCTATCATTAGTTTTCCTTAAACATGATTAAGGGAAAATATGGGTTTTTGGCTACGTTTGATCTGTTTTAACATATCAAATTATTGTTTTAGTGTTTGTGGTCAATTATACATGTTGCTATGACTGTATGGTATGCTTTATGGTTGATTAGAAAAGCTATATTGGTCAAAAACGCCATCGAATGGCGTAAAACAGTCGCTAGACAAAGCGTAGGAAATGCACAGAGATCGGATCGGAACCCCGAACCGACCCGCTCGTAGATGGTGGCACCGCACCGACCCGTTAACCTAGAGAGCCATACAATCCGACCCGCTTGCGGGGAGAAACCCCGACCCGAACCGATGCCACTCACGAAATGGAGCATGCACCACGGACCGAACAGAATGGAAGAAGAGTATGAACCACGAACCAGTGACAAAGGGGATGGAGCACGAACTGGTTTCCTTCTCCAAACCAAAGCACTACCAATCCGACCCGTATGGACCAATCCGAACCGAACCCAGAGGCGTGCCACGAACCAATGTGTTAAGCACGAGCTGAAGGCAATCCAAACTGAACTGACTTGGTTGGGGGAATCCGACCCGACCCGATGTGGATGATCACAGACAAGACTACTTTGAGGAGCACGATCCGAAGCATAGTGAAGAGGAGCTTGCCGAACCGATCTGAAGATGATGACCAAAACCCAAGATGCAAAGGTAGTCCAAGTAGGAAGTTTGTACTCAGGATCCAGTTGGGAACCAATGGGTTAACTCCATGAGTTGGGCTTTGCTGCGGGACGTGTGCTCAGGGGTTGTCGATGTCTATAACTTTGGATCACTATGGAGTGCGGGGTATGTGGACCGATTCAGGGCACAGTGGCATAGGTAGGACTATTGGCTATGGACCAATGAGGTGGGGTCATTTGTAAGGATTTAGTCATGACTCCATGGGGCAAGCTTGGTGGTAGCAATAGTTATACAAGTCATACTCCGTCACTACCTCGATGGGTCTAGTGATCAAAGTGATGGATATTGTATGCTTTACGCACCGAGCGAGAGATGTGAGGATGGTTGATATGCCTGATTGTTTGAAATCACTATGATATGCACACCCCCTCCCCCATATCTTTATACCTTATGTTTAGTGGCACCTTAGAGTATTGAGCGGTATATTGTGCTAACTCTTTGGTTGCAGGTCCAGGTTCAGGTATGGTATAGTATACCTGTTATTATTCTGTTTTGCTGCTTATAGCTCATACCAGACTTTTGTCTGACCCGGAGTTTTATGTCTCTTCTTATTACTCTGGGTGCTCTTAAACGGGTAGACTAGAGACATGTTAGTTGGTTATGCACGAGTAGTTGATCCGGAGATGAGCAGGAGGCTCCTATGCATTATCTACATATACTCCCCTTGTGTCGTTGATGGCCACTGCTTTGGGAATTAGTAGTGTACCACTCCTTTCTTTTGCTTTAGAGACAGTATTTTGAAGTTGTAATAATGGTTGTGGATCATAAGCTGTATTTTGGATTTCCACTGCTATGATGATTATGGTTTAGTTTTCAGCTTATGCACTATCTCGCCTGTTTTATGTCAAGTATGTTATTATTATATTTTATTCCATGCGCTGTGGGACATTCTACAGGTTCCTTGTTAGTTCAAATTCCTTTCTTTTTCTTTCTTTGGCGATTGTCCTGTGCTGGTTGGGCATTGGCACAACGCATTTTCATTGGAAATGTCGGCTGGTGCGGGGCGGGCCATCACATTTGGTATCAGAGCTCTAGGTTGCGTAGTTAACCTAGGGAAAGGTGCCAGAGAGAGATAATACGTATATGAGAGCGCGTATCTGTGATTATTTTGGTTTTCAAAAGATATATATATATATATATATATATATATATATATATATACATACATACATACTATTAATATAGCTAAGGATGAAGTCGCACTGCACTGACACCACAAAGAGGATGGTTAATCGTTTCTCTTTACAGAATGAACGATGAGCCGATATACGAGGGGTGCTGGTAGAGGAGCCAATAATGGGAATGCTTCTGATATGAAGGTTATGTTCACTGACTTCATGAGAGAGATGCTTAGGGACGTTCAGAGGGCAGTTCCTAATGCTAATGGTGGTGGTGCAGAGGTGCAGGTGCCTAGGGACGATTTCGCCAAGCTCTATAAGGATTACACTAGCCTTGGTGGGAAGCCGTTCCACGGAACGGGGTCAGCTACAGAAGTTCAGGATTGGTTGGATAGCTGTGAGCGTATCTTCGAAGACTCGGGTATCGAGGATGCGATGAGGAGAAAGTTAGCATCGCGTCAGCTGCATGGACGGGCGATGAATTGGTGGAATGTTATTAAGGCATCTACTCCAGAGGATCAAGTTACGTGGGATCAGTTTAAGGCCCGATTCAGTGATAAGTTTATTCCAGCTGCCAAGAAGTCAGAGCTGTTTAGGAAATTTCTGGAACTTAAGCAGAATGGTAGGGCAGTCTCAAAGTACATTGCAGAGTTTGATACTCTATCGAAATATGGACTATCTCTTATTGATACTGCCTAGAAGAAGAACGAGAAGTTCATAACTGGTTTGGATGGATACTTAGGGGAAAGGCTTATTAACCATCGATGAGACGTTTGAATCGATTGTGGGGAAAGCATTGAGGTCGGAGAGTCTTTACCCTAAGACAAAGACTGAGGTTGTTGTTTTACCTGCAGCGGAGCCAAAACCGCAAGTAGGCGGTGGAAGCAAGAATAACTCGCAAAATAAGAGAAAACAGAACCAAGCTAAGGATGGTCAGAAAAAGAGTAAGAAAGATGTTGAGTGCTTCAGCTGTGGTAAGAAGGGCCACTATGCCAAAGAGTGTCAGGCCAAGCTAGCAGATAGGAAGTGCTTTAACTGCGGCCAAGTGAGACATCACAAGGACAAGTGTCCGCAATCCCCTAAAGAAAAGCAGATTGTGAAAGCATATGCTATCAATGTTGTTCCTTCTTCGTCGAATGCCCCAACTGCAGCGGAGAAAGGAAAGAATGTCGTTATCCAAGGTATGCTTTCCATTTATGATGTTCTAGTTAGAGTATTGTTCGATACCGGAGCTTCCAGTTCCTTCATATCTAGTGACCTGGTAGATAGGTTGAGATTGGAACCCGAGATAGTCGATAGACCATTGACAGTAATGAAGCCGATCGGTGGTTCGACTACCCTTAGTATGATTTGCCGTAATATGGTCTTATCGAGTCATGGATGTATGTTTGTGATTGCTTTGTTTTGGGCTTTATTGGGTTTGGCATTATTTTGGGAGTCGATTGGCTCCTAAGATACGGGGTGGTGGTAGACTATGAGGGCTTTTTGGTGACAGTTAGAGAGGATGATGGGCGGAGGGTAGTGTTAGGTGGTCTATCCAGTGATGGGGTAATGGCTAGTTTTCTAAATTCCCTCGACATCCCGAATGATGAGTTGTCAGATGTGCCCGTGGCTGGCCAGTATCCGGACGTCTTCAAGGAAGTGATCAGATTTCCACCACACCAAGAGGTTGAGTTACGTATTGATTTGGTGAAAGATGCCAGACCTATAGTGATGCCACTTTGTCGTACGACACCAAGGGAGCAGCGAGAGCTCGGGGTGCAAGTGAGCGATCTTTTGAAAAAAAGGATTTATCAGAAGAAGTGTTTCTGAGTGGGGAGCACCAGTTGTGTTTGCTACCAAGGCCAATGGTTCCCTTCGATTGTGTTTGGACTACCACGAACTGAATAAGGCGAAGAGGAAGAATAAGTATCCTCTACCGCGGATAGATGATTTGTTTGATCAGTTGAGTAGAGCGAGAGTGTTCTCCCAGTTGGATCTCGCGACTGGTTTTCATTAGCTTACGGGGGAAGCTGAGAGTATATCTAAAACGACATTTCGGATGTCGTCTGGATTCTATGAGTGGTTGGTCATGCCATTCGGGTTGACCAATGCACCAACATATTTTGTGGATCTTATGAATACGGTATTCAGAGATCAATTGAATAAGTTTGTTCTTGTGTTCGTGGATGATATCTTGGTTTATTCAAGGACAGAGGAAGAACACAAGGAACATTTGAGGGTAGTGATGGAGGTGTTGAGAAAACACCAATTGGAAGAAAAAAATTCTAAGCGTCACTTCTGGAGGAGGGAAGTGAGATTCTTGGGCCATGTTGTTTCATAGAATGGTATTGCCATGGACCCTGCGAAGGTGGCTACGGTATAAGATTGGTCTACGCCCAAGAATGTAACGGACATAAGAAGTTTCTTGGGATTAGCTGGATATTACCGTAAGTTTATCCAAGACTTCTCTAAGATAGCGACACCGTTGACTCAGTTGACCAAGAAGAATCAAGCTTTCGTCTGGGACGAAAGGTGCGAGAATGTATTCAAGAGTCTAAAGGAAAAGTTGACATGTGCACCAGTGTTAGTAATTCCTAAGGGGAATGAAGAGATGACAGTATATACGGATGCATGCGGTACCGGACTAAGTGTTATATTGATGCAAGGAGGTAGGGTTGTAGCTTATGCTAGTCGGCAACTAAAACCACTTGAGAAAAGATATCCTACCCATGATTTGGAATTGGCAGCGATCATGTTCACATTAAAGATGTGGAGACATTATCTCTTGGGAGAAAGATTTGAGCTATTTACCGATCATAAATCGTTAAAGTATCTTTTCTCTCAGAAGGGTCTGAATCTCCGACAGCAAATGTGGTTAGAATTCTTGGCTTCCTATGATTTCGATATCACATATACACCAGGAAAGGGAAATGTGGTAGCTGATGCATTGAGTTGAAGACATGCCAGTTTAAGGGTTATGTTTCTAGAATGGAAGCAACTGGAGTACATCACTGGGTTTGATATCATACCAAAGTGCGAATTGGATCCAAAAATATTAGCAAGTTTGACGATCAGACCCACTTTGATTGAGCGGATTGGTTCCAGCCAGAGGGACGATCCTAACTTATTGGAAATCATCTCCAAGTTAGAGATGGGTATTGATGAGGATATGAATAAGTATGGGCTTGATCAAGATGGATGGCTTAGAAAGAATGGAAGACTAGTTGTACCCAATGTCAATGGATTGAGAGATGAAGTGCTTAGAGAATGTCATCACTCAAAACTGACTATAGACCCTGGTGGTAACAAGATGTATCGAGACATGAAGCAGACCTACTACTGGGAAGGTATGAAAAGAGACGTTGGGAAGTTTATATCTAAATGCATGAATTGCCAGCTAGTTAAAGCTGAGCAAAAGAAGCCTAGTGGTTTGTTGCAACCATTAGAGATCCCAGAATGGAAATGGGAACAAGTCTCGATGGATTTCATTGATGGGTTACCAAAGACTAGCTCGGGCCATGATAGCATATGGGTGATTGTGGACCGATTGACCAAGAGTGCAAGATTTATACCCATCAAGTCGAATAAAATGGCAGCTAAGTTAGCTGAGTTATATATGAAATGGGTAGTGAGATTTCATGGCGTACCTAAAAGCATTGTGAGCGACTGAGATCCGTTTTTTGCTAGTGTATTTTGGAAGAGCTTACAAGAGGTGTTAGGATCATAATTACATCTCAGTATCGCGTATCATCCTCAAACCAACGGTCAGACAGAAAGGGTGAATCGAGTGTTAGAAGATCTCTTGAGAGCTTGCATATTGGACTTTGTTTGGTGGATCATGGGATGACCATTTGCGTCTAGTAGAGTTTGCATATAATAACAGTTACCAATCCAGTATTGGTATGACTCCATTCGAAACTTTGTATGGAAGACCATGCAACTCACTGTCATGTTGGTTAGAAACTGGTGAGAAGTTTGTGTTTGGACCAGATGTGATAAGAGAAATTTCAGACAAGATCAAGATCATTCAACAGCGAATTAAGGCTGCCCAAGATATGCAGAAGAGTAATGCTGATAAGAGGAGAAGAGATTTAAAATTCTCCATTGGCGACTTGGTGTTTGTCAAGATATCTCCATTAAAGAGCGTGATTCGATTTGGCAGGAGAGGCAAGTTAGCACCAAGATTTGTTGGACCATTCCCAGTTCTCGAGCAAATTCGGTGTAACACCCCGCCTCCGCCAGGGTGTCTCTTGCAAGCACTCTGACTTTGGAGGGGCGTTTGAATCAGGTAAACATGCATAATGATGTATCAAGGCAGAACAAGAACATATGTATATATGTAAACAGAGTAAATAACATAGATAAAACAGTGGAAGATTTCAAACCATTTCAAAACCAGTCTGGTACAACATAATGTCAACTTTCCAAATAAACAAGTCTAGTTAAAACAACATCAACTGAAAAACTGAAATACATAAGTACTAATCCCCAAAAGAAGTGATAGCCATAGCTAGCTTCATGTCAAACCGTACATGAGCTAAATCCCACAAGCAAGCAATCCGAAATCCAAGCTAAGCTCCAGTATTCCCTCCCTGAGAACCTGGGGGGAGGGGGGGAACGGAAGAAAAGAGGCAAAAGAAAACAGGTCAGTCAAAAAGACTGAGTAAGCCCTACTACAATCAATGTAAACTAATAAAGTTAACTGGCATGAGCACCAGGGATGAACAAAAGGATAACAACATACTAGCATGATGATTAACTAACAAGGTAGATAAAGGTGTCATCGCATAATCAGGATTAAGGTTTTGCACCACAGGTGTACTAGCAAACTAACATGACTTGAATAAACAAGTATTGATCCCTTGGCCCAAGCTTTGGCCCAAGAACATGAAATGACCCTCATACGAGGTCCAGTAACATGAAATGACCCTACGAGGTCTAACCAAAAGGTCTAGTCGATCGGCTCCCTAAGCCTAACTCGTCACGTGTTGGTGTCAATACGGCCCAAACATAACTGTAGTCGAACTGTGCCGGGTCCACCCTTCGGGTGTATCAAGCCCTAGGGTGCCAACCCCTGGACACCATAAACATGAGTGCACAGTCTCGATCTACTGGTACCCATGGGTGACTTCTCCAAATACGGACTACGTGCACGACCATAGTCCGTCCGGAACTACATCGGCGTACCACTCGGCCGTCGTTTATTGGGTCGCTTACCTCCAGCCCAGTAATCGTGCCCCCTCCCTAGCCTAGTCCCTAGGGCCTTAATGATACCGGTTTTGGGGATTTACTGCGGAATGGGCCCCCCATTGCTAGGGTTTTCTAGTGGGTTAAGCACGGATTAACCCTCTTGCTAATCATGGATTAACTTGGTTAAGTGTAACGATGAGTTCACGACTTAACCCCGATTAATCTACCAAGCCCAAGTTGGTTAAGTATTAAGTGGACCATGACTTAACCCTAATCACGAGGCATTAATTAATTTAATGCGCCTTAACCTCTCACATTAGACCTTGTTGTGGTTACTAGTTAAGCCGGGCGGGTCCGGGTAGCTTTACACCACAACTTGGTCTAACCTCGGGTTCAAGGTACAACATGACCAACTTCTCACATTGGGTCCTATTGTTTGTAGCACTAGTTAAGCCGGTCGGTTCCGGGTAGGTTTACGCTACAAACTCAACCCAACCTCGAGTTGGCCACACTTATCTTTTCTAAGTGTCATGTCCATCATGTTTCCAAAACATGTTACAAATTTTCAAGCAATTGGGTAGACCTAACTTAATAGGTAAATTCCCAATGGGTAGACCTAACTTAATAGGTAAATTCCCAAGCTTATGTTTTTATGTCTTTTACTTTTACCCAACCCCAAACACAATCCCATCGCTTACATATCGCAATAGCGCATAAAGGATAGAAAGAGGGAACTTGGCATAATCATGACATAAAAGGTGTTGAAGCCACAAGTTCAACATGATGGCATATGAAATGTACATGTGTTCATATACTTGCATACTACATTTTTAGGCATAAAAAACATGCATAAAACCAAACTTAGCATATTGGTGATACATGTTGATAAATGCCATGTAGAAATGGCCATAAGTTCGCATTTAGCCTCACATGCAAGTTATCATAAGAGATATGATAACTTACATGTTGCCAAAATGCAACCTTTAGCATAAAGCTTGAAGCTTTATGTTCACATACTCAAGATAAGCTTGCATAACATGATAGCATGAACAAAATGTTCAACCCAAACTTGCATAGCATAACTTGCATATCATATGACAACTTGCATATCAAACTTGCATAACATAACATGATGAACTTGCATTTCATATCATAGCATACTTGCATAACATGATAAACTTGCATATTATAACATAACAAGCTTGCATAACATGATAATCTTGCATTTCATAACATAGTAAACTCGCATATAAACTTGCATATAAACTTGCATATCATACATTTAACTTTAGAGTTTAAGTATGAAAGTAGAATAGGGCTTACAATGCTTATGAGGACTCAAATGAGTATAGCAAATATAAGAAAGCCCTTATGCAATCAATAAAACCCAAAAATGCAAGCCAAAATGATCAAAACCCTTCCTTTATGATGCAAATATAGAAACTTGACTTGAATGCAAGCTAATGATGCTCATACAAGTTTGAAAACACTTGTATGCATGGAAAATCACTTAGAAATTTATTTAGGAATTTATGAAGAGAGTGGAGGCCAAGAGTGGATTGATTTTTCCATAGTTTAGTTGTAGGATAGATTAATGATGATTTAGGGTAGGTTAGGGTCTTATTTATAGATTAGGCAAGTGTTTTAGGCCATAGGATTAAACCCTAGTTGCAATTTCAGCCCTCAAAACCGAATCTGGCCCCTAAGCTCAACCCAATCTCAAAATGGTGCACCAGGCTAAACAGCCGGCTGGACCAAGTCGACAGGGCTGTCGACTTGGGTCCAACCAAGTCGACTCCCAAATCGACAGGGCTGTCGACTTGGGTACTGTGGCGGGAATTTTCCCGCATGGCCCAAACTGGCCCAATTTTCCAAATTCAAGTTTGAATTTGAAATCTATTTTTACTTAGAAATTTTCTTAAAACTTCGTTGGGCCTTAATCGGGTCATACAGACTCCGATTTTCGAAAACTCGGACTCCATTTCGCGTATTTTTCCGAGACGAACGCAATGGCATAGCCCGTTTCCCTTGATTCAGATTTTAGAATTAAATTCTGCCTCGATTTATGTTATAACAGGTTATTGAAAATACGGGTTGTTACATTCTCCCCTCCTTAAGGGATTTCGTCCCCGAAATCTTCAAGTTAGGAAGAACGTATCCTACCATCCAACATCCATCTACTCAAAACATCATCCACGAGCAATCATTGTCCTTACAAGATTCTAAATGTTGTATGAACATATGCAAAGGTGTGTGTATATGTACTTATCTAATGCAAATATCATCAATGCAAATTATGTTAGTGAAATGAATCCATATGTATGCAATTCCTAACATAATGTATAACATCTATATGTGTGCACATAACATACACCCATATGAAACATCCATGTGATAACACAAAAATTTTCATCCATGAATAAGCATAAACACTCATGCATATGCAATATGAGGAGTGTGTGAGCCGATCTAGTGCCTAACGTGTATAATGCATCCATGAGTAACCACTTGCAAACACTTGCAACCACTTGCAACCATCAAGCATAACATGTTTCAAACACATGTTTCATCCAAAGGGTTTCTACCTAAGGTTCTCATGACAAGATTAACACGATAAACTAGATAAATATGGATAGCAAAGAGAAAGATATGCTAACAAAGAAAAGAGATTGGGAGTGTACCCTCAAAAAGGAATGGATAAAGCCCACACATCTTCTCCTCGGTTTCCCAAGTTGCGTCTTCTTCGGCTTCACCCCATTGAACCTTCACCAACTTGACCTCTCGATTCCTTAGCTTCTTGGTCTCTGTCCCCAAGATACGAATCGGAGCTCTCCTCAAGGTAGCCTCTTTCTCCACCTCCACATCTTTCAAAACACTTGGCTCAACAACCTCTGCTGATTCATGTAAACACTTCCGGAGATGCGAAACATGAAAAACATCCTGTACTCCGGCAAGCTTCTCGGGCAACTCAACTCTATAAGCCATCTGCCCGATCCTCTCTATAATAGGGAACGGTCCAACAAACCTCGGTGCCCACTTCCCAACGGCTCCAAATCGGACCACATTCCGTAAAGGAGAAACCTTCACGAAAACCATATCCCCAACATCAAACTCCAAATCCGTTCTTCGCTTATCAGCATAGGATTTCTGTCGGTCTTGGGCCGCTTTCATCCGTCTACGAATCAACTCGATCTTCTCGGATGTATCTCTGATCAGATCAGGCCCAAGTATAAGCTTATCTGTAGTCTCCCACCAACATGTAGGCGACTTGCACGGCCTCCCATATAAAGCTTCAAATGGTGCCATCCCTATGCTTGCCTGATAACTGTTATTATATGCAAACTCAACAAGAGGAAGATGGTCTTCGCAAGTACCACCAAAGTCCAGAATACAAAGCCTCAACAGATCCTCGAGTACCCTATTCACCCTTTCGGTTTGACCGTCCGTCTGTGGGTGATAAGTAGTACTTAGATTCAACCTCGTGCCCATGGATTCTTGCAAGCTATTCCAGAACTGACTTGTAAAGATTGGGTCACGGTCACTGACTATACTAGAAGGGACTCCATGAAGTCTCACAATCTCACGAAGATATACAGACGCTAGCCAAGATGCGGTCCTCTTGCTCTTCACCGGAATGAAATGAGCACTCTTCGTAAGTCTATCCACAATAACCCAAATGCTTGTATTCCCTTTCCTTGACCTTGGTAGTCCATCGATAAAGTCCATGGAAATACTCTCCCACTTCCATAGTGGAACGTCTAGAGGATGCAATAGCCCACCGGTCTTCTTCGACTCGGCCTTGACTTGCTGGCAAATGATACATCGAGAGACAAACCCTGCCACATCCTTCTTCATCCCAGGCCAAAAGAAAATGCGCTTCATATCTTTATACATCTTATCTCCGCCCGGATGTATAGTCAACTTAAAGCGATGCGCTTCCTCAAGAACTTTTCTTACTAAATCTTCTACCATTGGAACACATAACCTTCCGTCTCTCCTTAGCCAAACCTTGTCATCAATAGAATATCGAGCGAGATGACTAGACGCCTCTCCTCGAATCAGCTTATCCATAATCTCAACTATCTGAGGGTCTTCTCTCTGCGAAGCCCCAACTTGATCAAGAAGGGTAGGTCTGAGTTCCACAGATGCTAAAGAACCGGTCATCGACTCAATCGCCAAAGAGAAATCAAAGGTTGCCACATACTCTAAATTCTTCATCTCAACAAATAGAGGACTCAGAGTCAACCTTTTTCTACTCAATGCATCTGCTACCACATTCCCCTTGCCCGGGGTATAAGCTATCTCAAAATCATAGGACGCCAAGAATTCCATCCATCTTTGTTGCCTCAGATTCAGATCCTTCTGAGAAAAGAGATACTTCAATGACTTGTGATCGGTATAAAGCTCAAATCTTTCTCCCAGAAGATAATGGCGCCAAGCCTTGAGTGCATATACTATTGCTGCCAACTCTAAGTCATGAGTGGGATAATTCTTCTCATGCACTTTGAGTTGTCTACCGCCAAAGCATATCACCCTTCCTTCTTGCATCAGAACAACTCCTAACCCCGTGCCACATGCATCGGTGTATACTGTAAATAACTTCCCTCCATCGGGCAAAGCTGGAACAGGTGCTGATGTGAGAGCTCTCTTGAGCTTCTGAAAAGCAAGCTCGCATTCTATGCTCCAAGCAAAAACTAAATTCTTCTTCGTCAATTTAGTGAGAGGAGCGGAAATCTTCGCGAAGTCCTTGATGAACTTCCGGTAAAAACCCGCAAGACCTAGAAAACTTCTCAC
This sequence comes from Allium sativum, assembly GCA_030737875.1. NCBI lineage: Eukaryota > Viridiplantae > Streptophyta > Magnoliopsida > Asparagales > Amaryllidaceae > Allium > Allium sativum. Next base: position 674,271,725 of record CM060918.1, read on the forward strand.
TTCGGTTGCATTCCTTGGAGTCTTCCAATCCTGAACTGCAACTACCTTAGCGGGATCCACCGCTAATCCTTGCTTAGATACTATATGCCCAAGGAATCTAACTTCCCTTCTCCAAAAGTGACACTTGGAGAACTTGGCCTTCAACTGATGCGCTCTAAGCGTATCCATCACCTCCACGAGATGCCTGGCGTGCTCTTCCTCATCCTTAGAGAAGATCAGAATATCATCTACGAAGACCACAACAAACTTGTTCAAGAACTCCCTGAACACCCTACTCATCAAGTCCACGAAATATGCGGGTGCATTAGTCAAGCCGAACGACATGACAAGCCACTCGAAGAATCCATCTAGAGTTCTGAACGCAGTCTTGTCTATACTATCCTCAGCTACCCTGAGCTGATGAAATCCAGTAGCAAGATCAAGCTGAGAGAAAACAGAAGCACCGACAAGCTGGTCAAAGAGATCATCAATTCTCGGTAACGGGTGTCTGTTCTTCTTAGTCAGCTTATTCAACTCTCGATGGTCAACACAAAGTCGGAGAGAACCATCTGCCTTGGTAGAAAATACCACAGGCGCCCCCCATTCAGATATACTTCGTCTAATGAAGTTCTTCTCAAGCAACTCCTTCACTTGCTTACTTAGCTCCCGCCTTTCACGCGGAGCCATGTGCCGAACGGGCAAAGAAACCGGCTTTGCATTATCCACCAGATAAATGCGGAAATCAATCTCTCGCTTAGGGGGCAACCCCCTAACTTCATCGAAAACATGCGGATACTCTCGAACCACTCTCACAGACTGAAGAGTTTCCATTGACGAGTCGAGTGATTCAAGATAGCACAACATGACGGGACCTCTCGGATCACAAGAAATCTCTAGGGTGTTTCCGAGGCGAGTCACGAGCCTCACAACCCTATGCTCACAATCAAGGATGGCTCCATATCTGGACAACCAATCCATGCCCAATATCAATCTGTATCCCCTGAAACCAATAACATAAGCACTACACAAGAACTCTACACTCAGTATAGAGATCCTCAAATCCCCACATATCATAGACAGATGGGCGGAACCCCCAATAGGATTTGAAACACAAACGGGATCATCTACCAAGCTAGTACTAAGGTGCAAACTATCAACAAGATCAGATGAGATAAAGCTATGCGATGCACCAGAATCAAACAAGGTACGAACTGGAAAATCAGAAATATATACAAGGCTCTCAACAGAAATACTACCTCGATTGGGAACTGGAGCGGTACTGAGAGCATGAACTTGCCCTCCTGAAGGTCCAACACGCTGAGTCTGACCCTGGCCTTGCCCTTGCTTCTTCGGGCAATCCTTACTGAAATGTCCAGTCTTACCGCAGAAAAAGCATTCACCATTCTTCCTTTTCCTCTTCTTACAATCCTTAATAAGATGCCCAACTGAACCGCAATAATGGCACTTCCCCTTGTTGTCCTTGCCTTTGTTGTTGTTCCCCTTGTTGCCTTGACTCTTGTTCTTGTTCTGATTGCCTTGACTGCTTTGACCACTTGGATTACCCTGATTTCCTTTTCCCTGGGAATCAGTCTTCTTGGCTTGCGTATCATTTTTCTTGACATCTCCCTGAAGTAACGGCATATCAACCAAACTCTCAAACGTGGCCCTATGGGGGAATATGTGACATAGCCAATCCCTGCAACGGCTCATTCAATCCTCTAGCAAAACGAAGAGCCTTCTTCTGAGGAGTATTCACCATATCCAAGCCAAAACGAGCTAACTGATTGAACTTGTTCACATATTCTTTGACAGACATATCTCCTTGTTTAAAAGTTATGAACCTCTCCATCTGCAGATTCTCCTCAGCGGAAGATAGAAACTTAAGCACGAACCTTGCCCTGAAATCGGCCCAAGTCTCAACAGGCCTAGTACCACTGGTGACTTCCCACCAATAAGCGGCTTCATCCTTCATAAGCCAAACCGCCAACAAGATTTTCCTCTGATCGTCTAACCCAAAGATAGCAAAAAAATCCTCGGTCTCTTTCAACCAATTTCTGGCCTCTACAAAAGTCTCAGTGCCTTGAAAATTCTTACCACCCGTTGCTTTGAAATCTTTGCAAGTCTTCGCGAAGTCAGGTTGAGGATGCTGAGGGGGAGGAGGAAGAGGAACCTCAGCGACAGGAGGAGGAGGAACATAAACTACCGGAGGAGGAGGAGCATTAACTACTGGAGGAGGAGGAGGAACGTCCGCGGGGCCGGCTTTGGTCGCCCTAGCCTCTAAAAGTCTCCTATACCACACAGGTACGTGTACTCCCTCCGGAAGAGCAAAGTTATCGGCCATACTGAAAATGAAGAAAAAGACAGATTCAGAATGGAGAAAAACGAAGGAATTTTTGCTAATGGCTTTTTTTGGGGAATAGCCTTTAAAATAAACTAGACTTTTCTTTGGAAAATACTTTATACTTGGCTTTGAAAATAGTTTTCCAAAAGTTTTCTAAAAACCTTTTTGTTCCTTCTCGTAAACCATATGCTCTGATACCAATTTGTAACACCCCGCCTCCGCCAGGGTGTCTCTTGCAAGCACTCTGACTTTGGAGGGGCGTTTGAGTCAGGTAAACATGCATAATGATATATCAAGGCAGAACAAGAACATATGTATATATGTAAACAGAGTAAATAACATAGATAAAACAGCGGAAGATTTCAAACCATTTCAAAACCGGTCTGGTACAACATAATGTCAACTTTCCAAATAAACAAGTCTAGTTAAAACAACATCAACTGAAAAACTGAAATACATAAGTACTAATCCCCAAAAGAAGTGATAGCCATAGCTAGCTTCATGTCAAACCGTACATGAGCTAAATCCCACAAGCAAGCAATCCGAAATCCAAGCTAAGCTTCAGTATTCCCTCCCTGAGAACCTGGGGGGGGGGGGGAACGGAAGAAAAGAGGCGAAAGAAAACAGGTCAGTCAAAAAGACTGAGTAAGCCCTACTACAATCAATGTAAACTGATAAAGTTAACTGGCATGAGCAGCAGGGATGAACAAAAGGATAAAAACATACTAGCATGATGATTAACTAATAAGGTAGATAAAGGTGTCATTGCATAATCAGGATTAAGGTTTTGCACCACAGGTGTACTAGCAAACTAACATGACTTGAATAAACAAGTATTGATCCCTTGGCCCAAGCTTTGGCCCAAGAACATGAAATGACCATCATACGAGGTCCAGTAACATGAAATGACCCTACGAGGTCCAACCAAAAGGTCTAGTCGATCGGCTCCCTAAGCCTAACTCGTCACGTGTTGGTGTCAATACGGCCCAAACATAACTGTAGTCGAACTGTGCCGGGTCCACCCTTCGGGTGTATCAAGCCCTAGGGTGCCAACCCCTGGACACCATAAACATGAGTGCACAGTCTCGATCTACTGGTACCCATGGGTGACTTCTCCAAATACGGACTACGTGCACGACCATAGTCCGTCCGGAACTACATCGGCGTACCACTCGGCCGTCGTTTATTGGGTCGCTTACCTCCAGCCCAGTAATCGTGCCCCCTCCCTAGCCTAGTCCCTAGGGCCTTAATGATACCGGTTTTTGGGGATTTACTACGGAGTGGGCCCCCCATTGCTAGGGTTTTCTAGTGGGTTAAGTACGGATTAACCCTCTTGCTAATCATGGATTAACTTGGTTAAGTGTAACGATGAGTTCACGACTTAACCCCGATTAATCTACCAAGCCCAAGTTGGTTAAGTATTAAGTGGACCATGACTTAACCCTAATCACGAGGCATTAATTAATTTAATGCGCCTTAACCTCTCACATTAGACCTTGTTGTGGTTACTAGTTAAGCCGGGCGGGTCCGGGTAGCTTTACACCACAACTTGGTCTAACCTCGGGTTCAAGGTACAACATGACCAACTTTCACATTGGGTCCTATTGTTTGTAGCACTAGTTAAGCCGGTCGGTTCCGGGTAGGTTTACGCTACAAACTCAACCCAACCTCGAGTTGGCCACACTTATCTTTTCTAAGTGTCATGTCCATCATGTTTCCAAAACATGTTACAAATTTTCAAGCAATTGGGTAGACCTAACTTAATAGGTAAATTCCCAATGGGTAGACCTGACTTAATAGGTAAATTCCCAAGCTTATGTTTTTATGTCTTTTACTTTTACCCAACCCCAAACGCAATCCCATCGCTTACATATCGCAATAGCGCATAAAGGATAGAAAGAGGGAACTTGGCATAATCATGACATAAAAGGTGTTGAAGCCACAAGTTCAACATGGTGGCATATGAAATGTACATGTGTTCATATACTTGCATACTACATTTTTAGGCCTAAAAAACATGCATAAAACCAAACTTTGCATATTGGTGATACATGTTGATAAATGCCATGTAGAAATGGCCATAAGTTCGCATTTAGCCTCACATGCAAGTTATCATAAGAGATATGATAACTTACATGTTGCCAAAATGCAACCTTTAGCATAAAGCTTGAAGCTTTATGTTCACATACTCAAGATAAGCTTGCATAACATGATAGCATGAACAAAATGTTCAACCCAAACTTGCATAGCATAACTTGCATATCATATGACAACTTGCATATCAAACTTGCATAACATAACATGATGAACTTGCATTTCATATCATAGCATACTTGCATAACATGATAAACTTGCATATTATAACATAACAAGCTTGCATAACATGATAATCTTGCATTTCATAACATAGTAAACTCGCATATAAACTTGCATATAAACTTGCATATCATACATTTAACTTTAGAGTTTAAGTATGAAAGTAGAATAGGGCTTACAATGCTTATGAGGACTCAAATGAGTATAGCAAATATAAGAAAGCCCTTATGCAATCAATAAAACCCAAAAATGCAAGCCAAAATGATCAAAACCCTTCCTTTATGATGCAAATATAGAAACTTGACTTGAATGCAAGCTAATGATGCTCATACAAGTTTGAAAACACTTGTATGCATGGAAAATCACTTAGAAATTTATTTAGGAATTTATGAAGAGAGTGGAGGCCATGAGTGGATTGATTTTGCCATAGTTTAGTTGTAGGATAGATTAATGATGATTTAGGGTAGGTTAGGGTCTTATTTATAGATTAGGCAAGTGTTTTAGGCCATAGGATTAAACCCTAGTTGCAATCTCAGCCCTCAAAACCGAATCTGGCCCCCAAGCTCAACCCAATCTCAAAATGGTGCACCAGGCTAAACAGCCGGCTGGACCAAGTCGACAGCAAAGTCGACAGGGCTGTCGACTTGGGTCCAACCAAGTCGACTCCCAAGTCGACAGGGCTGTCGACTTGGGTACTGTGGCGGTAATTTTCCCGCCTGGCCCAAACTGGCCCAATTTTCCAAATTCAAGTTTGAATTTGAAATCTGTTTTTACTTAGAAATTTTCTAAAAACTTCGTTGGGCCTTAATCGGGTCATACGGACTTCGATTTTCGAAAACTCTGACTCTATTTCGCGTATTTTTCCGAGACGAACGCAATGGCATAGCCCTTTTCCCTTGATTCAGATTTTAGAATTAAATTCTGCCTCGATTTATGTTATAACAGGTTATTGAAAATACGGGTTGTTACATTGGGAATTTGGCATATAAAGTTGAATTACCAGAGAAGATGGCAGGAGTTCATAATGTATTTCATGTTTCCCAATTAAGGAAGTTTGTGCACGACCCTAGTGTGGCTATTTCACCGGATCAGTTGGATGATATCGAGGTTGAACCCGAAGCGGTTGGGAACTGCAGGACTATGCGTATTGTTGGGAACGATACGAAGCAACTTCGAAGGAAGGCGGTGAGACTAGTCAAAGTTCAGTGGTGTGAGGATGAGGAAAACTATATTTGGGAAACAGAAGAGAACATAAGGAAAAAGTATCCAGAACTCTTTGCCTGGTAAGGTTTTTATATCACTATAGCACTCCCTTGTTAGTAAACCGCATGCTAGGATAGGCTTGTTGTGTTGTTTTGTATGCTATATTGTTTTGTTAATGATTGGTAGGCATGCGGGATCCTTTGTATGTTTTGGGTTAAGGAATTTCGAGGACGAAATTTCTTAAGGGGAGGGAGAATGTAACGACCCGCATTCTATGCATCGAAGGATCATAGAATATTTATTTCTTTCACATACGAAGTCGTTTGGTCATGTAACTTTGGGAGACGATTGTTAGGGTCATTTCTCATGTTCATGATTTTTGCCGATTTTTAAATGACCATTTTGCCCCTAGATGATCTTGTTTAAGCCATAACTTTGATTGGAAAGGAGTTTTGACCTGAAACCACTTCCATTAGGTCCGGATGATGGTAGAGTGGTCATATGTGGAAAACGGACTTACCGTTTGGGAGATATGGATGAATTAAGGTTTAGAAGGTGAAAAACAGCTTAACCGGGCTTAATTGGGTAATTAACAGCTAGGCCCAAAAGGGGATTTTGGGATTTGGAGTATTTAAGGGCTGTTAGGGTTTAGAGAACACCCTTTTCTCATTTTTCAACCGCCACCTATTATCCCTCTCAACCTAGCAATGGCCTCCACTTGCTAAAACACTCCAAATCACCTTCTAATCGCTAATTAAGCCAAATCTAGATCAAATCAAAGCGGATTAGCACAAGAATCGAGGTAGAACTGCTGTACAACCTTGGGAACATCGCCAAATAGAGAATCATTTCATATTTCGTATTTTATTGTGGCCAAGGTGAGTGATTAGCATTGTTTTTACACTAATTATAGTTAATTAGGGTGATTAGTGTTAATTAACGAAATTATGCATGTTAAAAATCTAGAAAAATATTTATAAATTTCAAAATATTGTTTTAAGCCTCTGTTAGAAAGTTTGGTTAATTTCGTTAAGTTTTGCTAATCCTATCATTTGTTTTGCTTAAAAATGATTAAGGGAAAATATGGGTTTTTGGCTATGTTTGATCCGTTTTAACATATCAAATTGTTGTTTTAGTGTTTGTGGTCAACTATACATGTTGCTATGACTATATGGTATGCTTTATGGTTGAATAGAAAAGTTAGATTGGTCGAAAATGTCGTCGAATGGTGTAAAACAGTCGCTGGACAAAGTGCAGGAAATGCACAGAGATCGGATCGGAACCCCGAACCGACCGCTCGTGGATGATGGCACCGCATCGACCCATTCACCTGGAGAACCATAAGATCCGACCCACTTGAGGGAAGAAACCCCGACCCAAACCGATGTCACTCACGAACTGGAGCATGCACCACGGACCGAACTGAATGGAAGAAGAGTATGAACCACGAACCAGTGACAAAGGGGATGGAGCACGGACTTGTTTCCTTCTCCAAACCAAAGCACTACCTATTCGACCTGTATGGAGCAATCCGAACCGAACCCAGAGGGGTGCCACGAACCGATGTGTTGAGCACGAGCTGAAGGCGATCCGAACCGAACTGACTTAGATGGGGGAATCCGACCCGACCCGATGTGGATGATCACAGACATGACTACTTCAAGGAGCACGATCCGAAGCATGGTGAAGAGGGGCGTGCCGAACTGATCCGAAGATGATGACCAAAACCCGAGATGCAAAGGTAGTCCAAGTAGGAAGTTTGTACTCAAGATCCAGTTGGGAACCAATGGGTTAACTTCATGAGTTGGGCTTTGTTGCGGGACATGTGCTAAGGGGTTATCGATATCTATAACTTTGGATCACTATGGAATGCAGGGTATGGCAGACTAGAGACATCTTAGTTGGTTATGCACGAGTAGCTGATCCGGAGACGAGTAGGATGCTCCTACGTATTATCTACATGCATTCTCCTTGTGTCGTTGATGGCCACTGCTTTGGGCATTAGTTGTGTAGCTCTGCTTTCTTTTTCTTTAGAGACAGTATTTCGATGTTGTAATAATGGTTATGGATCATAAGCTGTATTCTGGATTTCCATTGCTATGATGATTATGGTTTAGTTTTCAGCTTATGCACTGTCTCGCCTGTTTTATGTCAAGTATGTTATTATTATATTTTACTCCATGCGCCGTGAGACATTCTACATGTTCCTTGTTAGTTCAAATTCCTTTCTTTTTCTTTCTTTGGCGACCGTCCCGTGCTGGTTGGGCGTTGGCACAACGCCCTTTCATTGGAAATGTCAGCTAGTGCGGGGCGGGCCGTCACAGTGAGACTTTTATAGCATATGGAAATTATGATCCATATTGGGCTCAAGTTGCCTCACGTGCTTACGTATTTCCGATTATATACGAGGTTTGAATTCCGACTATATTGGCCTGCTTATCTCTTTTGGTAAAGTTTCATTGCCATCAGCTATCTTTGAGCCTACGTTATATCATTATACACAACCTACCACACTGCAGTCAAGGTATATGCTTCGTAGGCTGAGGTAATTGAGTATCCACTACAGTTCCTACATATAAAGATTCATCATGTAACCTCTGTTGTTTTGTATCATTCGCATCAGGAACATATGAATTGAAATTTTCACATAATTTAGTAATTTTTGCTATTTATATATATATATATATATTATATATAGTTTTTCTTTTTACATCATATTTTCTCAGTATATGGATCATGGCGGATGGTTAATTGCTGCATTTAAGCATAAGACACTTGAATACAGTTAGTTCATGTATTAGACTATTAAAACTTTAAAAGTGGACATAGTATGAAGCACAGGTGTATGAGTATCAGACTCAGATTCAGTAGCTTCAGCAATGTAACAACCCGGGTTTTATATTCGAATAATTAATTAATTAAAATATTTAAAACGATTCATTTTTCGACTTGTTACTACCAGATTTCGATGTTGAAACCGCATAGAGGTGAAGGGGCATCAGAAGGACACCAGAATCAGAATGGAAGAAAGAAAAGCCTAAAGCCGATCCCGAAAGCCAAGGAAGGGAAGATATTTGATATACACGCTATTGATACCAACTAAGGAGGCAAAATCTTGGTACCGATATAGGGAAGATAACGTGAGGGCGACATCGAAACCAACTTAAAAGCAAATTACAACTCAAGGTAATGTCAATGATGACACTGAAAGCAATCAACCTAATATCACTTCTGAAGGCATACAGTCCAACACCGAAACTAAGAGCTGTAAAAGGGAAAGTATGAGACCATGGTTGGTTAGAACAAAGGGCTATTGATACCAATACACTTGGTATCAATACCGTTACTAGGGAGCAGCTTCGAAGTCATCGGAAGGAATTCCGAAACCATGATTATCGCAAGGCCGATACCAGAATCAAAGTTTATTGTAGTAAGCCAAAAAATATTAGATAGAAGGTTAATCCACACTAGCACGCTTAGTGTCGATACCGATAACAAATAAGGAATAAAGACAAAACTTGAAAAGCCACTAAAGCAGGGTAGAGCTCAGAACAGTTGCTATCGGAACAAAGGCTTGTTGTCGAAACAGAAAGCAATTTGAGGAGCTATCCATACCAATTTTCTTGGTATCGATACATTGTATGGAGGCGACACTAGTTTCATAAGAAAAACAGAGCCAATAACAACACTCAGAGTTGAAAGAAAGCCAAAAACCAGAAACCAACACCAAGAGCCACTCATACGGGACGACACAACACAATGCCATTACTGAAGCCGAAAGCACTCTAAAAAGGGCTTCCACTGACCACAACTGAAAGAGGGCCAATTTGCCTATAAATAAGACCTCAGGGGCCACGTTTTGGGAGACTTTCCTACATTCCACAATATTGTATTCATTTCTTAGAGAGTAAACCCTAGTTTGTAAATCGATTTGGGGATTTACTTAGAAACCCCTATGTGCTCAACAAAGTGATCAATAAAGAAAGAAACAACATTTTTTATGAATTTCATGCATTTCCTCATTGCTTATGTCATCTGTTTTCCTATTGCCATCCTATGACAAAGCTTCATACATAAGCCTAATTATCGAAATACCCTTCCTTAATCCATTTAGCTTCCTAACTTGCATTGCGCTTAGGGAATCCTTATCCTAAGGTAATTATTGGTCCTCAAGTCTCGTAAGCGTGATACTCACCTTTTGAAGGAAGAGTAACTAATCTTGGGGTTAAGACCTTGATATCTAGGAAATGGTGAACTAACTCAAGCTTGTGAGAAATAAATAACCCCTTAATCTCCCTAGATCCACATACTTACCACTAATTCGCATGTTGATGAAAAATATCATTAACATTTTGGTGCTAGAAGGAAGGCTTGAACCTCCGCTCCTTTGGATAACTTACAACACCCCTGGCTGTTACGTCCCGGATTGGACTAAGCTTTGAAGAAGCATGATCACAGATAAAGGGTTACTATAAGTATCTTCTGAATCTAAAAAAAAATACGTCAAGCATCAGTGATCCAGAATTATTAAAAGGAAAAGGTTAAGATAGGAACCCTTATGAATCAAGAACGAGGATAAGGAGGTAGAACCTTATGATCCGGACCGTTGGAGCATTAACCCTTTCCATATTGAACCAACCCTGATATTTTCTCTAACTAACTCTACATCAAAGGAATACAACCTATTCGCTTACATAAAGGAATCCATCCATGCACAGGCTAGAGGTACTATATACAAGAAAAGAATAGTGGAGGATTTCAATCACCTTACTTCAAGATGGTCTAAGAAGGTTGCACCCCAGTCTCAAGACATAGTAAAAGGAAAGCTTGAAGATGAACAGAAACCGATAAATTTAGTAACAGAAGAGTTAAGGTCCACGTCAAAAAGGAGTCTTCGCTCACTTGAAAGAAGCCAATCATGCACAAGCTAAGGGAACTATATTTGAGCAAAGAGTATCAGAGAAGTTCAATCACTTAACGCTAGGATGGACTAAGAAGTAGGGGTAAGCAATATTCGGTTCAAACCGAATTAACCGACCAAACCGATTCATTTCGGTCGGTTCGGTTCGGTTTTAAAACTAAATCGGTTTGAATTCGGTTTGTAAAATAATTTTTTTGGTTATCGGTTTAACCGAACTTTTAATTAATTATCTAATTTTACGGTATTGTAGTACTTTAAAAAATTAGTTTAGTTATATAATACAAATGCATTTGCTGCAAATAGATCAAATCTTGTCATAAACTTAAATTTTACTATATAAAATTTCTCTAAGCATGAATTTATGTTTTACTTTGAGTGAATTCATTAATTGAAAAGTAATACATCCTTCAAGTTCAGTTAAATCGGTTACCGACCGAATTAACCGAAATTATTTCGGTTCGGTTTGGAAAATTTTCGGTTTTAATTCAGTTTGAGTTTTTTTACGTCCAAACCAACCGAACCGACCGAACGCTCACCCCAACTAAGAAGGTCACACCTCAATCTCACAACATTGAAAAAAAGAAAGCTTGAAGATAAAGAGGAATCAATAAAATTAAGTAACAAGAGGGTTTTTCGAATCAAGAATACCAGAGGAATGCAAGCTTACTACATCAATTGAGATTATATACTTTCAAACCAAGCATGAGCTCAACTTTTTGCCATCACAAAGAAGAAACCCAAGAACGAAGTTAAACTGGGAGGACCTTATTGCTACTATCATATTATGAATGGGCACGAAACCAATCACGCCGAGTCCACACTGTTTTCAATCAAGTCCAATCATATAGATACGTAAAGAAGAGTTAATCAACTACATCAAACGATTCTTTGAAGAAAGAATGTATACATGGTTAGGAGTACGAGCTCCTTGATTTTTTGGAACCACCTGAAACGGGTGAAGCTACCTATGATGGTAGAAAACCCTTGTCACCGCCAAGATGGCCAGGGCAAGGCAACCCCGGGAGGGAGGGGTGGTGTGCATGCCTTTATCCGCGTCCAAATCAGAAAGGGCCGGTTTAAAGCATCAAAAGTGTAAGCCTCCGCCCCCATAATGGAGAAGCTAAAACTCTTATTTCCCATAACGATGGCCTGGATTACGCACCCCTTGGAAGGGGTGAGTGTACGAGTTTATCCGCGTCCAAATCAGACAGGGCCAGGGTAAAGCATCGAAAACATTTATCCGCGCCTACGATGGTCAGGTTAAGACACACCTTGGTGGGGGGTGATGTGTAAGCCTCTACCACCACCTACGATGGCCATGCTAGAGCATCAAAAGAGTAAGCCTTTAACCGTGCCTACGATGGCCAGGTTAAAGCATCTAAGCCCTTATCACCGCCTACGATGGACATGGTAAGTAGGGGTAAGCAATATTCGGTTCAAACCGAATTAACCGACCAAACCGATTCATTTCGGTCGGTTCGGTTTTAAAACTAAATCGGTTTGAATTCGGTTTGTAAAATAATTTTTTTGGATATCGGTTTAACCAAATTAACCGAACTTTTAATTAATTAACTAATTTTACGGTATTGTAGTACTTTAAAAAATTAGTTTAGTTATATAATACAAATGCATTTGTTGCAAATAGATCGAATCTTGTCATAAACTTAAATTTTACTATATAAAATTTCTCTAAGCATGAATTTTTGTTTTACTTCGAGTGAATTCATTAATTGAAAAGTAATACTTCCTTCAAGTTCAGTTAAATCGGTTACCGACCGAATTAACCGAAATTATTTCGGTTCGATTTGGAAAATTTTCGGTTTTAATTCGGTTTGAGTTTTTTTACATCCAAACCAACCGAATCGACCGAACGCTCACCCCTAATGGTAAGGCACCTCTTGGAGGGAGGTCTGGTAAGTCCTTGGACCCTGCTTGAGAATAAGCTATCCAAGTGCACCGGACACACAAGCCTAGAGAGTGGATAACAAAGCACGTACATTCTCTGCTTCGACAATCATAAGCCTAGAGAGTGGCTAACAAAGCAGGTACATCCTCTTCTTTGATAATCATAAGCCCATAGAGGGGCTAACAAAGCACATACATCATCTGCTTTGAAAACCCAAGGGGGGTAATAAAACTATAAATTGCCAGATTGGGATATCTAGTTTTATATCAAATACCTTAATCTGGGTTATGGTTCGGGACTTCTATTATTACCAGATGTGGGTATCTGATCTTCTTTATAATATTCGAATCTGGGTTTGGTTCGGGACTTCTATTATCTCCAAAAGTGGATTTTTGGACTTCTTTTATTAATATGCCGAAATCTAGGCTCCAAAGCTTCTATTATTACTAGAAGTGGATTTCTAGTCTCCTAATACAAATGCCTGAGCATGGGTTGCAAGGCTTCTGACTAAACTTCCAGAGGAGGAATTCTGAATTTCTACTTTAAATACCCTAATCTGAGTCTTAGGACTGGAACTCTCATTTTCAAAAGAAGGTTTACAAATCAATTCTCGAGTTCATAGCTTAGGTCTACTATCTAAAAGCCTTCAAATTAAGATCGTGATCTTCCATCTTGCTCAGGGAGATTTTCTTAACCTATAGGGACAAAGTTTCCGCTCATTATTCTAACAAGATATATGAAGCAGATAATAACATTATTCTATTACGAGGGGAAAGCAGAAGGACTTCTAAAATAAGGATGTTCTAAAACATAAGCAACCATTACATATCAGGTAGTGTTTGCACAATTTATGAATTTATTTACATAGCTATTCCATTAATTATCATTACAAAAAGAGCTAAGCATTGGTGTTACAAGTATACCAAGTATCCTACACCTCCTCGTCATCGGGTAAAGGAGGATAATGGCATGACTAACCGCAATACATAAAAGCTCTTTAACTTTTGCTTCTTCTTTAAGATCTCACCAGGATCCTCTGTAGACTTGGTTTGGGATTTCAGAGCCTGTTGTAAGCTCTACAAATAACTTTCAAAGTCTTATTTTTTTTTTCTCTAAATCAAAGACACTCTTTCGTAGATCATGTTTCTCCTACTGTAATTGCCAAATTTTGGAGACATAATAGTTAATGCATCGAAATATTCTATTATCACGTTCTTTGTCATAAAAGTTTTTCATATTAGCTTTCACCCTTCTGCACCATCTAGAAATGACTGATTCGTCTAACCCGCGAGGGGGATTTTTTCAAGTGAGAATATTTTTCAGTGACTAAGGCTTTGAGCTCAGTCTTACCTTTGGAAAGCTTGGGAGAAACTATGGTAGGAATATTCCTGAAAATAAATTCCCAAACTTTGCAACTTGCTTTTTCATTATCCAGCTCAATTTCTATGTATGCAATCCACAGCTGCAATCCACTTAAATCCTCATCAAAATTGATAGAAGGATTGGTCTTTATGTGTCTCTTTAATCCAAGGATAATTTTATCCTTTTACTCAATTGACCATTCGTTTATTCAAATGCTTAATGATTAAATTCTGAAGTAAAATCGTTCTCTCTTGAGTTGCAGAAGACATCTCTTTTGGAAATCCCTCTGCGTCGTAACTTGTATTGGTCCCTCCCTGGTTTGAGAGGATGAGACCTTAAATTGGTCTCCTTATTTTGCAAAATAAAGTACAATAAGTTCTATTCCTAGAAAAGAGTAGCACTGATAAACTATGCTTTTCACCATATGTGAAAGTCTATTGCATAAGTTCTTACATTCGACCAAACAAGCTTAAACTATTTTGGTAACGCACACATTAAAGGTTACATACTTTGGTTCTATTTGTCAAGACACCTATTGTTTATGTTATATATCAACTCGGCATGACGAATCCTAAGTCTTTTTAAAATTACTTCTCGATCATCACTCAGGAAATCAAAAGGGAGATGAGGGTATTTCATGTAAGTACAGTTAAGGTCTTATAAAAACAATCTCTTCCATATAATGATTTTGGTGGATGCTCCCCTCTTAATTTAGAAAATGAGTGTAAAGCATCCTTTGGCATAACATCTTTGTGGAATATAAGATTCTATCACAAGATGAAATAAGATCACAAATATAAGAAGATATTGTCATAAGCATACATCCACAAGCATATAGTTTTACAAGTATTCCTATTGTTCATATATTATCAATCTTTTAAACAATTCAGCAGTAAACCTATTTTTGTTATATTTAAGCTTCTCCGGGGGTAAGTCTCTGGGAATTGAAAGAACCTTGGGTAGGTTCCAACAAGCCCCAGGATGGAGGTCAGTCCAGCGTTCATCCAAGCAATGTCTATGAAGGCGTCGAAGTAGACCACTACTATTCTTTCCTAAAAAGGAGAAGTCTGCTATTTCAAAATGATTGTAAACTTTATATAAAAAATCCACTAAAATGTCCCGGTCCTTTATTAACATCCAATATAGAGTTATCAACTCCTTCTTTTCCTTAAGAATTGTCTCTCTTTGGACTCGAGCTGCTTTCAGCCTTGGGACAACTTCATGTTCATTATAAAACATAAGCTTATAAGCACTCTTCTCAAGATCATGATACTTTCAAGATAGGGTGTTATAGTCTTTCAATATTTCTCCTGCTCTGTATGAGATCGAGTTATTTCTCTCTGTTTCTTATCAAACTCTGCTTAGATGTGAGATAATGTTATTCTTGGTCTATATATAATGATAGGTGTTTACCCACCAAAAACCATGCACATGTTGGTGGATTAAAACTGAAACAAAGCAATGGTTTGATCGCGCATCTCTTAAGGTCGAGCATTAGAGATGTCGAGCACCAGATGGCTCGATCACACTTGGTCAAACACGAGCCAGATCGTGCAACACTATGGTCGGTTGAACATATGAGTTAGTCAAGCGTCAAATGGTATGAGCACAAGAGGGTTGTGCAAGACTATGCTCAGTCGCACATTGTTCTTGTCAGTCACACGTTTGGTCTGGTCGGATGCACATCTGGTCAGACAACTGGCAATAGCTGGCAACAGCTAGCAGCAAATGGTAGTGGCATTTTCGTAATTACTATGTGAACAAACGAAAACCTGCATATATGAGTTTCAACTCACCACTTCATTTGAACTTCTCCTATAAATACCCCATGGCTTCCATATTTTTGGGAATCGATTCCTAGCTCCACGAAGTGCTGCTCCGTTGTTTTCTCCATTGCCCTAAGCCATTCTAACTTCATTAACCTTTCTCCAAGCAAGTTTTACCATTAAATCATCCATGGAACCCTCCAAAGACACTCAAATGTTCGGTTGATGGAGCCGGTGTAACGAGGAGCGAGCTAAAGGAAGATGTCGCAGGCCTAACACAACAAATGGATATCTCAAATAAAGCCATGACGACAAAGTTAGAAGATCTTTTTGCTCTAAAGGCCATCATGACAAAAGTGAATGCTAAAGTCACTCGTACAGAGAATGCTGGCTCTTCCTCCTCGAGTCTAAGCCATGAACAATCCAATTGAGAAGTCACCGATCCAAACGATGCTAGTTGTGGAGAAGCTAAACCACCCGCTCGAGACCATCCTGTAAGGGCTACTTCTTGAATAATAATTGTACTCATATTTGTACTCTACCAACTCATATTTTTAACAAACTGAATCCCTGTTGTTGCATGCCTACCAACTCATATTTGTACTCTACTCCTTCAATTTAGTCTGTGATGTGAGACTATTTTATTCAAGCCGCCATTCCTACCTTAACAACATGCTATGTAATCCTAAAAGGCTATATGTGGATTTTCAATAATCAAAACGTTACTGTTTTTTCCGCACCAAATTATTGTTATAGATGCAGTAGTGTAGCCGCTATACTTGACTTGGTTGAGAATATGAACAAAAAAATTTGCAACTACGAACGCGCACCCCAAGATTCCAGAATCGTGTCTATTAAAAAGTGATTTATGGTAACATGCATATCTGATAGTGCAGTACTTCTATAACCCTCTGATTTTTCAACATGCATTCTTGTTTCTCTCTCTTCCCGCTAACACTCTCTCCCCGCTAATGTATTAAATTACAAATGGGCGACCCAAATTTGGGTGCTACCAAATAGAGATGTCCTGGAGTGTGCCTATCTTTATTTATAGTTGACTTGAAAGCACAAACTTTTGGTTCAAACGTAAACTTTCCAAAATACCCCTACATATAATAACCTTCTGAATATAAGGCTGCTATATCATATTATCTCCTTAATAAACTAGGAGATAAAACGTCCGAACAATTACTTTAGATGTATTAAAAACAATATATTATTCCACTTATCCAAAGTAGAATTGTTCAAACGTAAGACCTTTCTAACCGAATCAACCAATATCTTGAATAACAATTGCAAAATAGTAGTGCCTTGTTTTTTTGATATCTACATACAATGGCGTAAGCGCTCTTATTATGTCGTTTAATAGTAGGATCTACCAAGTAAACTTTTTTACAAATTCAAATCACTTGTCTACAAATATTACCAAATCTAAATATCACTTAAAATTAGATTCTAACAAATAAGATTTGTTCTTTTCTAGTTAGTAAGGAAAATAGAAAGCGCTTTTTAAAATTTATTTAAATCACTAAAAATTAGGACTTATAAACCACAATTTTTTTACAAGTTCAAATGACTCAAAGTAAAAATTCAAATGATCTTAAATTATTTTCTTTTGAATTGCAACATATGCAATTTGTATAGCAACAATTCTTGCAAAAAGTGTGTGTCTTAATCATGCTGGAAACGCATACCGTGACGCTCGAATATATAATGTCAAATAGTAAGAGGTTTATCTAAATAATTTAATTGATAATTAGAAGATTATTGCTAGTATAACCGCATAACGGTTGGAAAACTGACCGTTAAGGTGTTTTATATAAAATATACATTTATTTGTTAAAACTAGTTTCAAATAAGATTTTATTTAAAAAATATTGTAGGGTAGTTTAAGAGAGTATAAGTAATTAAAAAAATGTGAATTTAATCAAAGTAAATTTTACATGTAAACCAACTTAAGATTAAGAATATACTATTAATGTATTGATCTGAATTAGTTATATATATATATATATACATATACATATATATATACATATATACATATACATATACATATACATATATACATATATATATATATATATATATATATATATATATATATATACATATACATATACATATATATATATATGTATGTTCTTATTATATATCTAGGAGAATCAACGTAATCTTAATGTTTCATTATTTTGCAACTTTAAACTATTAATGTAATCTTAATGTTTCGTTATTAAGCAAGGTAAAGATGACTCGGTCCCTTTGCCTTTTCCTGGATAGTCATCATACCATTTCCAAAAATGGGTAGCCACTGTTCTTCCTTTTTTATTGTGGACATGTACATGATTCATGAAAATAGAATTGTGATATATCCAAATTATGTTTGGCAAGTAAGCAAAAGCACTTTTGACTGAAATGATTTGTTGTACATTTTTGGTGAATTGAAAAAAGGCCTGGACGTTAAAATAGCTTTTGAATATGTTTTAAAAATCTGAGCATGTTTTAGTAATGTATATGAACCAAGTTACGTAATGTATATGAATCTCATATACTACACCATATAATATTTTGAAACGAATATTTAGAACTGTACCGATTGATAAAAATCTAACTGATTAAGGTATGTATTTAGCATAATTATTGTTGCTGGTTATTATGATAATTTGAAACTCAATTTCTAAAGAGCAAGAAAGTAAGCATGAGACATTTTAAAATATAGTGTAATTCCATAAGAGATGCCACTGCGGAGAAGAAACATTGGCACCAATTATTTGATAAGAATATTCAATACCTATAGCATGGATATTATTTGCAAACAATCAATTAATACTGCAGTAGATCAGTTTAATGATGTCCTTGAAATCTTATTGATTTTATTGATTTTTCTCTGAACATATAGCTGAAAACTTAATTCATCACCATAAGTTCAATATATCGGCATTCAAAATTCAGCTAAAGGAGTTGATTATTCTATGCAGCTAACAACTCTTTTGTCTGCAAAAATTTAATCTACATTACACCGTACAAATAATAGAAATTAGGTTATAAGCTGAAATCTTATTTTCAAATTAAATTGTACTATCAAATAAGATGACAGTGTACAAATGCAATAATTTTGATTGAGGTTATCCTATTAGTGTATTGCGCAACTCTAATTGTTAACTTTCCTTTTATGTCTCATTCCCTATTGTTCTTGTAGACATAATATTGGTGTAGCGGTGATTAATGGCCAAGCAGCATCATATCAAGTAATATGTAATAATTTCGATAAGCTTAAATGTTATTGATAAGAAACATGGTATGTATATTGATACTTCTGTTCACACATTTCATGCAACTCTGAGCAATCCTGAAGAAGGCATGGACCATTTATATTCACATTGTTTGGCATTGCATGAAAGAACTATCAACTATTACACAAAACGAATATATAACATCCATTAAAGCTTAAACATAACTATAGTTAAATTTGAAGCTAGTAAGATTAATCTATCATGGTTGAGTAACAAAAATTTGAAGCTAATAAGATTACTCTGCCATGGTTGAGTAACATGTTCACCCAGTAGCCATAGTTGAAAAGCATTGAGATTGCATAAATGTGCTTTAGGAATAATAATAAAATCCATTTTGGGATATTTAATTTTAATAGAATATCATATAGGAGGAGAATACAATTCTACCAACAGTAAACCATAAGTTGGAGACTGATACATAGAATAACATAATATTCATAGAGAAACTTGCTTTCATCATAATCTGAGTCTTTTCAATCAAGATGGTTGATCCTATTTTGTTGAAATTCAATTTGTCATTAAAGTCGATTGCATTTTCTTTTAGCTTGTATAGTCTCACGCTCCAACTCCTTGAGCGTCTGTTTTAACTGCAATTCAGATTCCTTGAGCTCTTCACATCTCGCTTAAAGCAGAAATGAGCCTTTCAATTGCTTACAAAATGCATACTTGGATGAAAAATTGCCTGGACTTTCGTAGGTGTCCCATATGTATTATACCAATGTTGGCAGCATCACCAGCAAGCCTAAATTTCATATGCCTATACATTATCATATACGGATGTTTGGCTTGTGATTTGATTTCTCTAAGTACATGATTTATTCAAGAAACATATAGATTATATAGCATTGCAATCACTAATAAATATAGACCTGCAAGCAAATACATACAGCTAAAAAATGTGCTTTTGGACATACATTCAAAGTGGCTGAGAAAACTGAAGAAATAAAGTGAGTACCAGAGCAAACAGAACAGGGAAATACTTCTAAACTTTAACAAACAGACAATGACGCACGTATACAATAGTAAAGAACATCAAGCCAAAGCCAAAAAAAGTCCCCATTAATTTCTCTTGATAGTGCTGTTTCAATTCCACCAATATGTAATTTGATCATTAACTATGCTAAACATGGATAGTTTGAATATGAAAAATTAAAAAGACCTAAATCCTCCTACTAAGTAAATTAAAGTAAAGATTTTAGCTTAGGAATTAACCTCACTTTACTAGCTAATTAGGTTCTCTAAGACAAACAGATGTTACTATAAGCAAAAATTAAACAGTCAACAAAAGATTGTTCTGATATAATAGGACTTAGGAAAACAAAATAGGATTTTTCTTATTTAAATAAATTAAAATAGGAAAACTAAATAATTGAATTATTGTTATGCAAAACTTCATTCCAATCAAATTTCTTTTATTGATTATAAATTATTGCATTGAAAAGGTTATTTTTCAAGAATTTGTACCAACTGATATGCTCCCAAGATGTGGTGAGTGATGCAAATGTTGGCAAAATTGACTAATCAGAATAGCTTTTGGAATCCGGTAAGTAGATTTCCAGCTGTTTTATCTGCAAAAGCAAGAGGAACAATTACGATGACAACATCAGCTGTGAATACAAATCCATTATCCACATTGACAACAACTTTATTGATGTGGTGAACTATTTTGGGACCTTAATAATTTCAAAAGGGAAATCGTTAGGCTATACAATCAGTACATAAAGGAAAAATGATACCAACATTCAGTAGCTTTGAAGTTTGTCCTAAATCTGCTACTTAGATTTTTCATATGTACACATATCATGATATTATTTGTATATACATCAACTATGGTACCATTAATACTGGATTTCATATATGATGTGCACAAAAAGCAAACTGAAAGAACAAATAGTTTCGTTGTTAAAGAAAACCTGTTGTTCAAATGGATATCAAGATCTGCTGCAAGGGATTCGATTACTGGATGATACCCCTGCAACATATATAAGTCCATGACCATCAGTTAAAACATCTTCCTGATCTCAATGTTTAAGAGATATTTTGTTAACATCAGCAGCAAACCATGCTTCTGTTCTGCATATATACCACCGCAACACTTTATGAGCACGCTTCTTTCTCTTGAGTCCATATGTAAATTGCGTTTAAATTGTTAGAAAATTTATTGATTATTTGAGCAATAAAAGAACTGCGTCAATAAATATATGATTACAAACCGCTATTATTATTACTGCATTAAAATTGGTTATTCTAACCCAAGAAAAAAAACAAAACAAAAAATAAAGACCTAACAAAATATTAACTTTAATTTACTAGAAACTGTTGGGAAACAATGGCTGAATCGCGGACTAGGTCGCTCTCTTGAAGACGATTCGACGATCTGGTCGGTGGTGCAAAACTAGTTCGTACTTCCGCCGCCGCCTCTAAGATAAAACAGCCTATCTAAAATTAATAACTGGTTTGCTTTGCACAACAAATCAATGTAGATTCGCACTTTCGAAATTAATAACTGCTCGAAAAATTCTGTAAGAATATTTTAATGGCGGAGGAGAGAAATAATATTTTTTTTGTAGTAATCTCGTCTACAACTGAAGATAATATATAGACGGAGATTAGGGTTAATCGGAAATACTGGGCAGAGAAAGAAAAATAGGATCTGCTGAAAATACTGGGTCAAGAGTTTACCGCTTCATAAATAAAGTCGGCTCAGAAATATTTTCTGTATTAAAAAATAGTTCGAAAAACGCATTGTTTTCTGGACCAAAAATATAAGTGTCTACACCACAAGGCCAAGGCCCAAGCCCGAACCAAACCGGGTCGGGTCGAGTCGGTCGCGCACGTGTGTGTGGTGGTCATGATGCATGGTCTCCCTCCTCACAACAAAACATGCATTGGGAGCCCAAGGCTCCAACAAGATTTCTTAGAAATAAATATAAATACTTGCCTCTTCCATATAATCCCATGATGTTGGACTATTCACATAAGGGAGCCATTCATACACTTATCTCAATATTTTAATAATTCACATAAAATTTTCAACAATCCCCCACTTGAATTTTTAAAATATTATCGAGCAGTTTCTCAAAACATAAGACTATGCATAAACAAAGGTGTCATCTGACTTGAACCTTTGCGTAGTGAATAAGATTCAGTTTTTACTAGAGTGACACGTAGTCTTGAACTCTATTCCTGACATCAAACCACACACAATCTTTTCTATAGTGCAATCAAATAAGCCCGTGCGTTTATGGCCATGCACTATCCCAGTTTAGTGAACGCTCTAGAAGTTTTGCCCAAAACATCATAGGAAACGACCACATTTCCACATTCACAAAAGTGAGTCTATCAAGAGCACTTCTGAAGGTAGGTACTCCACTCCAAATAGAGTATAGATCTCATTAAGAGTTTTTATTAACTCATCCTCTAATCACTTCAGGAATACATGCTTCTTAATCTAAAATTTAGCATGTTCATCTACTATCACTACACAACTTGGTTTTTACCCATTGAACCTAGTTCTTGGGATCTTCAGTCATTTAGGTTGGGTTATCATTGTGCGTGATTCCACAATCACAGGGCAATAGTCCCATTCTTTTAGAATTATTAAGGACTTTCTTTCTGGACAGTCCTTTCGTCAAAGGTTCTGCCAAATTATCATTACCTTATATGTGATGTTCTCTAACAATACTGTGCATACGACTGTCATTTCTTACCGTTGTAATATCGGTTCTGTTTTTCTTTCAATAGTCGTCAATTTTTTTTCATCACTATATATGTGATGTTCTTTTACAGTATTGTGCTTACGACGTCGTTTTCTACCGTTGTTATAACGGTTCTGTACTTTTTGCAATAGCCGCGGAACTATCACAATCGATTACACCACTAGTGTCTATTTTTCCCATATAGGGATCTCAACTAATAGATTTCTTTAGTTCTCTGCTTCTTCACTAGCTATTGCTAGTGCTATTATCTCAGTCTCTGTAGTAGACTAAGTCAAAATAGTCTGTTTCTTGGATTTTCAAGAGACAGCTTCTCCAGCGATGTTAAATATATAGCTGCTAGTCGCTTTTAAATCAACAGATAAAGTATTACAGTCTGTATCAGAATATCCTTCAAGTACAGCTGGAAACTTTTCATAATATAATCCAAGGTTCATGGCTCGTTTAAGGTATCTTATGACTCTTTCAATAGCATGTCAATGCTCTATACTAGGTCTACTAGTTAACATGCATAATAATCCCACAACATAGGCAATGTCGGGTCTAATACAATCAGTGACATCCGAATACAGCCAATGATGCTCGCTTACTTTGACTGTCTTACACATTCACAAATGTTCTTAAATATCTTTGCACTGGGATCGTATGATGTACATGCAGATTTACAGTCAAAGTAATTGTCTTTCTTTAGAGACTTCTCAATATAATGAGATTGATCCAAAGAAAATCCCTTTTTCGGACCTAGTAATTTTAATATCAAGGATTACACTCGCCTCACCTAGATCTTTCATATCAAAACTGGCACTTAATAAGGATTTGACTGAGTTTATGTAACACCCCGTATGTTAAATAACTTGTTATAACATAAATCAGAGCAGAATTAAATTTAATATTATGAATCAGGGGAAACGGGCTGTGCCATTGCGTTCGTCTCGGAAAAATACGCGAAATAGAGTCCGAGTTTTCGTAAATCGGAGTCCGTATGACCAAGTTATGGCCCGTCAAAGTTTCACGAAAAATCAAAAACTGCTCATGTTTTGAGGCCCGGGATGAGTTTTGGGCTGTTTTTTTTTGGGCCCTAAATGGTTCCTACACTTGACTTCTTCTCCAAGACATGCTTTAAAGGCTAGGATTGGTTCTAGGATATATCCTATGGTCCTAAAACATCTAACTAATCTATATATACACCCTAATACCCCCCTTATCCTTACCAAAAATAGATCTAAGGCCATTATGCCACCACTTAGAAAATTGGAGAGCCTCCACTAAAAATCCTAAGAGGGTTTGCAAGCTAATCTACATCTTCTTCTACTTAATCATTGGGATTTGCTTCATTTAACTTGCTAATCTTGTTTTGGTGAGCTTCTATCCCCTTAATAATCAATTATTGAATTGATTATGATAAGATGTGATAAAGTATGGCTATGTTTGTGGATCCATATATTTATGCAAGCTTGATGTAGTGAATATTATGTGTTTTGCAAGTTATATGCCTTATGTCATGCAAGTTTCATAATATGTAATCATGATATTTTTATGCAAGTTGTTTCATGATGTTTATGATGCAAAACACTAAGTGAATATGGATCCATTATGCAAACATGTTATGCAAGTATGTGAGTACTTATGCAAGTCATGTATATGCTTATATGCATGTTTAACATCTTATGCAAGTATGTGAATGTTTATGCAAGTTATGTATATGTTGAAATGCAAGTTTAACATAATATGCAAGCCTATGCAAGTATGTGAATGTTTATGCAAGTTATGTATATGTTGAAATGCAAGTTTAACATAATATGCAAGCCTATGCAAGTATGTGAATGTTTATGCAAGTTATGTATATGTTGAAATGCAAGTTTAACATGATATGCAAGCTTATGCAAGTATATGAATGCTTATGCAAGTATGTGAGTGCTCATGCAAGTTAAGTATATGCTAAAATGCAAGTTCTACATGTTATGCAAATCACATGTATGATGATATGTAAGTTCATATGCAACATGTTATGCAAATCACATGTTTGATGATATGTAAGTTCATATGCAACATGTTATGTAAGACACATGTTTGATAATATGCAAGTTTGGGTTGAATATAGTTGGGTTAATACATGCTCATATATGCAAGTTGATATCCTCTTAACCCATGATAAAGTTATATGCTAAACCCATGTTATGTGTGGTAAATCTTCCCTTTATTATGTTATGTCATAATGACGATTTACGTGGGGAACGATGGGGTTAATTAATATGTTAATTAAAAGTATGTTGAAATGGGTATGATTAAGCATACCATAAAAAATTAATTAACATAAGTGGGAATTTACCTATTGAGTTAGGTCTACCCCATGGGAATTTACCTATTGAGTTAGGTCTACCCATGTTATGAATAAATTGATATTAATTAGGGATAATTAATATGGGGGTGATTAATTAGGTGTAATTAATCGACTAAGACACGAGGTTAGGCTCTGTTATGACGTAAGACTGCCCGGACCCTACCGGCTTAACCAGGCGGTCATAACAGCCAGTCTAATGTGAGAGGTCTTAGGCACAAATTAAATACGTGATTAAAGTAAAGACACGAGGTTAGACTCTGTTATGACGTAAGACTGCCCGGACCCTACCGGCTTAACCAGGCGGTCATAACAGCCAGTCTAATGTGGGAGGTCTTTATGGGGAATCACGGTCTTAATTAATTAAGAAACACTTAACCATATTAGCATGTAGTGGGACATGAGGGGTTAAGTGGGTGCCTTGGGTGGTATGAGGAATCTAGTGGGTTGCCTTGGGTGGCAATAGAAAATACGATTAGAATACTTAACCAAGTGAAACATGTAATTAAACATGATTAAAGGGTTAAGTGGGGAACACTAGATTAATAACAAGCTCTGGTGGGTAGCTTGTAGAGGGCCCATTACAACCAGTATCCCATATGTATCTTTGTAGCTCGGCCCAAGCCGAGGACGGGACACGCATACTGGGCTTGTCTATAAGTGGCCAAAACGGGGTTAGCGGTGGCAACGCAGGCCCATCGGGTTTCATATGCGTGTGTGGGCCCGGGACTGGGAGGTAAGACGTTGTTGCATCGTGTAGGTATAACCCGTGCACCGGTGTTGCTTTTGGGTTGCCACTTTGGGGAATGATACACCCCACTGTGGGCCCAGCACGGATACCTACGTTAGGGAGCCGATCGCTTAGGGTAGTGGGGTACACCTAGTAGAGATAGGGGCAGACGGCACCTATGTAGTCAACTAGGGTACAGGAAACTACTGGTTATATCTATCTTTGATATCCTTGGGTGGGATCAACCTTTGAGTAGGAGTGACTGGTGTGGTGCAGTTAGTAATTATCCTTGGGTGGGTAGATGCGTCTTTACGGTTATCTTAGTTCGTCCTGTGTTCGTGGGCAACTTAGTGTAGTCATTATCCCCAAAGATACCATACCGAGTTCATATCATACCCTAATTACTTTAATAATTGTATTATTAAGGAGATAAGGTTCACTCAGGCTTATGTCTGACCCCCGTTGTTTTTATCTTTTTCCTTCAGGTCCTCAGGTTGGGCCTAGTGCTAGTGGGCTTTGATCAGTTTGCTTTATCTATCTCTTGGAGCTTGGACCGTAGATGTAGAGCTCAGCTTATCTTATCTTTTCTGTTATGGCTATTTGTTATGAGTAGTGGGATTATGTACTTATTTTATTCAGGATGGATATTTTGTACTTGACTCTTGTTATGGTTTTATGATGTAACCAAACATGTTTTACTTTCCGCTGCTATGAGATGATGTTTTAAATTTTCAAGTATTACATTATATCTGTCTTGTTGTAATTTTACTGTTCTATACTCACTAAAAATACTCCACCGATGCTATGGCATTCCCTTAGTGAGTGACTATAGCGGGAGTGGGGTGTTACACGTGGTATCAGAGCTTAAGGTTACCAGAACAGATAAATTTTTTAAGAAAAACTATTTTCTAAGAATATTTTAGAAGAAAGTATTTTCAAAAACATGTCTTTTAAGAGTAAAGATTTTGAAAGAAAAGCATAATCCCAGATAGCCATATCTCTATCTTTCGAATTCTCCGTTTGAATCTTTCCTTTTTTCGTTTCAGCATGGCTGAAGATCTTAACTTTCCGGAGGGTGTAGCAATACCAGCATGGTATAGGAGATTGATGGAGGCTAGGGCCGCCGCTGCAGGGCTAGCTAATGTTCCTCCACCACCAGTTATACCCGATCTTCCTCCTCATCCTCCTCGTGTGGTTACTTTTGCTAAGACTTGTAAGGAATTCAAGACTATGGGAGGGAAACCTTTTCTAGGATCAGAGACTTTTGTGGAAGCTAGGGATTGGCTTAAGGAGGTGGAAGAGTTGATAGACATCTTTGAGATGGAAGAAGCAAAGAAAGTTAAGTTAGCTGCTTGGTTAATGAAGGGAGAGGCCTCGTTCTGGTGGGAGGTCACTAATGGAGAGCGCCTTGTTGATTCTTGGGCGGATTTCAGACAGAGGTTTGTGGCAAAGTTTCTCTCAAGGGCAGAAGAAAATCTGTATATGGAAAGGTTCTTGAACTTGAAGCAAGGGAACTTATCAGTGAAGGAGTATGTCAACAAGTTCAATCAGTTGGCAAGGTTTGGCATAGATATGGTGAATACCCCGGAGAAGAAAGCTTTGAGGTTCGTTAGGGGCTTGAACGAACCAATGCATGGATTGGCTATGACTCACATTCCTATGGGGGCTACCTTTGAGAAGCTAGTTGACATGGCACTTATGTATGAGGAAGAGAAGGGTCCCAATACTAGTAAAGCACCCGAGAAGAAAGGAGATCAGAAGAGACCTCAACAGCAACAGCAAAACAAGAATGGGAAAGGCAATGGTGGCAAGGGGAAGAAGAAGAAGTGCTTCAATTGTGGGACACCAGGCCACCTAAGCAAGGATTGTCGCAAGAAGAAGAAGACTGGCTGCTTCCACTGTGGCGAAGCAGGGCATCTGGTGAAGGACTGTCCTAAGAAGGGGCAGAGGACGGGATCTACCTCAGGAGGACAGGTGCAAGCTCTTATGGCACCGGGTCAGGCAAGGGGGCAAGTTCAGGCTCTCGCGGTTCCACCACTTCAGGAAAGAGGTAGAACTATTTCTGTTGAAAGTCTAGTTTATCTGTTAGATCATCCTGTCCGTACTTTGTTTGACTCTGGCGCATCTCATTCGTTTATCTCATCATCTTTAGTTGAGTCACTGCACTTAGACACCAGTCTAGTAGATGATCCCTTGGTTGTTTCAAACCCAATTGGAGGCTCCACTTATTTGTCCATGATGTGTTTGGGTTTGAAGATTTCTATACTTAGCGTTGAGTTTAGATGTGATGCTTTTGTTTTGGGCTTCACGGGCTATGGGTTGATTTTGGGCATGGACTGGTTATCCAGTAATGGTGCCGTTCTTGATTGTGAAAGGAGAGTTGTTAGGCTGATGACCCGCTTGGGTAACACTCTCGAGATCTCTTGTAATCCCATGGAGTCTGTTATGCTAAGTTATCTTGAATCGCTCGATGCTTCGGTCGAGAGTCTGCAATCTGTCAGAGTGGTCCGGGAATATCCGGATGTGTTTGAGGAGGTGAAGGGCTTACCTCCAAAGCGGGAGATTGACTTCCGAATCTATCTTGTGGACAATGCTAAACCAGTATCTTTGCCAGTGCGCCACATGGCTCCTCGTGAAAGGAGGGAACTCAATAAGCAAGTAGGGGAGTTGCTTGAGAAGGGGTTCATAAGACGAAGTATATCGGAGTGGGGTGCTCCGGTGGTTTTTGCTACAAAGGCAGATGGGTCCCTCAGACTTTGTGTTGACTATAGAGAACTCAACAAGCTCACAAAGAAGAATAAACACCCATTGCCGAGGATTGATGATCTCTTCGATCAGTTAGTTGGCGCTTCAGTGTTTTCGCAGTTGGACTTAGCCACGGGGTTTCATCAGTTGAGAGTGGCTGAGGATAGTGTAGAGAAGACTGCCTTCAGGACTCCGGATGGTTTTTATGAGTGGCTTGTGATGCCATTTGGTTTGACGAACGCCCCTGCATATTTCGTTGATCTGATGAGTAGGGTGTTCAGGGAGTATCTTAACAAGTTCGTGGTGGTCTTTGTGGATGACATCTTGGTCTTCTCCAAGAGTGAGGAAGAGCATGCCCTACATCTTAGGGAAGTGTTGGAGACTCTTCGAGCGCATAGCCTGAAGGCTAAGTTTTCTAAATGTCACTTTTGGAGGAAGGAAGTGCGATTCTTAGGGCACGTGGTCTCTAAGGAAGGGATAGCTGTGGATCCTGCAAAGGTAGTATCTATCCAAGATTGGAAGGCTCCGAAGAATGCTACCGAGGTGAGGAGTTTCTTGGGGTTGGCTGGCTACTATAGGAAGTTTATCAAGGACTTCGCGAAGATATCAGCCCCATTAACTCGCTTGACAAAGAAGAATCAGGTTTTCACATGGGATGTGGATTGTGAGGATGCATTCCGACGGTTAAAGAGAGCTTTAACCACTGCTCCAGTTTTAGTGCTGCCAGATGGGAGTAAGCCGTTCGTTGTTTATACTGATGCTTGTGGGACAGGACTAGGCGCAGTCTTGATGCAAGAGGGAAGGGTAATAGCCTATGGTGGGAGGCAGTTGAGGGCGCATGAGGAAAATTACCCTGTCCATGACCTAGAGTTGGCCGCTATCGTTTTTGCGCTCAAGATCTGGCGCCATTATCTTCTTGGTGAGAGATTTGAGTTGTTCACCGATCACAAATCTTTGAAGTACTTGTTTTCTCAGAAGGATTTGAACTTGAGACAGCAAAGGTGGATGGAGTTCTTAGCATCCTATGATTTCGAGATAGCATATACCCCTGGCAAGGGTAACGTGGTGACAGATGCCTTAAGCAGAAAAAGGTTGTCCTTGAGTCCGTTGTTTGTGGAACGGAGAAGCTTGGAGTTTATCTCGATGTTTGACTTCAGACCTTCTGTTGACTTGGTACCCGGTTTGCTAGCATCCTTAGAGGTTAGACCTACTCTTTTGGGACGAGTTGGCGAGGCACAGCGAGACGACCCACAGTTGGTTGAGTTGGTAGAGAAGCTCATAAGGGGGGAGTCGTCCAGCCATTTGAATAGGTACACCCTAGATGATAGGGGGTGGTTGCGTAGAGACGGTAGACTTTGTGTACCGCAAGATGAAGACTTGAGGAAGGCTATACTTGATGATGCACATCGTTCGAGGATGACCATACATCCCGGTGGGGATAAGATGTACCAAGACATGAGGCGAGTTTTCTTTTGGGCCGGTATGAAGAAAGATGTGGCCGAGTATGTTGCTAGATGCTTGGTGTGCCAACAAGTAAAAACAGAGCAAAAGAAGCCAGGTGGGTTGCTTCATCCTTTGGAAGTTCCGATATGGAAGTGGGATAGTGTCTCGATGGACTTCGTTGATGGTTTACCGAGATCGAGGAAGGGCAATACAGGAATTTGGGTCGTGGTTGATAGACTTACTAAGAGCGCCCATTTCATACCCGTAAAGAGTAAGAGGACTGCTCCATCGCTTGCTTCAGTCTATGTTCGAGAGATAGTTCGATTGCATGGGGTACCTTCCAGCATAGTGAGTGATCGAGATCCTATCTTCACTAGTGAGTTTTGGAAGAGTTTACAGGAGGCGGTGGGGACTCAGTTGTGTTTGAGCACCGCATATCATCCTCAGACAGACGGCCAGACCGAGAGGGTGAACCGTGTTTTGGAAGACCTTTTGAGGCTTTGTATCTTGGATTTTGGAGGTACATGGGAAGAGCATCTTCCTTTGGTGGAGTTTGCATATAACAACAGCTTCCAGTCTAGTATTGGCATGGCACCTTTTGAAGCTCTTTATGGAAGGCCTTGTCGATCACCTACATGTTGGTGGGAATCTACGGATAAGATCTTGCTAGGGCCCGATATGGTTAGAGAGACTTCAGAGAAGGTTGATTTGATTCGAAGAAGGATGAAAGCAGCGCAAGACAGACAGAAATCTTATGCAGATAAGAGGAGGACTGATCTTGAGTTTGAAGTTGGGGACATGGTTTTTGTCAAAGTGTCTCCATTACGGAATGTTGTTCGCTTTGGATCCGCTGGGAAGTTAGCACCGAGGTTTGTAGGACCGTTTCCTGTCAAGGAAAGAATTGGACGGATGGCATATAGGGTGGAGTTGCCAGACAGACTTAGTGGTATACATGATGTTTTCCATGTGTCACATTTGAGGAAGTGCCTACATGAGACCGCAGAGGTGGTAGAGCCGAGCTTGCTTAGAGAAGTGGAAGTAGAGCGTGATGCGACGATTCGACGAGCTCCTACTCGCATCCTTGGGTCAGAGATTAAGAAGTTGAGAAACAGAGAGGTTCAGCTAGTCAAAGTGCAATGGGGAGATGACGAGAGCAATGCTACTTGGGAGACGGAAGCGAAGATGCGTTCTTTGTACCCTTTTCTTTTCGAGAGTATGTTCTTTAACTTCTCCTTTATTGCCTATCTTGTACTTATCTTGTCCTTAGTATGTCCTCTCGTTAGCACCTTTGACCTTTTAGATAGGGTAAACCTATGGTTGAAACATGTGTTTGAGACATGTTATGATTGATGGATGCAAGTGGATGCAAGTGTTTGCTAGTGGTTGCTCGTGGATGCATATACACACACTTTAGGCACTAGATCGGCTCAATCACTTCATATTGCATATTGCATATAAATGTGTGTAGGTAGCTATATTAATGGATGTATGATGGTTGTGCTATCATATGGATGATGCATTTATTCGGTGAATGATTGTGCACGCATGTAGAAATAGTATGTGTCGATAGGGTTCTTTCGCATACATATTGGATGCATGGCACTATCATGGTTTGCATTAAGGAGGTCAACTGAATCAGTAGACCGCCTGATTTTGCATTAGATAGGGAACATATACACACACTTTTTGCATATGTTCATACAACATTAGAAACTTTAAGGACAA
Organism: Allium sativum; assembly: GCA_030737875.1. Classification (NCBI taxonomy): domain Eukaryota; kingdom Viridiplantae; phylum Streptophyta; class Magnoliopsida; order Asparagales; family Amaryllidaceae; genus Allium; species Allium sativum. The sequence goes on from CM060918.1 coordinate 674,303,509, forward strand.
TGGATGCCAGTGTTTGATGGTTGAGTAGATGGTTGTTTGGTTGGTAGGATACGTTCTTCTTGACTTAGAGATTTCGGGGACGAAATCCTTTAAGTAGGGGAGAATGTAACACCCCGTATGTTAAATAACTTGTTATAACATAAATCAGAGCAGAATTAAATTTAATATTATGAATCAGGGGAAACGGGCTATGCCATTGCGTTCGTCTCGGAAAAATACGCGAAATAGAGTCCGAGTTTTCGTAAATCGGAGTCCGTATGACCAAGTTATGGCCCGTCAAAGTTTCACGAAAAATCAAAAACTGCTCACGTTTTGAGGCCCGGGATGAGTTTTGGGCTGTTTTTTTTGGGCCCTAAATGGTTCCTACACTTGACTTCTTCTCCAAGACATGCTTTAAAGGCTAGGATTGGTTCTAGGATATATCCTATGGTCCTAAAACATCTAACTAATCTATATATACACCCTAATACCCCCCTTATCCTTACCAAAAATAGATCTAAGGCCATTATGCCACCACTTAGAAAATTGGAGAGCCTCCACTAAAAATCCTAAGAGGGTTTGCAAGCTAATCTACATCTTCTTCTACTTAATCATTGGGATTTGCTTCATTTAACTTGCTAATCTTGTTTTGGTGAGCTTCTATCCCCTTAATAATCAATTATTGAATTGATTATGATAAGATGTGATAAAGTATGGCTATGTTTGTGGATCCATATATTTATGCAAGCTTGATGTAGTGAATATTATGTGTTTTGCAAGTTGTATGCCTTATGTCATGCAAGTTTCATAATATGTAATCATGATATTTTTATGCAAGTTGTTTCATGATGTTTATGATGCAAAACACTAAGTGAATATGGATCCATTATGCAAACATGTTATGCAAGTATGTGAGTACTTATGCAAGTCATGTATATGCTTATATGCATGTTTAACATCTTATGCAAGTATGTGAATGTTTATGCAAGTTATGTATATGTTGAAATGCAAGTTTAACATAATATGCAAGCCTATGCAAGTATGTGAATGTTTATGCAAGTTATGTATATGTTGAAATGCAAGTTTAACATAATATGCAAGCCTATGCAAGTATGTGAATGTTTATGCAAGTTATGTATATGTTGAAATGCAAGTTTAACATGATATGCAAGCTTATGCAAGTATATGAATGCTTATGCAAGTATGTGAGTGCTCATGCAAGTTAAGTATATGCTAAAATGCAAGTTCTACATGTTATGCAAATCACATGTATGATGATATGTAAGTTCATATGCAACATGTTATGCAAATCACATGTTTGATGATATGTAAGTTCATATGCAACATGTTATGTAAGACACATGTTTGATAATATGCAAGTTTGGGTTGAATATAGTTGGGTTAATACATGCTCATATATGCAAGTTGACATCCTCTTAACCCATGATAAAGTTATATGCTAAACCCATGTTATGTGTGGTAAATCTTCCCTTTATTATGTTATGTCATAATGACGATTTACGTGGGGAACGATGGGGTTAATTAATATGTTAATTAAAAGTATGTTGAAATGGGTATGATTAAGCATACCATAAAAAATTAATTAACATAAGTGGGAATTTACCTATTGAGTTAGGTCTACCCCATGGGAATTTACCTATTGAGTTAGGTCTACCCATGTTATGAATAAATTGATATTAATTAGGGATAATTAATATGGGGGTGATTAATTAGGTGTAATTAATCGACTAAGACACGAGGTTAGGCTCTGTTATGACGTAAGACTGCCCGGACCCTACCGGCTTAACCAGGCGGTCATAACAGCCAGTCTAATGTGAGAGGTCTTAGGCACAAATTAAATATGTGATTAAAGTAAAGACACGAGGTTAGACTCTGTTATGACGTAAGACTGCCCGGACCCTACCGGCTTAACCAGGCGGTCATAACAGCCAGTCTAATGTGGGAGGTCTTTATGGGGAATCATGGTCTTAATTAATTAAGAAACACTTAACCATATTAGCATGTAGTGGGACATGAGGGGTTAAGTGGGTGCCTTGGGTGGCATGAGGAATCTAGTGGGTTGCCTTGGGTGGCAATAGAAAATACGATTAGAATACTTAACCAAGTGAAACATGTAATTAAACATGATTAAAGGGTTAAGTGGGGAACACTAGATTAATAACAAGCTCTGGTGGGTAGCTTGTAGAGGGCCCATTACAACCAGTATCCCATATGTATCTTTGTAGCTCGGCCCAAGCCGAGGACGGGACACGCATACTGGGCTTGTCTATAAGTGGCCAAAACGGGGTTAGCGGTGGCAACGCAGGCCCATCGGGTTTCATATGCGTGTGTGGGCCCGGGACTGGGAGGTAAGACGTTGTTGCATCGTGTAGGTATAACCCGTGCACCGGTGTTGCTTTTGGGTTGCCACTTTGGGGAATGATACACCCCACTGTGGGCCCAGCACGGATACCTACGTTAGGGAGCCGATCGCTTAGGGTAGTGGGGTACACCTAGTAGAGATAGGGGCAGACGGCACCTATGTAGTCAACTAGGGTACAGGAAACTACTGGTTATATCTATCTTTGATATCCTTGGGTGGGATCAACCTTTGAGTAGGAGTGACTGGTGTGGTGCAGTTAGTAATTATCCTTGGGTGGGTAGATGCGTCTTTACGGTTATCTTAGTTCGTCCTGTGTTCATGGGCAACTTAGTGTAGTCATTATCCCCAAAGATACCATACCGAGTTCATATCATACCCTAATTACTTTAATAATTGTATTATTAAGGAGATAGGGTTCACTCAGGCTTATGTCTGACACCCGTTGTTTTTATCTTTTTCCTTCAGGTCCTCAGGTTGGGCCTAGTGCTAGTGGGCTTTGATCAGTTTGCTTTATCTATCTCTTGGAGCTTGGACCGTAGATGTAGAGCTCAGCTTATCTTATCTTTTCTGTTATGGCTATTTGTTATGAGTAGTGGGATTATGTACTTATTTTATTCAGGATGGATATTTTGTACTTGACTCTTGTTATGGTTTTATGATGTAACCAAACATGTTTTACTTTCCGCTGCTATGAGATGATGTTTTAAATTTTCAAGTATTACATTATATCTGTCTTGTTGTAATTTTACTGTTCTATACTCACTAAAAATACTCCACCGATGCTATGGCATTCCCTTAGTGAGTGACTATAGCGGGAGTGGGGTGTTACAGTTTATAGCATGAATGTTTGACCCAAAAATGAGTAGGTCATCTACATAAAGGCATATAATAGTGCAAATGTCATTCTCAGATTTGTAATAAATGCATTTGTCACTTTCATTAACTTTAAAACCATGTGAAATTATTAAAGTTATCAAATTTTTCATGTCATTGTTTAGGTGCTTGTTTTAAACCATATAATGATTTATCTAATTTGCATACTTTATGTTCTTGATCATGTACTACAAATCCTTCAGACTGGTCTATATAAATTTCTTCGTCTAATTTACCATTCAAAATGCGGTTTTCACATCCATTTGGTGTATTAATAAATTATGAATAGAGACAAGTGAGATTAATACCCGAATGGATGTAATTCTAGTTACAGGTGAAAAGTGTCGAAGAAATATATATTTTCTTTTTGTTTAAAACCTTTAGCTACTAGTCGTACTTTATATTTATCAATAGTGCTATCAGGTTTTTAATTTCTTTTTAAGTACCCATATACAGCCTATAGATTTACAAGCAGGAGGTAAATCTATCAAATGCCAAGTCTTATTGGATTCCAGAGAATCCATCTCATTATTTATAGCCTCCTGCCAAAAAAAGGGCATCAAAAGAAGATAAGGCCTCTTGGAGGTTTAAGGGATCCTCCTCTATAGTAAAAGCACAAAAAATATGAACCAAAATCTTTTACGGTTCTTGCTCTTTTACTTTTTCTAGGTTCAGTTTCAGAACTTTTATTCATTTCATAAAAATTGGCATCATTAAATTCAAAATATATTATGTGTATTTAGGTCATAAATTCCGTATGCTTTGCTATTAACAGCATAACTTATAAATACACATTCGTATGATTTACTTGCCAATTTTATTCTCTTAGGGTCTGGAATGCGAACATATGCTAAGCAACACCAAGTTCTAAAGTATGAAATATTGGATATATATTTCTATAAAATTTCATAAGGCGAAATTTTATTCTTAGATTTTGGGATTCTATTCAGAACATAACATACAGTCTATAAAATATCCCCCCACTAATGTTTTGTTGCACCGAAATTTAATAAAATGACAATTTCTAATTCGGTAAAGGTCCTATTTTTTTAGCCCGTTCATTTCAGGTGAATAGGGTGCAGTTCTTTTATGTATAATATATCACATAAAAAAATCCAGAATAGAATTTGATTCGTATTATGTTCCTCTCTCACTATGTAGTCTCTTAATTTTCCTATTTGCTTGATTTCAATTTTGAATGTTTCAAACATATCAGATGCATCACATCTTTAAGAATCAATGTCTTTCCAATCATATGCTTTATTTTCATTATTACCAGTCTCTACAGCTTAAGTGGTGTGAGGATCTCACAACACACTTTCTGATCGTCAGCAACCGTGTATATTGTGAATATATCGCGATCATAGCAAACATGGCGAGAAACACCAATGTCTACCCACCAACCGTCTGATTCACCAACAAGGTGAATCACATTAATCATAGCCGTTAGAGGCTCCTCAGTCAGGTTTTCCTGCGGTGCAGGGTCTGAAATGTTCCGACACTTTTGTGCCATATGAGCTGGTTTTCTACATTTGTATTATAGAATAACTGTCCGGAATCATTCATTTGGGTTGGTTGTTGCTGTCGTTTATGGTTTCCTTGCGGATTCCATTCTGTTATTTACTGGCCGGTTGTGGATGCTTACTATTTTAAATGTTCATATGTTTGAGAATTTATATTTTCTCATAGGAAAATATTCATAAACTCAGAGACTAACATAATTGAATCACAGAAAAAATTAATTTCTGCATTTTTACTTATCAGTCTTAATAGATACTTAGAACTCAATCTCGATCTAAGTCAGAACATCAAAATCTGCATAAGCATTCTTTACGCTATGTATCTCACAGAGGAAATCTCACAAAAGACAGTGATATCTAGCATTAGTTGCCTATTGGTAATGAAAACTTTGATTTTAATTCAGTATGGAACCATGTTCGGTCAAATTCTTTGATTTGGGATTGTACATGTGCTCCCAGAATGTCCTTAAACACATTGCTGGTTTCAAATAATAAGTTCACTACCAAAGATAAAATTATCACTTGTAATGTATCTACCGATCCTAAGTGTAATTTGTGCTCAATACATTCATGAAGACATAAAACTTCTTTATCTTAACTACTCATATTCCAAGCAAACTTGGAACTATCTTAGGTGTAACTTGAAAATTCCTAGATCTAACAATTATGAGCAGCATCCTGTTTAAAAATTGTCTATCATTCATGGTTCCATATTTGTTTTATTGCACATAATCAGCATAGAGAATAAATCCCGTTAATAAAATGTACCTTCATGAAGTCTGATTCTCCAAGTGATTACTCCTTTTTATTATCCAGCTTCTTCTACCACTTGCGGCAGAACTTTGTTGGAAAATAATGCAACTGTCCGGTTGCAATTTGATGAGCATTCTCTCTAGCAGGTCCAATTTGTTTTGCTCACCAATTCCAGCTCTTCACTATCCAATCGTTTGTCGCGATGGATCATCATCGACAACTACCATGGGGTCTAGATCTCCGACCCCTACCGCTGGCTCAAGGATCCAGATGCTGATCAAGTTGACTGAATTTGTTCTTAAGCAGTGCGATTTGAGATTAGGTCGCCGAGACTGAATGGGGGCAGCAGACAAAGCTATTGTTACATTAAACGTCTTCAATTTGTTGGGAAACAACGGCTGAATTGCGGACTAGATCGCTCTCTTGAAGACGATTCGGCGATCTGCTCGGTAGTGCAAAACTAGTTCGTACTTCCGCCGCCGCCTCTAGGATAAAACAACCTCTCTAAAATTAATAACTGATTTGCTTTGCACAACAGATCAGTGCAGATTCGCACTTTCAAAATTAATAACTGCTCGAAAAATTCTGTAAGAATATTTTAATGGCGGAGGAGAGAAATAGTATTTTTTTTCTGTAGTAATCTCGTCTACAACTGAGGATAATATATAGACGAACATTAGGGTTAATCGAAAATACTGGGCAGAGGAAGAAAAATAGGATCTACTAAAAATACTGGGTCAAAAGTTTACCGCTTCATAAATAAAAGTCGGCTCAGAAATATTTTCTGTATTAAAAAATAGTTCAAAAAACGCAGTGTTTTCTGGACCAAAAATATAAGTGTCTACACCACAAAGCCAAGGCCCAAGCCCAAGCCCAAGCCCGAACCGAACCGGGCCAGGTCGGGTCGAGTTGGTCGGTCGCGCGCGCGTGTGGTGGTCATGATGCATGGTCTCCCTCCTTACAACAAAACATGCATTGGGAGCCCAAGGCCCCTACAAGATTTCTTAGAAACAAATATAAATACTTTCCTCTTCCATATAATCCTATGATGTGGGACTATTCACATAAGGGAGCCATTCATACACTTATCTCAATATTTTAATAATTCACATAAAATTTTCAACAGAAACAAGCTAACAAAACTATGCACACTAGAAAATTTTAATTGTAACAGAAATGAAAAACCAAATAAGATTGTTACAATTATTTTGTTTACCATTATGTATGTATACAGGCATGCATGTGACATATTAGATGAAAATAAAATGCAACTTTGAATTTTAAAGTCAGAACACATTATCATGTATGGAGTTAAATGCTACACATATCTCAAACAATCTGGCTATTTACATATGAAGCAGCTCGCCCAGAATTTCCATATTGTCGTATCCCAAGGAAGATATTCCACAAACCATAGGGGATTTCACCTGAATATTAAGATCAACATTTATAAGATAACTATTTTTTACAAACAAATCCTAATAACTAAGAAAGCTGAATTTAAAGTGTACAATTTTATATTTATACAACACAGAATCTCAACTCCATAAATTATGTAACAAGATATATGAATGCATGGCTAATCGTCATAGGTTAACTGATACTGTTATATTTATAAGAATTGTTTGTTTTTCTGATAAGATGAAATATTACAAACCACATTCGTCGCATCGTATTTGCCTCCAAGGCTGACCTACATTATAGCAACATCCACCTAATAAATAAAAATAGCAAATTTACATCACTATGTTCTCCAATAAATAATAAGTTGATAATATCTTAAATGGAAATATTTACCTCTGGTTTCATTTCAAGTTAAGACATGCCATCCAATTTACTTATCTTCGGTTGTTTGTAAATGGTGAAAATCATTTGGGTTTAAGCTAGTTGTGTGTTGCACCTTTCACCAGTTTGAGGCATTCCTGAAAGTAAAAAACTGCAATTTATATCCATTTAAAAAATTAACATAGAAGATCAAGAATTATGAAAAGCACAACATGAATTTATAGAATTGATCCTATAGCAAGAATATATTTACCATTTATTTTAATGACATTGTATGCAAACGTTGTTCCTCCGATAATCTAGAAAGCAGAGCTTTGGATTTTCCTATCAATGCAAGTTTTTCAAAAGTAAACATTGGATTGAAAGCAAGATCCTCTAATTTTCTAGTTCTTGATAGTGCAACAAACGTTAAACCAAGACTTTCTCGATCGCCGATATTAATGATTGCTTAATCAAGTGTTAGTCCTTGACTTTTATGTATTATTATTGCCCAAAATAGAACTAAAGGTAACTGAGTTCTAGTACACGTAGTACCGGAAGAAGTTTTCCAATTAACCGTTTGTGGAGTTACTGGAATAATATTTGTTCCTTCACGAAATGGAGTACCGTGATACTTATCAAAATTGACCATGATAGCTAGAGGTAGATCGTTAGGAGAGCTTGATGATTGTGAATACACAATATCTACAATAGTACCCATTGCACCATTAACCAATCCATTTTGCACCGAAAGATTAGATCGTAACATCACTCGAGCACCTGTAGAAAGATAAATACATCTTTCTAAACCTTTTGCATCATCAGAAGAAGCATTAGATGCTTCTACACAGTTATTGAAAGAAGGAATGCGCGCGATACGTTTTCGAAGTTGAATCAAACGATTTTTGTTATGTTCATTAGCAGCAATTCTTGTTGGAAAAAGATAAAGAGTATTCTTAAAATTTTCCTTCTCCTCACTTGATAAAATTGACCAATCTCTGGTTTTGAAAAGTTTCCAATCATCTAAAGTAGTCATCCCTCTACATAATCTTTCTAAAGCTTCTCGTAAAAACGCTTACACATTTATCAAAACTCATATATGCAAGTCCTCCATGTTGTTGCAAAAGATTACCACCATTCAAGTATAATGAACTATCACACACAGGAGGTGGTTGTCGCATGTCACCGACCAAGACAATAGAAATACCACCAAATAAATCATTTACTGAAAAAATATCACGACATCATAAATAAATATTTTCCATCATTGTTCTACCAAGCATACTATATTCATCTATTATAATCAAATTTATATCTTTAAAGTCATCTTGCATACGCCGACATTGCTCTCCTGAAATTTCTTTATAGGATGATTTTCTTTTTGTAGATATTGAAAGTTCATGATGAATAGTGCTACCACCAATGTTAAATGCAGCCACTCCAGTTGGGTCCATTATGCAAACCGCTTTTCTGGTTACAAAATGAGTAACGGTTGTTCTAACAATTGCGTTTACAAGAGTCGATTTTCCCGTACCAGCACCACCACATATAATCATTCGAATTGGTTCTACTTTAGATATGGCATTATATATCATATTATGTGCTATCCTCTGTTCTTCAGACAAGTTCTCAAAAGGAATAACAATAGAATTATTTGTAGTTTCATTTGTATGCTCTGTGATAGAACATAAATTTGTATGGATAAAATTACGTTCAATATCTATATTAGGGTATCGCTGAAGTGCTTCATTCTAATTGTGCAAAGTATCGAATTCTCTTAACCCCATTTCTATTTCCTCTCCTGAAACAAACAATGGTCCCATCGATGTTGTTGTCATCCATTCTTCTTGTTGATTTTCTTCTATATCATTGTTAGTGTTATGATCTTCAAAGTTGTCTTCGATAGGATTTGGAAGTGACCGAGGTTCAATCAAACCTAAATTAAAATATCTTTCAGATCATGTATTGAAATTTCCTTTAGCTTCTCTCAAATTTCGATAGTGATGACGTAGTAGTACTGTATTCGTATTGTGTAAATTATAATATTAGAGTGTAAAATATAATGACTACTGTATAATTATTTTATATTTTAAATTAAATGGACAACATTCCTAAAAGCTGAATTAATGGCAAATACAAAATTGTAATACCTGTGTTCGCAAAAAAAAAAAAAAAAAAAAAAAAAAAAAATCTCATTTTTGGCTATATGGAGGAATGTTGGTACTTAAATCTGCTATTATTCGGACAATTGCCTCTGTTCGTAATTTATGCTACCCTTTATTATAATAACGGAACTTTTTGGTCGTATCTAGCAGTGATAGATTTTCATGTTCGCTTGGTCGATCAATATACCTTATACTAAAATTAGGGTCCATCTCCACCGAATCTTCATCCGTCGTCGTATTTCGACGTCAAATTATAGTTGGTAACATGGTCTTTTCAGTTAGGTAAGTTGCACAATTGTTCTGCACGAACGTACCAAAGGGTAAGACATCATAAGATGACATACTTCTTGTGCAGAAATATCTCGTTCAGATACACTCTTAAGAAGTAATTTCTTTATTGTGGAAGTTGATGTTTGACAAGGCCGACGAATGTTTTCAACTACTGTTCTAAATGTGTCTGTAAAGCTCTTCGATACTGGTTCGGATTTCACAGCGTATTTTTCAATATAATTTACCACAGCATGCACAGATAAGACCGGAGACCAATCAAAATTAGCACGCCAAACCTGAAGTACTTTTCTATTATGTGAGCAAACCAAAGGATCATTGCGTCGAGAAATAAAACGAAGTATTTTACTATTTGGAGGTTCTTCTACAATTTTAGATCGTGGAAGCATGTCAAACGGATATTTGAAGCGACATGTCAATGTTTGGTTGTTCTATGTACTCGCAAACAATAGTTTCCACACCTCGAATGGCGCATAACCCAAGTAACTAAATTTGCATAATCATCATCATCAGCATCCAAATTTGCATCTGGTTAACTTTGGCATATATACGCTTTTGTTCTTACGAAGATCCACCTATATTTGAGTTTATCATACAAACAAGACGATCAAAATATTCAATAATTGAAGAATTTTCATATGAATTATTGCTGGTCAAAGAAGATAAATCTGGTGCATCATGCAGCCATAGAAAACCATGGATATGTCTACTTCCACGATTTTGCCATTTAAAACGATACCAATTGTCCTTAACAGAAAATTATGGTGTCAAATGTTCTTTAATAAAAGTTGCAACCCTCGCTTGAAAAAACCATGCAGCAACAAGTGGATTTTTGTTTTGCAACCGTGCCTTTCTTTTTCTTTGTTCATAGAGATTCAATTTTTCCATTTCATTTGCTCGGTCAAGAAGTCTATAAAGTTCTGGTCATTACAAATCTGCCGAACTTAATGTGAAAAATATAGTTGGATCACCTAACTGTTTCACCATAGTGGTAAGCTCCTTTAATCTTGAAGACCAGTAAGAGCGGCTTCCACAAATTCCCTTTGCATAGTAAGAAATGCGTTGAGGCAACTGCTTATCTCCTGATTTTAACATTCGTAAAAATCTTTTATAGACAAATTCTCATAATCTGGATTTTTTTGTATGTAGATATTACCAATATCTAATGCACGCAATCTACTAATAGAATTGTAGGAAAAATACCGAAATCTAGAGTCTTTTGCAAACCGTTGATCATGAAATTTCATTAATATTGAAAGTATTCCAAGGGTCTAATTTTCCTTGGTCGTGCTTGTCTTAAATCGGCGTTTCCTGATGGAAATAGTGTGGGAAATGCTATTGACATGTATCATGGAGTATTAAACTCATCAATAGCAACAGATGAAATAGGCATTTGAACAACTGTTTCATTGTCTTCTTGGTTTTCAAAAAATGATAATACACATGCACTACAACAAAAAACACTTTTCGCAACAGGCGATATCTGTTGCAGTAGACCTATTGCAACAGGCCTGCGCTTGTTGGTATAGCTGAAGTTGCAAAAAGTGTGCAACATTTTTTGTCTGTTGCAATAAGATGTTGCAGTATACTTTTTTGCAACAGGCTTATGTTGTTGCAACAAATCATTTTGCAACAGTATATGCCTGTTGCAAAAGATCCATAATTCTGTAAAAAAAAAATATTACAGCTTATAGATATTACATATTAAATGTATCGTTTTAGTAATGGTGTATATCAAAAAAATAAAATAAACAAATAAAAATTTTATTTTAACAAAATTTTAACAGTACAAACAATTACAATAAAAATTTCTACAATTTTCATACACCACTCATGTATAACAATTTCTTCTCTCACACAACACATTTTTTCAAATAGAATATTTTCTAATAATTACTTATGGTAGAAAAAATCTGTAGTTCATACTCCAAGTTTGTTGTCGCTCATGAACGGGCACATGCTCGTCATAGCTCCCATCTTTGTCTGCTTGCCAAACGTGAACGGTCTGCATTTATGTAGGCATATAAAAATATTCAAGTTAAATTGAAACCTCATGCAAATCGAATTTCGTAAGATATACTAAGTATTGAATGCTGAATTATTACTATAAATTACTACTATAAATGGTTCGTCTAACACGTCCACTGACCAAATTACATATCTCTGAATTTGAAAATAGTAAAGACAGAGTCATGAGTTCATTTGCCAAGTTGTGTTCATCCATATAAATGAATAGCAGATGGATATAGGATATTTATACATCTGCTCCCAACTAGTAACTTTAAAAGGAAAAAAATGGAAATTTGGTTCAACCTAAAACATTTTCCTTGGTACTTGCATATGAAATCTGCTGATGCGCATAAATAAGTAAATAAATGTCTGAACCTTTCAATATTTGCTTTACTAAAGAACCAACCAAAACAAGTGATAAAATGCAAAAATACCTTAGCATCACCAAACTTTCATCATATAAGTAATAACCAATTTTGCTTCTATGACTTATTAATTATTTTACATTTCATCAAATAAGCATTAAAGTAGTAGAATCCATCATTTATAGACCAATCATGTGCACTAGAGACAGATCATGTTAACATATTATCGAGTATGAATGAGAATAATGTAAAAATTTGATCATGCAATTGTATTTTTACCTTTTTCTTTTTGATGCATAGGTTTGCCAGTAGTTGATGCTTGGTTTCTTCTTCTGCAGTTAGTTCATCATTTCATTGCACTTCATAGTCTGAGAAATAGATGAGTAGATAGTAAATAAAAATAAAAATTTGAAGATTTTTAAGATATAGAGTGAAAAAAATTACTACACCAAAACAGTTGATTCCCAACGAGTATACACTAAAAGCAATTTTTGTAGCTATTTGTCAGCTTCAAAACAGCAATTAAGGATCGTTCGGCATAGCTAAAACAAGCAGGACCATATGTAAAACCAAGTGAAGATAGAGAGAACAATCAATGATAGAAAAATGGAAAACAATATAGCTGAATTATAACACAACACTCCAGTGTGCCTTTGTCCAACATAGGTGATGCATAGGACTTGCCTATTTATGTACAAATGACGACTTTATTTTCTTTTCCAACTATGCATTATATTTGGGAGTATCTCACATTTGACTGTGCCCAAATACTAAAACTTGAACCATTGGTGATACTTTTAAAGGGAATGCAACTAATTATAATGTTAATCAAGATGACCAAGATGAAGCCATACCGAGGGCATCACAGCAACCTTGCGAAGAAAAACATAATTATATTCATGCAGACCATCACAAGAAGACATTAATGCGAACATCAAAGAACATAGAGAGAAGGGTAATTAGTCTAAAACTGTTAATGATTTAAACTGTACTAACAGGAAAGGCCTCTGAAAAGGACACAGTGTGCAAGTAGTTCTAATTGAAAATATAGCTAATGCTATTCATGACATTCGTCACATTCTTATACTAAATAATGTCAAACATGATTTCTCTGGGTAAGGTACATCTGCATTAACCCGGATTATTAAGTGGGTAAAAAAAATAAAATAAAAAGCAGGAAAAAGGCTAAAATTATAGCTCCTCCCAAAACTATAAAGTGGTAGATGAAACTTGGATAATTTACTGTATCATAGTTGAAACTTTGCAAGAGCAGATCACTCTTATCATCATGTATGACAATAAATTTTTATTTTCTAAAATATGAAGAAAAAAAAGGAAAAAAAATGAGGAATGCCACAGAGCCCATGCATTATTTGTACTTGCACAGTTAGATTTGTAAACAATAAAGCTACATACACTTTGCATTATTTTATCATCTTATACAGTTATTTAATCACACAGTTACACTTTGCATTTGAAAATACACTATTTGTAAACAATAAAGCTACATACACTTAATTTCCAAGTTTGTTTTTCTATGTTCTTTTTACTCACATTAAAGAAAATATTTTTTAAATTCATTTATATTATATTAAGGAACGCCATCATCGGTTTAAATTTTTGAATATTATTCAGTTAAAGGAATTACCCTTTGTGCATACGATGGAAATTAGCTATCCTTCGAAGAAATAATAAGAAAAACAATTTTGATCATGAAACAAACATTACTATTAAGTATGCTTTTGTGTAATGAAATACCAGTTTGAGAAAGAAAAGGATATTAATATAAACTCTAATGCAACATAACAAAAAGAATAATATAGCAACAGTCATAGAAAATAATTATAAGAAAGGTTATATATAAAAATTTGATTGCAAAACAGTGAGAAAATGTCAAAGAAATTTCGACCGATCAAGAAGGAAAAAAACAGAAAGGAGCCATACTTCTACACACCATATACTGAAATACATTAACAATGTAACTATATATAATTCTGTACTCGTGCAACTTCGACAATAAATAACAGAATAACAGTGGAAGTAAGCCTGCCTTCTTTTTCTAAATGGATTGTGCTATTTAAACCTGCCTTATTATCTTTCGAAACAAATGAATCATTCATACCAACTATATAAACCTGCCGTCTTTTTCTAAATGGATCGTGTTATTTACACGTATCTAACATTTTTTTAATGTATTAACTTTAAATTAGAACATTAAAGTTATCATTGGTTGACTCAAGCATGTTTCAACACCACCACCTTCGCCCCCAAACAACCAAATCATGTTTACATTAGCTGCTTAGCCCAAAAAAAGGCCCCAAAAATTGCAAATTAAAGATAAATTATAGAATGCTGCAAAATATTTCAATCCCAACGATAATCAACTTGTTTGCTACGTTCTTACTATTTTTTGTGTTATAGATAATCAACTGTTGTTTTATTTTCTCTATTATTTCACAAATCCAACTGTACACGAAATCGACAACGATAATGATGACAAAGCACAAATCGAACAAAAATTCTTATGAAATCAATAAAGGCCAGATAAATGAAATTTACAAGTGAAATCGACAAAGCAAAAATTGAAAGAAAATTGTACCTGAAGTGAATGCAATTGAATCTATTATATGCTTCGAGCAATCGAATAAAAATCCCCAAAATCCGATTAGAGAGAACGAATTTGAAGGTTTCAATCTTTGGCATGCTGCGTTTTCTTTTCTTCTTGGCGGCAGTGGCTTCCACTTTCAGATCTTCGGCATGAATTTAAGGTATGATTTATTGACATACCTTCCACTTTCAAATCTTGGCGGCAGTGGCTTTCACGAAAATACCAATAGGAACGGATTGGGGTAATGTTGCGAGATTGACTGAGACGAATGGGTTTGTTGATTGGTGGAATCAGAAAAGGAGAGGCGAGGAAGGGGAGAGGTAGGAGGAGGAGAGGAAAGTGGGAGATAGAAGCTTCGAGGAGTTGGAGATGACGACAGAGGTAGCTGCCATCACGAAAACAAAAGTTTTAGGGTTTCCGGTTGGGATAATATCCGGTAAGAGATGCGGGGATTGAAATTTCGAGAGATAGGCGGAGATTATTGATCGTTTATATTATTGTCGTCAGTATTGGGCGGATATTTTGAGATGAGGACTGAGGAGTGTGACTATTGCAAACTTTAGTTCACATTTTCTCTTTGATAACTGATTCTTTTCGCATGGGTCGAATCATTTACCCATTTAGATAACTTTTGCACTAGTATAATCGCACAACGGTATATTAATCATATTTATTAATTAATTGTTAAATATAATAAATAAATATAACTAATAACTTATAATTATCCATAATTAATTATAGAAAATTATTACATATAAAAATAATAATTGATTATAGATCACATCTAGTAATTATGATTTACTTATTAATAATCACTAGTTATACATTATAGATTATATCTAGTAATTGTTAATTATTACCTTTTTAAATACCAAAAAATGATTGTATATAATCATTAATTATAATTATTTAATTAAAAATGTGTTTGTAGCAACTGGGATAAAAAAATAGTTATTAAAAATATATTTATTGCAACTGGCAAGAGATGCAGTTGCTAGAAATTCGTTTATTGCAGCTATCGGGAAATGTAGGGCTGTCAATGGATACCCGAAAAATCCGAAATCCGTCCGCATCCGTATCCGAAAAACGGATAAATATCCGATATCCGGAAAAGCGGATGCGGATGCGGATATAGGCATATCCGTATCCGAAAATTATCCATCCGCTTTTTTTCATAATTATAGCTAAAATTATGTGTATTTTAAAATAATTAAATGTACTAATTTATTATTTTGCAAAATTGAAAGTCTAGTAAAAGCACACTAATTGCTCAAAATTATATATTATCATCATATTTATTTATTTTTAGCACTTTTGTAATCAATTGGGTTGAAAAAGCTTAATATTTAGCTTTAAAAAACCATTTATGTTCGTTGATTTATCAGCCGCTAGCGGAGCGGATAATTATCCGATATTCGTCCGTATCCGCGGATGCGGATATCCGATATCCGAAAATGCTTTCGGATGCGGATACGGATATGGCACTATCCGTATCCGAAAGTATCCATTGACAGCCCTAGGGAAATGTCACTTGCTGAAAGTTACTTATCACGGCTATTAGTTAGTTGCTAAAGACCATCTATTGCAAGTGTTAGGAAAAGTCAGTCGTTGAAGATCATTTGATAACCAGGAAATATTACAATTCATTAAAATACCTCTATCAAACAAAAATTATAAATTAATTCATACAAGAAATTATTATTAACTATTAATTACTCCTTAATATTAATATCAATAAATTATCGTTTATTTATTTATTATGAATTTATTAATTATTTATTACTTATTTAATATTTAAACATATATATTCATATTCAAAATTAATTATTAATTATTATCCATTAGTATTTTATTACTAATTTATTATTATTTAATATTTATTTTATTATTTTTTAAATGCTATTTATTATTATTTGTTAAGTATTAATTATTATTATTATTATTATTTAATATCAGTTATAAATATCACTTTACGATACTTAAATTTTATTATTAATTAATAATTATTAAATGTCAATCATAATTATTATATAATTACTAATAGTTAATCATTTAATAGTAACTATTTACAATTATTCTTAAAAGTTAATCATTAAAAGCTTATACTTATTTTAATACGTTTTTCGCAACTGGCTTTACCAATTGTAAAAAATACAGTTATTACAACTGGCGAAAACAGTTACTAAAGATATTTATTCGCAACTGGCTTTGAAGCGCAGTTGCAAATAATATGTTTGTTGCTACTGTTATAGAAGCACAGTTGCTAAAAGTATGTTTTTGCAACAGGCAGGGAAGCACAGTTGCTAAAAATATGTTTTTCGCAACAGAACGAAAAGGCATGTTGCTAAATCTTATCTATTGCAACTGCTATAATAGGTCTGTTACTAAATATCATTTACTGCAACTGTCTTTCGTTGCCCGTTGCAAATAGTTAGTTGCAATAGGGTATTTTTCTTGTAGTGATGCTTGTTGGTTTGGTTGTACCGAAGCGGTGGTTGCACCTGATATCTCAAATTCGTCGATGGTAGTTATTTCGCTTTTGAATTCTGGAGGTTTACGAAAATCATCATAGTTATTTTGAGTTTGAAAATTATCTTGAATATGAGGAAGCTCTGAAGGTACACCATCCTATGGTAGCTCATGAAGAGATATTTCATTTATTTCCACGTCAAAATAAAATATATTATGCGATTTAAGCCAAAATAGTGCTTTTCTGACATATTCACGTCTTACACGAAACTCTTTACTTTAATTTATTCCACTTCTATTGACAACTAATACTGCCGATAAATCATTTACCCTAAAAGGAAGAGAACGTGCTATTGCATTGATATCTTGAGGGAAATTTATAATATTTCAACTATATTTATATTGTTGACCCTGAAAACGATAAACTGACATGACCGGATGAACGCATGCAATGAGAATTTGCTCTAAATTTGTAAGGCTGGATAATTCAAGTGGAACATCACCGGGCTGCATTAGATTTTGAGAGCTAAACTTGTACGGAAGATCATGTTGTGGTTTATCGAAACGACAATCAGAGCACGAACTTGAGGTAACAATTAAATCGGGAAAAGATTGGGCACAAGTTTGACAACTTATCCAATGAATTTGTTGACAAAAGCTTACAAATATTTGCACATTAGTCAGTTTCAAAACTGGAGATGGTAACATTGAAACATGATTGGATAAGTTGTTGGTGTTTGAGCTTTGGGTGTGAGCGTATTTTTCTTTATGTCTTGCTGCATCCACTGTTTTTCTACGTTGTTGTTGCTGACTTGTTTCTCTCAAACGTCCAGCTCGTTGAGTAGATAAACTATTTTCATTGCATTTAGTCATCATTTCATCATACTTACGAAATATAGGTGAGTCCCTGTTATGAAATAATTGCATTCAATTGACAGATAACTCAAACAAAGTAGATGTAATATTCGATCATATGTACATTATAGGTAAATGTAACATTATATTCCTTTGTATGGTGCATGGGTCTAAAGGAAGAAACGTTTTAAATGAATCATTTAAAACATTGTAACTGCAACTGGGAGATACGAATAAATCAAATTGCTTCGGTGCATCAGAAGAACCATACGAAGTACAGGACAATGACAAAGGATCTTTCATGAATAAATGTTCACATTGCACATTATGTGGTGTCTATGCAAACATACATTTAATTGAAAAAAATAAGTAAAATGATAATACGATAATAAGTGACACAATTTATTGAAGTCTCATTATATTTGTATATTGCATTGCAAAAAAAAATACACCATGGATGTTCACCTGTGATGTTGACATTTGCATATTACCAACACAGCCTACGAGTGATTGCTCCTCATTGTTCAAAAGGTAACTTTTACCTCTAGTTCGTGTCGTTTTGGATGTTCCTTTTGATGCTACAGCACATTCAAGTGATATTTGCTTCTGTATAATAACATTTTTGCGTTGAAGTCTGAACTAAAACATGATTTTGACATAAAAACCAACAAAATTAAAATCTGTGGAAAATTTACCATTTCGACGCACGATTGCGATGTTGCGAGCACTTGGATATGATCAGAATGATCATCAGGTAATTGCTCATCATCACTAGGAATTGGTGTTGCATTTAAATCAATAGGGCATACATGATGTATCGAATTTTCCTTGAATATGCAAAAGAAAATAGTGTGTATAATTAATCAAAATGTAATTTATTATCATACAAAATTATATTTTCATCTATTATTTTTCATATTATGTATATATTTTTATGGCAACAAATTTTAAATTATTAATAAATATATAAATATTCAAACTATAATATACCAATTAGTATTCATGTACACTTTATGTTGTAATATGTTTTAAGAATAAAATATGCAAGTAAGATCGGAAAACCCATGGTGATGATGGTAGCACTTGTAAGTAAGATCTGAAAATGGAAAATGTTAGTAAGCAAAACATATGCATCCATATCTATATTGAGACGATGAAAATGAGGATGAAATGTTGATATATCATTGTAGACATTAGAAACTAAGTTTAATTATTTCAAATGGTGCGAACATGTCATAAGACTGATCAAATGAATCTGCAAAGAGCTCAATTGAAAGCACATATTTGGAGAAACTTAATCCAGGCAAGTTACATAAATTATTATTTTCTATTGAGTTGATACACATTTTGTTAATATTTTCTTGGCAAACCAAACCATTTTTTTATGCAGGCAAACTCATAACAAAAAAAAAAAAAAAAAACCCTTTTTGTACAAAAAATTTGGCAAACCAAACCATTATTTTATGCATCCAATATACATACATACATATGTGTGTGTGTGTGTGTGTGTGTGTGTCTATATATATATATATATATATATATATATATATATATTCGTTTCTGTTCTAAAATCACTGCCAACATGTCATAAGAGTGATCAAATGAATCAACAACGATCTCAACTAAAAGCGCATATTTGGAGAAACTTAATCCAGGCAAGTTACAAAAATATTTGTTTCAAATAGGATAATTCAGAGTATGGAAAAAGAGCGAACAATGTCATATTATGCACTCAAAATGTTGAATAGCAGTACAGTGATAGAATAATCTAATATGAGTTAGTTGTGCATACATGTGGCATGAACTCAAACAACTTTTCTTCTGTATAGTCATACTTAATATCTATTGATAAGAAATACATGAAATTTTTACTGAAATATTCCTGTAAATAAAAAAAAGCTTGAGCATATATATTAAGGACCAATTACATTAAGGTGAATCAGTAATTCTAATTATTGTCTGTGGGAAAAAAGCTTTTAGTAATTACATTATTACTGTTTTGATTAATAAACAGGCAGCTAGTGCTGCTTCACCAATGAAATTAATAAAAGGAAAATAATAATGCAGTTAAGGTGGATAAAACCATTTAGAGAATCAAAAAGGATAAAAAGTGTAGCATCCAATTAAATATTAGATTAGCATAACTTTCTGTTTTTCAAGAGAATAAGCATGACATAATCATAATTGGCACTGCAAAATGTATATCTTAGCAACTGCAGTGCAAACACTTTTACTACACTGCAAAATATTATAAAATGACCTGATACGCATTTTATGAACAATTTTTTGCCAAACAAAACCATTATTTTACGCAGTCAAATTCAGTAAAAGAAAGAAAAAAAATCCATTTTTCGTTTGTATTCTAAATTCACTGTGAACATATCATACTATAATAACTGACAAAAATTGAATTTTAGACAGAGATCCAAAAAAGAAAAAAAAAGCCAAATGAATTGTATTTTTTTCTAATTCAACAGCAATTTCATAAATAAAATAAGAAAGAATAACTAAAAGCAGAGGCAAATACCGTTTTTACCTGGATTTGTGATCGGAAACGATTGAAGAGATTCAGGAATGCTGTTTGTTTGCTTTCATTCCGGATTAATCGATGCTATAGATTGGTGAATTTTATCTGATCAAATCAAAGGAAAAGTGGAACAGAAATAGAGAGATCCGATCAAATGTTAGGTGAAAATAGGAATAGTGGAACGAAATGTTACGGTTCTCATTATCAGTAGCCATTATCAAGGTGTTCGACAGTATCAAAGAAATGTTTGGTATATTGACAGAGAGAGTTCAGAGTTGATTTGAAGAAGAAGAGGGTTGAATTGAGGAAGGAATTTGAGGTAAGGAGATAGAGGGATTTATTCAGGGAAGAAAGTTGTTGAGGATTACAGATAAAGAAAGGGGAATTAGAGGAGAAATTGAATTGGGGAATTATGGTTAGAAGTTGCAGAAAAATAGGAAGAGTAGCAGAAATTTTAGAGGCAAAGAGAAGATGATTTTTTATTCCATTCAATGATCTTTTACATGTGAGGTTAGCCTCTATTTATATCATTACTTACAACGGCTATAAATCAAGAAAACCTTAAACACATTCACACTTTAACTAATATTCTTAAGGCCTGTGCACGTGTACAGATGTGCACGCTGATGCATGCTTTTATTTAACAACCGAAGCATCATTCTTCAATGCAGGTCATCCCCATCAACTTGTCTGGTCTCCCTTTCCCTTCCAGCTCCAACTATGGTGAACTCTGGTTGACCTTCCGATCAAGTCTTGCTGCTGTGGCTTTATTCCAGTTTGTGCAAAGGCTTAACATTGAATGACTGTTACACAAAAACGGCAAGATCGGATCGAATCGCAGGAGAGAAATACTAAGAATAGGGAGACCATATTTTAGAATAGAGATTAGATTTGGTATAATAGGATGGAGATTGAATTGGAGAAGAATGACAGGAAAATTTCGCCGTAGGAAAACTTCGTCAAAGAAAGAGACGGATTATTTCCACCTTTTGCATTTAAACCCCTGAATTGTTGAGAGATTTAAATACAAAACAGTGAAAATCATAAGATATGATTGGAAAGACACAAAGGATAGTGGGAATAAAGACAAAAGAATTGGTCTTGTTTTTGGTAGTTCTTGTTGATGCGATATATTAAACACAGTGCAACTATTTAAATAAAACAAATATGGATTGACTGATGTGCGGAGACTCAACCTTTCGGAATGCTATAACGTCAATCAGCAGCAAAACGATAACATTACAGAAGTTCGAAGGAATCTTTCGTAAGAATTATTCATGCAAATAATAGTATAAATTAGAAGTTTTAACACCAAACCAAGTACTCAAATTGCATTTAAGATGATTGCGTGAAACTCAGAAAATCTTGGAACCTTGAGTTTCTTGCGATCAGATTACACGAATATAACATGAACATAGATAAATGAAAATCTAACATCACCTGCAATGAATCTAATGGCAATAACATCAATCAAAGGATTCAAATCAGTAATGAACTGGGAAAAGGAAACATAAAGCTGAAACCAAGAACTTCGAATGGTATTAGCTTCAAGCAGAAAACAACTTAAAGAAATCTAACTGCATGCATGCATATATCCAACACCTGATTACGAGACAATCTGAAAAAACAATCTTTTACGAGACTTAACATACGACATTCCGCGAGTTGCACAACTGGGCGGAATCTGGCACTCCATCATACGAAGGAGAACATTGCCATTGACGCTCTCCTCCACCATCACAATCCTGCCATCAACCCATAATGGCACCTGCAGCCTGAAGCACTCAAACCTCACTGGCCTTGGCATTTCCTTGCATCTTATTCTACCCACTGATTCTTCTCCTCCATCCTGAATAATGCTCACTTCTTCGCAGTCGGGGTCCAGCTCCACATTCACACTACAGCGATTTATCCAATTATCCGTGTCGCCGGTTTGGACATGGGAATATACCTTTATCCATAACTTGGACTTGTTTGCAATAACAAGCCCTAACTTGTTCCTCTTTCTTCCCAACTGCGCAGCTATTATGTCACCAACACCAACATCATTGGGCCCCATACAGTTATGAGAGGGTTCACGGTTAGCAACGTCTATTTTCAGCACTGAATTGGCGTTGGTAAGGAAGAACACATTTCTGCCACAAGAAACACCAGAATTCGGCCGAACTCTACAATTTCTCAAGAAAATCCCTATATCTATTAGGGAACGACTGTCTGTGTCACTGGAGTACACGACAGCTGCATAATGTACACCTTCATTGCACTGATATCCCTTCAGAACTACGGCATCGAAAGTTGACCCATCCAATGTGACAACGGAGTAGCTTGGATCTTGGGGACAGTGTGGTCGTAGATCGAGAGGCAGAGACTTTAACACATTGCTGGCGAGTGGGTTGAATAAGAAATAGAATCCAACCTCGTTCCTAATGGATGGTTGATGAAGTAATAACATGCCTTTAGAGGAAGAGCAAACCGTTATATTACTTTGAGGTTGTACTGCTACGCTATGGTGGCCAGTTCGCAAATCAACCATTGTTGATATGCTGTTGTTGTCTTCTTCATGGTATATGATGTGAGTTGTTGATGCTTCTTCAGCAATCCCATTAACTGCCATTGAATTTCGATCACTTACAAGAAAGTATTTGTCGAGTTCTTGATTCTTGCGATGTAAGAGAATGTGATTTGTCGATGATGTTGTTTTTCCTTTTCTTTTGATCAGCAGAAGTTTTTGGATTATAAATTATGATCTTTGATGCAGCTTTTAAAGGCAGAACGTCCGTATGATGATATTTTCTTTGGCCTTTTGCCGTTGAATTAGTCTCCCCGGCTTAGATGAAGCTACAAGTACAACAGACATCCGTTGAAACAATATAAAGAGAGGCTAATGTTTCTTTTGAGTGAATCCGAAACAGGGTATTATAGCGGGGTATTTCAACAGAATATTTTTAACGGAATTTTTTAGTTAGCGTTGAACCATTTAAGACGGTCAATTAAGCAGTTCATTTTTTTATTTTTATTTTTAAATTTAATTGATTTATTGTTAATTAATTTATTATTTGTTTTTAATAAATAATACGTATCAATAATTTACACAAATAAATACATAAATAAATAAATTGAAAAAAATATAAATTACTCTAGTTCAGTTTAAACAA
The DNA here is from genome assembly GCA_030737875.1 of Allium sativum. Lineage (NCBI taxonomy): Eukaryota > Viridiplantae > Streptophyta > Magnoliopsida > Asparagales > Amaryllidaceae > Allium > Allium sativum. Next base: position 674,327,223 of record CM060918.1, read on the forward strand.
TTCTATTATGTAAAGAACTTCGATACGATCACAATGTAAAATACCGCGTTTAAAACATATCTCATCAACATAAATTATTAATTTTTAAAGTTTACAAATATCTAAATTAATAAATTTAATTAATTAATTAACGTAGGATCAAAATATGGCCGTTGAAATATGAGGCATTAGATGCGTCAGACCCCAATGGCTTGATTTTGATCCGTTAGGGAATTGGGGCACTTTGCCCATTAAGCAACCAACGCGTCAGACGCGTCTGTTACTTAACTGTCCCATTTGGCTTGCCGAACGGCCCCTAACACACCAACACATTCTCCCTGCAACATGTCACATATTATGTAGAACTCGCGCTGTTATGTCGAGTATTACGGCAGGCACTTCGATAACAAACAGTGTTAACAACATCATATGTATAATTTTAACGATAATTATTTGATTAACATATCTATAATATACGATTATTATTATTGATTTGCTTAGTTTAATGTTACTAATAAATAATTACTAACAAAAGTTCGTCACAAAGATAAGCATGGTAATTAGCACATGTGCATTACCGAGTGTTTGCACTAGAAATGATATAAACACCCAAAAAAAAGTTTATAGGAAGACAAGTTTGAAGAAAGTAAAATTAACACATATTGCAAATAAATTAAACATGTAGATTTATAGTGCTTTGACTTTAAATCGCCTAGTCCACTTTGGAGTTTGAACCGCCTTATTGTTGAAATTTGATGATTACAGAGCTCGATCGAAAAGGGCTCGGTGAGCGCAATTTAGTTAGAGAATGCAAAGTGCTAAAAGATATATTTTTCTCTAAAGCAACCAATATATATAGACATGTATGACTTTGGAATACGCTGAAATTTTACTAAGGGAATCTTGAGCTTAAAAACAACATTATCATAAAAATCAGGACTCATAACACGAAACTTGATCAGATCGGTACACATCCCTATGTGCATCAGATCGACATTGGGCTGATTAATATGTGAATTTAAGTGCGTGATCCAGAGTTTAGCTTCTCTATATGCTAATATCTTGTTTCTCAAGTTGGTTTTTTATTGGTGGTGGTTGAATATTGAATGATTTTTGTTGAACTGAAATGACCAGACTAGGCTAACGGATCAGTACCGATCCGGTGATAGAGTTAATACCAATCTGGTACTGAATGCACCCAATGATGTCATTCAACATAATTTGCTTGACCATTGCCTCGTAGTCTTCTCCACAATTTATATCTGGACATTCAGACCATCTTTCTAGGCTTCTTGTCGATACGGCTAGACTATCTCGAACAGGAATATGCCGACCCAAATCCAGTTTTCTTTTGAAGACCAATTCTATTATAGAAACGTATGCAACCTGTAACAACCCGGATATTGGAGGGGGTTTATAACAGCTCAAAAAAAAAAAAATGGTGTTTAGAAAATGATTTCTTTCATAAATATGAGCATTTTGTCAAAAACAATCAACATTAACGTTACAAGCTGATTTGGATTCAGTAAAATATTTGAAAAACGTAAGTTTTTGGAAATAAATCCAAAGTTTGAAATTTGTATGTTGAATTTGACTTTTCAATTTAGTAGAGGATTATATTGAATGTAAATAAATTTGTGTTTATATTTGATTTTGGTTAAAATTTGAAGTATGGTCCACTCAAAACTTGATTTTTAATTTATATGTATATTTGAATATATATATATATATATATATATATATATATATATATATATATGTACATATATATATATATATATACACACACACACTCTTGTATTGTGATGGATACACAACATAAACAATTGGTTGTATATACGAGTATGGTAAAGAGTATAGTATACTCTTAGAAAAATATTTGTTAAGGCATTTTGCCATTCTGTAACAACCCCCGTTTATTTGGGTATTCGGGCTAAACAGATTACAATGTGCTTCTTATATTTAAAAATCTTAAATGATTAAAATACGAGTTCTTAAACCTAACTCGTACAATATTTTAAAATATAAAATAGAGGATTTGTAAATTTTGGAATTATATATGTATATATATATATATTAATTATTCTGCTTATAATAAACAATTTAAATTGTGATTGCAAACTATAATTTGATGATTTGAGTGAATATTGAAGTTGTTTTACAGACGATGTTTACAATTTTAATTATGTTGTATGTTGTTATGATAAGCTAATTGTGTGAAGATAGAGGGTAAGCAGGTGTTAACTAGGCTAGTACAACATTAAACATGCGTTAAATGTTCTAGAACACATACAAGTTAGCTTAGTTGGTCAAGTTTGGGCCATTAATGAATGATTAAGTAGAGATGTTTCTGGAGATAGAGTGAAATCAGAAAGCATAAGCATACATGTCTGCATCATTCTTCAGGGACTAAGGTTGTGCTTCGCATGCTGCTTTGCATGCTTCACACGTAACTTGTGTGTGGTGCAGAAGGGCGAACAAGTACTTGACTAGCGGTATTATCAAACACAGAAGGGGGGTTCAACAGAAAAAAAAGGGAGTTCAACAGGGAAATCGAATTTCCCTAATTCCCCAAAAATAAAAACCGAAATCGGGAAAATTGTCTTTAGCAGAAATCAAATTGAAACCTCCTGGCCTCGTCGCTCTACTATTCTTCGTCCACCGCCTCCTTTCTCGAGTGACGCAGCAGATCGATTGGCCTATGCCGGTCTCCGCCTCGCCTGAGCTGAACCATCGTTACGCTGAAGCCATCAAACCCAAACCCGGTTATGCGAGCCCCTCCTGTCGACCTCGTGAGCCACCAACGCCGTCACTAGGCGCTGACCAAAGCCGTCGAACACAAACGCGTCATTGTTGTTCACAATGCTCGAAACGGTGCTCGATACCCGCCTCCTTCATTGACGCCGCCAATATTCCCCGCTGGACAGTTCATGCTTTTCCAGCGTCGGTGCAGGTAAGTCTTCCTTACAATTTACTTATTTCAGGGAAGACAACTTCAGTTGGTGTGTTATTGGTTATCCTATGGTTAAAAACGTTCATTGTATGCACCATTTTATTCCATGCATGTTATTACACTTATGTTACAACCTTTTGTGGGACAGTTAGTACTTAGCCATTGCACTGTTGCCATGAATCTGCGTGTGTATCCTTCCTTTCGTTGTGTATTGGTGCATTTTCTGTGTTTAACGTGTGGGTTCATGCCAACCATTCCCGAATGGGTTAAAACAGTATACTGCACTTTAGTTATGATGATGCCACTTTGCTTTGCACAAATACTCAGTTAAGTTGACAAGTAAAACTTCGATAGTTTACTGGGGCATTACCATTACTGTTTGGTTTGGTTAACACAAGTTTTGATGTATTACTTACTGGTGAGCTAGTTGGAATTCTCAGAATTAACGAAGAAGAATTTTATTGATTGATGAAAAAAACTTGTAATGTTATAAACTGAAATTATGATTTACAAAAGCAACGTTTGCCCCTTTATATACAGTTGTCTTAGGGGTAACGTTTAAGGAAAATCGGCTTGGGCTAAGCAGAAAACAAATGAGCCCAGAATGTAAAATATAAACTATGTTACACAATACAACGGAGTCGACATATTTCATTTCCCCCCTTCAACCCTAACCTAGGGTTAGGGTTTGCTTTCAAGAATAGAAAAATGGCGACTCCTTCGGCATCAAAATACTGATTGATGAAAGATTGGCGTCTCCTTCGGCTTCAGAGTACTGATTGGTGAAAGATCTTCCTCCATAGGCCTTTACAATAGGTAAATCGAGCTATGCTTGAGTTAATCACTTGAGAGAGCCCGATTTACCGAGAGAGGTTAAATTAGACAAGGAGTGACTGTGTTCTTATGAAGTCCTAGCTGAGGAGAGTAGATCTGACAACAATCAGACGTGATGCCTCGACAGTTTGAGATAAATCATGATTCTAGAATGCAAAGGATTCTCCTCGATCTTTCAGCTTTGTTAACAACATCTATATTTAATTCCTCCTTGAGCTTGGAAAAGTTTGGCCTTGACAAGGGTTTCGTGAGGATGTCAGCTTTTTGATCTGAGGAAAGAATATACCCTATCTTCATTTTTTCTTTTATAGCTTGCTCTCTGATGAAGTATAGGTCTAATTCAATATGCTTGGTTTTTGAATGTAACACTGGATTTGAAGATAGGGATATAGCACTGATATTATCACACCACACAGTAGATTTCTTAGATGATGTGATCTGTAATTCACTTAACAAGGATTCCATTTACATAACTTCAGCCGTACAACTGGCCACACTTCTAAACTCTGCCTCTGTACTCGATCTGGACACGGTACTTTGTTTTTTAGCACACCAAGACACAAGATTTTTACCTAGATAAATACATGAACCTGAAGTAGATTTTCTGTCATCACAATCTTTTCCCCAATCAGCATCTGCATAAGCATTGATGTTTACTGTGTTTCTTGACTTAAGAATTAAACCATGATCAATAGTTCCTTTGAGATATCTTAATATTCTCTTAATTTCCTTCTAGTGATTATCTAAAGGATTTTGCATATATTGGCTAACTTTATTGACACTAAAAGCTATGTCTGGTCTGGTTATAGTAGCATATTGAAGTGCACCAACAATGCTTCTGAAAAAATTTCCATCTTGAAAAGATTCTCCTTTATGCTTGGATAGTTGTATGTTAGTGATCATAGTAGTTGGCAATGGATTTGCTTTGTGCATTTGAGCTCTGTGAAGAATTTCTGAAATATATTTTCTTTGACTAAGATGTATTTCAGAATTTGATGTTCTTCTCACTTCTACACCCAAGAAATAATTTAGATCACCCAAATCTTTAATTGGAAATTCTGAATTTAGCATATTTGTAATAGCTTTGATTTCACCAATAATGCTGCCTATAATAATAAAATCATCAACATAAATCAGTATATATGTTGTATCAAAATCAGTAATTTTAATAAAAATTGAGTTATCAGATTCTGTATTCATGATTGACAAGAGTTGTCTTTAGTTTGTCAAACCAAACCCTAGGAGCTTGCTTCAACCCATAGATAGCCTTGTTGAGTTTGCACACCAATTTTTTTTGTTAATTGTTGTATGAAGCCCTGAGGCTGCTCCATGTAAACCTCTTCCTGTAAATCACCATTAAGAAATGCATTATTTACATCTAATTGTTTGATGTTCTAATTTTTATACAAAGCAATTGTCATAATTATTCTGATTGATGTGGGTTTCACAACAGGTGAAAAACTCTCTGAAAAATCAAAACCATACTGTTGTGAGTACCCTTTAGCAACCAGTCTTGCTTTGTACTTAGAAATTGAACCATCAGCATTTCTTTTTAATTAAAAAACCCATTTGCAGCCAATAATATTTTTATGTTCTGGCTTTTCAACTAATTCCGAAGTTCCTTTCTCAATTAGAGCATTGTACTCATCATTCACAGCTGACTTCCAATTTTTCATTTTGAATTGCTTCATAATATGATGAAGGCTCTTCATAAATAGTTGTAGCATTAAAAATCTTGGGTTTGAAAATTCCACATTTAGCTCTAGTAAGCATTGGATGCTGATTTGTAGCTTCATTAACAGCAGTAGCTTGATTGTCCTTTGTCTCACTATTGTCTGCTGTAAAATCATTATGAGAATCACTAATACTTTGTCTTCTTTGCTGAGCATTGTCTTCAATTTGATGGCTGGAAGATGACTGTTCTTGACTTGGCCTATTTGAAGGCATGGTGTGTTGAGGACTTGCATTGCTGCTTTGTTCTTGAGCTGGCCTACTTGATGGCACAGTGTGTTGAGGGTTTGCATTTGTGTCATGTTTATCAACATGAACTGGCACTAACACTTCAATCTCATCAGGTATGTCAACCATAACCTGTCTTGTACTTACACCTTTATCTGGTATATTTTCACTAGCTTTGCTAAAAGGATATATATGTTCATTAAATCTTACATGCCTAGAAATATAGATTTTTCCTTTTTTATCTAGACAATTATATCTTTTTTGTTTATTGCAATATCCCAGAAAGGTACAGGGTGTAGACCTATAATCTAACTTATGATTATTATAGGGTCTTATATAAGGAAAACATTGACATCCGAACACTTTTAAATGCTTGTAATCTGGTTTGATCTTAGTTAAAATTTCTTGTGGACATTTGAATTTTAATACCTTAGTTGGCATTAAGTTAATCAAATGTACTACAGTATAAAATGCATCTGCCCGATACTTAAAAGGCATAGATGCTTGAGCTAACAAAGTCAAACCAGATTCAACAATATGCCTATGTTTTCTTTCAATTAACCCATTCTGTTCTGAAGTGTAGGGACATGTAGTTTTGCGATTAATACCCTTTTTTATCAAAAAATGATTTTAAAGGCAAAAATTCTCTTCCACCATCTGTCTGAAATGTATGAATTTTATTTCCAGTAATGTTTTCAACTTTGTTAATAAATTGTATCACAACATTACTGGTTTTAGATTTTGACTTAAGCATGTAAATCCATACGAATCTAGAGTATGCATCAATAAATGATATATAGTACTTGTGACCATAACAAGAGCTAATATGTGCAGGACCCCATAAATTTGTAGCAATTAGTTCAGGTGGTCTAGAATAAACAGTGTGTGAGTCTGGAAATGCAAGTTTATGAATCTTTCCCAATTGGCAAGCAAAACACATATATGATTTAGGAAATTGATAAGCAGAAAAATTGTTAATCATCATTACATGCTTAGTAACTTTTATACTAGGATGACCCAATTTATAATGCCACAAATCAAAATCCTTAATGCAACTAGAGTCATTAGTAACAGACATTATGCAATTGTCATTTTTATGATCATAACTATTTGAACTGATATCAGATCTGTATAATCCATTACTCTCTTTACCCAGCAAAAGAATTTTATGTGTTAGAATGTCTTTGACAATGCATGAATTAGGGTAAAATTCAAAATAAACCCTATTATCTTTAGCAAATTGGGAAACACTCATCAGATTTTTCTTAATTGATGGAACTCTTAATATATTTTTTTTAAAAATAAATTTTTAGTTCCATCTAAACTTGCATTTCCATTGTGTGTAATTAGTGTAGTTTTACCATTACCAACAGTAAGATTTTGAATACCTTTGTACTCCTTGTTTCCTAAATTTAGATTGTTAGTAACATGATTTGTTGCACCTGAATCTAGAAACCAGCAATCATCTGACACTTCGTCACTAGTGGTAGTATCTGTATTATGAATTTCGGCCTGTGCTTTACTGCCTTCATTTGATGAATTAACCAAATTTGCTGAGGCATTGGTTGCTATGTTGTGAGGGAGTGTAATTTGTATTGAATCTAAAATAACACTTGTTAGCACTATGCCCCACTTTATCACAAATTTGACATCTAATTCTATTATTGTTGTTGTTATTACTCCTACCACCTCTTCTGCCTCTTCCAGACCAACCCCCTCTTTGATTGTTGAATTGATTTCTTGAATTATTCCCTTTATCTTGATTTTTTTCCTCTGCCATATGTAGTATAATTGACAGATAAATCAACATGAACAGTTTTCTTGTGTTCTATCCTACCTTCATGTGATAATAGAGTAGAATACACATATTGTAATGAGGGAGTTGGATCCATGGATAATATGATTGCAGTGATAGCTTCATACTCATCATCTAAAGCACTCACAATAGAAATAACCTATTCTGATTCAGGTACTCTTTGACCTGCTGATTTTAATTGATCACAAATATTTTTAACCTTTAACAGATATTCATTCATAGATCTTTCTCCTTTTCTTATGCTATGTAAGTGTCTTCTATAATGCATTACTCTAGCTGAAGACTGATTTGAGAAATTTCTTGCAACAATTTCCCACACTTCTTGAGCAGTTTTGACCCCAATTAACTGTGGTAGAATTGTTGGACCAATATATGGCATCATCCATGCACATACCAAACCATCTTGCCTCTGATGCATTGTGTATTCAGGATTACTTATGAGTTTGCCTTCACTGTCTCTAATAAACTTTGGAGAAACGATTTTTGTTCCAAGAATATAGTCTTTAAGACCATATGCTCTAACTGTTGTTTCAACCTGTAATTTCCATAACAGGTAGTTGGATTCGTCAAGATGTGTTGAGATCGGTTGACTCTGAGGCTTAATGATAGATTTCATTAAATTTTGGATGGGATCTGATGGTGGTTGTGGTGGAATAGGCCGATTACTGGAGACTTGTGGACTTGAATCATTCCCAGAATTCGTCATGAGGAAAAGGAATGCACTCAGATGCAAAAATTTAAATATTCAGGAAATCAGAGGTAAGATTTTACACTTTGAAGCTTTGAATTGAGACAGGTTTCAAGAAACAAAATATTTGTTGAATGATGCAACTTATATTGTCAAGATGATGATGAATACCTTAGATAAACTGATAGAACAGATACATAAATCTGAATGACAATCTATGAAGGCACTGCTACAAAAATTGGCGACTTCTTGAACTGTCTTGATATGTTTTCAAGAGAATCCGAGTCTCCTCTGATCAACCTTATTCTGGAACAAGACAACAACCACAAATATGTAGGCGAGGCTTCTTGATTTCTGAATAAGGCAACAACCTTCAGACGAGAAGCTGAAGCTTCGATGAAGGGTGATCCAAGTGATGATATTGCTCTGATGGATCACTAATTGATCAACACTTCTGATGATCAATTTCAGGAAGCGAGAACCACTGGCTCCGATACCAAGTTGGAATTCTCAGAATTTTATTGATTGATGAAAAAAACTTGTAATGTTATAAACTGAAATTATGATTTACAAAAGCAACGTTAGCCCCTTTATATACAATTTTCTTAGGGGTAACGTTTGAGGAAAATGGGCTTGGGCTAAGCAGAAAACAAATGAGCCTAGAATGTAAAATATAAACTATGTTACACAGTACAACGGAGCCAACATATTTCATTTGAGCTCATCCCTTTTTCTCTTCGCTGAAACATGCCTTATATCTAGTTGACTTGTATATGTATAAAGTTATGGACCCGTTATTCCTATACCACGAGTCACCCTTTAGCTGCTGCCTAATTCCTTTGTTTATAAAAATTCACATTTTATCTCTTTGGCTAGCTTTAGAAAAACCATATTATTTTGATTATTATTTTTATAAGTAAATTTTATTATGATAATGGCGATGGAAACTTTACTTAATATATAAGACTAAATGCCATATGAAAAAAAGGATATTCATGTATTCCTTAGTGGTACCTATGAAATTAACAAGAGAACAATGAACGTAGGAGTATTATAAGTAACTGGTCTTGCATCACTAACCTTTGATGTAATGTATATAAGTAAAATGTATACTTGTTATTCACAACATTGATCCTTGCACAATATGCTTGTTTATGTAAATGTCTTATTAATGTTGTTCTGATATAAGATTATCCACATGTTCCTATTTTTATTCTTCAAGTTGTTGAACTGAAAGGCTCACTGTTTTAGCATTTAAGGTTAGTAAAAATTATGTTTAGCACCAGTTTCAAGGGTTAAGAATTGCAGGCTGTCCTTTTTCTCTCACCTAGATTTTATTTGTACTTTGTTATCCTATCATTCATTGTTCATCCCTGGATGAGCAAGACTTCTTATATATCACGCTTATAGTGATACCATGTGAGATCATCACGTTGAATTTAGTGAAATCATGTATCTTGCGTATCACTTATGTCACACTTGCTCATATATTAGGTTGTTTATATGGTACCATACCTCTCGATGGCACATACATACCAGGACATCAATCATTTGATTGGGAGTAGTCTCATGTATGAACAACAGGTACAAACACATTTAAACAATGATCAAGAGAACCCATAGCTTTTAATGTTGTTTCTACATCTGAAACAATTTAGGTGTAGCTATCCAAAACCTTTTAAAGAAGATTCAAATCAAGCTACTACGATTATTTGTTGGACATGAAATAATAACGCTTACTGTTAACAGTGCTTAGCGCTTTGGACTATCGACTTTTTAACTCTGTTGTGCGCTATCATTTGGATAAAAACATAGAACGTCAGGCCCCAAGTGTTGCAGACACAAAGTTTTTAGCTTTTAAAGAGGAGAGGCACAAGAAGACGCAAGTGTGCGCAAAGCTCGACACAAACTGTAGTTTATTAAAAGAAATTAATGTATGTATTTATTCTTTTCCGCTGTATAAATCTTATAAACTCTGGCATTTAAATAAAAATTTATTCCGCTGAATATATTATGTGTTGTGATTCTGTGTTTTTTCCATTTTTAAACCTTGTAAGCCAATAACAATCCGTCGTTTTGAACGCTTCGAGTCGGTTTAATCACCGACTTGGGGCTAGGGGTGAGCGTTCGGTCAGTTCGGTTAGTTTGACGTAAAAAAACTTAGACTGAATTAGAACCGGAATTTTTCAAAACCGAACCGAATTAATTTCGGTTAATTCGGTCGGTAACCGATTTAACCGAACTTGAAGGATGTACTATAATTCAAATGATGGATTCACTCAAAGTAAAACATAAATTCATGTTTGGAGAAATATTATGTAGTAAAATTTATATTTGTGATAAGATTTGATCTATTTGCAGCAAATTTCTTTATGCTATATAACCAAACAAATTGTTTAAAGTACTACAATACCATAAAATTAGATAAAAAAAATTAAAAGTTCGGTTAATTCGGTTAAACCGATAACTGAAAAAAATTATTTTACAAACTGAATTCAAACTGATTTAGTTTTAAAACCGAACCGAATCGACCGAAATGAACCGGTTTGTTCAGTTATTTCGGTTTGAACTGAATATTGCTCACCCTACTTGGGGTGGTCAGAATGGCGGGCTGTTACACAACCCATCTTGATACTACTTCGGAGGAATCAACATGTGTCCTAAGTCGAGCCGGGGTAGATGCTTCGCACAACCTGAAGACACGTTCCACCACATGTAACACCCCACCTCCGTTAAGGTCACTCACAAAGGGAATGCCTTAACTTTGGTGGAGCGTTTTAGGTAAAAGATGCAGATAAATTACAAGATAGACAAATAAACCAGCGGAAAATACAGTCATTTTATAAACAATGTGGTTCAGTCAGGCTTTTACAATAATTGTCTCAAACATACATAAATGTAATACATAGAACTTCTGTCTTAATTCAAAAACTTCCAAGCATAAAAGAAGCATAAAAATAACAATGATATTCCCCAATAAAGCATGAACCATCCATAGCAATGGAAGAGAGAGTCCAAAGCAATACATCGGCTATCTTCGAGCTTGGAAAGAAAACTGAGCTAAGTGGTAACATTACCTCCCTGTGAACCTTTAGGGGGAACGGAAGAAAAGGGGCGAAACAAACTAGGTCAGACGTAAGTCTGGTAAGTCTAGTGACTTTCAACATGAAAATAGGCAAAAACATCATGACATGAATAAACTGAATATAAGACAATACCGTGATAACAAGGATAACAAGATATAGATATGATAAGGCAAGGTAAACTGAATGCGCTTCTACTCTTTCTCTGCTTCGCTACTACCTTATTATTCTGATTTTTATATCTCTGCACCGCCTAACTAGTGTCTCAACTAGTAATCTGTGTAAAGTGATAATATTACCACGTGATCCCAATCCCTGCAATTATGGTAGCCTTCAGATGTACATCTAGTATGAGGATCTTACCTTAATCAACCTGATTGCCATGAAGATGTTAGATGTACCCTTACTACCCTATCGATCGGCTCCTTACTCGTATTAATTTTCCTTGTGTTTGTGTCAATCGGCCCCTCTCTTGCATGTAGATACCCTGTGCTGGTCCCACCATAAGGTGTATCAATCCCTATGATAGAGACCCGACACGATTCAAGATGCACAGTGTATAGCTATTGATGCTCAATGCCTGCTTTTCCACTCCGGAGCACGTGCACGCCCATACTCTGTCGGAACTACACTGCTGCACCCCCTGCCGCTATTTTGACCGCTTGTAATCGTGCCCCATCCTGCCTAGTTTCAGGTACCTTGATACATCAATGTGGGTTACTGCTGAAATGGGTCCCCATTACTAGGGTTTCTTACTGGTTAAGTTTATGGGGGCCTATATTTACTAATATTGCCCACCAACCCGATATGTACTTAATCCTCCCACTGATTCAAACATGTTTACTTAATGGTTAAATTTGTGGGCCTATATTTACTAATATTACCTACCAACCCGATATGTACTTAACCCTCCCACTGATTCAAGCACGTTTATTTAATGGTTAAGTGTTGTCCATTCATGTTAACTTAACCCACCCACTCATCATGTCATGTTGGTTAAGTGTTTCTTATTAACCATTCTCACTCGTCATGTTGGATTGGTTAAGTGTTTCATATTAACTTAACCCCGTCCATTCATCATGTTATATTGGTTAAGTATTTCCCATTAACTTAACCCTATTCGTTTATCCAGTAACATTGGTTAAGTGTTTCTTATTAATTTAACCCCACACATTCGTCATGCTGTATTGGTTAAGTGTCATCAATTCAATTCAAGTTAACTTAACCCACCCACTTCTCTTGTTACATTGGTTAAGTGTTGCCTTCTTGTGTTAACTTAACCGTTCCACGCATCCTATTATATTGGTTAAGTGTTTCTCTCTTGTTTTAACTTAACCCTACCCATTCATCATGTCATATTGGTTAAGTGTTTCTTATTTACTTAACCCTTCTCATTCATCATGTTGTACTGGTTAACTTAACCCTGCTCACTTGTCTAATTAACATGTTATAACGGTTAAGTGTTCTAAATTTACTTAACCCCATCTTCTTGTCTAATTAACATGTTATAATGGTTAAGTGTTGCCTTAGTTAACTTAACCCTACCACTCTTAATATGTCTTGTTCATTAGCATTAACTGATTTATTAACGCACCAACCTCTCACATTAGATCTATGTTGTTGAGGTTACTGGATGTGCCGGGCGGTTCTGGGCAGTTTTACAACACAACTCAATCTAACCTCGGGTTTTTCTTCGGCATGATGCACTAATCTCTCACATTAGATAGGTGTTGTTGCGGTCATCGGATGTGTCGGGCGGTTCCGGGCAGTTTTACACTACAACTCAATCTAACCTCGGGTTAGGCATGTTTATCTTTTAGCTATTTACCATACATGTCCAAGTCTAGATTTTATATGCTAATCATCCCAAACTCACAAAACTAGTCATGTTCCAATTCTCAAGTTATACCCCAACAAAGTTGATTGCCAGTTATGCCCCACAAATTCGAATTCAAGTTATTGCTCAAAATGGGTTACACCCAATTTTCCTAAATTTGCAATAATAGTCATATTGCAAAATATTCTCCAAAAACCCCCAATTATGATTCACAGTATAAACCATGCCAAATTATAGCCTTTAATTACAGTGCATGCCAAATATCCAAAATCCCACTTTAGGTGCGTTCACATTTAACAGTTATCCCTATCTTACTAAAGGTTTTTCATGCCTAAGCCATACATCACTATACACAATAATTTCCTTCTTCCAAGTCATAAACTATCACATATATAAGCCCCAAATTTTAGGTCTTAAACCACAACATGTACTATGCCTTACATGTTTACAGTTCAATTTACGCCCCAAATCCCAAGTCATATGTCCAATATACTTTATGCCTCAAATCTCAAGTCATATGTTCGATACACTTTATGTTTTAAATACAACATGTGTTATGTCCTCAAATCAGTTACAAATCCGTTATGCCCAATTATACATAATTTAATACTTTTCCAAATTTTAGCGTTGGTCATGTCCAAATCATATATTATGCCCAATTTTAGCGCTGGTCAAGTCCAAATCATATATTATGCCCAATTTCTCCCAACGTATGTTCATCTCTTATGAGATTTGGCTCAGGCTTGCAGTAGCCTGACTATAAAAAGGGGAAGAAGGAAAGAAGAGACAAAGAATGGACATAATAATATCAATGAGATAGATCCAATGGATATAGAAAGACAGATAGAAATAGACATAATCTCAGATTCAGATTTATAACAATGTCAGAATCACAATTTAAATTTTACTTCTGAAAGTAACATGAACTTACAAATTATAGAACCGTCTTGAATTCTGGGATCTGATTTCTGAAACTGAAAGCTATCCCTTGACGAAGACTATCGATTCTCTAATTTAGATTTGATTCATAGCTTCTAACTTGCTTTCCAGTTTGCCTCCAAGTTGGAGAAGAATGGTGGCTATGCTAGGTTGACCATGGACAGCATGGTGGCTCCTTGGAATGAAATTGTGTGATTTAGGGTTGAGGGTTGGGGTTGCTTTTATAGAGTTTTTGATTTATGTGAGCCGTTAGATCAACCTAGGAGCAATCAGAACCGTCCATACTAGATAGAGCTATGCAGAAATTGTCACCTATGCCCTAGTGACTCAGCAACAAGTCAGAAAATCGTCACTGTTTGGATCTGGGCGAGGGGGTCGACCCCTACAGGGGGGCCGACCCCTATAGGGGGGTCGACACCCCTCTTGGGGGGTCGACACCTATGTCGACCCCCCGGGAGGAGTCGACCCCTATAGGCGGGAATTTTCCCGCCCAGCTGATTTACGTGAATTTGAAACTCGAACTGCTTTTTTGATTTAATTATTATTTATATTTAATTTCTGGCTTAAGATGAAATCTTCTGAACTCCATAACTTCTTCATACGGAGTCCGATTTACGCAAACTCGGACTCTATCTCAGGCAGAATTCCGAGATGAACGCAATGGCGTAACCCATTTCCCTTAATTCTTACTTTTACAATTAAGTATTCTTTAATTCATTATTTTAATATACATAGAAAATACAGGGTGTTACATTCTCCCCTCCTTTAAAGGATTTCGTCCTCGAAATCTCCAAGTCAAGGAGAATGTGTCCTAACATCCAACATCCATCTACTCAACCATTCTATCACAGGCGTCCATTGTCCTTAAAAATATTTCTAATGCTTTCATGATCATATGCATAGTGTGTGTACATGTCCTTACCTAATGCAAAATCAGGCGGTCTACTGATTCAGTTGACCTCCTTAATGCGAATTTATGTTAGTGCCATGAGTTCATCATGTATGCAATTATTCCAAATCGTACTTTATAACCTCTACATGAGTGCTTAATCATTCATACAAATGAAACCCCCATATGATAACACCTCAAGTTTTAATTCATGTATATAAAAATTCACTCATGTATATGCATTATGAAAGTGACTGAGCCGATCTAGTGCCTAATGTGTGTATATGCGTCCATGAGCAACCACTGGCAAACACTTACATCCACTTGCATCCACCAAACATAACATGTCTCAAACACTTGTTTACATCCATTGGCTTCTACCTAAGGATCGAGGATAGGATGATAGGATATATTTAAAAGATAAGGACTAGAAAATAAACTTTACAAAAAAAAGAGAGATCAAGGATGTACCCTCAGAAAGGGTATGATATGCGTATCGCATTTTCTTGGGCTTCACTCCATATTGCTCTGATTGTCTTAACTTCCCAATTGCGTAGCTTATTAATTTTTGTTTCCAGAATATGCGTTGGAACTTATTTCACTGTCGCCTCTCGTTCCACCTTTTCTTCTTATAATATACTTGGCGCTAAAACTTCCGTCGTGTCATGCTAACATTCCCAGAACTATCTCTTGAAAATAAACAGATGCTAACCATGTTACCAAGTGTATATACTAAGATGATTTGATTCTTATCCGTCAATCTTGTAAGCGGGGCTAATACCTTCGCAAAGTCCTTAATGAACTTCCTATATTAGCCCGCTAGTCCAAGAAAGCTTTGCATTCTTTCGGACCTTCCAGTCTTGCACCACAACTACTTTTGTCTGCTATCCCTTCTTTGGGCTCCACACGGCCTAGAAACCTTACTACTTCTCTCCAAAAATGACATTTTTGGAGAAATTCGCCTTAAGTTGATGCGCTTGGAGGGTATCCGAGACTTCCCTTAGATGCAAAGCGTGTTTTCTTCATTCCAAAAAATCGTCTATGCACAAGCGAAGTGAACCATCCGCCTTTGTAACGAAAACGACTAGAGCACCCCCATTCAGAAATACTTCGCCTTGTGAACCCTTTTTCAAGTAACTCTTTTACTTGTTTACTAAGCCTTTCCTTTCCCTTGGATTCATGTGTCGTACAGGTAATGTAACTGGTTTTGCATTGTCAACTAGATTCTGCGGAAGTCTATCTCGCGTTTAGGGGATAAACCCCTAACCTGATCAAAAACATCTGCGTACTCATGGACTATTCCAACGGATCGTAAATCGTTGATAGATGTATCAAGTGATTCTAGGTAGCCAAGACAAACTGATCCCTTAGGATCGCACGAAATCTCGAGGGTATTCCCGAGGGAAGTCGAAAGCTTAACTACCCTCCTTTCACAATTACTAGCTAACCAATCCATGCCTAGAATCAACCCATAGCCCATGAAACCCGAAAACATAAGCATTACACTTGAACTCAATACTCAATATAGCTATTCTCAAATCCTTACAAATCAAAGATAAATGAGCCGAACCACTAATTGGATTTGAGACAATAATGGGATCTCTTACTATACAAGTACTAAGGTGCAGAGACTCAACTATAGAAGTAGATACAAATGAATGTGAAGTGCTAAAATCAAAATGAGTACTAACAGGATGATCAAAAAGAAAAACAAAAACTTTTTCAACAGAAACTTTACTATCTCTCTCTCAGATACGCTAGCGGTGAGAGCATGCACTTGCCCTCCTGAAAATCCTGTCCTTTGTTCTTGCCCTTGTCCTTAATTATATGATCTGTTATACCATAATAACAACACTTCCTCTTGCCTTAGATTTTTCTATTCTTTCCTCCTTCGTGAACCAAGTCCATATCCATGAGTATCTCATCCTTGGGTTGTGTCCCTTAGTCAAATTCCCTCATTCTCATCTTTGCCATTTTTGTGTGGCTTGTTGACAAGTCTCTTCAAAGCTGCCTCCATCGTACGGAAAGCCCTACAAAGCTTGAAAGAAAATTAGCCGCAGGTGAAACTACTACGACTATGGATGGAGGTTGGGCACTTCTTCGCCCTTTGACTGGTCTCATAGTCTCATCAAACCTTACAGAACAATGCTGCGATGAGGTTACCTCCAAGAAAGCCAGGAGCCCTGAAGACTTAGGAAAAAAGGAAACAAGGATTCAAATAGAGGATCAAAAGATAGTACATATGGCTTTGGGGAATATGCCTTTAAAACAAAACTTTTTCTTTAGAAAATGCTTCTTTTAAAACCGTTTTGAAAATAATTTTTCAAATCTTTTATCTGATCTGGTAACCTTCAGCTCTGATACCACGTGTAACACCCCACCTCCGTTAAGGTCACTCACAAAGGGAATGCCTTAACTTTGGTGGAGCTTTTTAGGTAAAAGATGTAGATAAATCACAAGACAGAGAAATAAAGCAGCGGAAAATACAGTCATTTTATAAACAATGTGGTTCAGTCAAGCTTTTACAATAATTGTCTCAATCATACTTAAAAGTAATACATAGAACTTCTGTCTTGATTCAAAAACTTCCAAGTATAAAAGAAGCATAAAAATAACAATGATATTCCCCAATAAAGCATGAACCAGCCATAGTAGTGGAAGAGAGAGTCCAAAGCAATACATCGACTATCATCGAGCTTAGAAAGAAAACTGAGCTAAGTGGTAACATTTCCTCCCTGTGAACCTAAGGGGGGGAGAACGGAAGAAAAGGGGCGAAACAAACTAGGTCAGACATAAGTCTGGTAAGTCCAGTGATTTTCAGCATGTAAATAGGCAAAAGAATCATGACATGAATAAACTGAATATAAGACAATACCTTGATAACAAGGATAACAAGATATAGATATGATAAGGCAAGGTAAACTGAATGCGCTTCTACTCTTTCTTTGCTTCGCTACTATCTTGTTATTCTGATTTTATATCTCTGCACCGCCTAACTAGTGTCCCAACTAGTAATCTGTGTAAAGCGATAATATTACCATGTGATCCCAATCCCCGCAATTAAGGTAGCCTTCAGGTGTACATCTAGTATGAGGGTCTTACCTCAGTCAGCCTGATTGCCATGAAGATGTTAGATGTACCCTTACTACCCTATTGATCGGCTCCTTACTCGTATTAATTTTCCTTATTTCTATGTCAATCGGCCCTCTCTTGTGTGTAAAAATCCTGTGTTGGTCCCACCATAAGGTGTATCAATCCCTATGATAGCGACTCGACACGATTCAAGATGCACAGTGTATAACTACTGATGCCCACTGCCTGCTTTTCCACTCCGGAGCACGTGCACGTCCATACTCCGTCAGAACTACACTTCTGCACCCCTTGCCGCTATTTTGACCGCTTATAATCAGCCCAGTAATCGTGCCACACCCTGCCTAGTTTCAGGTACCTTGATACATCTATGTGGGTTACTGTTGAAATGGGTCCCCTTTACTAGGGTTTCTTACTGGTTAAGTTTGTAGGTATATATTTACTAATATTACCCACCAACCCGATATGTACTTAACCCTCCCACTGATTCAAACATGTTTACTTAATGGTTAAGTTTGTGGGCCTGTATTTACTAATATTACCTACCAACCCGATATGTACTTAACCCTCCCACTGATTCAAGCATGTTTATTTAATAGTTAAGTGTTGTCCATTCATTTTAACTTAACCCACCCACTCATTATGTCATGTTGGTTAAGTGTTTCTTATTAACCATTCTCGCTCGTCATGTTGGATTGGTTAAGTGTATCATATTAACTTATGTAACACCCAACATCCATTTATGTCACTCACAAAGGGAATGCATTAACTTTCATGGATTATTATTGGTGTATAGAACGGAATATAACAAGACAGATACATATATTGGTACTTGAAAAATTTAAAACAACTTTTATTGCAGTGGAGAAATAGTTTGGTTACAACAACATCAAAAACCAACAATAAAACCAAGTACACTTAATATCCATCTTGACAAATTGTTTTCTGAGTACATAAAGTAAAAAGCATAACCCCAACATAAGTAGCCATAAAAGAGATAAGCTAAAATTTACTTTTAGCAATCCAAGCACTTCCAAAAGAGAGAGAAAGAGGTCTAAATCAAGCTCCACTAGCACTAGTCCCACCCTGAGAACCTGGGGGGGGGGGGGAGAAAAGAGGCGAAAACAAAGGGTGTCAGACATAAAGTCTAGCGAGTCCAATAACTTTAATAATATAATTATTAAAGTATTTAGGATAAGGCATAAACTGGTAAAACAAGGAAAGACTGTGAAACAAACGGGCATGACAAAACCAACAAGAGGAATAAGATAACGTTAATTGCGTTCCTAACTACTATAGGATAATTACTCTACTGCAGCAATACTAGTCACCCTAAAAGTTGATCCCCCTACTGAACAAAATAATAATAATGGAAGTTTCGTGTACCCCTAGCTGTCTTCATAGGTGTCGCCTGCTCCTATCTCCACTAGTTGTACCCATTACCCTCTGCATTCTAATTACAACATTTATTCATAATATGGTAGTTGTACCCCTAGCTGCCTTCATATTTGTCGCCTACTCCTATCCCCGCTAGTCGTACCCACTACCTTCCCCATTCGATCGGCTCCCTAACTCATAGATACCCGTGCTGGTTCCACAGTGGGGTGTATCAATCCCCAAAGTGGCAACCCGATACCACTAAAGATGCATGGCTTATACCTACACGATGCAACGACGTCTTACCTACCAGCCCGGGCCCACGCACGCACATGACCCCGTTGGACTTGTGTTGCCACCGCTAACCCGTTTTGACCTCTTACAATCAAAACCAGTAAGTGTGTCCCGTCCTCGATCTAGATCGAGCTCACTTAGATACTAAATGGGTTACTAGTTGAAAAGGGTCCCCACACTTGACACAAGCTTTTCACTTATGCTTGGTCCCCACTAGGATTTCCCACTTAAACCCCTTGTTATTCATGTCTTCTTACATGTTCCAACTTGGTTAAGTGTTTATAATTATATCACACATGTCACCCATGTTACCCACTTAGTTAAGCTAGTCTTAACCCTATCCGCTTATCAGTTCAATATATATATTATTGGTTAAGCTGGTCTTAACCCTATCCACTTATATATTATTGGTTAAGCTGGTCTTAACCCTATCCACTTATATATTATTGGTTAAGTTGGTCTTAACCCTATCCACTTATATATTATTAGCTAAGTTGATCTTAACCCTATCCACTTATCAGATCAATATGTATAATTGGTTAAGTTTGTCTTAACCCTATCCACTTATCAGATTAATATATATATTAATTGTTAAGCCGGTCTTAACCCTACCCACTTATCAAATTAATATATATATATATATATAATTGGTCTTAACCCTACCTACTTATCAGATTATTGGTTAAGCTGGCTTAACCCTATCCACTTATATATTATTGGTTAAGCTGGTCTTAACCCTACCTACTTATCAGATTATTGGTTAAGCTGGTCTTAACCCTACCTACTTATCTGATTATTGGTTAAGTTGGTCTTAACCCTATCCAGTTATCATGTTTTATGTATCATATATATATATATATATATATATATATGTATATATATATATCGTATAACATGTTTTACTTAATTTATGATTAAGTACATCTTAGTTTACAGATACAATGGTTAAGAGAATAACTCCCTAAGTATCAACCCCGAAGACCGAAATCAACATCAGATTGGTACTCAGAGAATTACTCAACTCAACCAAACTTCTGTTTGTCATTCATATTCGTCTTCGATCAGCATTAATTAATTATTAATGCACAGACCTCTCACATTAAGTCGATTGCTTGTGGCCGCTTGATATGCCGGGCGGTTTCGGGCAAGACTTCCACCATAAGCCAGACTTAACCTCGTGTCTAAGCATCTTTTAATTATGCCTACGACCTCTCACATTAGACTGCCGTTTGCGGTTGCTGGATGTGACGGGCGGGTCCAGGCAGTCTTATACCACAAATGAGTCTAACCTCGTGTCTTAGGCATTTATTACGCATTTAATTTATGCCTTTAAACTCTCACATTAGACTACCGTTTTTGGTTGCTGGATTTGCCGGGCTTGTCCGGGCAGTCTTATACCACAAACGAGTCTAACCTCGTGTCTTAGGCATATATTATTACACATTATTATTCAACCCCAATTTGAATTAATATCCCTATTTTAGATTGTCAATAACTTCCAATTTTAATCCAGTCCATAATTGTCACTTAAAATATGTCCAAAATTTTCAGGTATATAAAGTATACCAATTAATGTCTCAAATTAATTATATGCTTTTAAAGCCATTATATGCCAATTCGCAATATTAATATTTAATATTTTCCCATTTCCCCCACGTCGTTCGTACGTTTAGTATGAAATATGTTAGACTCTCAAATAGTCTAACTCATGAAAGGAAAAGAAACATCACAACTTGCATAACACACAAAATAGACCTAACTTGCATATAAGAATTATAACATAAATTTGCATAGCCAATAACTTGCATAGGCAATGGACATATAGAACATAAATTTGCATAAACTATGTACTGCCATGGATCTAAATATAGATCTAAACATAAAATTGTGAACTTGCATATATGACTATGGTTTTCACCTAAACTTGCAAATGGGTTCCATACAAACTTGCATATGAATTTAAACATGTAAACTAATATCACATGTTTTACATATAAACTCGCATTCATATATATATATATATATATATACTTGATTCACATATAAACTTGTGTATAATTCACATGCAAACTTGCATATGATTCACATACAAACTAGCATATGATTTACATTCAAACTCGCATATAAACTGATGTCATAAAATGAATCAAGTTAAACATATGTGATTGGTCATATAAAATAGATCCACTAACATAAGTTAACAAAATTGTCATATGTTCACAAACAGACAATAACAAAATTAAGTAAGGCACATGATTCAACAGGCATGTTCTCATAATCCAAATTATAACTCATCATAATTAGTTTATTAATTATTTTGTGAAAGAAATTGTACTCACAAAGAACAGATTACAGAAGAGAATAATACGTTCGTCGTTTGTTCTACAATCTTGTCTCACAATTCCTTAGCTTTAAGAAGAAGATGAACTATTCCAACAGCATAAGGACGTATTTCACTTATTTTAATTAGGATTGAGGCAACACAGCATTGCAATGGTTTGGTGTGGAGAGAAAGTGAGGTTTGGGGGTGTTTAAGTAGGTTAGGAGCCAAAGAATCTGTCCAAAAAACAAGTCTAGGTGCAAAATCCCGTATTTGCCTCGGATCTGACCAAATCAGGGGAGGTCGACCCCCAGGTCGACCTGTATAGGGGAGGTCGACCCCCTGGTGACCTGGCCAGTGGCGGAAAAAATCCCGCCCAACCCGCTTCTGTGTTTTCATTTGAATTTGCATTCGAGCTGTTTTAATTTATTTATACCCCTGAAACTTCTAAAGGCCATAACTTCCTCATACAAAGTCCGATTTACGAAAACTTAAACTTTATTCTAAGCAGAATTCCGAGACGAACGTAATGGCGTAACCCATTTCCCTTAATTCTTCTCCTAAAAATTAAGTGTTCTTAAATTTGTTAATTTTAATATTTAAAATTACGGGGTGTTACAACTTAACCCCGTTCATTCATCATGTTATATTGGTTAAGTATTTCCCATTAACTTAACCCCATTCGTTTATCAAGTTACATTGGATAAGTGTTTCTTATTAACTTAACCCCACGCGTTCATCATGTTGTATTGGTTAAGTGTCATCAATTCAATTCAAGTTAACTTAACCCACCCACTTGTTGTGTTACATTGGTTAAATGTTGCCTTCTTGTGTTAATTTAACTCTTCCACGCATCCTGTTATATTGGTTAAGTGTTGCTCTCTTGTTTTAACTTAACCCTACCCATTCATCATGTCATATTGGTTAAGTGTTTCTTATTTACTTAACCCTTCTCATTCATCATGTTATACTGGTTAACCTAACCCTGCTCACTTGTCTAATTAACATGTTATAATGGTTAAGTGTTCTGAATTTACTTAACCCCACCTTCTTGTCTAATTAACATGTTATAATGGTTAAGTGTTGCCTTAGTTAACTTAACCCTACCATTCTTAACATGTCTTGTTCATTAGCATTAACTGGTTTATTAATGCACCAACCTCTCACATTAGATCTATGTTGTTGCGGTTATTGGATGTGCCGGGCGGTTCCAGGCGGTTTTACAACACAACTCAATTTAACCTTGGGTTTTTCTTGGACATGATGCACTAACCTCTCACATTAGATAGGTGTTGTTGCGGTCACTGGATGTGTCGGGCGGTTCCAGGCAGTTTTACACCGCAACTCAATCTAACCTTGGGTTAGGCATGTTTATCTTTTAGCATATTTACCATACATGTCCAAATCTAGATTTTATATGCCAATCATCCCAAACTCACAAAACTAGTCATGTTCCAATTCTCAAGTTATACCCCAACAAAGCTGATTGCCAGTTATGCCCCCACAAATTAAAATTCAAGTTATTGCTCAAAATGGGTTACACCCAAATTTCCTAAATTTGCAATAATAGTCATATTGCAAAATATTCTCCAAAAACCCCCAATCATGATTCACAGTACAAACTATGCCAAATTGTAGCCTTTAATTACAGTGCATGCCAATTACCCAAAATCCCACTTTAGGCGCGTTCACATTTAACAGTTATCCCTATCTTACTATAAGTTTTTAATGCCTAAGCCATACATCACTATACACAATAATCTCCTTCTTCCAAGTCATAAACTATCATATATACAAGCCCCAAATTTTAGGTCTTAAACCACAACATGTACTATGCCTTACATGTTTCAGTTCAATTTACACCCCAAATCCCAAGTCATATGTCCAATGTACTTTATGCCTTAAATCTCAAGTCATATGTACGATACACTTTATGTTTTAAATATAACATATGTTATGTCCTTAAATCAATTACAAATCCGTTATGCCCAATTATACATAATTTAATACTTTTCCAAATTTTAGCGTTGGTCATGTCCAAATCATATATTATGCCCAATTTTAGCGCTGGTCAAGTCCAAATCATACATTACGCCCAATTTTTCCCAACGTACGTTCATCTCTTATGAGATTTGGCTCAGGATTGCAGTAGCCTGGCTATGAAAACAAAAAGGGAAGAAGGAAAGAATAGACAAAGAATGTACATAATAATATCAATGAGATAGATCCAATGGATATAAAAAGACAGATAGAAATAAGCATAATCTCAGATTCAGATTTATTACAACGTCAGAATCACAATTTATATTTTACTTCTAAAAGTAACACGAACTTACAAATTACAGAACGATCTTGAATTCTGGGATCTGATTTATGAAACTGAAAAGCTATCCCTTGACGAAGACTATCGATTCTCTAATTTAGATTTGATTCTTAGCTTCTAACTTGCTTTCTAGTTTGCCTCCTAGTTAGAGAAGAATGGTGGCTATGCTAGGTTGACCATGGACAGTATGGTGGCTCCTTGGAATGAAATTGTTTGATTTAGGGTTGAGGGTTGGGTTGCTTTTATAAAGGTTTAGATTTATGTGAGCCGTTAGATCAACCTAGAAGCAATCAGAACCGTCCAGACTAGATAGAGCTATCCAGAAATTGCCACCTATGCCCTAGTGACTCAGCAACAAGTCAGAAAATCGTCATCGTTTGGATATGGGCGAGGGGGTCGACCCTTACAGGGGGGCCGACATCCCAGTCGACACCCCTCTTGGGGGGTCGACACCTATATCGACCCTCCTTGGGGGGAATCAACCCCTATGGGTGGGAATTTTCCCACCAGCTGATTTACGCGATTTTGAAATTCGAACTGCTTTTTCGATTTAAGTATTATTTATATTTAATTTCTTGTTTAACATGAAATCTTCTAAACTCCATAACTTCTTCATACGGAGTCCGATTTACGCAAATTCGGACTGTATCTCAAGCAGAATTCCGAGACGAATGCAATGGCATAACCCATTTCCCTTAATTCTTAATTTTACAATTAAGTATTATTTAATTCGTTACTTTAATATACATAGAAAATATAGGGTGTTACACCACACCTACTAAACTGATCGAGTGCCACATGTCCTAGTCGAACTGAACTCATGACCCTTCTAAAAATAGTTGGTTTCCGGATTTTTAAAAGAATTGAATTTTTTTCTAGGTGAACCTTATTGTGCAAGGACATTGCCATGAAGGAAACCTCATATCTTTCTCTACTTTCATTTGTAGAAATCAACTCTAACTTGTAATCTAGCAGTATAAATAAAAGATTAGTAGAAACTGACGTAGGCCTTAATTTCAAATCAAATTGTTTGTCCCCTTTATTTTTGTGCATTTTTTAATCGTGAATTGTTGTACACTTGTGATATTGATTGATTTTGGGTGTTGGTCGTAAAAGAACCAATACCTACATCAACATTGGTTAAGCGGAAAGAAGTACAATCGATTAGAGTTGAGTATAACAATGGTGTTCGTTATTAGAGTAAAACGAAGATAGTACTAGTAGGCTATATAAGAGGTGCATAAAATATAAATTCATGAAGGAAGATAAATTTGCTGATTTGGGATATGTTGCCATTTCTTTGATTACATGAGAGAAAGGATTTAGAGGAGAATGTTAATTTCTTTTTGGAAGATGTAACGACCTACTTTTTCGACCGCTTCAAGTCTATAATTAAACCAATTCGAACTGTTCGAAACGACATATTGTTATTGTTTTGGGGTTCAATAAATCAAATCACAGAATCACAGGCACAGAAAAGCAGAATATCTCGCAGAGAAATAAATAAATATAATAGTAATCCATGAGGCTACTAAATAAAATGAAAGACTTTTATATAATATCAAAGTTACAAAACGAAATACAGCGGAAGTCTAAATATAAATACTCGATCTGACCCGAGCAATAATGCAAAACAAAAAACCTTGGATTAGGAATAACATTCTCATGAAAGTAAATCAACTCAAAGGAAATGTTCAGTGAAATGCATCAGTAACTTAATGGGTGTCCGGGATCACCACCTCTAAGGATTCGTTAAACTAATGTCATATAATATAATACGTTATTATAATAGTGTCTATGTTTAAATATACTACAGAAAATAGCATAAGCGGGGTTACCATTATTACCCTTGCACCATTTGTAATACCGTAGTCTATATAAATACCGTAAAATCCACAGTAACCTTGTGGCTATGAAAGGGAACTCCATAGGTACCGTACAAATCAAAATCGTAGGGGGCTCGATCAAGATAATATGACAAGACACACGAGGAATACCCATGGTAGGATTCTACCGATGCACGCCCAAACAGGTGGTAACGCATAGCTACGACTACCGCCTACCTCGAAACACACTACAAAATCAAAGGTATGCACCAATCAAATCACAATGTAATAGATATAAGTTTGAAGAAGTGTGTCCGATAGGAGGTGCGACCTCATTTAATCGCGGTATAGTACCTGTTTTAGTCATTTTAATTATGACCCGAGGGTTAAGGCTGTCCACCATCGTTCTCTTTCTTCAAATCCAGTAATTGCCTCTAAATCATCCTACTTCATTTTAGAACTCCACCGCGTACATAGTTGTTAAAGTGGTTTTCGGTATTTGCAGAGAGTATGACAATATCCGATCCTGGTCTCTTTATTAATAACCAACCGTTTACATTTTTTCACACCGTTGTCATTATTTTATAAATCACGTTATAAAATTATTTATAAGGAATCTCAGGTTCAAATTTAAATTCAAAATTTAAGATTTAACTTCGGTTTTCTTTACCATCCAAAATATTCACGTAACGATTTTAATCAAAAATTGGACTTATAATACAAGACATATTTCAAATGTCATTTAAAGTAACACTTAACTTCAATAATATTTAGCTTGATTTATCCTCGCCAAAGCTCAAGTTCAAACAATTCAAAATTTAGATTTGCCTTGATAAGCATTCGTTTAAGTCGATTCATAAAGTCCAACATTTCAGTTCAGATTCTATATATATAGTTCGAATCAAAACTTATATTTAGTTTAAGCAAAACATATCATAACTTATAAATCTCAAGTCGTTTCAAAAATCATTATATATATATAAATTCGAATCAAAACCTTATATTTCAATTCAAGCAATTTATACCGTTTAAAAACCATTCTTATAAATTCTATTTAACAAATTTCTTGATTTAAACAAACGTTGTATAAAATCAATTCCATATATAAAATTTACTTTGAAATATATATAAATATAAGTTTATAAATTTCTAAAATTAATTAGAAAATAGATTATAAGCATATATATAGGATTAAAATAATAATAAAAATAGGTTTAAACTAATTATTTATTATAATATATATAATTTAAAGTTAAAAGAATACTTATATGATTAAATTATATGATGTAAAATAAATAAAGTTATATGTAAAATCTTAAATAAGCATTTAAATCAATATTTACTCATAAAATCATTTTAAAATAGATAACTTAAAATTTACAAAATTAAAGTTTAAATTTTTTAATATATATATATATATATATATACGAAAATATAAAATTTGAAGTTATTATTTTAAAATCAAATTTTTGAATCACTATACTTTAAAAACATGACTAACGATGTCCGCATATAGTTTTCTATCATATTGTCAAGTGATACAGATATATATCATTTCAACCTGCAATTTATAATTTTATGGGTATATATCGTTTCAACCCATAATCCCAAATTTAGTAAAATTCGTTCTGGTCTATCATTTCAAACCATAACGATTTTTCCCTAATCTAATGTCCGTTCGGGTATGTGTCATTTCAACCCATAGTGATTTCTGCTAACTATGGAAATAAACAGCATTGATAAGCAATATAAATTATCATTAATATTGTTACTGCCAAAATTAACCCTTAGCATAGGCTGACGGTGAATGGGTATCGGAGGAATACAAGCACAAGACAGTCTTCCAAAAGAAAAAAGCCGAATAATAGGAAAGACCGAAACAAGAAAGAATAATCTAAGAGTAGCATAAACCGACACCCCTTAGGAGAAAAGGAGTTCAAAGCCTACAGAATCCTGATGAAGTTTATCCGATAGGGTCTGTCCGGCATGGTTCATCCAACAGGGTCTACCCGGCGGTGAGTTCTGTAGTGAAAGGTAACCTAAGACAGAAACCAAGAAAAAGGAAGACATAAGCTCCGCTTATTGAAACCCGGAAGGGCTATCAGTATTAACCTACTTAGTACCGACATATCAGAATACGAAAGCATCAAGGGTATCAAGCCAGAAGTACATAAAGATTATCCGGAACCATCTTCTGAAATATTGACCGCATAAATGATGAACGGCCACATTAGTAGACCACAGAAACATCACCTGAAGCTACCTTCTGGAAAACCATATTATCCTAAAAGCTCCTCTAAGTATTCACGAGAAAGCTGGAAGCCTACATCCAGAAGCTTAATCCAAGTGCCTACACCCAGGAACCGCTACCGGGGGTCAAATGACATCCAAAGGCCACCACATCGACAAGCCTATATCAATCTCAAAGAAGTCCCAATTGACCGAGACCCTCACTTTAAAGACTATAATTAGCACCCCAAAGACGGCCGGAAGCCAAATGTCCGAGACTAAGGAAAAAAGAAGTGGTCGGCAAAGGCCCTCGCAGGCCCAATAGCCTAACAACAGAAGGGCCCCCGAATTCTCTATAAATAAGACCCCAGGAGCCACATAAAAGGGGACGAATTTTTCATTTCTCAATCTTGTTCTATCTTGTTTAAAAAGAGAAAATCCTAATTCCCAGATCAGATTGAGGATTTCTTCAACTCTTGTAATATATCTACAATTTATGAATGAAGAATTCCGGGCTTAAACATCTTGCAATTTGATAATCTTGTTGTGTTGTTATAATGAAACAGGGAGTTAACACTAACCTTTCGTATGAGAAAGTTGATCATGGTGCCTTCATGTAAGAAGGAGGGTTTCATAGAAATCCGAAGTCCTCCTCCTTCCATTTTAAGGGTTTTGCATTGCTGATCAATGCTCTCATAATGAGCCCAATGGTTTTTGATCTCGAAAAGGAAGTCGTCTGTAGGCTTATAACTTGGTTCTTGACGCAACCAAGGCCCTTTGGGCCGGTTCGATGTGGAATGATCATCTGAGTTAATAAGCATTGCGACACTTTCTTTCCTGAATATAAAGAAGCATTAGCCTATTTTCTTCTTATCACAATATATATTATTGTATTCGTGATCTAGGGAGTAATTGATTCCATAAGACCCTAGTTGTGTCAAGCTAAGTAAACCTTCTTCAGGTTATTTCGGAACTCCACTGTACTATAAGTGGAATATTCATCCCTTGAGGGAAGGATATCTAATATTCAGGATTGGGACTCCGATGCTTAAGGAAAGGTAGGCTTAGCTTAGCAACGCTGGTCTCCGGATATCCTTCGGCGACACTGGGTCATGATTACATCAAATTCCTTGAACCTATGTCCTATATAACTTAATTCGAGTGTTGACAGAAAAATAGCTTTAACATTTTGGCGGTAGGAGGGCTTGAACCTCCGACCTTACGGTTAATCAATCAAAAATTAACTTGGAAACTTTATTTCTCCATGGCAGGAAAGATGGAATCAAAAAGATTAGAAGAGAACAAGGAACCGACTCCTGATGCAACCCTTGAAGGAAACATGGGCCTAACGCTTAATCTGAACAATAGAGAAAGAGGAGCCACATCCAACTCGGCACAACCGTCAAACTCCATGGAAGATAATGCCACAAGAATTATGGCCTTGGAGAAGCAACTCCAAGAGATGCAAGCTCAGATGAATGCTACGCAAGCACAAAAATCTTCGAGACTCACCAAATCTAGCCAGAGAGAAACGAATGAGTCTCCGAAAAGAAAGGCTTCCATTCAACACTCTGAAGCAAAGAAGAAGCTCAAGGCGACTTCCTCCAAGAAGAGGAAGAAGTCCCATTTGATAGGAGTTGACCATCAAGGAAATCAATGCGAGCAGGAATAGTCCAGGAGTTCCACTTCCAAACGTTATAACCTCAAAAGATCACACCATGACAACACGGAGGCTTATCTTAAAGATATCACTCAGAAGACCATAAAAGACTTGCTAGGAAGCAAAAGGAAGAGGATCCAAGATAATAGAGTTAACGACAACAAAAGGGTAGCTCCTTTCATCGATGAAATTATGAACACCATAATACCGTCAAGAGTGAAGGTTCTAACCATGAAGTATCTTAGGACAACTGACCCCAATGATCACCTAATGATTTCGTCATCCAGATGGATCTCTACAATGCTTCCAGGGCCATCATACGTCACCTTTTCTCGGTGATCTTTCATGAAGCGGTAGCAAAATGGTATCGCTAGTATAGAGAAAACACCATTTACTCGTGGAAATAGTTCTCCTACGAATTATCCGCAGAATTCTGCATTTGCAAAAAACCAACGGTTGACTACACAGTCATCTCTAACATCAAACAAAGGCAAGGGGAGTCTATAGGAGAACATCTGAAAAGGTTCAACGTCGAGGAACTAAAGGCCAAGGATATGAACGACTGTGACAAATTGATCGTCGTGCATTCGAGGTTAATCAAAACACCCCCTTCAGGAAGGAATTATATATTCACGGCTGCAAAGACTTACAAGACTTCCATTTCCAAGCCAACAAGTTTATTCGCATGGATGAATTATATTTTACAAAGAGAAAGTTCAGTCCTCTAGGGGAAGGAGGAAGGTCGAACTCTGGAAGAAAGCCCCCGGAAGGAAATCAAAAGAGATCAAGGTGGGAAGATTCCAATACCAACTCGGTTGCTCTAAACAAGATCATCTCGTTTGTGTATGTTGTCGCAAGAGAAAGGTTAATGACTTCCCCGTCTCATTCAAAGCCAAGAATTGCCTTGAACCTTATTCAGGCGGCAATTATTGTGAATTCCACAGAACCAATGGACGTAAGACTGACGAATGCAAGGTATTGGATGGGATTATTCAGAAGCTAATCCGAGCGGAACATCTAAAAGAATTCGTTTTAAATAAGATAACCTCAGCTCAGCATACAAATGGACAACGGATGGTTTCGGTAAATGTGATAGGGGCTACTATGGAGGAGGGCAACCTAGACTTGGGTCCGCCTATAAACCGAATAATGTGATCCATGGAGGGCCACACCCTGTTGGAAATTGTCCAAGAGCAAGGAGTCAATACATGAAGGAAGCCATAGAGGGAATCTTCTCCATTCAAGAAGAACGAACGTTGAAGAACGAATGTTTTGCTCTTAAGATGCACAACTTGGTGGTCTCTCCGGAAAAAATGAAGAAGGGGATCTGCCACATGCATAATGATCCCCTTATGATAACAGCGCAAATAGGGATATCGGTTGTTTCCAAAATCCTTGTGGATACTGGGAGTGCTGTCAATGACATCTTTAAGCACACATTTGGTCGGAGAGGAATTTCTAAGAAGAAATTAGAGCCAAGCGATGAACCAATCTTTGGCTTCAACAACAAGGGATCGACTCTGCAAAGGCAAATCAATCTTTTGGTTCAAGTTGGACTGTCTCCGCTTCATAGGACCTTCGAAACTCTCTTCGTTGTGATCGATCAACCATCCTATTGTAATGCCTTCTTTGGATGACCAGCTTTGGAGGAGATGGACGCTTTTGTTTCTTCCAAGTATCTAATGTCAAAATTCATAACCAAGCAGGGGTGGGGTACCATTAGGGGAGAACAGTTTAGCTCTCGCAAATTGTACTTCGCAACGATTGACAAATACAAAAGGGAGTGTCCTTCGTACTTTGATTCTTCTACTGTTTTTATGTCTTCGGATAAGGGATTCTCACATCCTACATTCGAAGCTAAAATAAAAATTAATAAGGCTAACAGGCGTGCAAATGGTAGGTACATTTCTTTGAAAAGAAAGAGGAAGAGATCTGATGATGTAAATCTAACAGAGGAAGGGGAAATCATCAGGGACTTAGATTCTAGAAGAGACAATAAAAGAATAAAACCGATAGAAAACATGGAAGAGTTAAACATTGATTCAAAGGATAAATCGAAGGTCATCAACATAGGCAAAAGGCTGATAGAGCCCCTCAAGAGCGACCTAATTCAGTTCCTACAACTCAACAAGGATATTTTTGCTTGGTCCCATTCAGACATAATCGGTATCAACCCTTATATCATGAGTCATGCCTTAAACATTAACCCTTTGGTGATCCCGATTCGGCAGAAGAAAAGACAATATAATAGAGACCGGTTAGACGCCTTGAAGGAGGAAGTTAAGAGATTAGAAACTAATGGGTTTATCCGGGTAGTCCTTTATCCGAAATGGCTAGCCAATCTCGTGCTAGTGAAGAAGTCCGACGGGTTGTGGAGAACGTGTGTTGATTACACGGATTTAAACAAGGCTTTCCCGAAAGATTGTTATCCCCTTCCGCGGATTGACCAGTTAGTTGTTGCCATAAGTGGTCACAAATACTATCCCTTATGGATGCTTACTCAGGGTACAATCAAATTCTGATGCATAAAGCCGACGAGGAGCATACATGCTTTATCACTGATTGGGGAACATTTTGCTATAAAGTGATGCCCTTCGGGTTGAAGAACACGGGAGTAACATACCAAAGACTGGTAAACAAGATGTTCCAAGAACAAATAGGGTGCAATATGGAAGTATACATGGATGACATGCTAGTGAAGTCTACCAAAACAGAAAACCATCTCAAGGACTTGAAGGAAATGTTCAAAGTCTTAAGGAGTTACCAAGTGAAATTGATCCCACAAAAGTGTTATTTTGGAGTTCAATCTAGAAAGTTACTGGGATATATGGTAAGTAAGCAAGTGATTGAAGCTAGCGCTAACCAAATCTAAGCTATAAGAGACATGGAAAAAACCTAGGATAAGCAAATATGTCATGAGCCTGAACCTGAAAGTAGTAGCCCTCAGTAGGTTCATTTCCAAAGCCATTGACAAGTGTTTCCATTTCTTCAATGTTATAAAGAAAAGGAAGAATTTCGAATGGAACAAAGAATGTAGGAGGGCATTCCAAGAATTGAAAGTTTATATGGGAAAGCCTCCGATTTTACCCAGTCCCGAGAAGGGAGAAGATCTATACCTATATATGGTTTTTTTTCCAGAACACGCGGTAAGCTCAGTCCTAATAAGAGAGAGTAATAGAACATAGTACCCCATTTACTATGTTAGTCGAAGGCTAAAGGACACAGAAACCCGATACCCTGTGATAGAGAAACTACCGTATTTCCTAATACTTACCGCACAAAAACTTAGAGGATACTTCCAAGCTCACCCCGTTAGTGTCTTTACTAGTTTCTCACTCAAATAAGTGTTCAGTAAATCGGAAATCTCAGGAAGTTTAATCAAATGGGGTATTGAGCTTAGCCAATATGAGATTGAGTTCCATCCTCGGTAAAGGACAAGCCCTCGCAGACTTCGTGAATGAGTGCACAAGCTTCATTTCAGAACAATCAGTTAAAAAAATATGATTTAAAGTCCAAGTGGCAACTTTTCGTAGATGGGGCTTCTAACGAACAGGGAGCAAGGGCAGGTTATATTATAATTACCCCTGATGGACATCGCTTGCACTACGCCATGAAGTTAGGGTTCCCAGAAACTAATAACATGGTCGAGTATGAGTCAATGACAGCTGGTTTAAATTTGGCACTATAGTTGAAGATACCTCGGATAGAAATCTTTAGTGATTCACAACTAATGGTAAACCAAATAAAGAAAACCTATCAAACCACGGATGCACGGCTAATCCTATATGCGAAAAGGTTTTTAAAGATGCTTTCCCGGTTTGAGAATTTCTCAGTTCATCAAATACCTCGCGGGGAGAATACTCAAGCGGATTCACTAGCTAAATTAGCCAGTTCCCGGAGGGCCCCAAAACTTGAGTAATTCCCGTGGGTTATCAGGAAAGGCCTAGTGTCAGGCATGAAGAACCGGAAAAAGGGAAAAAATTATTAATCTTAACTAAATCCCAAGCCGTGAGAAGGGGGGATGAAAGAAACAAAGAGGGAAACTCCAATGGGGACCTCCCTTAATGAAACGAATTGCCATCATAAAAATACATGGATGACTCCCATAGTGGATTACCTCCTAAACGGGACTTTGCCCCTTAGTAGGCAAGACACGTGAATGATAAAACACCAAGTTCCTACATTTGTGATTACGGATAATGTACTATATAAAAAGGGACATTCGCTCGCTTACTTAAGGTGTGTAATTTCCAAAAATGGGCTTAGCCTGTTGGAGGAAGCTCATGAAGGATGGCATGGAGACCATTCCAATGGAATTTAGCTGGCAAAAAGAGTCATGCGTTGTTGGCTAGCTTTTTGGCCAAGGCACCAAGAATATGAACACTCGTATTCGAATGGACAAGGATACTTATACGCGCAAACTCATGAGAATGCATACTGGTTCGTGATGCACCTAGGAGAACCCGACTCGTGGTCCTGAACTCCCATCCGCTCGTGGCCCTCCAACCACGACCCACTCGTGACCAACAACCACGACTCGCTCGTGTTAGGAGTCACGAACGACCCCGAACTAAAAAGATAGTGGCCACTACCTAGTCCCCCACGAACCACAGACCAGGGATCTAGTGACACGTGTGCACAATGGCTATGTTGACCATTTATCCACTCATTCACGAACGGGTACGTGATTCTCGGGATTGGTTCCACA
The DNA here is from genome assembly GCA_030737875.1 of Allium sativum. Taxonomy (NCBI): domain Eukaryota; kingdom Viridiplantae; phylum Streptophyta; class Magnoliopsida; order Asparagales; family Amaryllidaceae; genus Allium; species Allium sativum. The sequence continues at coordinate 674,362,027 of CM060918.1, forward strand.
TGTCTTCACGAACCGGCTGTAGAAATCACCTATAAATAGCCCAATACTTGGCATTTTTGAGGATCTTTTGGCAATTTAGAGGTCTGATTCCACCATTATTGTACCTCCATTATTTCTAGTCAGAGATATTTCGAAAATGTTGAGTGAATCACTGGTGTAAAAGTGAGATTGAGAGAATATTATGATTGTACTTGCATTCAAATGTATAATCAGTCATATAAAGTGGATGTGGGCTATTTAACACCGAACCACTATAAATTTGGTGTGTTTGTTGCTTTTTCTTTCATTTCTAGTTTTAATCCTCTGTAAATCAAGATAATTTGGGTATTAGAACCATATTTTGGTCTTATATTTTGGTGCTTTCACTGAGAGTTGAATTCTTAGCTTGTCGGATTATTGCTCTACACCTTGAGGTGTAATATTTTGGTGCTTAGGTCTAATATTTTGGTGCTTTCACTGGATGTGCCGGGCGGTTCCGGGCAGTCTTATACCGCAACTCAATCTAACCTCGGGTATTTGGCTTAATTCGCTAATCTCTCACATTAGATCTATATTGTTACGGTCGCTGGATGTGTAAGGTCATTCCGGGCAGTCTTACACCATAACTCAATCTAACCTCGGGTTAGGCATGTTCATATTTAGCCAATTTACATATTTGTCATATGTGTCCAAGTTTATATCTTTTTATGCCAATATTTCTCAAGTGTAGTCAGTACAAGTTTCATGCCACATTCACGCGCTATGCACAAATTTTACTCAATAAAATTATACCTAATTTTCCCTGTGTTATAATCGCATGTACAACGAGATTCAATCTAAGTTCCGAATGAACTTAGTATTCACAAAATCAAGTAAAAAGGGAAAATAGAGAAGGAGCATAAGAATTGACATAAGGAAAAATAGGCATGTAAAGGTATATCCAATTCAAGAATCATGTTTCAATAGGCATGTTGTACATTAATAATAAGTGTGGGCAAGCTAAGCAATTTACATCATAGGTATAAATATTAGATATAAGTGGACTTAAAAGAATCACTAATTTTGATGTACAACATAATAAGTCCCATTATATCAATCACAATAGTCTCATAGGCATAGGATGTACAACATGATAGGTTTCATTATGTTAATCACAAGAGTCTCATAGATATGATAGGTTCCATTATGTCAATCACAACAATCTCATAGGCATGATAGGTTTCATTATGTCAATCACAATAGTCTCATAGGCACGATAGGTGTCATTACATCAATCACAATAGTCTCATAGACATAGATAATTCAGATTTGAAAAAAAGGATAGGCATGAATCAGAATTAGGCATTGTTCTCGATCCGATTATTACAGTCATGATTTCTATTAGGTGTTTAAATCAAAACAATAACTGAACTTATAGAAAAAGGACGGATCTTGTATTCCGGGATCTGATTTCTGAATTTTTTAGCTATCCCTTGATGTAGACGTTTGAGACTCTAGTTTGGATTTTTGTATGGAGCTTTCTAACTTGATTTCTAATTTGGAGAAGATGGAGGCTAGGCTAGCTTAGGGATGGACAACATGATGGCTTCATTGTGAGGTCTAGGGTTGAGGTTTAGGGTGCTTATATAGAAGTCTAGGATTAATTCTAGCCTTTAGATTAGTCGAGGATAAATCAGAGCCATCAAACCAAAGAGATGTGTCATCCAGCCAACCATAGCATGACACAGAAGCCCTAATACCTCAGAAATTAGTCATCAGCCAATCAGGGAAGGCCACATCAGCTCAGGGTTATAAAAATTCATCACTTGGTCCGGATCTCAAAAGGTGTCGACTCCCTACGGGGGGGGGGGGGGTCGACACCTATGTCGACTCCCCTTGGGGGGGTCGACACCTCTGAGCGGGAAATTTCCCGCCCAGCTGTTTTGGTCGATTTTCGAATTTTTAACTGTTTTCTGACTTTTAGTTTAATTATTATTTTCTGCTTAAACTTGAAATCTTCTGAACTCCATAACTTCTTGATACAGAGCCCGATTTACGCAAACTCGGACTCTATCTCAAGAAGAATTCCGAGACGAATGCAATGGCGCAACCTGTTTACCCTAATTCTTCTTTTAAAAATTAAGTGTTCTTAGATTTGTTTATTTTAATATTCACAGAAAATACGGGGTGTTACATTCTCCCCTCCTTAAAGGATTTCGTCCCCGAAATCTCTAAGTTACGAAGAATGTATCCTAACATCAACATCCATCTACTCAACCATCAATCACAGGCATCCATTGTCCTTAAAAAGATTTCTAATGCTTTCATGATCATATGCATAGTGTGTGTATATGTCCTTATCTAATGCAAAATCAGGCAGTCTACAGATTCAGTTGACCTCCTTGATGTGAGTCATGTCGGTGTTATGAGTCCATCATGTATGCAATTATTCCTAATCGTATTCTGTAACTTCTACATGAGTGCACAATCATTCATACAAATGCAACGTCCACATGATAACACATCAAATTTCTATCCATATATAAATACATATATTCATATGCAATATGAAAGTGACTAAGCCGATCTAGCACCTAGTGTGTGTGTGTATGCATCCACGAGCAACCACTAGCAACCACTTGCAATCATCAACCATAACATGTTTCAAATACTTGTTTTACATCCATTGGTTTCTACCTAAGGATTAAGAATAGGACTGAGGAGACATACTTAAAAGATAGATGCAAGCATGCATAAATTTATGGAAAAAGAGATCATGAATGTACCCTCAAAAAGATAAGGGTAGGCTGCACATATCTTGTCCTCGGTCTCCCACGTCGCGTCCTCCTCAACATTACTCCATTGTACTTTAACTAGCTTGACCTCACGATTGCGTAGCTTTTTAACTTCTGTACCCAAGATACGAGTTGGAACTCTTCTCACCATTGCTTCTCGCTCCACTTCTATTTCCTCTAGTATGCTTAGCTCTACAACTTCCGCAGACTCGTGTAAGCACTTTCGTAGGTGAGAGACATAAAAGACATTATGTACTCTAGCCAATCTTCCGGGCAGCTCTACTTTATAAGCCATCTTCCCAATCCTCTCAATGATAGGAAATGGCCCTACAAATCTTGGTTCCAATTTTCCTACGGACCCAAAGCGAACGACATTCTTCAACGGAGATACTTTAAGAAAAACTCTGTCTCCAACCTCAATCTCAAGGTCGGTCCTTCTTTTATCAGCATAGGACTTCTGTCTATCTTGTGCGGTCTTCATTCGTCTTTGTATCAAGTCCACCTTCTCTGAAGTTTCCCTGATCATGTCAGGCCCAAGTACGAGCTTGTCTGTAGACTCCCACCAACAAGTTGGTGATTGGCATGGTCTTCCATATAAAGCCTCAAAGGGTGTCATGCCCATGGCAGCTTGGTAGCTATTGTTGTAGGCGAACTCCACCAAAGGAAGATGATCCTCCCATGTCCCTCCAAAATCAAAGAATGCACAATCTCAAAAGATCTTCTAATACTTTGTTCACCCTTTCCGTCTGACCATCGGTTTGAGTGTGATAGGCAATGTTTAAGCATAGCTGTATGCCCACAGCCTCTTGCAAACTCTTCCAAAACTCGCTCGTAAAGATAGAGTCTCGATCACTTATTATGCTAGAGGGTATTCCATGCAGTCGAACCACCTCTCTAAGATAAATGGATGCTAACGATGAGGCAGTCCTTCTACTCTTAACAGGTGTAAAGTGAGCGCTTTTAGTGAGCCTATCCACTATTACCCAAATACTGGTATTGCCCCTTCTTGACCTAGGCAACCCATCAATAAATTCTATCGAAATGCTATCCCATTTCCACTGTGGGACCTCTAGAGGATGAAGCAGTCCACCAGGCTTCTTCTGCTCTGCCTTGACTTGCTGGCATATCAAGCATTTAGAGACGTACTTAGCTACATCCTTCTTCATGTCATTCCAGAAGAAAACCCTTTTTATGTCTTTATACATCTTGTCCCCACCTGGGCGTATAGTCAACTTAGAATGGTTTGCTTCTTCGAGAATGGTTTTCACCAAATCCCTTGCTTATGTGACGCATAATCTTCCATCCCGTCTCAACCAACCCTTGTCATCGATGGAGTATCTATTCAGGTGACTAAAGTCTCACCTCTAATTAACTTATCCATCACATCAACTAGCTGAGGGTCTTCACGTTGTGCGGTCCCTATTGAGTCCAAAAGAGTAGGCCACACCTCTAGCGATGCTAACAAACAATGTACAAATTCAAAGGAGGGTCTAAAGTCAAAGTTTGCTATGTACTCCAAGCTTTGCCTTTCAACAAAGAGAGGACTTAAGGTCAGCTTTTTCCTACTTAAGGCGTCTGCTACCACATAGCCCTTGCCAGGGGTATAAGCAATCTCAAAATCGTATGAGGCAAGAAATTCCATCCACATTTGTTGTCTCAAATTAAGATCTCTCTATGAGAAAAGGTACTTTAACGATTTATGGCCAGTAAACAATTCAAACCTTTCTCCTAGTAGGTAATGACGCCATGATTTAAGAGCGAAAACAATGGCAGCTAGTTCTAAATCATGAGTTGGGTAGTTTTTCTCATGTACCTTCAACAGACTTCCTCCATAACAAACTACTTTGCCCTCTTGCATCAAGTCAGCACCCAATCCTGTATTGCATGCGTCTGTGTATACTGTAAACTTCTTACTCCCATCAGGCAATGTCAGAGCTAGTGCCGTTGTCAGAGCCCTCTTCAATCGTTGGAAAGCAATATCGCAATCCAAATCCCAAGCAAAAGTTAGGTTCTTCTTTGTCAACCTAGTAAGTGGGGATGAGATCTTCGCAAAGTCCTTAATGAACTTTCTGTAAAAGCCCGTTAGCCCGAGAAAACTTTGTACTTCGGTTGCATTCCGTGGGATCTTCCAATCTTGCACCGCAATTACTTTTGCGGGATCCACAACTATCTCTTCTTTGGACACTACATGTCCAAGAAACCTTACTTCATCTCTCCAAAAATGGCATTCGGAGAATTTTGCTTTCAGCTGATCTACACGAAGAGTATCCATGACCTCCTTTAAATGCAAAGCGTGTTCTTCCTCACTTTTTGAGAAAATCAAAATGTCATCCACGAAGACCACTACAAATTTATTAAGGAACTCTCTGAACACCCTACTCACCGAGTCTACGAAGTAGGCAGGTGCGTTTATCAAATCGAAAGGCATAACAAGCCATTCGAAGAAACCATCCGGGTCCTGAACGCGGTTTTATCTATGTTGTCTTCAGCCACTCTTAGCTGATGAAATCCGGTGGCCAGATCCAGTTGGGAGAAAACCAAGGCACCTACGAGCTAGTCGAACAAGTTATCTATTCTAGGAAGTGGGTTTCTATTCTTCTTAGTCAGCTTGTTTAGCTCCCTATAGTCCACGCACAGGCGAAGTGAACCATTTGCTTTGGTTACAAACACCATTGGAGCACCCCGTTCAGAAATAATCCCCCTTATGAACCCCTTTTCAAGCAACTCTTTAACTTTCTTGCTGAGCTCTTTCCTTTCCCTTGGATCCATGTGTCTAACGGGTAAAGAAATAGGTTTTGCATTATCAATAAGGTATATGCGGAAGTCTATCTCTTGCTTCGGAGGTAAACCTTTCACCTCTTCAAATACATCCGAGTATTCACGGACTACTCTAACAGATTGCAAGTTTTCAACAGATGCAACAAGAAATTCTAAATAGCTAAGCATAATAGAATTTATGCGATTACAAGAGATTTCAAGAGTATTACCGAGGCGAGTCATAAGTCTAACCACTCTCTTTTCACAATCGAGGATGGCACCATTACTGGATAACCAATCCATGCCTAGAATCAACCCACAGCCCGTGAAACCCAAAACATAAGCATTACACCTAAACCCAACGCTTAGTATAGAAATTTCCAAATCCAAACAAATCATGGACAATTAAGCTGAGCCCCCAATTTGATTTGAAAAAACCATGGGATCCTCTACTATACTGGTATCTAGGTGTAGAGATTCAACTAAAGCGGTAGATATAAAAGAGTGCGATGCGCCAGAATCAAAAAGTGTACGAACTGGATGATCAGAAAGATAAACTAAGCTCTCAACAGAAATATTTCTACCTCTTTCTTGCGAAGGTGCAATGAGAGCGTGAATCTGCCCTCCAGAAGTAGATCCAGTTCTTTTCCCTTGCCCTTGCCTTTTTGGGCAATCCTTAGCCGTATGTCCTGTCTCGCCGCATTGAAAGCAACCACCCATCTTCCTCTTCTTCTTCCTGCAGTCTTTAATTAGATGTCCAGGTATGCCACAAAATTTGCACTTCCTCTTGTCACGGGGCTTGTTATTCTTCCCGCCTTCCTTGGAATCCATCTTTTTATTCTGCGATCCCTCCACTTTCTTGTTTAGAGGTTCTTCCACCTTTGCCTCTTTCTTGCCATCCTTGTCTTCCTCTTGTAACAGTGCCATGTCCACCAGTCTCTCAAAAGTCGCACCCATAGGTATATGGGACATAACTAGGCTGTGTAGTGGCTCATTTAACCTTTTAACGAATTGGAGAGCCTTTTTATATGGAGTGTTTATTAACTCCAGTCCGAATCTAGCCAGCTGGTTGAATTGGTTGATGTATTCCTTAACCGATAGGCTTTCCTGTTTGAGTGCTAAGAACTTCTCCATCTATAGGCTCCGTTCAACTTGCGAGAGGAACTTCATTTCAAATCTCATCCTGAAATCCTCCCAAGTTTCAACTGGTCTCTCAGCATTAGTAACTTACCACCAGTAAGAGGCTTCGTCCTTAAGTAACCATACAGTCAATTGTATCTTTTTCCTATCGTCCACTTCGAAGATAACAAACAAATCTTATGTTTCCTTGAGCCGGTTTCTTGCTTCCACAAATGACTCAGCCCCATTAAAGTTCTTCCCACCTAGCTCGAAAGTCTCTACATATCTTCGAGAAATCATTCACACGCGGAGGAGGAGGAACGACTGCAACTGGGGGAGTAGGAACATCTGCTGGGCTTGCGCCATTACCTAGCTTCCAAATACCTTCTAAACCAACCAGGTATTGGTATGCCCTCGGGAAGATTAAGATCCCTAGACATGCTGAAACGAAAAGAAAAAGTTCAAAATAAAGGATAGAAAGATAGTGCATATGGCTTTGGGGATTGTGCCTTTAAAATAAAACAACACTTTTTCTTGAAAATGCTTCTTTAAATTTCTTTTTGAAAAATAATTTTCAAAACTTTTATCTAATCTGGTAAACCATCGCTCTGATACCAAGTGAAACACCCCACCTCCGTTAAGGTCACACACAAAGGGAATGCATTAACTTTGGTGAAGCATTTTAGGTAAGAGGCATAGATAATTTACAAGACAGACATATATAACAGCGGAAAACTGAAAACATTTCATAAATAGCGCGGTTCAGTCAAAACATTACAACCATTGTCTCAAAACCAAACTTCTAAATTATTATAATAAAACATCTGTCTTGATTTAAAACTTCAAGTACATAAAGAAGCATAAAATAGTATTAAAGCATAATAAATCCCCAATAAAAGTGTAACCACAGTCATAGCTCAAGAAAAGAGAATCCAAGCAATACATCTACTCTCTTCAAGCTGGAAAAGATCTGCACTAAGCTGAAGTATTCCCTCTCTGCGGACCGAAGGGGGGGACGGAAGAAAAGAAGGAGAAAGAAATCGGATCAGACATAAGTCTGTTAAGTCTAGTAATCATTCAACATGTAAACAGGTAAAAGAATCATGACATAAATAAACTGAACATAGGATAATACCATAGCAAAAAGGATAACATAAGATAAGATAAGATAAACTGAATATACTATCGCACTCATTTCCATTTCTCTGCACCTACTAACGAATGTTCCAACTACCATCATGTGTTTGTAACAAAGTGATCCCTTTTCCGATCGGCTTCTACTCGCATGCATTTATTGCTTGTGTCATTCGGCCCCGCTTGATTGTAGATACCTGTGCTGGTCCCGCCATAGGGTGTATCAATTCCTATGGTCGCAACCCAACACAAATTCCAGATGCACAGTGTATATTACTGATGTCCAATGCCTGCTTTATCCACTCCAGAGTACGTGCACGCCCATACTCCGCTGGAACCTATACTACTACACCACTCGCCGCTATTTTGACTGCTTATAATCAGCCTAGTAATCGTGCCTCGCCCTGCCTAGTTCAGGGTACCGTGATACATCTGTGTGAGTTACTACTGAAATGGATCCCCGTTACTAGGGTTTCCTAATCAACATGTTATAACAGTCAAGTGTTCTCAAATTTACCTAACCCCACCCATCTGTTTAATTAACATGTTGTATTGGTTAAATGTTGCCTTAATTAACTTAACCCTACCATTCTTAGCTTGTCTGTTCCTTAGCTTTAATTCATTCATTAAAGCACCAACCTCTCACATTAGATCTATATTGTTGCGGTCGCTGGATGTGCGGGCAGTTACAGACAGTATTACACCGCAACTCAATCCAACCTCGGGTTTTTGGGCTTTATGCGCTAACCTCTCACATTAGATCTATAATGTTGCGGTTGCTGGATGTGCCAGGCGGTTCCGTGTAGTCTTACACCGCAACTCAATCTAACCTCGGGTTAGGCATGTTCATATTTAGCCAATTTACATATTTGTCATATGTGTCCAAGTTTATGTCTTTTTATGCCAATATTTCCCAAATGTATTCAGTAAAAGTTTTATGCCACATTCACTTGATATGCCCAAAATTTACTCAATAAAATTATACCCAATTTTTCCCGCGTTATAATCGCACGTACAACGAGATTCAATCTAAGTTTCGAATGAACTTATTATTCACAAAAGCATGTAAAAAGGGAAAATAGAGAAGGAGCATAAGAATTGACATAAGGAAAAATAGGCATGTAAAGGTATATCCAATTCAAGAATCATGTTTCAATAGGCATGTTGTACATTAATAATATGTGTGGGCAAGCTAAGCAATTTACACCATAGGTATAAATATTAGATAGAATTGGACTTACGAGAATTACTAATTTTGATGTACAACATAAAAAGTCCCAATATATCAATCACAATAGTCTCATAGGCATAGGATGTACAACATGATAGGTTTCATTATGTCAATCACAAGAGTCTCATAGACACGATAGGTTCCATTATGTCAATCACAACAGTCTTATAGGCATGATAGGTTTCATTATGTCAATCACAATAGTTTCATAGGCACGATAGGTGTCATTACATCAATCACAATAGTCTCATAGACATAGGCAATTCGGATTTGAAAAAGGATAGGCATGAATCAGAATTAGGCATCGTTCTAGATCTGATTATTACAGTCATGATTTCTATTAGATGTTTAAATATAAACAATAACTGAACTTGCAGAAAAAGGATGGATCTTGTATTCTGGGATCTGATTTCTGAATTTGTTTAGCTATTCTTTGATGTAGACGTTTGATTCTCTATTTTGGATTTTTGTTTGGAGCTTTCTAACTTGATTTCTAATTTGGAGAAGATGGAGGCTAGGCTAGCTTAAGGATGGACAGTATGACGGTTTCATTGTGAGGTCTAGGGTTGAGGTTTGGGGTGCTTATATAGAAGTCTAGGATTAATTCTAGCCTTTAGATTAGTCTAGGAGAAATCAGAGCCATCAAACCAAAGAGATGTGTCATCCAGCCAACCATAACATGACACATAAGCCCTAATACCTCAGAAATTAGTCATTGGCCAATCAGGGAAGGCCACATCAGCTTATGGTTATAAAAATACATCACTGGGTCTGGATCTTAAAAGTGGTTGACTCCCTACAGGTGGGTCCACACCTATGTCGACTCCCCCAGGGGTGGGGGGGAGGGTCGACACCTTTGAGCGGGAAATTTTCCGCCCAGTTGTTTTGGCCGATTTTCGAATTTAAAACTGTTTTATTTTCTGCTTAAACTTGAAATCTTCTGAACTCCATAACTTCTTCATACGGAGCCCGATTTTTTACGCAAACTCGAACTCTATCTCAAGCAGAATTCCGAGACGAACGCAATGGCGTAACCCGTTTCCCCTAATTTTTCTTTTAAAAATTAAGTGTTCTTAGATTTGTTTATTTTAATATTCATAGAAAATATGGGGTGTTACATTTTCTCTGGTTACTTGCAGGAAAGACAGAGACATAAAATATGTCAGAGCTCAGAAAACATCTCACGACGGAATGGATAAAATACAATATAATTAAAGTATAGCCTTATCGTAGTAATAATACTTTTTACCCAGTATCCGAAGCTATCATGTCTCTGCCACAAATCTAACCTACGAGTATGTTATGAGGAGGGGGTCAGAACATAAGTTCAGGTGATTGGATTTAAATTATACACTTTGTATAATCGTACATATACCGTTCATTCATATTTTCTTATTTATTAGGTTACTTGGGTTAACAACACTCAAGGCTTACACACACGTCGTACCCGTTTACTTCCCAGTGGATTAACCTAATATAGTATATATGTAGCAACCCCTCAATACTGAGGTGCACCCCATGGTACCCCACTCGCACGGTCTCCAACGTAATGCCATAGAAATGAACGCAGTCCCTCATCCTACGCCGGAGTGACGTACGGATCTCTACATAACAATGTTAAATTCCACATATATCTATCATTACTACGCTACGTAAGCGTACGAACTGCCATCGTCGATTGAATCATATTTCATACCGGAGTAATGTCCTCAAGTCTACGATACACCACCCGGAGCCTACATGCATGTATCTAGACTGTCCCACATACGTATCGTCAGTTGTAGCTCGATGCCTTAACCGCACATCCTCTAATGTGCACCAAGTTCCATGGCAGGGCGATACAAGAAACACATAACTTGATCGGGAGCTTTTTCATATCTATACAGGCCCGTCTTTAAGAGCTTCTATATACAGATATTCCTAGGGTCTGTTTTCACGGTGGTTATGGCCCCACCTCGGCCCCTCCCTCAACTAGTAAAGACTATAAGAGCTAAACGAATGGCCTAAAAAAAAAAACAATCTAAACATCCATTTGGCGTCTTCCCTCAACCACCGTACCCCAACAGTGATAGGTGAAAGGTGAATGGTCTATTGGTTTTATCTCTACACTTTTCTCATCCCACTAGCTGCCGATGATGGGTATATGACGATCTACTATCCTTGTTGCTCGTGACCCTTCGCCTCCCCGTTGAAGCGACCGCCGAATCACCCTGATGTCACCGCGTCACAGCATTCTGACTTCAAAGCTACTTTTGCGATCAAGGCCCACCCACCTAGTAGTTATGCGCAGACCCAACCTCTGCGAGCACAGCCTAAACATCTGCCACTACACAGAGGACTACTACGAGCACCTTACGTATCTCAGGAAGTCACGTGCTTCCCCTTCCAGTCCTTCAAAGCCGACTGAATAATCAGGTAAATGTGCGCTCCCCTAGTGCCTTATAACACCACGATGATCTACCCCATTGGTCCAAGCGCCTCACTTTAATATGTTATTAGACCCTATGTCCAAACATTCTTTTACGCGCTTGCTTATCTTATCAGGTTTCCATTTAACTTGGTTATCTTAACTTTTTATTCAGGTAACCAATTTCTTCCTAGCCCCTTATATCTCTGAGGAATGGGTCCCTCTTGCTTATTAATTTCAGTTATATAACTTAACCCATTTAAGTTTATTAATAAGCCCACAACATGTTATTCTCTAGATTGTAGTCCAAGGTCTGTAATCCACCATCCCTTTCATATTCTTGTTTGTTTTGACGGTTACAATAACATGTTCTACTTAATATATTATTAAGCACGTCTCAATTCACATTTTTTCTAATTAACATGTCACTTAACATTTATGATTAAATATAACTTATTTCATTTCATAAGTTTTCCTTATCCTTTCTCATTTAATCATAAATTCAATTTACACCGTCACTACAACTCATCGTTGTTTACTTATTAACTTAGTTCTCTTAACTAAGTTCCATTAATAAGTTTCTCTACCCATCCATTACATCCTATGTTATAATTTCCTCTTGTCCCTAGGACAAGTCTGAACATGTTATTCTTATCAGCGTGTTTCAGACTTCCAAGTTTACAGATTACTTAATTTATAATTAAGTACAACTTCTTATATTTCACAAATTTTCCCCCTTTTCTCAACTGGTTTCAGGTTTTCCCCATTTACTAATTACTTAATTTACAATTAAGTGTCCCTTATCTCATTTCACCAGTTATCCCATTACCTTACTAGTTTATTATAACCTACGTTATAATTTTCACTTGTCCCTAGGACAAGTCTACCTATTATACAACATTTTCATTAATGTTATTTATTTATAATAGGTGATTATCATTCTCCGTTTAAACTATTTATTGTTTTAACTCATAATTCTTCATCCACTGTAATATACGTTCCTTATTTTATTAAGGAAAACTCTTCATGCACCTTATCAATTTGATTTATAGAAGGAATTAGTGATTTATTTTCATAACTTGTTCCCATCTAAATCTGTGGTGGTAAGTAATTTCTTTCCTTTTTCTTACCTTATTTACTGTGGTTTACTTGCAACCACGTTCTCAGAAATAGGTCATTTAGGGAAATACATCACTTTTCCTTCGCATCGCACTAACTTAGTCCATTACATCCCTTCCTTTTTTATTTTCTGAGTTAGACATTTAATTAGTATCATTGCCATTTATTCATATCTGGTAATATACATATATACATACATACATACATACATATATATATATATATGAAATAGACTTCTCACATTAAGCCTACACTTGTGGATGCTGAATTTGCCGGTCGGGCCCGGGCAGACTTCTAGCACAAGTTGACTTAACCTCGTGTCTTAGCACTATTACATGTTTTATTTATGCACTTAGACACCTCACATTAGATTTACCACTTGTGGATGTTGGATACGCTGGGCGGTTCTGGGTAGACTTCTACCACAAGTGTAATCTAACCTCGTGTCTAAGTGCGTTACATTTCCTTGTTTACTATAAATTTTAGGCATGTTATCCTTTTTACTATAATCTAATTTACATGTCATCAAATTATGCCTATATTTATGGCACATGTCCTTTTTAATAGGTGTTTAATTCTATTTTGATATGTAAACATTTAATTGGCTAATTGTTCAAATCTAACAGGTTAACCTGTCGTTTACTCAATAATATGTCACAAGTGAATCATATAATTATAACAACAGTAGTCATTGCCCATATTCTAAAAAGTTTGTTTTTCAACATGTGATCATTTCAATACTTTTAACTGATTGAACATATGAATTATTCATATTAACATCTCAACTTGTTATAACAGTAATTTATAATTAATTTGGCAATTTCAAAATTAGTAAAAAGGAGAATGCTAAACGGTAACATATTATTGTCTAAAATGCTATGGCTTAAATCCACTCACCTCATATGCTTTCCCAATTCTGGATCTGGTCCAGTTTTAGCATCATGGTTTTTTCCCTAATAGGATTCAAAACCTAATAACCATGGATTTATATTTTTTACAAAAAGAAAAAGGAAAGAAAGAAAAGAGAATTGAAAAATAGACAAGATCTAGGAATCACCTCACTTCGATAAGAGATATAAAATTAACGTAGATTCGCTGTGACAGATGAAGGCTTGCAGATCTCTAAACTTGGATAACTTGATTACAGAAGAAGAAAAGATTTGATTTAATCTGGGCAGCAGCATCTAGTTCTCCATTGTTTTTGGTGTGAAGAAACAAGTGAAATGAGGCCATATATATAGCCAAATCCCCCAAAATCCTAATCTGCCAAAATCTGTCGTAGGAGGGTCGACCCTGGGGTCGACACCCCCTTTAGGAGGTCCCCTTAGGAGGTCGACACCCCTGGGCGGAAATCTGCCACCTCCTCGAATTTCGAATTTTGAACCGATTTTTGAATTTCTGAACCTATTTTTGAATGTCTGAACCCATTATATATATATATATATATATATATATATATTCTTCCTACGTGTTTATAAACTTCAAATCTTAATAACTTCTTCATACATTGTCCGATTTACGCAAACGAGGTGTCTATTTTAACCAGAATCCTGAGATGAACGCAATGGTGCAGTCCATTTCACTTAATTTTGAATATTTAATTAAGTTATTCTTATTTTTATCATCTTAAGTTATAATTCGGGGTGTTACAATCTCCCACCCTTAGGAAATTTCGTCCTCGAAATTTGGTAAAGGTAAAATCAATTAACCCCTCGCATAATCCATCATGTGTGCATCCAATTTTTGGAAACATTGTGCACTTCTGCAAAGTGAAATACAATCATAATAATGCATGTATGCCTAAGCGGTACCACCTATGTGTATGCATTTTTTTTTCAAAAATCCTTTTAAAATGTGATGCTCACATCCTTAATATACTGACAATTCTATATGAATGCAATATTTTGAAAATCAAAATGCGTTTTCATCCAAATTTTTCCACACTCTTGCTGAGTAAGTGCGTAGTTCATCCAATTGTTGCATCCATAATCCTGCCAATCAACTTTATTTTCTGAATTTCAGAAAAATCTAATTTTCTAAATTCGGATTCTTATGTTACAAAAAGGTGGAAAACGAAAATTTTCACATTTTCCATTTTTCCATTATGTATCTTTTTCCCAACCGTATTGGATTTTATGTAACTATTTATAAAGATTTCATATTTTCCTATCCAAGCACAACCCACATAAGAAAATTTTCTTTTGTTACTGATTTTCTTTTTCATCTTATCTTGGAAATTTTTATCTTTATCCATCTTTTCTCATAATTCATCTTGTTTATTGCCTTACTGACTTTGTTGTTTCCTTTTTATTTGTACCATTTCTCTTTTCTTGGCTTATTTAATCATCTGATTTAAATTTAACTTTAAATAAGCCTTCTAGTCTTTTAACTAAAACAAGAGAACACCCTACACAGCATTTACTAAGGGCCAAGGATCTCGGGACTATATCCCCCTCAGACAGAAAAGTCAAACCACGGGATCCATGACAGGTTTAGGTGTTATCCTAACTACCCAACAAGAACAAAATAATGGAATGATCCCAACAGAAATGCAGTAATGGGTTTTACCCCTAACATGAAAATTAGCAACAGAATCTAAACACTTACTTGCCCTTTACTATCTAGTAGTCACTACTAGTCCTAGTTGTGTACCAATAATTATTTCAAGAAACACCCCAGGATTTTCAATGCTTATGCATTCTACAGGAACTTACTATTATTCCAAGATAATTCTCTCTACTTACTTCATAGCCTTAAAACTTCTCCATCTTCCTTAGGCTCTAATCCTCACCTACTCCATATTTTTAAAACAAGGTTTGGCCTTTTCATTTAAACTTTCTTTCAAAAATTTAAAAATTTCAAAACCTTATTTTCCTCATGAAAATTTACTTTTGCCAAACTATAAAAACATGTCATCTTCAAAAAAGTAAACCGCTTTTTTTTAGATCACAAAACTGGAGTAGATATGGACAACTATTTTCTCAATCCGGTTTATGAATTGTTCTTACCTATAAGGTCAATTCAGTCTCTTCCTACAAGGTGCAACCATCTAATCTATTCTTAATTTCTACAACTTATTTTGTTCACCCAACAAAATTAACTTGTTAAAATAATTTATCAAAAAGCGTTATCATAAGAATAGAGATTTCAAATCTTTCTTTATTAAAAATTCTTGTATGAAATATAATAAGAAAACTAGCAAGCTATATATGCACCTTTTATTGAGAGAATTTTATCTTAGACAAAATTTTCGTAAGAAATCACTATTTACAAAATATACCTCATTTTACTTCAAAACCCAATATGTACTTCTTTACATATTTTAAAACCGTAACTTTTAAGATTAAAACTTGAAAATACCATAAACCATTTTCTCAAAACTTTTACAATTTCAAGTTCTTAAAAGTTAACAATGGGGTAAGACTCAAAGCGGGTTTCCAATTTTTCTTAGGCTTTTCTAGTCACTCCCACAAAGTCAATTCTCTCAACTATATATATTCCTATTCCATTTTTCTCTTTTTAACCTTTTCCAATTTATAAGGTTTTACTGCCAAACCTACTAACTCAAAATACTTACACATGGGATTCACCTTTCTTCTATACAAAGTATATTGTATACTTTCCGCCCAAATTACCTCTCAGATTTTTTTATTCATTCCTTTAGTGTACAAAACAAGTATCCCAATCCTTACCATATTACGCTCTTTCTATTTGGTGGGTTCCTCTATGGATCTAGGTATATATATAATATATTTATATTTTTAAAAATACAAATATGTTCACTAACTATTTATACAGGAATCCTAAACCTAAGCTCTCATACGAGATGTAACAACCTGAATTCAGACAGGCCGATTTTTTTCATAATTCCAATCTATCGAAACTCGGATTGATTTGCTCTACTATCCTGCAGAAAAGACAGAGACATAAAATATGTTAGAGCACAGAAAACATCTCAAAGCGGAATGGATAAAATACAATATAATCAAAGTATAACCTTACCGTAGTGATAATACTGCCTAACCAGTATTCAAAGCTATCATTTCTCTGCCACAAATCTAACCTGCGAGTATGTTATGAGGAGAGGGTCAGAACACAAGTTCTGTTGATTGGACTTAAATTATACACTTTGTATAATCGTACATATACCGTTCAATCATATTTTCTTATTTATTAGGTTACTTGGGTTAACAGCACTCAAGGCTTACACACACGTCGTACCCATTTACTTCCCAGTGGATTAACCTAATATAATATATATGTAGCTACCCCTCAATTCTGAGGTACATCTCATGGTACCCCACTCGCACGGTCTTCACCATAATGCCGCAGAAATGAACGTAGTCCCTCATCCTACGCCGGTGTGATGTACGGATCTCTACATAACAATGTTACGTTCCGCATATATCTGTCATTAATACTTACATAAGCGTATGGACTGTCGTCGTCGATAGAATCAGAATTCATACCGGAGTAATGCCCTCAAGTCTACGATACACCACCCAGAGCCGACATGCATATATCTAGACTGTCCCACATACTATCATCAATTATAGCTCGATGCCTTAACTGCACATCCTCTAATGTGCACCGAGTTCCGTGACAGGGCGATACAAGAAACACAGAACTCGATCGGGAGCATTTCCATATCTGTACAGGCCCGTCTTTAAGAGCCTCTATATACAGATATTGCTAGGGTATCTTTTCATGGTGGCTATGGCCCCACCTTAGCCCCTCCCTCAACCAGTAAAGACTATAAGAGCTAAACGACCACCCCTAAAAAACAATCTAAACATCCATTTGGCGTCTTCCCTTGACAACCGTACCCCGGTAGTGAAGGGTGAATGGTATATTGGTTTTAGTCTTTTCGCATCCCACTAGCTGCCGATTATGGGTATCCGACGATCTACTATCCTTTTTGGTCGTGACCCTTCGACTCCCTGTTGAGGCGACCGCTGAATCACCCTGGTGTCACCGCGTCACAGCATTCTGACTGCATAGCAACTTTTGCCGTCAAGGCCCACCCACCTAGTAGTTACGCGCAGACCAAACCTCTGCGAGCACAGCCTAAACATCCGCCACCGCACAGAGGATTACTAGGAGCACCTTATGTATCTCAGGAAGCTGCGTGCTTTCCCTTCCAATCCTTTGGAGCCGACTGAATAATCATATAAATGTGCGCTCACCCCGTGCCTTATAACACCACGATGATCCACCCCATTGGGATATTCACCCTTAAATGTGTGGACTGGTCCAAGCGCCTCACTTTAATATGTTATTAAACCCTATGTCTAAACATTCTTTTATGCGTTGCTTATCTTATTAGGTTTCCATTTAACTTGGTTATCTTAACTTTTTATTTAGGTTACCAATTTCTTCCTAGCCCCTTATATCTATGAGGAATGGGCCCATCTTGCTTATTAATGTCGGTCATATAACTTAACCCATTTAAGTTTATTAATAAGCCCATAACATGTTATTCCCTAGATTGTGGTCCAAGGTTTGTAATCCACAATCCCTTCAATATTCTTGTTTGATTTCACAGTTACAATAACATGTTATACTTAATATATTATTAAGTATATCTCAAATCACTTATTTTCTAATTAACATGTCACTAACCATTTATGATTAAATATAACTTATTTCATTTCATAAGTTTTCCTTGTTATTTATCATTTAATCATAAATTCAATTTACATCGTCACTACAACCTATCGTTGTTTACTTATTAACTTAGTTCACTTAACTAAGGTCCATTAATAAGTTTCTCTACACATTTATTATAACATATGTTATAATTTCCTCTTGTCCCTAGGACAAGTCTGAACATGTTAATCTTATCAGCGGGTTTCAGACTTCCAAGTTTACAGATTACTTAATTTATAATTAAGTACAACTACTTATATTTCACAAAATTTCCCCCTTTTCTCAACTGGTTTTAGGTTCATTTATTGATTAGTTAATTTACAATTAAGTGTCCCTTATCTCATTTCACCAGTTATCCTATTTCCTTACTAGTTTATTATAACCTAAGTTATAATTTCCACTTGTCCCTAGGACAAGTCTACTTATTATACAACATTCTCATTAATGTTATTTATTTATAGTAGGTGATTATCATTCTCTGTTTAAACCATTTACTATTGTAACTTATAATTCTTCGTCCACTGTAATATATGTTCCTTATTTTATTAAGGAAAACACCTTATGCACCTTATCAGTTTGATTTATAGAAGAAATGAGTGATTTATTTTCATAACGTATTCCTATCTAAATCCGTGGTGGCAAGTATTTTCTTTCCTTTTTTTACCTTATTTACTGTGGCTTACTTGCAACCACGTTCTAAGAAATAGGTCATTGAGGGAAATACATCACTTTTCCTTTGCATCGCACTAACTTAGTCCATTGCATCCCTTCCTTTCTTATTTTCTGAGTTAGACATTTAATTACTATCACTGCCATTTATTCATATCTAATTACACACACACATATATATACACACATACACACACACACACACACACACACACATATATATATATATATATATATGCACTTGACCTCTCACATTAAGCTTACACTTGTGGATGCTGGATTTGCCGGTCGGGTCCGAGCAGACTTCTACCACAAGTTGACTTAACCTCGTGTCTTAGCACCATTACATGTTTTATTTATGCA
The DNA here is from genome assembly GCA_030737875.1 of Allium sativum. Classification (NCBI taxonomy): domain Eukaryota; kingdom Viridiplantae; phylum Streptophyta; class Magnoliopsida; order Asparagales; family Amaryllidaceae; genus Allium; species Allium sativum. The sequence goes on from CM060918.1 coordinate 674,381,228, forward strand.
CTTAGATCCCTCACATTAGATTTCCCACTTATAGATGCTGGATATGCCGGGCGGTTCTGGGCAGACTTCTACCACAAGTGTAATCTAACCTTGTGTCTAAGCGCGTTACATTTTCTTGTTTACTGTAAATTTTAGGCATGTTATCCTTTTTACTGTAGTCTAATTTACATGTCATCAAATTATGCCTATATTTATGGCGCATGTCCTTTTTAATAAGTGTTTAATTCTATTTTGACATGTAAACATTTAATTGGGTAATTGATCAAATCTAATAGGTTAACATGTCATTACTCAATAATATGTCACAAGGGAATCATATAATTGTAACATCAGTAGTCATTGCCCATATTCAAACAAGTTTTTTTTCAACATGTAATCATTCCAATACTTTAACTGATTCAACGTATGAAGTATTCATATTAACATCTCAACTTGTTATAATAGCAATTTATGATTAATCTGGCAATTTCACAATTAATAAAAACGGGAAGCTAAACGATAACGTATTATTATCTAAAATGCTATAGCTTAAATCCACTCACCATATACGCTTTCCCAATTCTGGATCTGGTCCAGTTTAAGCATCCATGGTTTTTCCCCTAATAGGATTCAAAACCTAATAACCATGGATTTATAATTTTTACTAAAAGAAAAAGGGAAGAAAAGAGAAGAGAATTGAAACATAGGCAGATCTAGGAATTACCTCACTTTGATAAGAGTTCTAAAATTAACGTAGATTTGTTGTGATTGAAGAAGACTTGTAGATCTATAAACTTGAATAACTTGATTGCAGAAGAAGAAAAGATTTGATTTAATATGGGTAGAGGCGACATCTAGTTCTCCATTGTTTTAGGTGTGGAGAAACAAGTGAAATGAGGCCATATATATATCCAAATCCCTCAAAACCCTAATTTGTCGAAATCTGCCGCAGGGTGGTCGACACCCCCATAGGGGGTCGACACCCCTAGGCGGAAAATCTTCCGCCTCCCAAAATTCTGAATTTTGGACCGATTTTTGAATTTCTGGACCTATTTTTGATTTTTTTGAACTTGTTATATATATACATATGTTCTTCCTACGCATATACGAACTTCAAATCTTATTAACTTCTTCATACGGTGTCCGATTTATGCTAACATGGTGTCTATTTTGACCAGAATTCCGAGAAGAACGTAATGGTGCAGTCCATTTCACTTAATTCTGAATATTTAATTAATTTATTCTTATTTTATTATCTTAAGTTAAAAATGTGGGGTGTTACAATGAAGGTCAGTATAGAGCATCAAAAGAGTAAACCTTAGTTTGTGTCTACAATGGCCCGTTCTAAATTTCTACGACCTTATCTTCACTTACGACGGTCAGGATAAGGCGCGTTCTGGAGGGAGGTCGGGTAAGTCCTTGGGCCTTGCTTGTGGATAAGCTAGCCAAGTACACTAGACGCGCATGCCCAGAGAGTAGCCAACAAAGAACGTACATCCTCTGCTTTGACACCAAAAGCCCAAAGAGGGGCTTAGGAAGCACGTACAACCTCTGTTTCACAAATCAAATCCAAGGGGGATGTCAAAAACTATAATACCGGAAGGGGTTTCCGGTCTTTAATCTTCAAATACTCGGATATGAGTTGATTCAGAGTTTCCGGTCTTTAATCTTAAAATACCCGAATGTGGGTTGATTCGGCTCTTCATTAATGCCGGAAGGGGTTTTCGGTCTTCGATCTTCAAATACCCGAATCTGGATTGATTCGGCTCTTCATCAATGCCGAAAGGGGTTTCCGACCTTTAATCTTCAAATACCTGAATCTGGGTTGATTCGACTCTTTATTAGCGCCGGATGGGGTTTTCAGTCTTCAATCTTCAAATATCCGAATTTGGGTTGATTCAGCTCTTCATTAATGTCGGAAAGGGTTTCTCGCCTTCAATCTTCAAATACTCGAATCCGGGTTGATTCGGCTCTTCATTAATGCTGCAAGGGGTTTTTGGCCTTCAATCTTCAAGTACCCGAATCTGGGTTGATTCGCCTCTTCATTAATGCCGGAAGGAGTATCCGATCTTCAATCTTCAAATACCGAATCTGGGTTGATTTAGCTCTTCATTAATGCTGGAAGGGGTTTTCGGTCTTCAATATTCAAGTACCCGAATCTGGGTTGACTCGGCTCTTCATTAATGCCGGAAGCCGTTTCCGATCTTCAGTCTTCGAACACTCGAATCTGGGTTGATTCGGCTCTTCATTAATGCCGGAAGGGGTTTCCGATCTTCGATCTTCAAATACCCTAATCAGGGTTGGTTCGGACCTCCACAAATACCGGAAGGGATTTCCAGACTTTCATATATATCAATGCCTGAGTCTAGGTCGATTTAGTTCTCCACAAATGCCGAAAGGGGATCTTTGACCTTCAAATCTTCAGGTTATCCAAGTAAGGGTTGGTTTAAAACTACTACCAAATCAGGAAACCAACCATTGGCTTTCAATCTTTAAATGGACAAGAAAGAGTTAAGCCGAAAACAGTGCCTTGTAGGTTCATGACGTAATATAGCATTAAGAAACGACTCACAAATAAATAGAAAAGAGTCCGGAAAGAAAAGGTTTGACTTTGAAAGTCGAAGACACCCCTTCACTAGGGAGGGCAATTATTACTACCAAAATTAACTGTTAGCATAGGCTGACGGTGAAGGGGTATAGGAGGAATACAAGCACGGGAGAATCTTCCAAAAGCAAAAAGCCGAATAATAGGAAAGACCAAAAGAAAGAAAAAATGATCTGAGAGCAGAATAAACCAACACCCCTTAGGAGAAAAGGAGTTCAAAGCCTACATAATGCCAATGAAGTTTATCCAACAGGGTCTATCTGGCATGGTTCGTCCGACAGGTCTACTCGGCGGGGATTTCTATAGTGAAAGTAACCTAAGATAGGAACAAAAAAAAGGAAGTCATGAGCTCCGCTTATTGAAACCCGGAAGGGCTATCAGTATTAACCTACTTAGTATCGAAGCATTAGAAGGTGAACGTATCAAGGGTATCAAGCCAGAAGTACATAAAAATTATCCGGAACCAGCTTCTGAAATATCGACTGCATAAATGACGAAAGGCCACGTTAATAGACAACAGAAACATCACCGGAAGTCACCTTCTGGAAAACCATACTATCCAAAAAGCACCACTGAAAGGTTATCCGGGATCCGAGCGAAGATGCAGGCTATCCGTACTAATCTCCCTAGTACAGAGAACGAAAGCGGTCTCGAACCAGCAATTATCTACATACATCATGAGGATAAACTCCTCTAAGTATTCACGAGAAAGCCGGAAGCCTACATCCAGAAGCTTACGTCTGAGATCCTACACCCAGGAACCACTACCGGAGGGTCAAATGCCATTGAAGGCCACCACATTGACAAGCCTATATCAATCTGAAAGAAGTGCCAATTGATCGGGATTCTCACTTTAAAGACTATAATTAGCGCCCCAAAGACGGCCGGAAGCTAAACCACCGAGACCGGGGAAAAAAGAAGTGGCCGACAAAGGCCCTTGTAGGCCCAATAGCCTAACAGCAGAAGGGGCCCCGAATTCTTTGTAAATAAGACACCAGGAGCCACATAGAGGGTGACAAAATTTTCATTTCTCAATCGTGTTCTTTCTTGTTTAAAAAGAGAAAATCCTAATTCCTAGATCGGATTAAGGATTTCTTCAACACTTGTAATACATCTAAATTTATGAATGAAGAATTCCGGGGCTTAAATATCTTGCAATTTGATAATCTCATTTTTCTTTTATGATTAAATAGGGAGTTAACACTAACCTTTCGTATGAGAAAGTTGATCATGGAGCCTTCATGTAAGAAGGAGGGTTTCATAGAAATTCGAAGTCCTCCGCCTTCCATTTTGAGGGTTTTGCAATACTGATCAACTCTCTCATAATGAGCCTAATGCTTTTTGATCTCGAAAAGGAAGTCGTCTGCAAGCTTATAACTTGGTTCTTGACGCAACCAAGGCCCTTTGGGTCAATGCGGAATGATCATCTGAGTTAATAAGCACTGTGACGCTTTCTCTCCCTAATATGAAGAACCGTTAGCCTGTTTTCTTCTTATCACAATATATATTATTGTATTCGTGATCTAAGGAGTAATTGACACCATAAGACCCTAGTTGTGTAAAGCTGAGTAAACCTTCTTCAGCTTATTTCGGAACTCCACTGTATTATAAATGGAAAATTCATCTCTTGAGGTAAGAATATCTAATCTTCAGGATTGGGATTCTGATGCTTAAGGAAAGGCAGGCTAAGCTTAGCAATGTTGGTCTCCATATACCCTTCGGCGACCCTGGGTCATGATTAAATCAAATTCCTTGAACCTATGTCGCGCGCACACACACACACACATATCATGTCATATATGAAATGTGTATACATATCAAGTAAAATAATTTTCTACTTGCAATCCTATAAATTTCACAACAATTCATTCGTACTGAATTTAACATTCATGAAACAATGTAGGTCAAGTGTGAGATAAACTCACCTTTTGTGGCACAAAATGAAAACATCGTACAAATTGACACAGAAAGAAATGATGACTTCCAGGCACGACGCTAAATGGATTAAACTTAATAATCATTCAACATATTTTATTTTCATACAAGTAGGCTAGGGAATTTTCAACGGATCCGTACGGCTATTGCGTTTTGGAATTGTTTTCAAACTCAACACCAAACCGAACTCAAAAATGAATACAACAAATTTTCTTTTCAAAATATTATATATATTTATATATACAAATATAAATAAAATTAATATATATATATATTTAAAATTCAATGCACATCAAAACGAATTATATATTATAAATTATACATATATAAACAACAATGCGGACACACATCAAACTGTATTCATGCATATATAAAATTTATATTCAAAACACATAAACACAAAATTCTTCAAAAGCATATATATGTATTTTAAATTATAGAACACACCAAAGCCATATATATTTATATGAAAACTATTAAACCACATGTAAAGAAAAATAAAATTTGTATAAACAACATTATTTCGTGTTAATCTAATTTAGAAAATTTTCATAAATGCAAAAAATTAAGCATGAATGAGTTTGAAAACTTAATAAACATATATACTAAATTAGAAACAAATACTAAATCAACATATTCAATTAGTTTTAAAATACTGATATTGTTTAAAATTTTAGCACAACAAATTTAGATTCAAAGATAAAATTTAAATTCACACTTACAAAAAATATATCAAAATCAAGCTAAATAAACTAGATTTTCAAATTTTTATATATATATATATATATATATATATATATATATATATACATATACATAAAATTTCAAAACAACTAAAATCTCAAAAACGCACACTACACACAAACACACCACACAACATCACCAAATGAAAACACGCACACACAAAATACATACTCCAAACATACACAAACAAAATAGTAAAACAAATACATTAATTGGTTTAGGTGTGGAGCTCGGTACAGGAGGCCTAGGGGTGTGGCGGTGGTTGGCTTCAGGCCATCTCAGCAGCATTTTTTTTATAAAAACAGTTTAGTTTAAGAAAACGAGGAGAAGAGGTTGTCAGACTTTGGGCTCGACATTGGTTTGGATCGGAGGAGTGTTGGGCATGAAGAAGAGGGTAGGCACAAAATATTTTTTTATTTATGTGAAAAAGAAAGTGGGGAGGAAGAGTTATGAGGTAGGGAAGAAAATGCTGAAGGAATGAAAGAATGAAGGAGCAGTTTTTTTAATCAAGAGACCATACGTTATATATATAAATATACATACATACATACATAGATATAAGGTATACACTATAAGCCATTTGAACATTTCTTTTGGAAAATAATTTATATAAGGTGTACATTAAAAGCCAATTGAATGTTTCGTTTGGAAAATAAGGTATACATTAAAAGCCAATTAAACGTTTCTTTTGGAAAATAATTTTGAACGGTTCCTTTGGGAAACAAATCAAAGGACGCTGCTTGAAAAAGGGAAACTGCATTAATTTTTTTGTATCCATTCGACTATCAAGCCATGACTTTTGGGAAGAAAGGTGAGTTTATAAGGTAGGAATGCATGGAGATGTTTGGGAAAGAGGAAAGAGAAACAAAAACGGGTTTATATTTCAAAAACAAACGGGGGCGGTTGAGAATGGATACCAATAGAAATAAAAGTCAAAAAGGGCAACGAATGAACAAGGAAATTAAATGTGTTTTTCAAAAAAAAATCTAAGGAAAAAGAGGAAATGAATGAAAGGAGATAAACATTTTAAATTTTGAAAATAATGAACGTATAAGGAAAAGAATGATACTAATGAATGGACATTGAACTTTAAAAAGGTAAACGGCCGATGTTTGAAAAAAAGGGAAAATAATATAAATGTTTTTGCAAATAAAAGGAAAACAACATAAATTTGTAATTCAAAGAAACTGATAGTTTTTGGAAAGTAAATAAAAGATATGTTTTAGGCAACGAAATAAATAAAATTAGAATAAAAACAGAAATAAAAGTGAATGAACAATTTTGGGAATATATATATATATATATATTTAACAAACGGTCTTGCAATCAAATAACAGACGATATCAAAGGAATATGAATCTGACTAATAAATTTTGGCAATGTTTGCATCAACAACAATCAATATGAATGGAATATTGATTTGTTGTATTAAATTATATTCATATCAGAACAAAATCATTTGCTATACAAAATCCCAATAATTTTATTTTAAATCTAAATCAAAATGGTTATTTCAAAGAAAATCCAAACAAATTGAGTTTTAAACAAATAAAAATAGAAATCAAAATTTAAATTAAATCATTAAATAAAATCACTTAAAATTTAGGTTGTTATAATCTCCCCCACTCAAACCTTTTCATCCCTGAAAAGGAATGAGGTAGAGAAATAGTAATTAAATAATTTATATATTTAAACCGATGGTTCATATTTATTCTCATACCTATATATATAATGTAACAACCCATATTTTTGGAACCAATTTGAAATTTATTTTTAATTGTTTTAAGAGAAATTAAATATTTTAAGTGAATCATTTTAAGAATATATGTTTAAAATTTATTTAAATCAAAGTTAGAACATATAAATTTAAATTTTAATTAAAACGAGCTTGAAATGGCATGGTAGTTTGAAAATTTGGTTTTAAGCTTTGAATGAATATATAGAATTCAATATAAATTAGAATTTGATAAGACAAGAGACGTTGGAATATTTTGAATTGTAATTTTCTAACGAATGTAAGAAATTAAGATTTCACTTTATGAATAATAAGTTATGTCTAAATTTAAATTTATAATAGTTGGTATGAAGTATATATATATTAATATTATATATATCCCTTAGAAATAGCCATTTTGCATGCGAATGAATTTGGACTCGAAACAACTTCCATTGAGTTCAAAAGGCCGTTTGCATGTTCAAAAACTACAAACATCAATACCTTTATAGTTGGGTGAAATTTGGTCTTTTCCTTTGTGTGTATGTCCAAAATATCACTTTTCACATATGGAGGAATTTGGACTTGAAACCACTTCCATTGAGTTCGAAATCTCGTTTGCGTCCTCGAAAACTATAAGCTTCGATGTATTTCGAGTTCGTTAAAATTGGCATTTTGGTTGGGTTTGGCTGAACCTAGCCCACTGTATATAACCAAATCCGCCCCTTTCTCCCTCATTCACTTACACACTTAACAAAATTAGAAAAATGAGGAAAGGAAGAGGAAATTAAAATTCCTAAGCTAGGGATTTCAATTAGTTGCTCAAATCAAATGGGAAATTGAAGAGGAAACCTTGGTAAGCCTCCTCTTCATCTTCTCCATCTTCTCTAGTTTGTCTCTTCTTTGATTTTTGATGATTTCTATGACCTAACTCTTAGTGAATCTATTTATATGTTATTGGAGTGGAGGTTTGCATACAATATTGGAAGAGAGGGTGATTTAGTTTGCTATTGGGTCCGTTCCTTGTTTGTAAACAAGCCAAGGTGATAAATTAAAACCGAAAGGGGTAGTAAGTTAACTATTGGTTGGTTAATGGTTTGAGTTGTACATACGAATTGGTTAAGATAAGTATAAACTTACCGGTTCGCTAGTTTTGTTTCATTGCCAATCTCTAGTATGAATGTTCGTGCATGTGCATTTGGGTGTTATAAGTCGTTTCGGCTAGTCTTTGAAGCCTCATAATCATGTATATAACATCATAAGCCTTCGTGCATTAGTTGATATCACTTAGAGCTTGTTATCTAGGCAAATTGTGCTCTGGTTCAGGATTCGGACAACAAAATATTTTTGGTCAGACGTCCGACCTGCTTCAAATAATTAAGAATTCAAGCAGTGGAATTCAGATGTCTGAATTTTTTTGCTCAGATGCCTGGTCAAAAAAATTCAGACATCTAAAATAGCTCAAAAATGAACTAAATTCTTGCTATTTTAGGAAGACGCATATTTTGACGTCTGAATTTTTAATTATTTTAGTCCATCCAAGCTCTTTCCCGGAACAGTTTAGGTCCATCCAAGCTCTTTCCCGGCCGAGTTTCTGCCCATTTCAACTTCGTTTGTGACTTGTCAGTTTCTCTAATTTGCATATTTAGTAATCTTCCTTATTCGAAATCGTTTGATAAATCGTTTCAATTATTTTAAGTGATTTAAGATGTATGCAAACCAATTTTGCTTGGTTTGAGAAATAAAAATGGTTAAATACGATTTGAGATGAAAATGTACAAAATGAATATTGGATATGATATGACTTGATTATCTAATTCGATGACCGAATTAAACTCTCGCCTAAACCTTTTTACATACGGTTATAAATGGTGAATGCCAATGATTTAATCGAGGGAAAGAATTTGATTTGAAATTTAAGCGAGAATTATTTGGAAAGACCGGGTTAAATCTCATTTCAATAATTAAACGACAAGTGAAAGTCGAAGATATTGAAGACGGTTCAAGACCGACAATCTTCACATCGAATGAATTGCTACTAATGCCCTTGATTGGAATTGCTGCCTTGAAGGGGTTATAGTGGTAGTTGTCCGGACGTACTTGTTGATTGTTCGAATATGCTAGAGCCTTTCTCATGTATTAGACATATGGGACGAGGAATAAGGTGCCTCCGGTTTTGTTCAAACCCAGAACGAACATACGAATGGATTGTGTGTTTGATATTGTCCTGTGTGCTGTGTTGTTGAGCTCTGCTAGATATATATATCGGTCTGGTGGTGGAGAATTTATTCTCTTTCTTAACACCCTTCTCTGATATGCACGAGCTCAGAGGTTATACATTAGTGGAAATAAACGACATAGTATGGATTGATAGTATGGCATGCCAAGATGCAAGTGATCAAGACTTTTGTTGAAAAGCAGAGTCTTGTGGATGATGATCAAAGCGCAGCTTTAAGTACCATAGCTTTGTGTATAGCATTAATTCGTGAGCCTCACACCTCGGTATGAGTCAAAAATGGGATAAGGGACGCTAGTAGTGCAAACGTTTCTTTCTTGCTAGAATTTGTGTCATGGTATGGAGTTTAGACATTTTTACTTATGTGGATGATGGATTGCGAGGCGCCTCAGATATCGATTCGACTAAAAGGCTCAGAGATAGGTCTAATAGGACCGGGAAACGTATTGTTCAGGAATAACCAATCCTCAAAAGTAAGAGAGGACCGGCCTTGCAGGATCCAAGGTCTCACTAGCGTCTGAGTCCTAGGTCATCTTGCTAGAGGTGATCCGAATCAGTAAGGAGACCATCCCTTGCCTTGACTCATGAAGGAATTCCAATTTCTGATACGACATTGTGCGATTTTAATTGTAAACCAATATGGCGACATATTAGGATGGGGTACTATGCCGTCTATGATTGATACATTTATTTTGAAAGTGTTTTAAACCATCTAGACACTAACAATAATATAAAATGATTTTTGTTTCTGCATATCAAGCATGTTTGGCCATTATAAGGTAAAACTCTATCCTCCGGTTTGTGTTTGCATTGTGTGATGGGACCTGAGTCTTATAACGACTTCATTTTTCTAAAAAGCATTGCATTGTTTATTTTATTTACTTTATTTTATGCACCGGCATTCCAATGGAGTAAACCCGTTCCGTGATATAAGACGTGGTCCTGTGATTTCCCTCATTCTTAAATAAGTTAAGTAATTGTAGGATTTCTCATACCATTCCCATGGCTGACTCGTAGTTTGTTTTTCCCTTGCAAACTCGGGTGCCTATATTTTTACATGGGAAGCCTAGTAAACAGGTGATTGGCTTTCTTTTGGATATGCACCATAGCATTGGGTGCTCTTTTGAATGAAGATAAAGACTTGACTTTTATCATTTCTTTTAAACATTACCGTATGTATGTTTATATTTGATTCCGATGTAGACTTATTATATATTTAGTGGAACTTGTTATGTACTAAGTAGGATCCTGTATCTGTGTAACTCTAATATTGATTATGATCCAGCTGTTATGATGATGTAAATTATTCTCTAATTTTATATATTATGCTATATTTTGTATCTTCTGATGTGAATAATGTGTTATTTTCCAAAGACCCGACTTGCCACCATGGAGCAGGGGTTTGGTTCGTGTCAGGCGTGGTATCAGAGCTTTGGCTAGCCTTAGTTCTGGAAGATAACATATTAAACAACTCATCAGAGTTAGAATCAGTAGTATTCTAGGACGAGTAACTCATTAGAGATAGGATTAGTAATATCCTAGAATGAGTACATCAAAATAGCATAAAACATGATCATTACATCATTATTTATGCATATGTCTATATGCTTCTATCATTCCTTAAGCTAATTTTTCTGTTGGTCTAACTCTTTCCTTGCTATCCACAGAACTGAAAGGAAATTAGTGGACAAGGCAGAGACAGAAGAGGCAGAGGCCAAGGAAGGGGCAATATCCCTGCTGTTAATAATCAGCCTAATCTCGATGAAGGTGGTCAGTGGCTAATAATGAGCCCGTATTGCAGCAACAGCCACAACAACCGTTTGATCCTGATGTAGTTGCCAAGAAATATAAGAACTTGGGCAGAGTGTCATTTACATGCATCAGAACTGTAATGGAATCTCCAGCTTGGTTAATGTCTTGTGAACAGATCTTCGCGGGCCTAGAATTAGTGGATAATAGGAAAAGATTCTTGGCATCCTGGTTACTTAAAGACGAAGCCCTAATTTGCTGGGAAGCGGTGATTGTAGGTTATCTAGAAGTTGACATGACGTGGGCGAGGTTTAAAGAAGTCTTTGAGGAAAGGTTTGTTCCTCGAAAGGAAGTCGAGCGCTTGCATGGTGAATTTGCTAATCTCCAACAAGGCAATAGAACCATTCATGAGTATGTCAACAAGTTTAATGAACTCTCTTGCTATGAACTAGAAATTCAATAACCGATCAGAAAGAACAAGCGATTCATTAACGGTCTTCAGAGGTGGTACCACAGCAGAGTGACAGCCCACATAGAACATCCATTTGCTAAGGTTGTTGAGTTGGCTTGTACGCATGAGGGTATCAATAAGAGAAACTCTCAAGCGGATTGGGAGAGAAATCAAGCTAATAACAAGAGAAAGCTTCACGATAAGAAGCTTGACGCCAGCAAGACTAAAATAGCTAAGCCCCAGAAGGATAGAAAACCAAAGGGTAAATGCTTCAATTGTGATCAATATGGGCATTGGACTAATGAATGCAATGCTCCTAAAAGGGAAAAGCAAAATGAATCCGGCCATAGCCAGAAACCTCGAGAGATTAGGGAATCCGGCCATTGCCTATTGCTGAAAAAGGCCGAAGTGGCTCATGTATATGAAGGGGCGAAGGCTCCATCTCCTTCTACAGGCGAAGGTAGACACGACATGTTGGAAGGTACGCTTATGATTAAAAACATTCCTTTTAAGTATTATTTGATACGGGAGCATCACGAAGTCTCGTTTCGAGCAATATGGTTAAAAGGTTAAATTTAAAATTGTATTAGTGTTCATAACCCGATAGGTGGTTCTCTTATTCTTCGCTTATATTGTAAAGTGCCTCTCTCATATTCTTTTTACCGGTTTTCCTTTGATTTGATCATTATGAATCTTTCCGAATTTGATATTGTACTTGGGTTGGATTGGTTGACGAAGTATGAGGTCGAAGTTAAATGTTCCGAAAGAATTGTTAAAGTTAAAACAAAACCTGGGGGTATTATTATATCATGCATAAGCTCAAGTTCAGACAGAAAAGAATTTGGGTATGCTCTTGAAGTTTCTCCTACTTCTATTGAGAATATTCCCGTTGTTAGAGATTATGCGGATGTGTTTGAAGAAGTGGATAGCCTACCTCTGCGAAGAGAAATTGATTTCAAAATCGATTTAGTTCCAAATGCAAGGCCAGTTGTGCAAGCAATCGAAGAATGATATTGAAAGAGAAATAAGAGTTGGGTGATCAAACCCAACAGTTGTTATAGAAAGGTCTAATCCGGCCTAGATTCTCAAGTTGGGGAGTAGCCGTGGTATTTGTTCTTAAGTCAGGCGGTACTCTCAGATTATGTGTAGATTACTGAGACTTAAATAAGCAAACATTGAAGAATAAATATCCATTGTCACGCATTGATGATTTATTGGATTGCTTGAATGGATCTTGAGTGTTTTAAAAGACGGATCTAGCTATAGGTTTCCATCAATTGCGGATCCCCGAAGAATGTGATCCTTTGATAACTTTTAGAGGTCCAGACTTATTTTATGAGTGGTTAGTAATGCCATTCGGCTTATGTAATGCTCCTGCTTATTTTGTTGATTTGATGAATTGAGTATTTCGTGGAGTTTTGAATAAATTTGTGCTAGTTTTCATTGATGATATTTTAATCTTCTCCAACTTAGCTAGCGAGCATGCAAAGCATTTGGAACAGGTTTTGGGAATTCTCAGAAAGAATGTATTAAAAGCCAAATTTTCTAAATGCATATTCTGGCAAGAAGAAGTGAAGTTCCTCAGTCATGTAGTATCGAAAGAGGGAATTTCAGTGGATCCAAGCAATATTATATCCATTAGAAATTGGAAGCAACCTAACACTCCCACAGAAGTTAGAAGTTTTCTGGGATTAGCGGGATAATACCAGAAATTCGTAAAGGATTTTTCGAAGTTATCTGGTCCATCGACGAAGTTTTCAAAGAAGCATGCGAGATTTAATTGGACGACAGAATGTGAGGCAGCTTTCTATGAGCTGAAAGTAAGGTTAATACTACCCCATTGTTGACTATTATAGATGGCAATCAGGATTTGATTGTCTATAAGGATGCTTCTCATGAAGGAGTAGGTGCAGTGTTGATGCAAAGAGGCCAAGTTGTTGCTTATGCTAGCCGTCAGTTGAAGCCGCATGAGAAGAGGTATGTTACTCACGATCTAGAGCTATTAGCCGTGGTATTTTCTTTGAAGATATGGAGGCATTATCTTTTGGGTGAGAACTTTGAATTATATACATATCATAAATCATCGAAATTTTTGTTCATCGAGAAAGATTTGAACTTGATACAACAACATTGGTTAGAATTCATTGTAGCTTATGATCTTGATATTTTGTATACTCCGGGGAAAGCCAATGTTGTAGTGGATGCACTTAGTAGAAAGAATGCAATCTTCGCTAATATGATTATTATGCATTCGTTGATCAAGAAGATTTCTGTTTTACAGAAGGAGGATGAGTTTATTCAGATGATTAGCAAACGGGTTCAAGAAGGAGAAGTTTCAAGCTTTCAGATTGGTAGTAAAGGAACTCTTGGATTGCAAGGACGAATTTGTGTTTTGGATATTCCCGAGCTTAAAAGAGAAGTTATGGATGAATGTCACAAATCCAAGCTTAGTATTCATCCGGGGGTGAGTAAGATGTACTACGATCTCAAGCGCACATTCTGGTGGAAGTATATAAAAAGAGATATTTCTATATATGTTAGAAGTTGTTCCACTTGTCAACAAGTCAAGAGTGATCGGTCGAAGGTTGCTGGCTTGTTGCAACCCTTAGATATTCAAGAATGGAAGTGGGGTCAAATTTCTATGGACTTCATTGATGGTTTGCCAAAAACCAAGAAGGGAAATGATAGTATTTGGGTTATAGTTGATCGTTTCATGAAGGGTTCCTAATTTATTTCTGTGAAATCAAATATAACAGCTCAGATTTCGGCTTAGATATATTTCGGAGAGATTGTTAGACTGCATGACATTCCCAGTAGTATTATTAGTGATTGTGATCCGATCTTTGCTAGTAAGTTTTGGGAAGCTTTCCAATCTGAATTGGGAACCATGATCAATCTTAGCACTGCATCATCCTCGGAAAGACGACCAAACTGAGAAGTTGAATCATATATTAGAAGATTTATTGTGGGCTTGTATTCTTGATTTTGGAGGATCTTGGGAAGATCACACACATTTGGTGAAGATTTTATATAATAATAGCTATCAGGCAATATTGAAAATGTCACCATTTGAAGCAATATATGGTAAAACATGTAGATCTCCTGCATGTTGGATAGAGCCCGGGAATCAATTAGTATTAGGTCCGGATATGATCCGAGAAAGAAGCGATTACAAGCAGCTCAAAGCCGACAGAAGTGTTATGTGGATTCTAGGAGAAGAGATTTAGCATTTTCTATTGGTGAATATGCATATTTGAGAGTTTCTCCGATGAGGGGAGTGATTCGATTTGGGAAGACGGGGAAGTTGGCACCTAGGTATATTGGTCTCTTTCCTATACTCGAGAGGATTGGAACTCTTGCTTACAAAGTTCTGTTGCTCGATTGGTTGTCCAGTTTTCATGATGTGTTTAACATTTCTCAGCTTTGCAAGCATGTTCACGATCCAGATATGATTGTGGAAGAAGTATCACAACAAGATTTGGATATGACTTCGAGTTTAGTTGTGCGAAGAGAGCCAACAAAGATTATGGTAGAGAAACCAGAGTTCTAAAGAACAAGAAGGTGCATTTAGTCAAAGTGCAATGGAGCGGAGATCCCAGAGACTATACATGGGAAACAGAAGATAGCATTAAGCAGACTTATCCCAAGTGCAAAGTGGATATCTATGATTAGCTCTACTGAGAGGTACATTTGTGTTATCTTACATTACTATTTAGTCCTTACTTTGATGTTGTTTCTTTTTCGGGGACGAAAAGTTTTAAGTGGGGGAGATTGTAACAACCCGTATACTTGGAACCAATTTAAAATTTATTTTTAATTAATTTTCAAAGAAATTAAATATTTTAAGTGAATCATTTTAAGAATAAATGATTTAAAATACATATAAATCAAAGCTAGAATGTATAAATCTGAAATTTAATTAAAACGAGCTTGAAATGGCGCGGTAGTTTGAAATTTTGATTTTAAACTTGAATGAATATATAAAATTCAGTATAAATTAGAATTTGATAACACAAGAAACGTTGGAATATTTTGAATTGTAATTTTTTAACAATGTAAGAAATTGAGATTTCACTTTATGAATATAAGTTATGTCTAAATTAAATTTTAGAACCGTCGCTATGAAGTTTTTATAATTTTTAATATTATATATAGCCATTAGAAATAGCCACTAAGGGAATGCCTTAGTTTTGGTGGAGTATTTTAGTGAGTATAGAATAGTAAAATTACAACAAGACAGATATAAGTAATACTTGAAAATTCAAATCATCATTTCATTGCAGCGGAAAGTAAAACATGTTTGGTTACATCACAAAACTATACAAGAGTCAAGTACAAAATATCCATCTTGATAAAAATAAGTACATAATCCCACTATGTAAACAATAGCCATAAAAGGAAAGATGAACTGAGCTTTACTTCAACGGTCCAAGCTCCAAAGGATAGATACAGCAATCTGATCAAAGCCCACTAGCACTAAGCCCACTCTGATAACCTGGGTTTGGGGGAAAAAGATAAAAACAACGGGGTCAGACATAAGTCTGAGTGAGTCCTATAACCCTAACAATACAATCGTTAAAGTAATTAGGGTATGATATTAACAAGGTACGGTACCTCTGGGGATAATGACTACACTAAGTAGCCAACTAAACACAGGATATACTAAGATAACCGAAAAGACGCATTTATCCACCCAAGGATAATTACTAGATTACACCACCCCAGGTCTACCCACCCAAGGGTAATTCCTACACTGCACCACACCAGTCATTCCTAACTTAAAGGTTGATCCCCCCCCGGACTTATAAAATTAACGTAATAGTTCTTGCGTACCCCTAGGTGACTAAGTAGACGCCACGGGGCCCTACAATCCACTAGGTGTACACACTACTCCCCATTCGATCGGCTCCCTAACGTAGATATCCGTGCTGGTCCCACAATGGGGTGTATCATTTCCCCAAATTGGCAACCTGATAATATTAACGGTGCACGGCTTTATACCTACACGATGCAACAACGACTTACTAACCAGCCCGGGTCCACACACGCATATGAAACCCGTTGGTCCTACGTTGCCACCGCTAACCCGTTTTGGCCTCTTATAGTCAAGCCCAATATGCGTGTCCCGTCACTCGACTTGAGTCGAGCCCACTAAGATACGTTTGGGATATTGGTTGAGATGGGCCCCCACAAGCTACCACCTAAGCTTGTTATTCCATCTAGTGTATTCCACTTAACCCTTTTTAATAATCATGTCTACCTTCATGTTATAAATCCTGGTTAAGTCATTTAATCATATTTTAATTACTACTCAAGGCACCCACTAGATTTCCACATGCCACCCAAGTCATTTACTTAATTCCCACATGCCACCCGAGGCACTTACTTAACCCTTTAATCATGTTTAATTACATGTTCTACTTTGGTTAAGTATTCTAATCGTATTTTCTATTGCTACCCAAGGCAACCCACTAGTTTCCTCATGCCACCCAAGGCACCCCACTAGTTACTACAAGTCACCCAAGGCACCCACTTAACCCTCATGTCCCACTACATGCTAATTTGGTTAAGTGTTTCTTAATTAATTAAGACCGTGATCCTCATAAAGACCTCTCACATTAGACTATCTTTCATGATCGCTGGTTAAGCCGGTTGAGTCCGGGCAGCCTTACATCATAACCGAGTCTAACCTCGTGTCTTTACGTTAATCACGTATTTAGTTTGTGCCTAAGACCTCTCACATTGGGCTAACATTTGTAGTAACTGGTTAAGCCGGTTGGGTCCGGGCAGTTTTACACTACAAATGAGTCCAACCTCGTGTCTTAGTCGATTAATTACGCCTAATTAATCACCCCCATATTGATTATCCCTAATTAACATCAAGTTTTTCTTAACATGGGTAGACCTAACTCAATAGGTAAATTCCCATGAGGTAGACCTAACTCAATAGGTAAATTCCCACTTATGCTTATTCATTTTATAGTATGCTTAATCATACTCAACCATACTTTTATTAACATATTTATTAACCCCATCGTTCCCCACGCAAATCGTTCTCATTTCACGATATAATAAAAGGGAAGGTCCATCACAAACATCATGGGTTTAACCAAATCTTAGCATATAACTTTGTCATGGGTTAAGAGGATGTCAACTTGCATATATGAGCATATATTAACCCAACTACATTTAACCCAAACTTGCATATTATCACACACATGACTTGCATAACATGTTGTATATGAACTTGCATATTATCATACACATATCTTGCATAACATGTTGAACTTGCATATAAGCATTCACATAACTTGCATAACATGTTAAACTTGCATATAAGCATTCACATAACTTGCATAACATGTTAAACTTGCATATAAGCATTCACATAACTTGCATATGAATTTGCATAACAACCTACACATAACTTACATAACATCATACACATAACTTACATAACATCATACACATAACTTACATAACATCATACACATAACTTGCATATGAACTTGTTAAACATGCATAAACCAACTTATTAAACATGCATAATATCACATACTTAGCATGCATAGAATCACATACTAAACTTGCATAATATCATATACTTAGCATGCATAGAATCACATACTAAACTTGCATAATATCATATACTTAGCATGCATAGAATCACATACTAAACTTGCATAATATCATATACTTAGCATGCATAGAATCACATACTAAACTTGCATAATATCATATACTTAGCATGCATAGAATCACATACTAAACTTGCATAATATCATACACTTAGCATGCATAGAATCACATACTAAACTTGCATAATATCATATACTTAGCATGCACAGAATCACATACTAAACTTGCATAATATCATATACTTAGCATGCATAGAATCACATACTAAACTTGCATAATATCATGTACTTAGCATGCATAGAATCACATACTAAACTTGCATAATAGATCAATGTTCAACTTAGTGTTTTGCATCATAATCATCATGAAACATAGCACCAAACTTGCATATAGATGTCATGACTACATAACATTAAACTTGCATGACATATGGTATATAACTTGCAAAACACGTAACATACACAACACAAAGCTTGCATAAACACATTGATCCTCAAACATATCCATACATCATCATATCCTATCTTAATCAATTTAACAATTGATTATTAAGGAGATAGAATCTCACCAAAACAAAATTAGCAAACTAATGAAGAAGATTAAGAGGCTAGAAGTTGATTTGGAATGCTATCCCTTCTCTAATTTTGATGGAGGCTCCTTCAAGTTTCATTTTGCCATAGTTTAGTTACTAGATTTAATTATGAATGAATTAGGGTAGGGTTAGGGTCTTATTTATAGGATTAGGTTGCATTTTAGACCCTTAGATTAACCCTAGATTGGTTTAGATCCGTCAGATCCAAGAAGCTTCCAGAACCAGCCCTCCAAGCCAGCCCAAGAACCTAAACTGGTGCACCCAGTTTTACTGGGCGTCGCCCCCCCTGTCGACAGGCAAGTCGACAGGCAAGTCGACACCCCTGTCGACAGGCCTGTCGACAGCCCTGTCGACATGGGTAGGGCGGGAATCTTCCCGCCTGGCCCCGCTTGCTCTATTTTAAAATCTGGTTTTAAATTATTAAATCTGTTTTTAGCTTTGAATTTTCTGCAAACTTCATTGGGCCATAACCGGGCCATACGGACTCCGATTCTCGAAAACTCGGACTCTATTTTGCGTATTTTTCCGAGACGAACACCATGACGCAGCCCGTTTCCCCCAATTCTCACATCTGAGATTATATATTCTGTAATTAGTGAATTTTAGCATTAACCGAAATTCGGGGTGTTACAGCCATTTTGCATGCGACTGAATTTGGACTCAAAACCACTTCCATTGAGCTCAAAAGGCCATTTACATGTTCGAAAACTATAAACAAAAATACCTTTAGATTTAGGTGAAATTTGGTCTTTTCCTTTGTGTGTATGACCAAAATATCACTTTTCACGTGGAGGAATTCGGACTTGAAACCACTTCCATTGAGTTCGAAATGCCGTTTATGTGCTCAAAAACTATAAGCTTTGATGTATTTCGAGTTCGTGAAAATTGGCACTTTGGTTGGGTTTGGGTTTGGCTAAACTTAGCCCACTCCATATAATCAAATCAGCCCCTTTCACCCTCATTCACTTTTGCACTTAACAAAATTATAAAAATGGGGAATGGAAGAGGAAATTAAAATTCCTAAGCTAGGGATTTCAATTAGTTGCTCAAATCAAAGGGAAGATCGAAGAGGAAACCATGGTAAGCCTCCTCCTCATCTTCTTCGTCTTCTCTAGCTTGTCACCTCTTTGATTTTTGATGATTTCTATTACCTAACTCTTAGAAAATATATTTATATATGCTTAGATTGGAGATTTGCATGCAATATTGGAAAAGAGGGTGATTTTGCTTGCTATTGGGTCCATTCCTTATTTGTAAACAAGCCAAGGTGAGTAATCGAAACCGGAAGGGGTAGTTAATTAACTATTGGTTGCCTAATGGTTTAAGTTGTTCATATGAATTGGTTAAGATAAGTATAAACTTACCGGTTCGCTAGTTTTGTTTCATTGAATTGAAAAATTATGATTAGAATCGTACACAATCTAATTTATGTGCTATGAGTTGTTTTGGTGAGTTGTTCATGAAGCCACATGTATGCCACAAGCCATTAGCTGGTAAAAGTGTAACTTAATGTTCATTTGAGTTCGCATATGCTAGTGTAATAGATATGCTAGTGCAACTTAAATGATTTCAATTATTCATGTTTCATTGATTTGGAAAATTATGACGAGGATTGTCCGTATGATCTAATTCATATGCTATGAGTGGATTTAGTGATCTTGTGAAGCTCCGTCGTCTCCCCCGCAAAGTCTCAAGTCTTCACAAGTTGCACGAATTGCTTTTGCATGATTTGGTTAGGAATTTAGCTCACTTTTGAATTTATAATCAAAACCAGTGCCAATCACTAGTATGAATGTTCATGCATGTGCATTTGGGTGTCATAAGTTGTTTTGGCTAGTCTTTGAAGCCTCATAATCATGTATATTACATCATAGGCCTTCGGGCATTAGTTGATATCACTTAAAGCTTTTTATCTAGGCAAATTGTGCTCTGGTTCAGAATTCAGACGTCTGAATATTTTGGGTCAGACATCTGATCTGCTTCAAATAAGTATGAAATCAAGCAAAGCAATTCCAATGTCCGAAATTTTTAGCTCAGACGTCTGGTCAAAAATTTTCAGATGTCTGAAATAACTCAAAAATGAACTAAATCCTTGCTGTTTCATGAAAATGCAAATTCAAACGTCTGAATCCCGTTTTTGGACTGTTGACCGGTAGAAATCACAGTCAACAGTTTAGTTTCATCCAGGCTCTTTATCGGCCGAGTTTCGACCTATTTCTACTTCGTTTGTGACTTGTTAGTTTCTCTAATTCGTAGATTTCAACATTTGTTCTTATCTGAAATCGTTTGATAAATCATTTCAATTATTTTAAGAGATTTAAGATGTGTGCTAACTAATTTTTCTTGGTTTGAAAAATAAAAATAGTTAAATACAATTTGACGTGAAAACGTATAAAATGAATATTGGATATGATATGACTTGAGTATCTAATTTGATGACTGAATTAAACTCTCGACTAAACCTTTATACATACGGCAGTAAATGCTGAAGGCCAATGATTTAACTAAGGGAAAGAATTTGATCTGAAATTTAAGCGAGAATTATTTGGAAAGACAAGGTTAAATTTCATTTCAAATAATTAAACGACGACTAAAAGTCGAAGATATTGAAAATGGTGCAAGACCGACATCTTCACATCGAACGGATTACTTCTAATGCCCTTGATTGGAGTTGCTGCCTTGAAAGGGTTATAGTGGTAGTTGTTCGGACGTACTTGTTGATTGTTTGGATATGCGAGAGCCTCTCTTTGGTATTGGACATATGAGATGAAGACTAAGGTGCCTACGGTTTCGTTCAGACCCAAAACGAACGTATGAATGGATTTGTGTGTTTAACATTGTAGTGTGTGATGTCTTGTTGATCTCTGATAGATATATATCTGTTTGGTGCCAGAGAATTTATTCTTTTGCTTAACACCCTTCTTTGAGACGCACGAGCTTAGAGGTTATATATTGGTGGAAATAAACGACACAGTATGGATTGACAATGTGGCATGCCAAGATGCAAGTGATCAAGGCTTTTTATTGAAAAGCAAAGTCTTGTGGATGATGATCAAAGCATAGCTTTAAGTAGCATAGCTTTAAGTAGCATAGCTTTGTGTATAGCGTTAATTCGCCAGCCTCACACCATAGTATGACTTAGAAATGGGATAAGGGACACTAGGAGTGCATACATTTCTTTCTAGCCAGAAGCTGTGTCATGGTATCGAGCCCGAACAATTTTACTTATGTGGATGATGGATTGCGAGAACTTCAGATATCGAGTCGACTAAAAGGCTTCGAGATAGGTCTGATAGGACCAGGAAACATATTGTTCAGGAATAACCAATCCTCAAAAGTAAGAGAGGATCGGCCTTGCAGGATCCAAGGGCTCACTAGTGTCTGAGTTCTGGGTCATCTTGCTAGAGATGATCCGAATCGGTAAGGAAACCATCCTTTTCCTTAACTCATGAAGGAAATCCAATTTCTGAAACGACATTGTGCGGTTTTAATTGTAAACCTATATGGCGACATAGTAGGATGGGGTACTATGCCGTCTATGATTGATACATTTATTTTGGAAGTGTTTTAAACCATATTGACACTAACAATAATATAAAATGATTTTTGTTTCTGCATATCAAGCATGATTGGCCATTATAAGGTAAAACTCTATCCTCTGGTTTGTGTTTGCATTGTATGATGGGACCTGAGTCTTATAACGGCTTCATTTTTTAAAAAAGCATTGTGTTGTTTATTTGATTTACTTTATTTTATGCACCGACATTCCAATGGAGTAAACCTGTTCTGATGTACGGCGTGGTCATGTGATTTGCCTCATTCTTAAATAAGCTTAGTAATTGTAGGATTTCTCATACCAGTCCCATGACTGACTCGTAGTTTGTTTTTCATTGCAAACTCGGGTGCCCATATTTTTACACTGGCAACCTAGTAAACAGGTGATTGGCTTTCTTCTGGATATGCACCATATCATTGGGTGCTCTTTTGGATGAAGATGAAGACTTGACTTTTATCATTTCTTTTAAACTCTTAAACATTACCGTATGTACGTTTATATTTGATTCCGATGTAGACTTATTATATATTTGATGGAACTTGTTATGTACTAAGTAGGATCCTGTATCTGTGTAGCTCTGATATTGATTATGATTCCACTGCTATGATGATGTAAATTATTCTCTAATTTTATGTATTATGCTATATTTTGTATCCGCTGACGAGATTAATGTGCTATTTTCCAAAGACCGGACTTGCCACCGTGGAGCGGGGGTTTGGTTCGTGTCATATAATTTTGATATATATATATATATATATATATATATATATAAATCAAAAGTTAAAATATTTTCAAATATATTTCGAAGTAGTTTTTAAGTATTCACTCAACGTCTCAATTGGCTATACATATCTATCCACTTTCGAAACCCGAAAACTGATATCAATGGTGCTTCAATCATCACCGGAATCATTTCCAAGCGACAAGAGTGTGGCTCTATATATATCTAATACACATAGGATTTGCATATACGTTGATCAGACATATACCCAATTCACTAAGTATTTGATAGGCTAATTTTAACGTCAAATAAATACTCAAAACATCTTTTCTATATTTAAACAGAATATATACCAAAATTTCCAATCATATATTATAAAAAATATATTTCAAATCATTAAAATTTTGTAGGGAAAAGTTGTATTTCTCCCCCACTCATTTATTTATTAAAAATTCAACCTCAATTCTTAATAAATGTATTAACAATATTATTATTAACTCAAATACGTAACAAAATTATTCAATCAAGATAAAATCAATTTCTTACAAAATCTACATCTTTAAGTCTTATTCACAATATATAGTTTATAAAATATTAACGTGTAAACATCAAATCTTTTCAAAATTTTGGTATTACCAAAACATAATATTATTTATGAATATATATCAAAATTTCAATAATGTATCAATAAATCATACAATGTAATACCTTTCAAAATACCAATCTCAAAGCAATATATAATAAGACTGAGCTCGCTAGAAGAATTATACTCTTCTTTTACTTATTACCTTGTTATAGGCAATGATAAGTTATAGAATTCGAGTTAAAAGCTGAATGAACGAAAGAACCTAATCAATGAGGGTCAACGAAGGAAGATAGATTCAAATGGAATGGAAATTTCAGAAAAAGAATTTAAATATTAAAAAAAAATTCGAAAATATATGTTTAAAACATTTAAAACCATTAAAAATACTTATACTTTTAAAATGCGTCTTCTCTCAAGAAGGATTCTGCGACTAATTCTACTCATTCTAGGGTATTGCTACCCTATCTGTAATGAGTCTTTACCCCACAGGAAAAAGCTTTTATAAACCAAAGCTCCAATACCAAGTGTAACGAGCTGCCTTTTCGACCGCTACAAGTTGACAATTAAACCAACTCAAACCGTTCGAAACGACAGATTGTTCTTGCTATGGGGTTCAATAAATCAAATCACAAAATCATAGACATAAAACAGAAGAATACCTTCCAGTAGAATAAATAAATACAATAGTAATTCGATCATGAGG
The DNA here is from genome assembly GCA_030737875.1 of Allium sativum. Lineage (NCBI taxonomy): Eukaryota > Viridiplantae > Streptophyta > Magnoliopsida > Asparagales > Amaryllidaceae > Allium > Allium sativum. The sequence goes on from CM060918.1 coordinate 674,405,438, forward strand.
TAACTAAATAAAATTCCAAACTTTTACATATTATCAAAGTTATTAAATGAAATAAAATGGAAGTCTAAATACAAGAAGTTCTAATACAAAAGAGGAATAACCAGAATCAACAGACAGAGGTGATGTCTTCAACGGTCTCCAACTTTAAAGGGTGAAATCTCAACACTACAATACTCGATCTGACCCGAGCAATAATGCAAAACAAAATAACTCGGATCAGGACTAACATTCTCATGAAATTAAATCAACTCAAATGAAATGCTCAATGAAATGCATTAGTAACTTAAAGGGTGTCTGGGATCACCATCCTTTAAGGATTCGTTAAACTAATATCATATAATATAATACGCTATTATAATAGTGTCTATGCTTAAATATACTATAGAAAATAGCGTAAGCGGGGTTACCATTATTACCCTTGCACCGTTTATAACACCATAGTCTATATATATAGATACCGTAAAGTCCACACTAACCTAGTGGCTATCAGAGGGCACTCTATAGGTACGGTACAAATCGAAATCGAACGGGGCTCGATCAACATAATATGACAAGGCACACGAGGAATACCCACTGTGCGATTCTACTGATGCCCGCCCGGACCGATGGTAACGCATAGCCACAGCTACCACCCACCTTGAAACACACTCCAAAATCAAAGGTGCAGACTAATCAAATTACAAAATAATAGATATGGGTTCGAAGAAGTGTGTCCGATAGGAGGTGCGACCTCACTTACACGGTATAACACTTGTTTTAGTCATTTTAATTATGATTCTCTTTCTCCAAATCCAGTAATTTCCTCCAAATCATCCAACTTTATTCTAGAACTCCACCACTTACACAATTGTTAAAGTGGTTTTCAGTATTGGCAGAGAGTATGGCAATATCAGATCTCGGCCTCTTTAACAACCAATCGTTTACATTTTTCACACCATGGTCATTATTTTATAAATCATGTTATAAAATCGTTTATAAGGAATCTCAGGTTCAAATTTATATTCAAAATTTATTATTTAACTTCGATTTTCTTTAACATCTGAAATATTCACATAATTATTTCAATCCAAATTCGACTTATACAAAACATATATCAAATGCCATTTAATGCAATGCTAAAATACTTAACTTCAATAATATTTAGCTTGATTTGTTCTCACTAAAACTCAAGTTCAAACAATTCAAAATCTAGTTTTACCTATATAAGCATTCGTTTAAGTCGATTCATAAAGTCCAACATTTCATTTTGGGTTATATATATATATAATTAGAATCAAAACTTATATTTAATTTAAGCAAAACATTTCATAACCTATATATCTCAAGTTGTATAATTCAAAAATCATTATATATATATATATAAATTCGAATCAAGGCCTTATATTTCAATTCAAGCAATTTTGTATTATTTAAAAACCGTTCTTATAAATTCGATTTTACAAATTTCTTGATTCAAACCAACAATGTATGAAATCAATTCCATATAAAAAAATTACTTTGAAAAAATATATAAATATAAGTTTATAAATTTCTAAAATTAATTAGAAAATAGATTATAAGAATATATATATATAAGATTAAAAATAATATAGAAATAGGTTTAAAAGAATCATTTATTGTAAAATACACAATTTAAAGTTAAAAAATACTTATATGATTAAATTATATGACTTAAAATAAATAAAGTTATAAGTATTTAAATCAATATTTACTCATAAAATCATTTTAAAACATATAATTTAAAATTTACAAAATTAAAGTTTAAAATCTTTAATATATATATATGAAAATATAAAATTTTAAGTTATTATATTAAAATCAAATTTCCAAATCACTATACTTCAAAAACATGACCAACGATGTACGTATATAGTTTTCTATCCTATGGTCAAGTGATATATATATATATATATGTGTGTGTGTGTGTGTGTGTGTGTGTATATATATATATATATATCATTTCAGCCCGTAATTTATAATTATACGGGTATATATCATTTCAACTGTAAGCCCAAATTCAGTTAAAATCGTTCAGGTCTATCATTTCAACCCATAACGATTTTTCCCTAATCTAATGTCCGTTCGGGTATGTATCATTTCAACCCATAGTGATTTTTTCTGACAATGGAAATCAACAACATAGATAATAAATATAAATTATCATATAGCATTAATATTATTACATCACAAATCATATATTATCAGTGCGCCTACGTGTCACACACACACACACAGATATATATATATACACACACACACACACACATATCATGTCATATATGAAATCTGTATACATATCAAATAAAAAAAATTCTACTACCAATCCTATAGATTTCACAACAGTTCATTTGTGATGAATTTAACATTCATGAAGCAATGTAGGTCAAGTGTGAGATAAACTCACCTTTTTTGGCAAAGAATGAACACAGCGAACGGATTGACATAGAAAGAAATGACGACTTACAGGCACGACGTTGAATGGATTAAACTTAATAATCACTCAACATATTATATTTTCATACGAGGAGGCTAGGTAATTTTCAACGGATCGGTACAACTATTGGGTTTTGGAATGGTTTTCAAACTCAACACCAAACTGAAATCAAAAATTAACACAACAAATTCTCTTTACAAATATTATATATATATTTATATATACAGATATAAATAAAGTTACAATATATATATATTTAAAATTCATCATACATCAAAACGAATTATGTATTATAAATTATGCATATATAAACAACAATGCGAACACACATCAAACTGTATTCATGCATATATAAAATTTATATTTAAAACACATAAACACAAAATTCTTCAAAACCACATATATGTATTCTAAATTATAGAACACACCAAAGCCCTCTATCTTTAATAATAGTTGGAATAGGTTTGGTGTCACACTTTTTTGGTGTACACGCAAACTACCGAAAATGCCCCTTAAAATATTTGGAAAACAATCATATTGACTTCGTAATATATTGCATCAGCGACATAATAGGTCAATTTAACATAATATTGCATCGGCAATAATTACTCCATCTTATTCAAGAATACCATAACCATCATACTAGAATTTGTTTCCTTTATGCACTATTACCAGACTTTAAATCCTTTACGCATTTAACATAATATTAACATTACCAATATTATTCACTACCATCTATTACCTTCTAATTAAAATTATTTTAAAAAAATATGTGTTTATAAATAAATGTTTAACGTTTATAAATAGGCAATTAATAAATAGCCAATTAATATAAATTTTTCATTGAATGTTTCAATGCTTATTCTGTTAGCCATAAATATAAAACCTTGACGTTTTATATTAACATTACCAATATTATTCACTGCATTTATAAATAAGTGTTGTAACGTTTATGAATATGAAATTAATAAATAGGCAATTAATATAAATTTTGCATTGAATGTTTCACTGCTCATTCTATTAGCTATAAGTATAAAACCTTGAATTTTTATATTAACATTACCAGTATTATTCACTGCCACCTATTACCCTCTAATTGAAATTATTTGAAAAAAATATGTGTTTATAAAATAAGTGTTGTAACGTTTATAAATAGGCAATTAATATAATTAGATTACTCTTTCCATATCCAACGACAATTTGAATAGGCATTTAAATTTGAATAACGACATTTATTATTGCGTATTACGATATAAATTAGCAATTAATAAATAGTAGAACGTGCTAAAGTCAAATAAATAAAATCTTAATGATTTTTATTCAAATCTGACATCAGCTTAGGTGCATTTGAAGGGTCAGTCTCCCCTGCAAATGCGTTATTCTAGAAACATCCATTCACCTTCAAATATGGCACACCATCCAATTAATTTTCATGCTTCTTTCCTCATTTCCTCTACGCTTTGCTTGAAATTCTCTCCTCTTTCATACCTATCTTCCCAATACTCACTGCCTCATAAAATTGAATACACTGCACAACAAATTTACTTTTTTATTTATTGGGTTTAAATTTTTGAAGCTTCACCTAATTAAAAAGGTGATTTTTTTTCCCAGGTAAACGCATAAATAAGATCACACCACATTTAAGTTTAACCAGCGTTCTTTGCCCTTAACCTATGTACTTTGCTTCTAACGTTTTTTTTTCGTGATTTGTATGAAAAATGATGTTTTATGTTCCTTTTAAATAGTAAAGTAAATGGGAGCATTGTCCCCTGTTGCTTGCGTGAGACCATGAACGTGAGAAGTGAACGTCTCAGTATATGTTCAAATAAAAGTGAATGTCTTAGTATATGTGTAAATAAAAGTGAATGTTGTCTGAAAGAAGTTAGGAAGGTAAAGGAAATAAGAATATGTTTTGTCTTCAATAGATAAAGCACGTTTAATGAGAATAATAAACCAAATATTAATACAAATATTTTTTTGCATATGTAAAATACGCAGTACTTAAGGAACAATAATCCTTACGCGAAGTGTGTGCCATGATCACGCGCGAAGCGCGTGCCGTGATGCTCGTATTTATATGTCAACTATTAAACCACATGTAACGACAACTCAAACTAGTATAAACAACATTATTTCATGTTAATCTAATTTAGAAAGTTTTCATAAATGCAATAAATTAAGCATGAATGAGTTTGAACTGAATAAACATATAAACTAAATTAGAAAGCAAATTTATAATTACTAAATCAACATATTCAATTAGTTTTAAAATATTAATATCGTTTAAAATTTTAACACAACAAATTTAGATTCAAAGATAAATATTTAAATTCACACTTATAAAAAACGAATCAATATCAAGCTAAATAAACTAGATTTTCAAATATATATATATACATAAAATTTCAAAATAATTAAAATCTCAAAAATGCACACTACACACAAACACACCACGCAACATCACCAAAAGAAAACACACGCACACAAAATACATACTCCCAAATACACAAACAAAACAGTAAAACATATACACACACCACGCTCACAAAAACACATAACACATACATATATTACTATATAATATACATATACAAGCAAACTCACACAACATACAATAGCTAGGGGGAAGATAATTGGTTCAGGGGTAGAGCTCGGCTACAGGAGGCCAAGGGGTGTAGCGGTGGTTAGCTTCAAGACATCTCAGTAGCATTTTCTTTTTCTAATATAAAAACAGTTCGGTTTAAGCAAACAAGGAGAAGGGGCTGTCGGACTCAGGGCTCAGTGTTGGTTTGGATCGGAGGGGTGCTGGGCGTGAAGAAGAGGGTACGTACAGTAGATTTTTTACTTGCGTGAAAAAGAAAGTGGGGAGGAAGAGTTATAAGGTGGGGAAGAAAATGCTGAAGGAATGAGAGAGTAAAGGAGTAGTTCCTTTTAATCAAGAGGCCATACATTTTCTTTATATATACGAGCGTCACGGCACGCGCTTCGCGCGTGGTCGTGGCACGCGCTTCGCGCATGGTGATGGCATGCGTTTCATGCATGGATTATTGTTTCTCAAATATATAGAATGAGTATCTAGCAAACCTTTCATTATAGAAGAATGAATGGTTATATAATTATTGTTTCGCTCATCAAAACAGAGAAGAAAACTCATACGACTGTTGCACTAAATTCAGCGTTCCAAATAAAATCATCCTGTAATACATATAAAACAAAAGGAAAATAGAAATATATCTCAACCTAAATAGGGAATCTACCCTTAGATAGATATTAGTAGTGGCTATGAGATTGAAACGCTGGAGGAGTAGCAAGAAAGGTTGAAGATCGAAGAGTGATGAAGATAGATTATACTGAGTGGTATTTATAGAACGAATGGGGTTTTTCTAGAATTACATGAATTATGATAAGGTTGTGTTAGAATATTTGATATTTGTTAATATATATTAATTGATAATATATATTACCATATTTATTATGAGGCACAATGTGTGACAGCTAATTAAATTGTTGTCTATTTTCTTGAATTGGATAAGTGCTCCACATAGCTTTTATAAAAGATAAATGTTTCAAAAATTTGATTAATTGCCTATTTAAATTTAGGCTGATTGGAATAATTTTTGCCATGTGATATTTTGTATAATAGATATATATTAATTGATAATATATTACCATATTAATTGATAATATATTACCATATTAATTGATAATATATTACCATATTTTGTATAATGTGATATTTCGGTTTAAAAAGAAATGTACGTTAATTATAATCAGTGAGTTATTAATATAGTACATATATGTTTTCCCCTTGCCATTTTTGTCTGCAGTAATTGTTCGTTTTTTCATGTTATTTCCCCATGTCTCTGTCTCTCTCTCCCCTCATTCTCTCTCTCTATATATTATTTATTTCCTTTATATTTACATATGCTTATTCATTTTTTCCTCACATGCATATTCTTTGGACAGTTGCCTAAAATTTTGGGCAATTAAAGATTTGAATAGGTAAATTAATTATTTAAAGGGCATTTTCGTCAGTTCAGGTGTACACCAAAAAAGTGTGACACCAAACCTATTACCACTATTATTAAAGATATATATATATATATATATATATATATATATATATATATATATATATACAAGGTATACACTAAAAGCCATTTAAACGTTTCTTTTAGAAAATAATTTATATAAGGTGTACATTAAAAGCCAATTGATTGTTCTTTTGGAAAATATATTATATAATGTGTTCGTTAAAAGAAAGTTAAACGTTTCGTTTGGAAAATAAGGTATACATTAAAAGCCAACTGAATGTTTCTTTCGGAAAATAATTTTGAACAGTTCCTTTAGGAAACAAATCAAAGGACGCTGTTTGAAAATGGGAAACTGCATTAAATATTTTCTTTATATCCAATCGAGTATTAAGCAATGACTTTTGGGAAGAAAGGTGAGTTTATAAGGTAAGAAGCATGGAGACGTTTGGGAAAGTGGAAAGAGAAACAAACAGTGGGTTTATATTTCAAAAACAAACGGAGGCAGTTGAGAATTGACACCAAAAGAAATAGAAGTCAAAAGGGGAAACGAATGATTTCACAAGGAAATTAAATACATTTTCCACAAAAAAATCTAAGGAACAAGTGGAAATGAATGAAAAGAGATAAACAGTTTAGATTTTTAAAATAATGAACGTATAAGGAAAGGAATGAAACTAATGAACGGATGTTGAACTTTAAAAAGGGAAACAGTGTTTGCAAAAAAGAAGAAGGAAAGCAATATAAATGTGTTTGCAAATAAAAGGAAAACAACATAAAATTTTAATTCAAAGGAACCAATGGCTTTGGCAAGCAAATAAAAGATAAGAGGATGTTTAAGGCAATGAAATAAATAAAATTAGAATAAAACCAAAAATAAAAGTGAACGAACAATTTTAGGAATATATATTATTAACAAACGATATTGCAATCAAATAACAGACGATATCAATGGAAAATGAATTTGTCAAATAAAATTTTGTAACATTTGCATCAACAACAATCAATATGAACGAAATATTGATTTGTATTATTAAATTATATTCATATCAAAACAGAATCATTTACTATACAAAATCCCAGTAATTTAGTTTTAAATCTAAATAGTTATTTCAAAAAATCCAAACAAATTGAATTTTAAACAAACAAAAATTTAAATTTAAATTAAATCATTAAATAAACTACACTGAAAATTGAGGTTGTTACAGAAGATGTGGTCGGTTTATGAGAACATGGTTTCGTTGCTTGTTATTTAAAAAAAGCAATCAAGAGAGCTTGTTATTTTGAAATGACTATGTGTCCATGTCAACATTGGAAGGATCATGTTTTACAATTTAAGTAACAGATATCAAAACGTTAGTTAATAACTCATATAAGTAAATATCACTTGCTGAATATTTTAGTTGTTGACTTAAGTAAAGCCGACCCATAGATATCTCTGCTCTAGCCCAAAATATTTGGAAAAAGTCATTTCCTAAGCAGAATTTTTGCACAACCAAAAGACATGATCATACAAGGTATTGAAAACCCATCGCTTACGTATGTTTCTTACCATATACAACTGAATAACTACAACATTTGGTAAAACTGCAGATACCCACTATTTAATAATAATTATTGACAGAAGATGTCTCCAAATTGCCTTGGGCTCAATTGGCTTCCCCAGCCCAAGGTCTTGTTAGGCTGCCCTCTGGGCCAGGTCTGGACTTAAGTGATGAAGGAATAAAATGTGGTGGATAACCATTTTTGTTAAGTAGTTAGAAAAACAAAAGAGTTAGTAAATGCCTAGGGGAAAACAACGAAAACATGCTGTAGGGTGGAAGTCGAAAATGTTAGGGGAACAAGTGGATGTAATCATCACTAAGTAGAGCTATAGAAGAATACTCCACTATTATTATTTTTAGTGGAATACTCCAACTTTGGTGTGAATTTGTGAGTGTAATCAAAGTTATTAGATTCCTGCATTTTCAAAAAATAAGTCGGAACATATACTGTTATCCGACATAGAAAATCTAGAATGGTCTTTTACCTATATAGTACATGCTCCATCTTCATCATCCCCTTCAATTTGGCTACTACATTTAAAAATTGTTGGGTAAATACTACTGGAAAACAGCTTTGTCAATGTATGATTAGATTACAAGTTGAATAACTACCTTATAGGTGGAATCAGCGATTTTTCTTCATTTAGGTCTCGCTGAATCTAGGAGTGCAAAAGGTGGATTTTCGGTTATTGATAGCTATATTAACTAATTGGTAATATTGTACTTAGCATTACCAATCCTTGGCTCTATTTATACATAGTTTGTGCTTATCTAAAAGAACAGCTTAGATAAGAATATTCAAGAGCGTATTTGGGTCAATTATACCAAATATAACCCCAATTAATGCAATTTAATAAAGGCAACCTATCTTAAATTTTATTGCAATTTTGGTAACAATGCTTCCCATAAATTAAACCTACTTCTTATTGTCAAATTTTCTGCATTTCTTTTGAAGACTTGTCTGTTAAGTGCTTTTGTCAAAATATCAGCAATTTGATCACTTATTTTGCAATACTCAGTAGCAATGTCACATTTTTCACAAGTTCTCTTAAGAAATGATATCAAATGTGGATGAGTTTTGTCCTTCTATGAAGGATTGGATCTTTTAAGACTGAAATACTAGAAATATTGTCACAAAATAGTATTGTTGGTTTATTTTGTTGATGTTTAAGACTTTCCAGAATTCCATATAACCAAATTAATTGATATCCTACATAAGATGCTGCAATTTACTATGATTCTGTAGTAGATAAAGCAACGATTGATTGCTTCTTAGAGCTCCAAGAAATTGCACCACTTCCAAGATGAAAAACAGAACCTGAAGTACTTCTGCTATCATCAATCCTTCCTTCCAAGTCACTATCTGTATAACCAATAAGATTGACTGGAATTTTAGCTTCATAAAATATTCCATAGTCAATGGTTCTTTTCACATATCTCAATATTCTCTTTGCAGCTTCCCAATGGTTAGAGTACGACTTTTCCATGAATCTACACACCAAGCCAATTACATACATAATGTCAGGCCTTGTAGAAGTTAGATACATCAAATTTCTGATAAGGCTTCTAAACATGGTAGGATTAACAAGTTTTCCTTCACCTTCTCTGGATAGTTCCAGTCCCATGATACATGGTGATGAAACTAGATTATCATTATCCATTCTGAACTTCTTTAGTACTTTTTGTATAGGCCTCCTATGAAATAAAAATTGCTTCCTTAAACCTGTGAACTTCAATGCCAAGAAAATGAGGAAATTCTCCTAAATCTGTCATTTCAAACTCTATCATCATTGAATGCTTAAAATTATGCAACATCTTCTCATCGTTTCCTGTGAAAATTAGATCATCAATGTAAAAACTGAAAACCACTAATTTTCCTTCTGAACTACTTTTGATGTACAATGTGTGCTCATATGGACATTTTTGAAAGCCATATTTTTTTAAATATGAATTAACGCGGCGCACCAAGCTTGGGGTGATTGTATCAGCCCATACAAAGCCCTTTTTAACTTGTATACTTTATTCTCTTCTCCTTTCTTCACAACCTTAGGTGATTGATCAACATATATATCTTTCTTAAGAACTCTATTTAGAAATGCCGATTTTACATCCATTTGAAACAACTTCCAATTTTTTTGAGAATCTAGAGAAATAAGCAAACGAACAGTCTTAAGTCTTGAAACGGAGTAAACACCACTGTAATATCTTCTTCTTTCTTTTCTTTGTACCCTTTTAGGACTAATCTAGCCTTGTGCTTGTTAATAAAGCCATTTGGATTCATCTTTGTTTTGTACACCCATTTTACTCCAATAGAATGCTTGTGGGGTGGCAAGTTTGTAAGGTCCCTTGTATAATTGTTTTCAATCGAGTCAATCATATCTTTCATGGGCTTTCTCCATTTTTCTTCTTGACACACATCATTAAAAGAAATTGGATCTTCCCCTTCAAAAGGGAAAAGTACACAACATTATTTGATTAACTTCTTCAGTGACATCATATAGTTCCTAAATACTTCTCATCTTTATTCGTGAGCTTGGTACAGAATATTGGCTAGATGAAGGAAGCGGGGCAACATATCCTTCTATGGTGTCATTTTCCATATTTTCCAAATCCAAAAAAAATATTTTTCTCGTTTTAGAAAAAAATGAATGGACATGTTATCGTTTTCAACTTCCAAATTCTCAAAAAAGGAACCCTTCATCAAAACTGACATCTCGACTAATCATAATCTTATTTGTGGTTGGCTTATACAATTTGTATGCCTTGCTTCGTTCACTATAGGCCATAAAAATATGTTTTTCCAACTTGTCATCCAACTTTTTTCTCATTCCATCTGGAATGTGAGAGTAAGCAACACTCCCAAATATCCTTATATGCTGAACATTTGGTTTTATACCATACCATGTTTCATGCAGTGTGCAATTTTCTAGACTTCTTGTTGCTGACCTGTTAATCAAATATACTGCACAAGATATAGCTTTCGCCCAAAATGTTTTAGGTAACCTCTTATTCTTAAGAACACATTTAGCCATCTCCATGACTGTTCTATTTTTTCTTTCACACAACCCATTTTTTGTGGAGTATGACGGGTTGTCATCTCATGTCGTATTCCATTGTTTAAACAAGACATTTTCTCCTCCACGATTAATTTTAAACTGTTGATTTTAAGCCTTGTAAAAAGTCTCCACTTCTTTCTTGAAATCTTTAAATTTGTGAAAGGCTTCAGATTATTCTTTGACAAAGTACACCGAAGTTTTTCTTGAATAGTCATCAAAGAAATAAATAAAATACCAATTACCTTCCAAAGATGTCACTAGCATTAGACCACATAGATATGAAGTATAAGCTGTAACGGTCTTTTTTCTCTGTAACAAGATTGTTTGGAATTGGGTATCTGTGCTGCTTTCCAAGTTAACATTCTTCATAAACTTCATTAAGACAGTCAATTTGCGGCAAATATTTGACCATCCTCTTTCTTAAGAGCATCTTCAAGTTTTAATAATTTAAATGACCATATCTATCATGCCTTATCTTAGAGATATTCTTGTTGATTGACATGAAAATGTGTTTATTTTATGCTCTTATATCTTATCTTTTGTATATAAATAAAATAATACTTGGGTATTGTTTTGTCGCTTTTTACAGATATACCATTTCAACCACTTACAGTCAGAAAAATGGAAAATAGACATCAAATTGCTGTGGATATATATTTGAAGACTTGCAGATGAAGATCATACATCAAATTTCTATTTGGACAAGAAAATAATTGGAAGAAGGGCTATGCATATCACAAATCAATGAACAATTGCCATGGAAGTAAGTGGTAAAGAGGAAGGGCCCAAATTTACTAGATTTCCTTAAGGCCCATTTGTAATTCTAATTGTAAACTCTTTTGTGATTTCCCTAAGGCCCATTTGTCATTGTATAAGGGTTAGGATTAGGGTTGGCTATCTATCCTATAAATACCCTTGTATTCTCATTGTAAAAATCATTCGAGAATTAATAAAGTCTATTTTTTATTTTCTGCATTTTTCTATTTCTTAGCAACTAGTGCCATCTACACAATTAGATTTGGTAGAGTACTAGTTGTATTTTACATTTATTTTCATTAGTGATTAATTATTTGATTAGTTTCAATGATAATCCTAATTTTATTTCCTGTTTGTTATTTTATTTTCTGCAATTTTAATTTCTGTTCTTTTTACTGCTTTCCTAGGTCATATTGGATTGAATACAGATTTGATTAGATTCGGATCTAATTCAATTCAATAGTAGTTTAATTGCAGTTTCAATTTCGTTTGCTTCCAAAACCAACCTCGAAGATTTGTCTAACTCGCCCAAGAAACTATATAAATGATTTAATTTAATTTACCTCCCTGTGATTCGACCTGCATACTACACGATCTATGCACTTGCAGTAATTATTTTAATAAATTTGCGCTTTTCTATTTCATAGGAAAGCGTTGATCAAATTTTGATTGGATTGATTTGGTATTATTCATTGATACTATAATCTTCTTAGCAAGAGAAAAAAAAAGTTGCCAAATTTTCTTTGGTTTCTTTCCTCTCTTCAGTACATAATCTTTCCTTTTTTCTTCTATAAATTTCAAAAAAAAAAACCTTTCCACATCTCTTTGATTCTTTGCTTTGTTTTCAAGTCCTTTCCATATTTTTCCTGTATTCACTTTGCTTGTGTTTACTACTCTCATCTTCTACCTGCCATTCTTTCTGCTAATCCGCAATCAATTCAACTTCCAATCAACAACCATCCATACCAGAACAAAGCCCTTCACCACTCCATCCTCCCCGTCATCACAAACTGCACCATCAGCCTCTCTGCCGAAAACAATCACCCACGCTCCAACCTTAAACATCAACGTTCGCCGTTGCCCTACAAACCCTTCACGCCCAGATAAATTTACACCAAAAGTTGATTCAAACCGCAACCTGAAATCACGAAGCCACATCGCTCTGCCAATCTTCATCATACCCAAACCAAACCCCTTGCCTTAGTTTACAACCCGTCATCCATAACCTATCCACATTCCAAATCATCTCAGCAACCCTCCTTCACATCGTCAAAACCCCCTACAACATCTCCATACCCATGCACACAAACAAGGCAGACACCCTCCACACTGATCATCACTACATGTCCCACCGTAATCGTCCTCACCCACGCAAGTTTTCAACTCAGCCCCGTCAGCCAAGCAACTGTAACCGTCATCACGTAAACCCCTATCATAATCACCATCCCTCACTTCAAGCCGTAATAACCCCCATAACTTTCAACACTTGTGATCCGAACATCACCATCCACCAACGAAACCTGGTAAATTCGCTACAAAGCCCTATTGGGAACCCTAAAATTGCACCTTTCTTCTCTGTCGCCAACAAGACAGTCCATCTTTAGCCAACCTACCACATCGACCGTCTTTTGCAGCAATACTCTCCGCACAACTACTCCCAATCACGACAACCGAAACCACCCGAAGCCTCACCGTCCTTAATAGTTTCAGAATCCCATAACCCAAAAGCCCTCACTGTGTCACAATTTCGACACGGTTCGAAGACCCTCTGTTCACCCTCACGAACATCGACAGTCACCGCTAAACATTGACCATCACAACCAAAAATCCAACTCGCGAACTTGCCACCATGATTTTAATTCTGATTTGTTTCATGAAAATCAATTGAAACTCACAGAAAAGGGTGTGTGAAATTTTATTTTCGGGTTTGATTTCTAAGATTAAAAGAGGGTAGTTGCCTCTCTAGTCTTCCAATTAGCTGTGTTAATAATAGTTGATTTGAGAAAAGAAAACAGTGTCTTGTGTTTATATAAGCACATGAGAAGTTTATTTTGGGACTTTGCACTAAGAGTTTATTTTAGGTGAGAAAGTTGTGTGATTTCCTGAGATAGTTTCTACGATTTTGGTGAGTGGAGTTTGTATGCATGTATTTTTTTGAAGATTCTCTGATTTGTGGCACTAGTTAGGGATGCGATTTTGGGATTACCCTTTAACCATCGAATTCCAATTCGATTTTTATTCGATGCAATTTTGTCACGTTTGATTATTTTCCTTATTTTGGAAAAGAAATTTTGAGTGTCGCGGTTCTTCTTGTTTTTAGCAGCGGAAGGTATCTGACTATCTGAGTTGCTAATTTGAAAGGATTATGGGGCTTACTTAACCACGTCCCCGTGAGGAACGAGTTATCAGTGACTAGAAAAAAGAAATAAAAAGGTGAAATCTCCCAAACAAATCAAGGCCTAAGCGAGAAACAAGATCCAAGCAATCGAACTAGTTAGCACTGCTCAAATTCTCTGGACGGACAGTCATACCCCACTATAAAATTTCTAACTATACAAGTGCTCAGTTGCTTTGAAAAATATAGAAATTGCTTGTAAAATTCTTCTTCAGGGGCAGCGACTTGCTTGTTCAATTTTTTTCCCAATTCTGCTATTATTCTGTAACTGTTCTATGATCGAAATTTATGAATCTGTTTGTTAGGAATTAATTTCCATAACTAAAATCGTCAATCTCATTGGTTTTTCAATTTTGAAATTCAGTATACATTGGTTCTAGAAAATACGAGCTCATATAAATAATATAATTGAAAAGTGGTGCGTTGTGAAGTTGACTGTCTCGTATAATTTGATCGCGGATATATATTAGTTCAATTTATTGAACTTTTAGCAAAAGAGGTTGCATGCTACCTGCAAAACATTGGTCGTATCCCGTAGTATTCACACTATACGTGAACGGCCATAAGACCCTCTTCCCCCTTCTTCTTATATGCAAAAAAAGGTAACCTCTTCTTCTTACGAACACATTTAGCCATCTCCATGATTGTTCTATTTTTTCTTTCACACAACCCATTTTGTTGTGGAGTATGACGGGTTGTCATCTCATGTCGTATTCCATTGTTTAAACAAGACATTTAAAATTCATTTGAACGATATTCTCCTCCACGATTAGTTTCAAAGTGTTGATTTTAAGCCTTGTAAAAGTCTCCACTTCTTTCTTGAAATCTTTAAATTTATGAAAGGCTTCAGATTATTCTTTGACAAAGTACACCCAAGTTTTTCTTGAATAGTCATCAATGAAAGAAATAAAATACCGATTACCTTCCAAATATGTCACTAGCATTAGACCACATAGATATGAATGTATAAGTTGTAATGGTCTTTTTTCTCTCTAACAAGATTGTTTGGAGTTGCGTATCTCTGTTGCTGTCCAAGTTGACATTCTTCATAAACTTCATCAAGACAGTCAATTTGCGGGAAACATTTGACCATCGTCTTTCTTAAGAGCATCTTCAAGTTTTCATAATTTAAATGACAATATCTATCATGCCATATCTTATAGATATTCTTGTTGATTGACATGAAAATGTGTTTATTTTATACTCTTATATCTTATCTTTTGTATATAAATAAAATATTACTTGGGTATTGTTTTGTCACTTTTTACAGATATAACATTTCAACCACTTACAGTCAGAAAAATGGAAAATAGTGGTCAAATTGTTGTGGATATATATTTGAAGACTTGCAGATGAAGATCTTACATCAAATTTCTTTTTGGAAAAGAAAATAATTGGAAGAAGGTCTATGTATATCACAAATCAATGAAGAATTGTCATGGAAGCAAGAGGAAAAGAGAAAGGGCCCAAATTTACTAGATTTCCCTAAGGCCTATTTGTAATCCTCATTGTAAACTCTTTTGTGATTTCCCTAAGGCCCATTTGTCATTGTATTAGGGTTAGGGTTAGGGTTGGCTATCTATCCTATAAATACCCTTGTATTCTCATTATAAAAATCATCCGAGAATTAATAAAATCTTCTTCTTTTTATTTTCTGCATTTTTCTATTTCTTAGCAACTAGTGTCATCTACACAATTAGATTTGGTAGAGTACTAGGTGTATTTTACATTTATTTTCATTAGTGATTAATCGTTTGATTAGTTTCAACGATAATCCTAATTTTATTTCCTGTTTGTTATTTTAATTTCTGCAATTTTAATTTATATTCTTTTTACTACTTCCCTAGGTCATATTGGATTGAATACAAATTTGATTAGATTCAGATCTGATTCAATTCAATAGTAGTTTAATTGTAGTTTCAATTTCGTTTGCTTTCAAAACCAACCTCGAAGATTTGTCTGACTCGCCTAAGAAATTATATAAATGATTTAATTTAATTTACCTCCCTGTGATTCGACCTGCATACTACACGATCTGTGCGCTTGCAGTAATTATTTTAATAAATTTTCGCTTTTCTATTCCATAGGAAAGCGTCGATCACTTGTCAACACCAAAGAAACAAGACATGTTTCGGTTCTGAAAACCAAGTGAAAAAAGATTATTTGAGGCTACTCCAATTCTAGCAATGACCTAATTATTCTTTGACAAATGACAAGCTATATCATGGAAGTGAATATCGTATCTCTTCTTTAAAAGATAACCCACGCTAAGTAAATTATTTTTCAAACCAGGAACAAGGTAAACTTCAAACATTATCTCCATTCCTCCTGATTTGGTTGTGAATTCAATCTCACCATGAAACAACCCGAATGCAATGGGATATGTCCCGTAAGCCAATTCGATTGTTTCGATCAGTTTTTCCTTAATTTAAAATATAAATCAATATATTGCATTTTAACATACATTTTAATTCACTGGGGCCACATACTGACTCCAAAAATTATAGAAAAAATATTTCTAGTTTTGTATTAACGATACGGTTCTAATAAAACTGATTTCATCAAATTTGGAGGCCCTTTGAAAAATGGCCATTTTCCAGTCAATTAAATTTGACTGAAACTGAAAAAAGGGTTTTCTTTTGCCACGCTCACATATTGATTTCAAAAATTATGAAAATTGGATCCTAACAATAACTCGACATTCTGAATCCAACAAAAGTGCTTTCGTCGAAAACGGAGGCCGTTTGCAAAATCGCTATTTTTAAGGGTTATATTTTCCATAGCGACTATTCCAAATTTTCAATTGGGTATAACTTTTTATTCCCGCTATGAAATTTGGATTTTTTGGATTCGTTGGAAAGATATTTTCAAATAGATTCTAATATTTTTGGATCGCTAAAATCCGGTTGAATCCTGTACATTCATTTGAAATTTGAAATCGAATTTTCAAACTACCGTGCCATTTTCAATTCCATTTATAATTAAGAACAAATATTTATATTCTAACGTCAATTCAAATAAACCTATACATTCTAATTTTATTCAAAATAAATTTCTCATCATTATTATTTAAAATAATTCATTTTAAATATTCAAAATTCACTAAATTAGCCAAAATAAAAAATTTAAATTGGTTCAGATTTTCCGGGTTGTTATAATCTCCCCCACTTAAAATATTTTTGTCCTCGAAAAGGAATGAAGGTGAAAGTTGTTTTATTAATCAACTCAACTTTCATTATTTCATTTATGGCTTAAGTTTTTTCAACTTTTCAGTTTCTAAAAACTTTTCAAATTTTTCAAAAATTTGGCTAACACCCTAAATTTTCGAAAATTTTCGCCATAACCTCCTTTGTACGGGAGCACCGAGAAAATCCCCAAACCGCCACACAAGCCTCTACAATCCAAAAAAAAAAGAAACAGCCAATCGGCTCATAAAATCATCAAAAACCTAAGAAATACAATAACATGTACTTATTTATCGGGCAAACAATTTTATTCCTCTCTTCGCTTCCTTGCTATGACCTGTTCAATGTATATACATGTACATATATGCAAATTTCATGAAAATTTCAATTCAGTCCAATATTTGACTCAATTTGGCCAAATTTACCATACATGTACGAATTAGTTTCAACAATCAAACAACACAACCATCAATCAATTAGTTGGTTAATGTTTCAAATTCATATTTTTTATATACCCAAAAATCATGTTTTTGATGCCAAGTCACAATAAATAACCCTATCTAAATTTTGGTTCTCACACCAATCTAATGGAAATATATAGATATCCCACTTTCGAAACTCGAGCATGGACTCTGATGATGAGTCCTTATCATGAGGATCATCCTCGGGCGACTAGAGCGTGATTCTATATCTATCTAATATATTAAAACTTCAAATACACGTGGATCAGACGTATATGCAAAATCTTTATATACTTGATTGTCCAAATTAATATAAAAATAATACTCAAATACATATAAACAGGCTTAAATTTTCAAAACAAAATTTGTTTTAATTTTTATTTTCAAAAATACACTCTTCACACTTGTTCTAGGATACTACTGATCCTATCTTTAACGAGTCATTCCTATTGGATATTACTAATCCAATCTCTGATGAATTTTTTCCGTTTGGTTCTAATGTTTCTTGTTCTCGAGCACTATAAACCAAAGCTCTAATACCAAAATTAAATGACCCGAATGCAATGGGATATGTCCCGTAAGCCAATTCGATTGTTTCGATCAGTTTTTCCATAAATTAAAATATAAATCAATATATTGCATTTTAACGTACATTTTAATTTACCGGGGCCATATACTGACTCCAAAAATTACAAAAAAATTATTTCTAGTTTTGTATTGATGATACGGTTCTAACAAAACTGATTTCGTTAAATTTGGAGGCCGTTTGAAAAATGGCCATTTTCCAGTCGATTAAATTTGACTAAAACTGACAAAACGCGTTTTCTTTTGCCACGCTCACATATTGATTTGAAAAATTATGAAAATTGGAATATAGCAATAACTCGACATTCCGGATCCAATAAAAGTGGTTTTGTCGAAAACGGAGGTCGTTTGCAAAATCGTTATTCTTAAGGGCTATATTTTCCATAGCGACTATTCCGAATTTTCAATTGGGCATAACTTTTTATTCCCACTATGAAATTCTGATTTTTCAGATTCATTGGAAAGATATTTTCAAATAGATTCTAATATTTTTGGTTTCGCTAAAATCCGATTTATTTAAATCCTGTACATTCATTTGAAATTTGAAATCGAATTTTAAACTACCGCGCCATTTTCAATTCCTTTTATAATTAAAAATAAATATTTATATTCTAATGTCGATTCAAATAAATATACATATTCTAATTTTATTCAAAATAAATTTCTCGTCATTATTATTTCAAATAATTCATTTTAAATATTCAAAATTCACTAAAATCAAAAAAAAAAAAAATGGTTCAGATTTTCCGGGTTGTTACAATCTCCCCCACTTAAAATATTTTCGTCCTCGAAAAGGAATGAAGGTGAAAGTTGTTTTACTAATCAACTCAACTTTCATTATTTCAGTTATGGCTTAAGTTGTTTCAACTTTTCATTTTCTAAAAACTTTTCAAATTTTTCAAAAATTTGGCTAACACCCTAAATTTTCGAAAATTTTCGCCATAACCTCCTTTGTACGGGAGCACCGGGAAAATCCCCAAACCGCCACACAGGCCTCTACAATCCAAAAAGGAAAAGAAACAACTAAGCGGCTAGCCAATCGGCTCATAAAATCATCAAAACGCTTAGAAATACAATAAACATGTACCTATTTGTCGGGCAAACAATTTTATTCCTCTCTTAGCTTCCTTGCTATGACCTGTTCAATGTATATACATGTACATATATGCAAATTTCAAGAAAATTTCAATTCAGTCCAATATTTGACTCAATTTGGCCAAATTTACCATACATGTACGAATTAGTTGCAACAATCAAACAACACAACCATCAATCAATTAGTTGGTTAACGTTTCAAATTCATAATTTTTATATACCCAAAAATCACGTTTTTGATGCCAAGTCACAATAAATAACCTTATCTAAATTTTGGTTCTCATACCAATCTGATGGAGATATACAGATATCCCACTTTCGAAACTCGAGAATGGACTCTGATGATGAGTCCTCATCACCAGGATCATCCTCGGGCGACAAGAGCATGATTCTATATTTATCTAATATATTAAAACTTCAAATACACGTGGATCAGACGTATACGCAAAATTTTTGTATACTTGATTGTCCAAATCAATATAAAAATAATACTCAAATACATATAAACATGTTTAAATTTTCAAAACAAAATTTGTTTTAATTTTTATTTTCAAAAATACACTCTTCACACTCGTTCTAGGATACCACCGATCCTATCTCTAAGGAGTCATTCCTATTGGATATTATTAATCCAATCTCTGATGAATTTTTTTCGTTTGGTTCTAATGTGTCTTGTTCTCGAACTCTATAAACCAAAGCTCTAATACCAAAATTAAATGACCTGAACGCAATGGGATATGTCCCGTAAGCCAATTCGATTGTTTCGATCAGTTTTTCCTTAAATTAAAATATAAATCAATGTATTGCATTTTAACGTACATTTTAATTTACCAGGGCCATATACTGACTCCAAAAATTACAGAAAAATTATCTTTAGCTTTGTATTGATAATATGGTTCTAACAAAATTGATTTCATCAAATTTGGAGGTCGTTTGAAAAATGTTCATTTTCCAGTCGATTAAATTTGACTGAAACTGACAAAACGTGTTTTCTTTTTCCACGCTCACATATTTTTTTTTCAAAAATTATGAAAATTGGAATCTAGCAATAACTCGACATTCCAGATCCAACAAAATTGGTTTCGTAAAAAATGGAGGTCGTTTTGAAAAATCACTATTTTTAAGGGCTATATTTTCCATAACGACTATTCCGAATTTTCAATTGGGCATTACTTTTTATTCCCACTATGAAGTTTGGATTTTTCAGATTCGTTGGAAAGTTATTTTCAAATAAACTCTAATATTTTTGGTTTTGCTAAAATCCGGTTTATTTTAAATCCTGTACATTCATTTGAAATTTGAAATCGAATTTTAAAACTACCGCGCCATTTTTAATTCCTTTTATAATTAAAAACAAATATTTATATTCTTACGTCAATTCAAATAAATCTATACATTCTAATTTTATTCAAAATAAATTTCTCGTCGTTATTATTTAAAATAATTCATTTTAATTATTCAAAATTCACTAAAATGGCGAAAATAAAAATTTTAAATTGGTTCAGATTTTCCGGGTTGTTACAATCTCCCCCACTTAAAATCTTTTCGTCCTCGAAAAGGAATGAAAGTGAAAGTTGTTTTACTAATCAACTAAACTTTCATTATTTCAATTATGGCTTAAGTTTTTTCAACTTTTCAGTTTCTAAAAGCTTTTCAAATTTTTCAAAAATTTGGCTAATACCCTAAATTTTCGCAATAACCTCCTTTGTACGGGAGCACCGGGAAAATCCTCAAACTGCCACATAGGCCTCTACAATCCAAAAAGAAAAAGAAACAGCCAAGCGGCTCATAAAATCATCAAAACCCCAAGAAATACAATAAACATGTACCTATTTGTCGGGCAAACAATTTTATTCCTCTCTTAGCTTCCTTGCTATGACCTGTGCAATGTATATACATGTACATATATGCAAATTTCAAGAAAATTTCAATTCAGTCCAATATTTGACTCAATTTGGCCAAATTTACCATACATGTACGAATTAGTTTCAACAATCAAACAACATAACCATCAATCAATTAGTTGGTTAACGTTTCAAATTCATAACTTTTATATACCCAAAAATCATGTTTTTGATGCCAAGTCACAATAAATAACCCTATCTAAATTTTGGTTCTCCACCAGTCTAATGGAAATATATAGATATCCCACTTTCGAAACTCGAGCATGGACTCTGATGATGAGTCCTCATCATCAGGATCATCCTCGGGCAACTAGAGCGTGATTCTATATCTACCTAATGTATTAAAACTTCAAATACACGTGGATCAGACGTATACACAAAGTCTTTATATACTTGATTGTCCAAATCAATATAAAAATAATACTCAAATACGTATAAACAGGTTTAAATTTTCAAAACAAAATTTGTTTTAATTTTTATTTTCAAAAATACACTCTTCACACTCATTCTAGGAAACTACTGATCCTATCTCTAACTAGTTATTCCTATTGGATATTACTAATCCAATCTCTGATGAATTTTTTTCTTTTGGTTCTAATGTGTCTTGTTCTCGAGCTCTATAAACCAAAGCTCTAATACCAAAATTAATCGACCCGAACGCAATGGGATATGTCTCATAAGCCAATTCGATAGTTTCGATCAGTGTTTCCTTAAATTAAAATATAAATCAATATATTGCGTTTTAACGTACATTTTAATTTACCGGGGCCACATACTGACTCTAAAAATTACAGAAAAATTATTTCTAGTGTTGTATTGATGATACGGTTCTAACAAAACTGATTTCATCAAATTTGGAGGCCATTTGAAAAATGACCATTTTCCAGTCGATTAAATTTGACTGAAACTGACAAAACACATTTTCTTTTGGCACACTCACATATTGATTTCAAAAATTATGAAAATTGAAATCTAGTAATAACTCGACATTCCGGATCCAACAAAAGTGGTTTCGACGAAAATGGAGGTCGTTTGCATAATCGCTATTTTTAAGGGCTATATTTTCCATAGCGACTATTTCGAATTTTCAATTGGGCATAACTTTATTTCCCACTATGAAATTTGGATTTTTCAAATTCATTGGAAAGATATTTTCAAATAGATTCTAATATTTTTGGTTTCTCTAAAATACAGTTTATTTTGAATCCTGTACATTCATTTGAAATTTGAAATCGGATTTTAAAATTACCGTGCCATTTTCAATTCCTTTTAGAATTAAAAATAAATATTTATATCCTTATGTCGATTCAAATTAATCTATACATTCTAATTTTATTCAAAATAAATATCTCGTCGTTATTATTTAAAATAATTCATTTTAAATATTCAAAATTCACTAAAATGGCCAAAATAAAAAAATTATATTGGTTCAGATTTTTCGGGTTGTTACACAACAACTCCACTAACTTTGTATGTTTTTCCATCTTCGAATTTAACTTCTCCATAACCATTTTTGTACTATTTTGAAAGTAATTTTTTGTTACCCGTCATATGTTTGTTAGCACTACTATCTTTTTACCAAGCATCATCAAAATCTCCACATTTAGATACAAGCAACAAAGTTTCTTGATTATTTTGCTCTTAACTTTTTTTTACGAGTACCAAGTTAGCATCATGTTTTTCGTCCTCCTTGTACCAGCAATCGTTTTCCATATGACCAGGTTTGTGGCATCTAGAACGTTCAAAACAGCGAGCCTTTTCCTCTTTGATTTCCATGTCCTCTTCCTCTTGATTTCTGATTATACCAACAATCTCCTCTTCCATTTTCCTTACTTGAATAATCGCTTCTTCCAAGAGAATATGTTCCTCATACTCTTGAGTTTCTTCCACGATTACGTCCTCTACCTCTTTGATTTTCAAAATCTTCTTTTTTCCATTCAGAGTCAATTTTTATTGAAGTGCTAGATCCGAATCTATATTTTTATTTTTCTATTAAGTCTTACTTCATGAGCTTGCAATGAACATGTGAGTTCATCAATGGTCATGGAATTTAGATCTTTGGACTCTTCAATGGCTACAATAATATAGCTAAATCTAGAGTCCAAAGAACGGAGAATTTTTGCAATGACACGTATATCATCCATAGTTTCACCATTCATTTTTAATTAGTTGACTACAGATAAAACCTGTGAACAATAATCTGAAATAGATTCAAATTTGTTTCTTCATGGACCTTCAAACTCTCCTCGAAGTGTTCACAAGCGAACCCTTTTTACTTTGTCGTCTCCTTCGAATGAGCTTTGCAAAATCTCTCAAGCTTGCTTTGTAGAAGTGACATGTTCTATTTTGTCAAAAGCAGCATCATATGTTTGTACTCCCTAGTAAATGTAAAGAAAAGCTTGTTTGTCTTTTTTCCAATCTTCTTAAATTCTTCTTTGGAGCTTGTATTAATTCTCCCTCATCTTCAACTTGGTATACTCACTTTCAACAATCTTACATGCTTCTTGAGACCCAAGAAGAACTTTCATTTGAACACTCCATTTACCAGAATTTTCTTTGGTTAATTGAGGAACAAAAGGAATAGATAAAAAGTTTTCATTTTAATCAAACAAGACTCTGATACCAATTTATAGAATGTTAGCGAAGTAAGATGAGAAAGTTTAAAGGAAGAGAATTTTTTTGCTTGATTACTTAATTGCTTACATTGCCAATCTTTTCCTCTATTTATACATAGTTTATCCTTATCTAAAAGAACATTCTAGATAAGAATATTCAAGAGTATATTTATGTCTATTATAATAAATAATTCAATGCCAAATATAAACCCAAATCAATGCAATTTAATAAAGACAACATATCTTAACTTTTATTTCAATTTAATTTATTGCAAACAAAAATTATGTTCGTTTTTGTGCACCAGTCATGCAACGCTTCCACCCTGGGACTCATGTAAACAAAAAATATTACTGAATAATATACCATTTGCCAGTATATATAATAATGTTGTTTAAACATTCATCAATATGTTGATTATTATGATAAGAATTTGTTTTTCTTTTAACTGGAGTCGACACATATATCTCGAGCTTAAAACAAAATTTGAGTGTTTATACTAATACTTCATTATAAAATATGATGCAATACTGAACATACAATCACTGAGTATAATATATTTGCACAGCAGTGCACAGTAATAAGACAAAAGTTCAATATTCAGATTGAATCTATGAGAAAGACCATAGAATTGTGGTGACAATGATCCACATAACATGTATGTACTACATCTCATGAAACAAATATATAGATAAGAGGGTCTATAGTAAATACAACATACAACACGATATAAATTCAAACGTATATACAAAATGAAGGTACTATGAATTAGAATTAGATAACTACAATGAGAACCACTCCAAACTTATCAAATTGAAGTATATGAAGTATCTTAATTTGACATCAATATTATAAAATAATAAATGGTCAGTCTAGACTACAACGAAGTAGATAAACGAGATAAGCAATTAATATAATTAAATTGATCTCGTTAGTAAATA
This sequence comes from Allium sativum, assembly GCA_030737875.1. Lineage (NCBI taxonomy): Eukaryota > Viridiplantae > Streptophyta > Magnoliopsida > Asparagales > Amaryllidaceae > Allium > Allium sativum. The sequence continues at coordinate 674,430,438 of CM060918.1, forward strand.
CAAGGCCAAGTAATTGAAAAACCCAAAAGGAATCTCAACGCTTCTTAAGATGGAATTAATAATCCCAAAAACACGCAAATATTCTTAGAGTATCTTCAACCCATTTCACTAATAATGTCATGTAAAACTTGTGTGTCCATAATATTAATTCAATTTTTGTGTATATGACAATGATATTTATAGTGTCTCTTCAATGCAAATATAAAAATATTTCATTTTTTGCATATGTGTCACTTTATCATTTGTAGAAAATTGAAAAAGTTATCTAACTCACCAATAAGTGTATAGGTGCAATACTTCACATTGTGATGTACAATGTCCAAAATTAGATATTGCACTTCACAATGTCATCTTAGAATTAAAATTACATTAGCATTGAAGAAAACATTATAAATAACGTTTTATTATTGTTATGTGGCTTGACATTACTTCAAGATTTATTAACGGTTGGAGATGCTCTTAAGATGAAATCCCAAAGGTTCGGTGGAACCAAAAAGCACAAAGAGTCTCCAAGATAAGCAAAAAATCTGCATAATAAGGATTGGGAAAGTCCAAAAATATCCCCGTAAGCTCCACAAGTACAATACGAATGATACAAGTATTACGTGGAAGAATATAAATAAAATAGTTTTCAATAATATATAAGGCTTAGTACTGGGAAAACACAATAATTTTACAAATATCTCCAAGTATGTAATCATCATCCATCAAGCTCTCGGATATCAAATACAAGGAAATAGCCTTGAAATGAATTTTGTTGATAACATAGAATCATATAAGCATCATTCAAAATACAAAAATCATAGGAAAGGGAAAAGGCGCCAAAACCCCAAGGTTGGTGAATAAATTGACCTACATTCATGTAATCTCAAAGATATATAGTTAGAGAATCCCAAGTTATCACAAAACTAATTGGCAATGTGAAGGGTGAACTCTTAACATTTACACTGGATTTATTTTATAAATTCCCGGTGTGGGACTTGTATCAACACGCCCACATGCGCATCTTAAAAGTGATGTGGCCAAGTGTGGCTTGTGCACACGAATTTTTTTCTTTTTTCTTTTTATTATTTCTCCGATACCAAGTTAGAGAACCCCAAGTTATGACAAAACCAATTGGAAATGTGAAGATTCAACTCTTAATATTAATACAGGGTTTATTTTATAAGTTCCCCCTTGTAGAACTTGTCTCAACATGTGCTCGAAGGTCTACGAACTCCAAGTTGAGTGTAACCTCATAATGAGTTCAACATTGGTGAAATAAATTCACCTACATGCATGTGAACTCCAAGATTTGCAAATAAATTCACTGCCATGCGTGTAACTCCAAGGTAGGTATAGAGCTTGCATACTCCTAGAAAGGCAAGAGCATGTAAACTCCAAGATAGGTCTGAAATCAAAAATATGGGAAAAGGATCGTAGAATGGCAAAGAGGCCAATTACATAAAAAGAATAAGTATCGTACACTTTCAGGTGGCAATCAATTAAGTAATAATTGTATGTTACAAGCCACAAGGGTTAACTAAATGTTTGCAGTAAGCCAGTAAACTACACCAGATAAATATAATTTACACCCGAGTGGTAACTATTGAAGCCTCGACCATGTGTCGCATACCGTACAGGCATACGTGAATATTTATTACGAGCGTAATGGCATGCTCTCCGTGCGTGATGACGACACGCACTACGCACATGATCGTGGCACGTGCTTCATGCATGGATTGTTATTGACTCATTATTCAAGGGCCAACGCATACAGAAACAAAGTTTTAAAAAGACAAAAAATCAATCGTTAGGACCCTATTTTTATGGGATATTTTTTTAATTTAAATAATGTGCAATTTTGGCATTTCACGGTTGGACAAAAAATGTGTTTCCAACACAATTATTGATAAAGATGTGAGGGTAATGTTGATGATATAAAGTTTTTTTAAGAAAGATCAATGCAAGTTCAACCTATGCTCAAAGCCTGTGAGTAATCTTAACTCTCAAATTGCAAGAACAACAAATAATTAGAGTGTCAAACGTTCACAATCTCAAATGCTTTTCTCGGACAAATGTGGCTTTTGATCCTCAATGACAACCAATCCAGAGGAGTATTTCTTAATCGTCAAAGATATCAATATATTGGGATCGATTCCAATTAAAGGAAAAGATAGGAAGAAATCTTAGATTTCTGTGAGCCAGTAGAAGAAGACACTGCAACTCCAGCCATCCTTTTTGACTCCTTAAGTGAGTTGATGAAAGCATTTGGTGCTTTCGGTCCAATCCATCATTGATTTTGAACTCTGGAAAATTAAACGCCCGATGCATAAGGAAAGAGAAGCTCCAAAAAATATTGTTGAAAAAACATAGAGAACTGCAGGCAAAAATCTAAACAAAAAAGAAGCTACAACTTCAAAAATCATGGTGTAAGGCAAACATCCTGACGGTATAAAGTAGATCATCAAGGTATGAAGTAGTAAGTACCTAAGCTATAGTGGTAGGCGTCGAAATACTAATTTGAATAGGAAAATATATGTAAATAAGTGTTTATCCCTTAAGGATTATATGTGCATCGAAGAAATAAGTCCTTACTAGAACCATAAAACGAGCATTCACAGAATTCATACATGTATGCCTCAACCAAGATCGTTCGTGCTCAACAAGGTCAAGCATGGACCACAACTCGAAAGCAAGGGCAAAGGGTAGTCATAAAGTGCAGCACAATTATACAGAGAAGCTGCACATTAAGAATGGTAATGATTAAGGGCTGTGAAGCCCGCACATTCTGCAGAGATCGCTCATATCAAGAAAGTCGCTTATTATCACCTCAAAGAAATCAGTCACACAAGACAAGGAAGGGACCGGCTTCACTCACACGATCCATTCCGCAGTCGTTCAACCATGAAACCACCCATGAACATCACATCCGCTCATGGAGTTACGACCTCAAACTCTCGCCCTTCCCTTGATCTGTACTACAATTAGAGAAATCGTGCACATATCAGCATTACAGGTTTTAATCAACTGATCATCTACCATCAGCCATGAGCGCTTCAATCAGATGATGTATGTGCGAAGGCCTCAAACGCGATAGCACATCGCTCGTTCCTACGCGGTCGCTCACACAGGATAGCTGGAAATAGCTATCACTAGTTGGCTACAACTAAGTAGTGGCATGTTCATAATTAATAAAATGGGTGGTCCATAACCTACAAAGAGGGACCTCAGTTCATTTCTTGAGGGTGGGCTTACATATAAATAAGCCATATTTACCACTGGAATGGGAGAGCTCCGGCCACCACGAAGTGCTGTTAAATTCCATCCTTAGCCATTCCTTATACATTTTCAGCCATGATTATCATCATCGTCCGAAAATCCTTCATCCATCTGGCCATGGCGACAATCAAAATTTGATAAGTGTGGAAGATCCAAGACATCCTCATACTCCTCCTCCTCCGTCGCCCACCCGACCTTCTTTGTCACTGATCCTGCCATTCTCCCATCGAATCTTGTGAATCTAAGAAAAATTTGTTTTTAAATTGAGAATATACTGAGTGAGTCAAAGAATGTATAAATAACAAGAGTTATATGTCCTGTAATCATCATCATGATAATGCAAATTCCATTCACAGTAGACGTAGGCCTAACACAAGCCTGAACCACTCTAAATTCTCGTCTTCATTTTGTTTCCTTTTCATTTTTACTTCCAATTATTGTTGAGTATGGCTCCACTTATTCTCTAACCATATTGGTGAAGTACATTCATTGTATCTTTGGTGTTTGAACCATCATTGGTGAAAACATTTGGCGCCCACCGTGGCTCCGTATTTGAGTCCTTTCCTATTGAAATTCAATGAGATCTTCTCAGAAAACTTTGCTTAAAGTGATGGGTATACCAAAGGAGACCATCCACGAAGTTAATGACCTCGCCGACATTACTGATATTGTCCCATCGCCCGCCACCCATTTCGATACAGGAGAATCGCCAAGAGTCGAGACTGCTGTAACGAAAAGAGAATTGGAAGATGCAATTGTGGGACTGACGAGCCAGATAACCACTGCAAACAGTGCAATGATGAAGAAACTTCAGTCAATGTTCTCTATTCAAGCCGCTACTGCAAGGGCCACGCTATGTGCCACTCGTTTTCTACCTACAGGAACAAGTCAAGCCTATGATACAGAATCCTCTGCTTCAAGCACAAAACAGGGAAATTCTGTTCGGGAGGTCACATATCATGCTAATCTGGACCACGGAAAAGCTAAAGCACCTATGTACAATTCTTCCGATGGCACAACCTCTCGACGATCGGATGATCCTACGAAAGGGGCATTCCTCTCGATGGAAACCCCATATTCCCCTACTCCAAATTGTAATTACATGCTTGGGCAAGGAGTTGGCAAGGAAGAGGATGTTCGTTCCATGAATCAGAACAAAGAACAGGAATATATTTCAGAAATGGCATGTGAAACTATGAAAAAGAGCTTGAAACAAGCGGACAATCGAAAGGAGTGGGTATTTCTTCCTACTAAGACCCCACTCACCAAAAGAATTAAAATGGCCATACATCCGCAGGAATTAAAGCCTCCAACACTGCGATCCTATGAAGAAACAAGCAACCCCAATGTATTCCTGTGCAGATATGATCAACATATGGACGGGGCGCGCCACCGATGAGATCAAATGCCTATATTTTCCTACTTATTTAGAGGGGGTGGCTTACCTCTGGTTCGCAAAGCTGCCGCCGAAGTCTGTGGACAACTTCGATACCTTGGCCAAATTGTTTAGTAAGCAATTCAGATTCTAAGCAGCCAGAATCCAGGATGTCATGGAGTTAAGTGAAATACAACAAAGACCAGGAGAGTCTATCAAAGATTTTCTCACTCGCTTTAACATGGCAGTGGCCGAAGTTGAAAATTATGAGCCCCAACTGGTTCTGATGGCCTTGAAGGAGGCCGTATGTAAAAAGACCAAGTTAGGGCGATGGATAAAGAAAAAGAAGCCAGGTACACTCGAACATGTACTTAATAAAGCTAAAAAGTATATGAGCATTGAAGAGAACTCAGTGTGTGATAGGCTCAAAACGAAAGATAGTGCGCAAGGCAGTTTTGGTAGTCGGAAGAGGAGCAATGAAAGAAAAGATAACTGAGCAAAGAAGAAGCTGCGCTTCTTTAAAAATTCTAAGCTCACTCCCCTCAATGACACCATACGGAATATTTTCATGGAAACCAAGGATACAGAAAAATATCCGATCTCGAAACAAATGCAATTTAAAGATAGTGCTCTAAGATCAGGAAGGTTTTGTCGTTTCCATAATCAGCCAGGGCACGACACCGATGATTGTAGGCATCTAAAATCATTAATCAAGGAGATGGTCAGTAAGAATCATTTGCAACAATACATACAAGCCCATGAACACTGCTCCAACTCTCCACAAGCAATGAGTAATGAGAAGATCGCTCAAACCGATCCAAGGACAATATTTACTTGAGGATCAGTTATCAACACCCTAATTACGGCGTTTCTAAAAAAACGACCTCCATTGTTTTACTTTGCTTTACTACTTAAGAACAAGTAGTCATTTTACTCTACTCTTTTACCCGCGATGTTCTTAAGCAGATGATTTACTTATGATGTATTAAACAAAAGTTATATAAACCAGAAGTTATATGCTGATCTGAATGACATGATGGTAAAACCATACTAAGGACCAATTTCTTAATTGCAGGCATAGTTGGAGCAATCGCTCATCCCCAGTTGAACCATAACAGAAAACTTCCCAAAGCACATTCCAAACAAAGAAACTTAAAGACCGGGAACATCATGCCAAATAAGTATATTGTTTCAAGAAGATAAGATGCTCTGGGGCAAACAATGAAAAGCATGACAAACAAAAAGCAAGTCATAAAGCTGCACTTTTCACCATGAAACACGCCAAACTCTTAGCAAGCATCCATTAAAGGAGATGGCATCAGGCTTTGACAAAAACACAAAGATAGTATTAAATTTGTCCCACGGATTTAAAACATCTTTTTGCCAGTCCCAAAAGAGGCACTTTGTTAGGTGTAGGGCACGAATTCTTCGAATCGAACAAAAACTCGATAAGAAGGGTTAGTGTCCACCTCTCGAGACGAAGCATAAATATTTAAAAAAAATAAAACTAGACTGGAAGCACCAGTCCTAGTGCGGGAAGGATCAAAACAAATCTGAAATCCTAGCCGGAAGGGGGTAACAAAAATAGAAATCCTAGCCGAAAGGGGGTATAAAACATGGTCTTTTCGTTTTTAGAGATATCAGAACAAACAAGACCGAACTTGGATCGAAAATTGAAACCCAAGACATCCCATGGGGGCACCTCAAAAAAAACAACAATGTGATAACCTTGCATATTTAAAATCTAATCCTCGAAGAACTTGTACTACCAGCTTAGCGGGAAATACGATTGAGTACCAACCTAATAAACACAAGATGACCGATCAAAAATGAAATTGCGGCTACAACTAAGAAAATTCACAAAAAAATGGTCATTTTGTAAGTTCGCTGCAATGTTACAATGAGAAACGAACGTCCAATAGAATCGTTCGACTAACAAGAACTAATTCCTAAAAGATATTGTCTTCCGGAAAAGCGAATGACAAAGCCATCATAATGGCAAGCACGATAACGTAAGTATACGAGCTTAAAATATTAGGCGAGGACTGGGGCATATAAAACCAGTCTAAGGCACGACAATAAGAAAATAAGCTGAGATCAAAACTTAAGGGTCACTACTACTTGACATTTATCTTTTGTTCTTTTGTTTACGCAAGGACTATCAGGTGATGACCGGGTAATGATTCCTGAGCTTTTTGCAATGGATTTCCATCTGCGCGTCAGAGTAGACACATCATTAATATTCCAAGCTTCATCCTCATCTTCCAGGTTGGACATGTTAAGTAGTATTAGATCGCCTGGTAAAGGTGTGGTGTGCGGACTAATATTAGTTGATACTAAAACGGAATCAATAGTAGCAGTTTGAACAGCGGTACTACTAGCAGACAAAAAAAAGTGGCGAGGGCGGACCTGGCACAAACGAATAACAAGCACAAAATTCAAGAGACCCAGCTGAAGAGGTAAGATAACCCAAGTCCGGTGCGGACTGATAGATATCAATTTTACGTGGAGTACTAGATATGTAAGGTCGACCCTATAGTCATTTATAGAAGTATCATCATGACTCACACATTGTTTAAGGACATCCTCTTGAATGGTGTGCTCCCTGATGGGTCAAACTCCAACAACGCCTTGGATAGAATAATTCACAGAGGGAGTCTGAGGGCTTAAGGCTTCGATATCAATAGGACCAGATGGGTTACGAGTGAAAGTAGCATCCGGGGATTTCCCTATGGAAGATCGAACTCGCTCATCTGCCAAGATTTTCTTACCTCCAGACAAAGCCTTACAATCTCCTTCTTCCAAAAGGTTCTCCTGCAGATACTCATCATCGGAACCACTAGAGTATGAGAGCACTTGTTCCCAAACAAGAGCCAAAGTCCATGGAAATTCCTTTTTCAAATAGCTCAAAGTTCCATGACTCATCACACTGTAAACATAAAATTTGAACAGATTATTATCGGCCTAATCCTGATTTCATCAAGTTCTTTGCGCAGCATGATCTTGTGTTCTTCCAGAATCCTAAGAGTCTCATTTTAAGAGTTAATCGTGCCCTCAAGAACCTCTTTCTCTAGCTAATGAGAGACCGAAGCTCGCCTCTCTAAAGCTAACTGACGTTCAACAAGTTCTTGGGCGGATTGAGCTATTGGAGTTCCCCTCATAGGCTCGAGCGATCATTTGAGTTCCTCATTTCAAGCCTCCAAGTTGTTCACTCTAACACTCCCACTCTTTAAAGAGGTGATTTCAGATTCCTGAAACTTGATCAAGTGAACTAACCCAGCTTTTCAATTTTCCAAAACGTCAATATAGTCAAGATGTCGGGCATTCAACCTCTGGAACTCATAACCAAACTTGGCCCAATGTTCTAACCGCCTATCAACTATGCTCACGGCCAGATTCAACTGTGTTTCAAGTTGACTTCTGGCGGTGTTAAACTAGGTGGTCATGCAATTTTTGAAACTACTTAAACCCTCAACAACATCTTGTCTATCGTTTGGATGCGGATCTAAGTCAAAATGCATTCCCAACCTCCGAAATGTTCATTAAGCATCAAGTTACCAGGCGAAACCTATGAGAAGGTCGATCGAGGATTGCCTGAATTTGGGCGAAAGCTGGAATGATGGATCGTCCGGGGAAAGTAGGGACATCAAGGTCTAGAAAATCAGATGATGAAGAACGTTCGTGAATTTCACTTTTTCCAAGGTCGTTCTTTTAACACCCCGAATTTTTGAATAATCAAATTAACTAAATTAAAGAATAATTAATCTCAGACGTGAGAGTTAAAGGAAATAGCTTGCGCCATTGTGTTCATCTCGGAATTCTGGTTGAGATAGAGTCCGAGTTTGTGGGGAACGGATACCGGATGAAGGAGATATGGACGAACGAAGTTAGGTGGCAAAACAAGAGGGAAAAAAATAGATTGCACTGGCACACTTGGGAAGTGCGATAGTACAAATTTGCACTGGCGCACCTGCTAAGTGCGCCCAGGCCGAGCAGCAGGCCTGCACAGCTTTCTGGTTCAGTCTGATACATGTTGTGACTCATTGCTGAGTCCTTTCTGACTCCTTGCTGAGTCATTAGGGCTGAGGTGTCACCCTATCCTGACTGAATGGTTTTAATTAACCCTAAGATCATCCGATGGCTATAATTAAATTAAAATTCTATATAAACATGGGTAGACTCAAACCCTAAATCAAAATAAAAACTCAAACTATGGTCGTCATGTTGTCATCTTGTAACCTAAAGTAGCCGCCACCAATTAGAGAGGAAGAAAGCTAATCAAATTCAAATCTTTTCAATTCTAACAACGAATCTACTTCAAAGGAAAGCTAATACAACTTCAGAATTCAGAATTCAGAACTCAAGACCTTCTTTGAGTTGTGAGTTCGATTTCTTTAATAAAATAATTAACAATTTATTGGATTAAGTTATGATGTGGATTATATGGATATGATGTGAATTATTGACCGCTTGTTATAATTATGTTGTAAAATTGTGATGTTATCATATATGTTGTAAATTCTATGATGTTATGTTGTGATGTTATCATCTATGTTGTAAAGTTATGATGCTATCATCTATGTTATAATTCTATGATTGGCTAATGTATAATCAAATCATCATGTTGTTCATGTGCTAGTTTGGTTATGTTGATTCATATGATAAATCATATGTATGTATGCAAGTTTAGATGTTGATTTAGATGTCGATCATTTGCAAGTTAGTAAAGATTATGTATAACCATATATGTTGCATGACATCTATTTTAGATCTAAAGTTAGGCTATGACATGTGTGAGTTATATGCTAAATTCTACATGTTAGTTTACATGTTTAGATGTAAGTTTACACCATTGTTGTGTTGCATAAATCACATATGCAAGTTTATATAAATATATGATTTTGGAATATGAATCATGTTATGTAACTTTGTGGTTATTGCCTATGCAAGTTTACACCTTTAGATGTAGATCTATGACATACATGATTTATGCAAGTTTGTGACCATTACCTAAACAAGTTCAAACCTTTAGATTTAGATCTATGACATATGTAGTTTTATGCAAGTTGTAACTTTGGCCTATGCAAGTTTAGATGTAGAACATCATTCACACATGCAAGTTCACCCCTATGTTTAGATCTAGTTTTATCTATATGTATGTTGTGATGTTTTCCCTTTATTCCATGAGTTAGACTATTCGAGTCTAACGTATATTTTACGTTAAACGAACAAACGTACAACGTGGGGTCAGGGATAATATTAATTGATTTAATATTGAGAATTGGCATAAAAGCCTTAAATGGCATAAAGTAAAATTTGTGATGAAATAGTTATGATTTTACATACCATAAATAGATGGACATAATTGACTCAATTATGGCCATAGTTAAATTTGGAATTGATTGATAATTTGAATAGGGAAATTAATTCAAATTGGGGACGATTAATTAGGTGTAATTAATCGTCTAAGACACAAGGTTAGGCTCTTTTGTGGTGTAAGAATGCCCGGACCCGCCCGGCAAATCCAACTGCCACAAATGCCAGTCTAATGTGGGAGGTCTTAGGCATAAATTAAATGCATAACAGTTGTAAAGACACGAGGTTAGGCTCGTTTGCGGTGTAAGACTGCCCGGACCCGCCCGGCAAATCCAGCTGCCACAAATGCTAGTCTAATGTGGGAGGTCTTTATGAGGTTACGGTCTTAATGAATTAAGAAACACTTAACCAGATAAACATGTAGTGGAACATGAGGGGGTTAAGTGGGTGCCTTGGGTGGCATGTGGAATCTAGTGGGTGCCTTGGGTGGCATTTGAAATATGATTAGAAACACTTAACCAAAATTGAAACATGTAAGTGAGCATGAATATGAAGAGGGTTAAGTGGGATGTACTAGAGGGGACCAAGCTTAGGTGGATAGCTTGTGTCAAGTAATGGGGGCCCTTTTCAACCAGTAACCCATACGTATCTTTGTGGGCTCGACCCAAGTCGAGGGCGGGATACACATACCGGGCTTGATTGTAAGAGGCCAAACCGGGTTAGCGGTGGCAACGCAAGTCCAACGGGTTCATATGCATGTGTGGACCCGGGCTGGTAGGTAAGACGTTGTTGCATTGTGTAGGTATAAGCCATGCATTATTTGTGGTATCGGGTTGCCACTTTGGGGAGTGATACACCCCACTGTGGGGGCCAGAACGGGTATCTACGAGTTAGGGAGCCGATCGCATGGGGGTAGTGGGTACACCTAGTGGAGATAGGGGCAGGCGGCCCCTATGAAGGCAGCTAGGGGTGCACGAAACTACAATAATCATTATTAAGTTCTGTAGGCGGGATCAACCTTAGGGTAACTAGTGGTGGTGCAGTATAGTAGTGGTGGTGCAGTATAGCAATTATCTTATAGTGGTGGTGCAGTATAGTAAATATCTTATAGTGGTTTAGGTGCACTTTAACGATATCTTAGTTCAACCTTATTTCCTTGTTTACTCTGCCATACTCAATTGTTCACAGTCATTTCCTTATTTTCCAACTTATGCCTTAGCCTAGTTATTTTGGTAACTGTATTGTTAAAGTTATCACACTCGCCAAACTTTATGTCTGGCCCCCTTTGTTTCCTCCTCTTTTCTTCCTTCCCCTCCCCCCCCCCCCCCCAAGGTGCTCAGGTTGGAACTAGCACCAGTGGAGCTTGATTTTGGACAACTATATCTCTGCTTTTAGAAGATTGCTTGGATCGCTGAAGTAAAGTTCAGCCTCTCTTATTTATGGCTATTTTGTACTGGGGTTATGTCTTTCAATTCATGTACTTTGAGTTGGTCAAGATGGGTATTATGTACTTTGACTTTGTTTTTGATGATGTAATCAAACTTATGTATTTTCCGCTGTAATGAAATAAAGTTTTAAAGTTTTAGTACTGTTTATATCTGTCTTGTTGTTAAGTTTTTGTTCTATACACACTTAAAATGCCCCATGAAAGTTAATGCATTCCCTTTGTGAGTGACATTAATGGACGTGGGGTGTTACTCGTTGTATCAAAGCTGAAGGTTACCAGAACAGATATGAATTTTGAAAAGTGTTTTTAAAAAACAACTTTTATAAAGAAGTACCTTCAAAAGTATGTTTTAAGGAAACTATTTTCAAGAGAAAAGCTTATTTTAGAAAGCATAACCCCAAGAGCCATATATCTTTCCTTCGGTTCTTTTGTATTGAATCTTTCCTTTTTCGTTTCAATATGTCTGGAATTCCCGGGATACCCGAAGGGATACCAATACCAGGATGGTTTAGGAGGTATTTGGAGACTAGGGCCGCCACCGCATATCCAGCAAATCCTCTCCTCCTCCTCCTCGCGTCGACACTTTTGCGAAGATATGTAAGGATTTTAGGGTAATGGGTGGAAAACCTTTTCACGGGATGGAGACATTTGTTGAAGCTCGTAATTGGCTAAAGGAGGTGGAAGAATTGTTTGGGATCTTTGAGGTGGAAGATGGAAGAAAGGTCCAGTTAACTGCCTAGCTAATGAAGGATGAGGCCTCGTTTTGGTGGGAGGTCACTAATGGGGAGCATCCAGTTGATACATGGCCAGACTTCAGGCGGAGGTTTGAGGCGAAGTTTCTCTCACGGGCCGAAGAGAATCTATACATGGAAAGATTTTTGGCATTGAAGCAAGTGAATCAATCGATGAAAGAATACGTCAACAAATTCAATCAGTTGGCAAGATTTGGCTTGGAACTTGGTGAATACTCCAGAAAAGAAGGCCCTGAGATTTGTTAAGAGTTTGAACGAGCCGCTTCATGGGTTAGCTATGACCCACATCCCTATGGGGGCTACCTTTGAGAGACTAGTTGATATGGCGCTTATGCATGAAGAAGAGAAGGGCGCCAATGCTAATAAGACACCCGAAAAGAAAGGGGATCAAAAGAAACCGCAACCGCAACAACAAAACAAGAAAGGTGGAAAAGGCAACAACGGTAAGGGAAAGAAGAGATGCTTTAACTGTGGGACACCAGGCCATCAAAGCAAAGATTGTAGGAAGAAAAAGAAGACTGGCCGCTTCCACTGTGGCGAAGCAGGACATCTAATTAAGGACTTCCCAAAGAAAGGGCAGAGGGCAGGGTCTACCTCGGGAGGACAGGTGCAGGCTCTTATGGCACCAGGGTAGACAAGGGGGCAAGTTCAGGCTCTCATGGTCCCACCGCTGCAAGAACGAGGTAGAGTAATTTCCATTGAAAGTTTAGTTTTTCTGTTTGATTATCCTGTCCGTACTTTATTCGATTCTGGCGCATCACATTCGTTTATCTTTACATCATTAGTTGAAACATTGCACCTAGATACTAGTCTAGTTACAGATCCCTTAGTAGTCTCAAATCCTATTGGTGGTTTGGCTCTTCTATCTATGATTTGTCGGGATTTGAGAGTGTTTATCTTGGGCATTGGGTTTGAATGCAACGCCTTTGTTCTTGGTTTCATGGGCTACGGCTTGATTCTAGGTATGAATTGGCTAACTAGATATGGGGCCATCCTAGATTGTGAAAGAAGGGTAGTTAGATTGTTGACTCATTGTGGAAAGACCCTTGATATTTCTTGTGACCCTTGAGGTCCAGTAATGCTTGGCTACCTAGAATCCCTTGACGCATCCGATGATGATTTACATTTTGTTCGCATAGTCCGTGAATATGTTGATGTTTTCGATGAGGTGAGGGGTTTACCCCCAAAACATGAGATAGACTTTCGAATATATCTAGTAGATAATGCAAAGCCAGTTGCATTGCCAGTGCGCCACATGGCTCAAAGAGAGAGAAGAGAACTCAGTAAGCAAGTGAAAGAATTATTTGATAAGGGGTTCATCAGACGTAGTATATCGGAGTGGGGTGCTCCAGTAGTATTTTCCACGAAGGCAGATGGGTCCCTTAGACTTTGTGTGGACTATAGAGAACTTAATAAGCTTACTAAGAAGAATAGATACCCACTGCCGAGGATTGACGATCTCTTCGATCAGTTAGTTGGCGCCTCAGTGTTTTCGAAGTTGGACTTAGCCACGGGTTTCCATCAGTTGAGAGTGGCTGAGGATAGCATAGACAAGACTGCCTTTAGGACTCTAGACGGCTTCTTCGAGTGGCTTGTGATGCCCTTCGGTTTGACAAATGCCCCTGCATACTTTGTTGACTTGATGAGTAGGGTGTTTAGGGAGTACCTTAATAAATTCGTGGTAGTCTTTGTGGGTGACATCTTGATCTTTTCTAAAAGAGAGGAAGAGCATGCCTTACATCTTAGGGAAGTGTTGGAGACTCTTCGAGCGCATAGCCTTAAAGCTAAATTTTCTAAGTGTCACTTTTGGAGGAAGGAAGTACGATTCGTAGGGAACGTGGTTTCCAAAGAAGGGATAGCTGTATATCCCACGAAGGTAGTGGCCATCCAAGATTGGAAGGTCCCTAAAAATGCTACCGAGGTGAGGAGTTTCTTAGGGTTGGCTGGCTACTATAGGAAGTTTATCAAAGACTTCACAAAAATATCAGCCCCATTAACACGCTTGACGAAGAAGAACCTAGTTTTCACATGGGACGTAGATTGTGATGATGCGTTCCAACGTTTAAAGAGAGCTTTGACCACAGCCCCAGTCTTAGTGTTGCCAGATGGGAGTAAGCCATTTACTGTTTATACCGATGCTTGTGGGACAGGACTAGGCACAGTCTTAATGCAATAGGGAAGGGTAATTTCCTGTGGTGGAAGGCAGTTGAGAGTGCATGAGAAAAATTACTCTACGCATGACCTAGAGTTGGCCGCCATTATTTTCGCGCTTAAGTCTTGGCGCCATTATCTTCTTGGCGAGAAATTCGAATTGTTCACTGACCACAAATTGCTAAAATACTTGTTCTCTCAGAAGGACTTGAACTTAAGGCAGCAAAGGTGGATGGAATTCTTAGCGTCCTACGATTTCGAGGTAGCAAATAACCCTGGCAAGGGTAACGTGGTGGCAGACGCCTTAAGTAGGAAGAGGCTATCCTTGAATCCATTTTTTGTTGAGCGGCGAAGCTTAGAGTTCATCTCTACGTTTGACTTTAGACCTTCCGTTGACTTTGTACCTGGTTTGCTAGCATCCTTAAAGGTCAGACCTACGCTTTTGGGACGAATTGGTGAGGCACAGCGAGATGACCCACAGTTGGTTGAGTTATTAGAGAAGCTCAAAAGGGGGGAGTCATCAAGCCATCTCAGTAGGTATTCCCTAGATAATAAGGGTTCGTTACGTAGGGACGATAGACTTTGTGTACCATGGGATGAGAATTTGAGGAAGACCATTCTTGATGATGCACATCATTCGAAGATGACCATCCATCCCGGCGGGGACAAGATGTACATGGACATGAGACGAGTTTACTTTTGGACCGGTATGAAGAGGGATGTGGCCGAGTTTGTTGCTAGATGCTTGGTGTGCCAACAAGTAAAAGCAGAGCAAAAGAAGCCCGGTGGGTTGCTTCACCCATTGGAGGCACCACAATGGAAGTGGGAAAGTGTTTCGATGGACTTTGTTAATGGATTACCGAGATCGAGGAAGGGTAATACGGGGATTTGGGTCGTGGTAGACAGACTTACTAAGATCGCCCATTTCATTCCCGTGAATAGTAAGAGGACTGCTCCATGGTTAGCCTCCGTATACATTCGAGAGATAGTTCGTTTGCACGGTGTTCCTTCTAGCATAGTGAGTGATCGCACTCCTATCTTTACTAGCGAACTTTGGAAAAGCTTGCAAGAGGCGGTAGGGACTCAGTTATGTTTGAGCACTGCATATCATCCTCAGACGGACGGCCAGACCGAGAGGGTGAATCGTATTCTAGAGGACTTGTTGAGGTTGTGTGTCTTAGACTTCGGAGGTACATGGGAGGAACATCTTCCGTTGGTAGAGTTCGCATATAATAATAGCTTCCAGTCTAGCATTAGCATGGCACCGTTCGAGGCTCTTTATGGACGGCCGTGACGTTCGCCTACATGTTGGTGGGAATCTACAGATAAGATCTTGCTTGGACCCGATATGATTAGAGAGACTTCAGCAAAGATCGATTTGATTCGAAGGAGGATGAAGACGGCGCAAGATAGGCAGAAATCTTATGCGGTCAAGAGGAGGTCAGATCTTGAGTTTGATATTGGGGACATGGTCTTTGTCAGGGTGTCTCCATTATGGAATGTTGTTCGCTTGGGGTCCGTTGGGAAGTTAGCACCAAGGTTCGTAGGGCCGTTTCCTATTAAGGAGTGGATTGGGCAGATGACGTATAGAGTGGAGTTGCCCAAGAGACTTAGTGGTGTACACGATGTATTCCATGTATCACATTTGAGGAAGTGCTTGCATGAGACCGCGGAAGTGGTAGAGCCGAGCTTGCTTAGAGAGGTGGAGATAGAGCGTGATTCGACGAGCTCCTACGTGCATTCTTGGGTCGGAGATTAAGAAGTTGAGGAATCAAGAGGACAAGCCAGTCAAAGTGCAATAGGGAGATGATGAGAGCAACGCTACTTGGGAGACGGAAGAGAAGATGCGTTCATTGTACCCTTTTCTTTTTGAGGGTATGTCTTTTAATTTCTCCTTTATCGCTTAGCTTGTACTTGTTTTATCTTTAGTATGTCCTCTCGCTAGTATCTTTGACCTTTAAATAGGGTAGTCCTATGGTTGAAACATGTGTTTGAAACATGTTATGTATGGTGGATGCATGTGGATGCAAGTGGTTGCTCGTGGATGCATATACACACACCTTAGGCACTAGATCGGCTCAGTCACTTCATATTGCATATAAATGTGTGTACATGTTTAAGTAATGGATGTATAATGGTTGTGTTATCATATGGATGCTGAATTTTGGTGAATGGTTGTGCACACATGTAGAAATAATATGTATCGATGGGATTCTTTCGCATACATAATGGATGCATGGCACTATCATGGTTTGCATTAAGGAGGCCAACTGAATCAGTAGACCGCCTAATTAGGCATTAGATAAGGAACATATACACACACTTCTTGTATATGTTCATACAACATTATAAATTTAACAAGGACAATGGATGCTTGTGTTTGATGGTCGAGTAGATGGTTGTTTGGATATTAGGATATGCATTCTCCTTAACTTGGAGATTTCTTTGGGTGAAATCCTTTAAGGAGAGGAAAATGTAACACCCCAGATTTTTGAATAATCGAATTAACTAAATTAAAGAATAATTAATCTCAAACGTGAGAATTAAAGGAAATGGGTTGCGCCATTGTGTTCGTCTCGGAATTCTGGTTGAGATAGAGTCCGAGTTTGCGGGAAACGGATACCGGATGAAGGAGATATGGACGAACGAAGTTAGGTGGCAAAACAAGAGGGGAAAAAATTAGATTGCAATGGCACACTTGGGAAGTGCACCAATACAAATTTGCACTGGCGCACCTGCCACGTGCGCCCAGGCCGAGCAGCAGGCCTGCACAGCTTTCTGGTTCAGTCTGATCCGTGTTGTGACTCACTGCTAAGTCCTTTCTGACTCCTTGCTGAGTCATTACGGCTGAGGTGTCACCCTATCCCGACTGAATGGTTTTGATTAACACTAAGATCATCCGACGGCTATAATAAAATTAAAATTCTATATAAACATGGGTACACTCAAACCCTAAATCAAAATAAAAACTGAAAATATGGTTGTCATGCCGTCATCTTGTAACCTAGATTAGCCGCCACCAATTAGAGAGGAAGAACGCTAATCAAATTCAACTCTTTTCAACTCTAACAACGAATCTATTTCAAGGGAAAGCTAATACAACTTCAGAACTCAGAATTCAGAACTCAAGACCTTCTTTGACTTCTGAATTCGATTTCTTTAATAAATAATTAGCAATTTAATTGGATTAAGTTATGATGTGGATTACATGGATATGATGTGAATTATTGACCACATGCTATAATTATGTTGTAAAATTATGATGTTATCATGTATGTTGTAAATTCTATGATGTTATGTTGTGATGTTATCATCTATGCTGTAAAGTTATGCTGTTATCATCTACGCTGTAATTCTATGATTGGCTTATGCATAATCAAATCATCATGTTGTTCATATGCTAGTTTGGTTATGTTGATTCATATGATAAATCATATGTATGTATGCAAGTTTAGGTGTTGATTTAGATGTCGATCATTTGCAAGTTAGTAAAGATTATGTATAACCTTATATGTTTCATGACATCTATTTTAGATCTAAAGTTAGGCTATGACATGTGTGAGTTATATGCTAAATTCTACATGTTAGTTTACATGTTTAGATGTAAGTTTACACCATTGCTGTGTTGCATAAATCACATATGCAAGTTTATATAAATATATGAGTTTAGAATATGAATCATGTTATGTAAGTTTGTGGTTATTGCCTATGCAAGTTTACACCTTTAGATGTAGATCTATGACATACATGATTTATGCAAGTTTGGGACCATTACCTAAACAAGTTTACACCTTTAGATTTAGATCTATGACATATGTAGTTTTATGCAAGTTGTAACTTTGGCCTATGCAAGTTTAGATGTAGAACATCATTCACACACGCAAGTTCACCCCTATGTTTAGATATAGTTTTATCTATATGTATGTTGTGATGTTTCCCTTTATTCCATGAGTTAGACTATTCGAGTCTAATGTATATTTTATGTTAAACGAACAAACGTACAACGTGGGGTCATGGGATAATATTAAAAGATTTAAAATTGAGAATTGGCATAAAAGCCTTAAATGGCATAAAATAAAATTTGTGATGAAATTGGTATGATTTTACATACCATAAATAGATGGACATAATTAAGTCAATTATGGCCATAGTTAAATTTGGAATTGATTGATAATTTGAATAGGGAAATTAATTTAAATTGGGGAATGATTAATTAGGTGTAATTAATCGTCTAAGACACGAGGTTAGGCTCTTTTGTGATGTAAGACCGCCCGGACCTGCCTGGCAAATCCAACTGCCACAAATGCCAGTCTAATGTGGGAGGTCTTAGGCATAAGTTAAATGTGTAACAGTTGTAAAGACACGCGGTTAGGCTCGTTTGTGGTGTAAGACTGCCCGGACCCGCCCGGCAAATCCAGCTGCCACAAATGTCAGTCTAATGTGGGAGGTCTTTATGAGTTTACGGTCTTAATGAATTAAGAAACACTTAACCACATAAACATGTAGTGGGACATGAGGGGGTTAAGTGGGTGCCTTGGGTGGCATGTGGAATCTAGTGGGTGCCTTGGGTGGCATTTGAAATACGATTAGAAACACTTAACCAAAATTGAAATGTGTAAGTGAACATGAATAAGAAGAGGGTTAAGTGGGATGTACTAGAGGGGACCAAGCTTAGGTTGATAGCTTGTGTCAAGTAATGAGGGCCAGTTTCAACCAGTAACCCATACGTATCTTTGTGGGCTCGACCCAAGTCAAGGATGGGACGCGCTTACTGGGCCTGACTGTAAGAGGCCAAACCGGGTTAGCGGTGGCAACACAAGTCCAACGGCTTCATATGTGTGTGTAGACCCGGGTTGGTAGGTAGGCCATTGTTGCATCATGTAGGTATAAGCCGTGCATTATTTATGGTATCGGGTTGCCACTTTAGGGAGTGATACACCCCACTATGGGGCCAGCACGGGTATCTATGAGTTAGGGAGCCGATCGCATGGGGGTAGTGGGTACACCTAGTGGAGATAGGGGCAGGAGGCACCTATGAAGGCAGCTAGGGTGCACGAAACTACCATAATCATTATTAAGTTCTGTAGGCAGCATCAACCTTAGGGTAACTAGTGGTGGTGCAGTATAGTAGTGGTGGTAAAGTATAGCAATTATCTTATAGTGGTGGTGCAGTATAGTAAACATCTTATAGTGGTTTAGGTGCGTTTTAACGTTATCTTAATTCAACTTTATTTCCTTCTTTACTCTGCCATACTCAATTGTTCACAGTCATTTCCTTATTTTCCAACTTATGCCTTAGCCTAGTTATTTTGGTAATTGTATTGTTAAAGTTATCACACTCGCTAGACTTTATGTCTGACCCCCTGTGTTTCCTCCTCTTTTCTTCCTCCCCCCCCCCCCCCCAACCAGGTGCTCAGGTTGGAACTAGCACCAGTGGAGCTTGATTTTGGATAGCTATATCTCTGCTTTTAGAAGATTGCTTGGATCGCTGAAGTAAAGTTCAGCCTCTCTTATTTATGTCTATTTTGTATTGGGGTTATGTCTTTCAATTTATGTACTTTGAGTTGGTCAAGATGGTTATTATGTACTTTGACTCTAGTTTTGATGATGTAATCAAACTTATGTATTTTTCGCTGCAATGAAATAAAGTTTTAAAGTTTTAGTACTGTTTATATCTGTCTTGTTGTTAAATTTCTGTTCTGTACACACTTAAAATGCTCCATGAAAGTTAATGCATTCCCTTTGTGAATGACGTTAATGGATGTGGGGTGTTACATTCCTGCTCCTTTTCTTTTTCTATCCTTCTATAAGGCATCCACTTGTATTGCTCTAATCCGATGCCCCTACACAATCGGATCCTTCCTTCCTAAAAGAATCAGTCGGCGAAAACTCGAGAATGTGTTGAGGTTGAGAACACGAGGATGATTAGGAGCGCTTCCAATGATGAGAAAGACGAGATTCTAAAATACTTTGCAAATCAATGGAAGCAGCTTGTTAGAAAAAAACTATCTGATACTGAGTGTAGCATGCCCATACTTGCCAAGAGAACGAAACAGAACATTACCAAGCATGCAAAGAAGTTGTAAGCTTTGCAGAAAATGCTTATAATAGTTATTTCAGTGCACATTAAATAACGAACCAATGTCGAGGGAAACTCCTGAATCGAATGCATTCCCAGGTCGTAGGGTAGTTTCTTGGGTTTGCTCCGTAATTGACATTACAGGATCAAAAGTCACAGTATCACCTTGACTAAGATGATTGATGGTATCTAAATCCCCCAAGCCCCCGAAAGTTCCTGTAGAATTCTCTTCTTGGGTAAAGAGAGGGGCGAAATTTTCAATAATCTTGTCGGAGGGTATATCATCTTTTGTACCATCTACTTCACCTTCCTCGATAACTGGAAGCAAGGGAGATCCTGGGGAAGACTGGCGACAATCACCCAGGACTAAGCACTTCTTTTTGGTAAAGGATTTTCCCGTGGCACTTTGTGTATAAGCCAAGTTTTTCTTAATGGACCTTGAAGGATGGAATAACTGATATTTGCGAAGGTTTTCCTCTGAAAGCAGCACTTGACTACTTCTCTCAGCCTTGTCAGTTGCAACCAAAGTATCAAAAAGAGCTTGGTCAAGGATAAGGCCTTCATTGGAAGGAATAGCTGCGAGAAAGAAAGAGAACTGTTAAAGAAGAAAAAAAAGGAGAAAAGAAACTCCAAGAAGGGGGCAGTTACCTCCCTCCATCCACTGCCCATAGAACCTCGGAGGGCATCGAACATAAAGGTATTGGTCTGGAAACCCTTTGACACCATTTGTTAGGCCTGTAATAATCCTACAGTATCTGCCCTCCATTGAAATGAAATGAAGACCATCTTACCCTCTTCTTTTGAAAGCATATAAGGAACAGACGTTCTGAAACGTAGGTGCTTGTTGCCTGACTCTCATAAAAAGTATGTGTTGCCCCAGTAAAATGTGATATCCATTGGGATGCAATTAATATAGGGCAATAGCTTGATACCATAAGATGGACTCTAAATATGAGTTTAAAGGAGGAAACACTCCGATGGAAAACATATGATAGTTGACTGCTACATACCCAGAAGGAGGACAATCAGCCGAATCTTCTTTCCTAGGAAACCTAGCTTCATCTTTCGAGAGTTTGAAATGAGCACACATTTGTAGATATAAGTCGAATGGGACCGTTGATTTACGACTGGCGGAAGGCACCCATTCAAGGAGCCAGGGTTGAGGATAAATTTGACTAACAGAACCAACAGTCGGGGCAACCCCAGCCACCTGACCAGAACCTCCAGCTTCTTTAGATGTAGTACTTTCATTGAGACTTTGGCTCGGTTGGTCTTTAGTTTGCATTTCTACATAGATAGACTTGAAACAAGCTTCAGCAAGGTTGTTAGTGGTAAAGAGGAACAACTTTTAAGAAAATGTGCTCTTCAAACCGAGCATCCATCAAACATACCTAGTTCCCAAGACTTACCAGCAATACAAACAAGCTAAAAGGTTCCGGCCTAGTCGTTATCAAATGACTAGTAGATGCATATAACAAATAAAAACTGCCAGCAACGAATAGAACATAAAGCAATGACAGCAATATCGAAGATCCTTGACACGGACATTTCATCGAGTATTTGGCACAAGCACGGTAAATTAAAATCGTTGTTTTAGAAACATTCTAACAAGCTATTATAAACCTTTCGTTGCAATTAAAGAAGAAGAAAAAAGCAAGAAAAGGTTGTTGCGCAAATCAAGTCTGTCAGACAATTGTGCTCGTACTCCTGAACATACTAAGCCAAATTGGTTAAAGCTTCAATACATGGTCGGGTAATTCGGCTTTTACCAATCAGGAACTTTTTATGGGGCAAGTTGGATTAACTCAAGAAGCAAAGTTAAAGGAGAAAATTTATTTACAAACCGGCGAGCGAGTTCGATTAGTAAGAAGAAGCGCTCTGGCCAATTTCGAAATTAAGGGAATCCAGGCAATGACGAATTTCCTACAACAGAGCTGCCATTAAAGCAATTTTTTTAGAAAAACAAAATGGATAAAGAGCGGGAAACGAAGAGACTGTACTTTAAGAAGACAAAAGGTCCTTTCAAATTTAAGTGATGCGACATCTTTGTCAGGGCCGGGTAAAACTAATCATCCCGGAAAATAGCTCGTCGGACCTAGTCAGCAAAACAATTATGTCGATTTGCGAACGATCATAAGGACACTCTATAAGCACAGAACGTTAGTAAATGTGCTCGTCTAACGAAGAATCAGACTTAATCCGTCCATTAATACATTTCATTATTTAGAAGCATGTAATCCTCACAAGCGTAGAATTATAAACTTCGAGGGGCAAACGTTTATCCCTTAAGGATCATATGTGCATTGAAGAATTAAGTCCTTACTAGAACCATAGAACGAGCATTCACATGATTCATACATGTATGCCTCAACCGAGATCGTTCGTGCGCAACAAGGTTAAGCATAGACCACGACTCGAATGTAAGAGCAAACGGTAGTCATAAACTGTAGCACAATTATATAGAGAGGTCGCACATTAAGAATGGTAATGCTTAAGGGCTGTGAAGCCCGCACATTCTGCAGAGATCGCTCATATCAAGAAAGTCGCTTATTATCACCTTAAAGAAATAGGCATGGAAGGGAACCGACTTCAGTCACACGATCCATTCCGTAGTCGTTCAACCACGAAACCACCCATGAACATCACATCCGCTCATGGAGTTACGACTTCGAACTCTCGCCCTTCCCTTGATCTGTCACTAGTACTATAGTTAGAGGAATCGCGCACATATCAGTGTTATAGATTTTGATCAACAGCTCGTCTACCATCAGCCATGAGCGCTTCAATCAGATGATGTATGTGCGAAGGCCTCAAACACGATAGCACATCGCTTGTTCCTACACAGTCGCTCACACAGGATAGCTGGAAATAGCTGTCACCAGTTGGCTATAGCTAAGCAGTGGCATGTTTGTAATTAATAAAATGGGCGGTCCATAGCCTACAAAGAGGGACCCCAATTCATTTCTTGAGGGTGGGCTTACATATAAATAATCCATAGTTAAAACTGGAATGGGAGAGCTCCGGCCACCACGAAGTGCTGTTAAATTCCATCCTTAGCCATTCCTTACATATTTTTCAGCCATGATCATCATCATCGTCCGAAAATCCTTCATCCATCTGGCCATGGCGACAATTAAAATTTGATAAGTGTGGAAGATCCAAGACATCCTCCTCCTCCTCCGTCGCTACCCGACCTTCTTTGTCACTGATCCTGCCATTCTCCCATCGAATATTGTGAATCTAAGTGAAATTTGTATGTAAATTGAGAATATATTGAGTAAGTCAAAGAATGTATAAAGAACAAGTGTAACACCCCACATTTTTAATATAATTAAAAATGTATAAATATGTATATATGCTTAGATAGGTTAATAATGGTGATGTATAATGAAAAATTAATTCATATATTGAAGAGTAGGAAATTAATGTGATAACAATGTGCGTAATCGAAGAGATGAGAAAATAAAAATACTTAATTTAAATATCAGGAATTAAGTAAAACAGACATCACCATTGCGTCCATCTCGGAATTCTGGTCAAGATAGACACCTGGTTTGCGTAAAACAGACAACATATGAAGAAGTTATTAAGCCTAGAAGTTTGTATACGCATAAGAGAAATATGTATATATATACAAACAAATTAAAATATAAAATAAAGAATAAAATAAGGATTACATGTAATAAATACATGCACTGAAAAAAATGTAATGCATGCATTAAAAGAAAGAAAGGATTGGTTGCATGCAATGTAAATATGTTGCATGCACTGATTTGCAAACATAATGCGTTAACATTAAAAGAAAAAGATTCATGCAATGGTTTAATTTAAGTATTGTAACTAACATGAAAAAGAGAAGTAAGGAGAGAACAATAATTATCATTGTTCTAAGACTTATTAACAAAAGACTTCATAGCTCAGTTGGTTAAGACATTGGATTTGTAACATGGAGGTCGGGGGTTGAACCCCGGCGGTGGCATAATTTTTATCTTTGTTTTAGAGAGGGCCAACTGAACATGCAAATATATGTACGTATACAAATTCAAAATTTGAAAGGATAATAACGTACATATAAGGAAATAAAGAAAGTATATGTATATATATATATATATGCATAAATATATGTATACAAAAGATAAAATTCAAGATAAGGCTACAGTCAATGAAATATGGCAAGAATCAAATAACGGTGCAACATCGTTTGAATTTTGAAAATAAAACGAACATTGTGCGTGTATATACACGTAAAATGGTCGGTAGAGTAATTGTATACGTATAAGAATATTTCATGTGAATAAAACAGTTAAATAAATTCCAGAAATTCAAAAATCAAATTTCTACGCCAAAACAATTCAAACATTCAAAATTCGAATTTCTGCGCCAAAACAGCTTGCGGGACCCAATGCTGACTCGGCGTTGCGTGTACGATAAGATTTAGCTAGATTCATCTACGAACCTGGACTATTTTCTTAACTGGGTTCAATGCTGACTCGGCGATGTGTGTACAATAAGGTCTTGAGCACCTATATAAACACCCCTAAGGCTACAGTTTTCTCTACACATCTTCATTATGCCCATACTCTTCCCTAATTCATATCAAAATAAATCAAAGACGGGGTTATGCTGCTCAAGTTCTTCATTAGAATTCGATTAGAGAATCAAAGGCTAATTCAACGACTTCAACAACTATTTTCTAAGAATCAAATCTAAATTAGAGGATCGATAATCTACGTTAAGGGATAGCTTTTCAGTTTCAGAAATCAGATCTCATAATTCAATATCTGTTCTTAAATCAGTTAGTGGGATTACAATACACTTCATGCATAATAGTATTATTATCGTTCGTCATTCCTCAGTTAAAATTCATGTTGCAATTTAAAATAATCTTTGTATGCTTAATCTATTCCTCTTCCCTATTCTTCCTTTTTATTTTTGAAACTTTGGCTACGCTCGAGCCAAGGTCAACAACGCGTATATTATAGTTATTTGGGAAGAGCTTGAGATTCAATCGATGAATTAGGCAATTTGGGTAAAAAGATTATTACACGAATGGTTGTTTAAGTAAAGTAGAAATGGGTTAAGTAGTACTTGACATATGAATAAGCTTAACCAACATATGAGGAATGATAGCAACCTGTTAGGAACACATATATGGGAAACTGGAATAATAGGTATAGCCTATTAACGGGATTATAAGCATGAACATAAATTGGGGTTTTTGGGTAAAGCTTGAATTTGAGACTTGAAAATTGGATATGCCGTTAAGATCCTAGAAACATAATTAAAAATGTAATATGTTGGACAAACCATGTTTTTATGCAATTATGGAACTCAACACATAACAGAAATTGACAATAGTGGCATAACTTGAACATGAACATGCTTGTTAATTGGTAATTGACATTTGATATCTAGAATGAACATGAACATGCTTGTAAATTTATAATTGGCCTATGACACCTAAAATAGACATGAATTGTTAATTGGCTAAACATGAAACATGGCTAACTCAAGGTTAGTTAGAGTTTGTGGTGTAATCCTGCCCGGAACCGCCCGACACATCCAGTGACCGCAAACAATAGGTTCTAATGTGAGAAGTTAGTCATAACGTGCTTGAAACCCGAGGTTAGATTGAGTTATGGTGTAATCACGCCCGGAATCAACCGACACATCTAGTGACCGCAATAATAGGTCTAATGTGAGAGGTTGGGCATTAATAATTAATTAATGCTAATGACACATGCTAGTATTGTATGGTTAAGTCAACATGAAACACTAGACAATACTTAACCAATTTGACATGATATATGGGTGGGTTAGGTCAACGTGAACCGCTAGATAACACTTAACCAATTTGACATGATATATGGGTGGGTTAAGTCAACATGAAATGATAGAGAACACTTAACCAATTTAGCATAGTACGTGGGTTGAATTAAATATGTGATTGGGAGTTAAGTCAACTTGGACACATGGGAAAATTTAACCAATATAACAGTATCAAAGCAAGGAAAAGCGGGGAATAATAAGATTAAATAATAGATAAACTTATCCTAGGGATAAGAAATGAATATGACTTAAGATGTAATACAAGACTCGAAGGGTGGGATGACTTATACCATGAAATAAGTTAATCTAAGCTGGAAATGTGGGAAAACACCTGTACGCTATCATTTGATGAAGAGAACTTAAGTCATGCTTGAATTCATTGGTAAACCTTAGTTAAAAGGAACTAAGTAACAAACCTTAGTTAAAGAGAACTAAGTAACAGAAACTAAGTTTCAAACCTTGGTTAAGAGAACCAAGTAATAAACCTTAGTTAAGAGGACTAAGTTGAAAACCTTAGTTAAGAAAGCTAACGATTCAGGAAACTAAGTAGTGAACCTTAGTTAAGAAAGCTAACGATTCAGGAAACTAAGTAGTAAACCTTAGTTAAGAGAACTAAGTAGTAAACCTTAGTCAAGAAAGCTAAGTAGAACACGAGGAGGAGAAGACGTCCATCTGATCTTGATGAAGGCTCCAACAAATTGGGTTACGAAGCACGCGGCTTCGAGGGGACGTGAGGGTACTCTTGGTAACCCTCTGTGAGGTTGCAGATGATCCTCCTGGGCTCACAGAGGTTAAGGTCTGCGTTAGAAGAGCCAGGGGTATGCCTTGGTTGCAATATAAGCAACCTAAAGACTAGGATGGATCAGCGTGAGGCGGCGATATCTTACTTAGCCCTGTGATAGCACGTCGTCGTCTACCTACCATCTTGAGTCAATCGTGATACGTAAGCGGAAACGCGGAGAACTCCAAAAGACCATATACTTTGCTATCTAGTTATGGGTGAGGGTGGCCAATAGGTTTATGGGGCATAGAGGGTCCGCGTACAGTTCTCATTCTTGATTTTCTTGGGTGCCTTTCATTAGTTTAGGGAGGGGTCAAGTGGGACCATAGCCACATACAGATAAAACAGACCTTAGCATCTGCATCGGCAGATAACTTAAAGCTCCCGACCGAGTTCCGTGTTTCTTGATTAACCCTGCCACGAGACTCGGGCCGCACATATAGAGGACATGTGCAACTAGATATCTGGAACGTTTAACGACACGATTGGGACATAAAGTCTAGGAACATATATCGCTCTGGGTAGTGTGTCCTAGACTAGGGGGCATTGTTCGTTAGGTAGCATAAACCCTAGTGGCCCTAGGTAGCATAAACCCTGGTCGGATCTAGAAAGTGTTCAATAGGTAGCATAAACCCCAGTGTCCCTGGGTTGAATCTAGGAAGCGCTGGATAGAAAACCATCTAGGTAATAAACGGAATCTAGCAAGATCAAGAGTGGTAGTGCAAACGATTTCGAGAACGGTGGCACTATACTAAAGTAGTATAGATTTACATGATGAAGCCCGTATGACATACGGTAGGAGACTGTATATATACATGGAAAGGATTATACGAGTTGGGGTATCTACATATACGTTGTATTAGGTTAATCTACTAGTGGGACATGAGTATAGCCAGCTAATATCGCGAATAACCTAATAAGCAAGAAAACATAACTGAAGGGTATATGTAGGATTATACAGAAGTATATTCTAAGTCCAATCACACAGAACTTATGTTCTGACCCCCTCTTCATTACATACTTCCAGGTTAGGTTCATGACAGAGATGGTATAAGCTTTGGATACTGGTTAGGCAGTATGTTTTATACGGTAAAGCTATATTTAAAGTATATTATACTTTGAATTCCTTCCGCTGTAAGATGCTTACGAATTCCGACATGTTTTCTTTATCTCTGTCTTTTTCTGCAGGATACCAGAGCGTCCAACTCGGGTTTCGATTGATTGGGTTTCTAGAAAAAAATCGGTCTGTCGGAATCCGGGTTGTTACAACAAGAGTTGATATGTCTTGCAATCATCATCATGATAATGCAAATTCCATTCACAGTGGATGTAGGCCTAACACAATGCTGAAGCACTCTAAAATCTCGTCTTCATTTTGTTTTCTTTGCATTTTTACTTCCAATTATTGTTGAATACAACTCCACTTATTCTCTAACCATACTGGTGAATTACATTCATTGTACCTTTGGTGTTTGAACCATCTTTGGTGAAAACAATAAGACAATACATATGTTTATATAACATACCAAGAAAAAAGTTTGTATGACCTACAAAATCTAACCTGAAGCTTGAAACTATAGCAGCAGTAGCCAAGATAAGTGAACAATAAAGATTATAAAAAATGAAGAGAGAAGTGAGGATTGCAATTGGTGCTTAAAGGATGATAAGATATTCTACTGTGCTATTTTTTTTTGGAGATTTGGGTATCCGAGAAAAAGTCAAAAAATAAATACCTGCTTATTTTTGTGCGGATTCGATAACCTTTCTTTATTAGGATTCATCAAATAATTCTGGGAATTAACTTACATAATAAATGATAGCAATCATACCACTTATTTTATTAAACCATTAAAATCGCTTCTCATCCCGTTAATAATATGTGATTTTATAAAAATAGCTTTGGAAACCTTTCTAAAAGAGTGTGTATGTATAAATAAATGTATGTATGTGTGTGCGCATGTGTTAATGCCAAAAAGAGCACTAACACCTGATTTTAGCTTTGGAATCCTTTCTAAAAGAGTGTGTGTCTATATATGTGTATATACATACATAAACATATATGTATGTATGTATGTATGTATGTATGCATGTATATATATATATGTGTGTGTGTGTGTTAATGCTAAAATGAGCACCAACACCTGATTTTAGCGAAAGAACCACCCCTTTTAGTGGAAAACAATATAGAATAAATAAAAAAATGAAAAATAAAAGAAAGTAGAAAGCAGGGAGTAAAGACACAATTTTTATTGTGGTTCAGCCAATAGTAAGTCCTACATCCACTTTGAATATATTTATTATTATATTTATCATGACAAATTACAATAAGTATCAGTTGAATACAATGATCTCCAAAGTAAGTAAACAAATATCTCAAATACCACTAATTACCGAAGTAGATCTCAATAATTGGTTTAGGTGAAGAATGCTTGCTATCCTTGGAGTTGAGGAGTGATTGAAGATGAATTTTGGCAGAGTACTGGTAGGCAAAGATTGGATCCTTTCCCAATAGCAAAGCATATAGTACTTGTAGGTTTCGAGGAGGTATTGGGCTTAGATATTACACAAACAAGCCTCTCCTCATGCATAAAGTGAATGTGAGACCATAGACCTGCACCAGTCCGTAGGCCGTGGACAGGTACTGGTCTATTAGTTTGTTATGCAATTTGGTCTTCACATTCAGCTTATTCATGTTTTCTTGAATCTGCTGGCAGATTTAGTGTTGAAACCAAAAAATGGCCACAACACAAATGGTTCTCTTGGATCACTTCACCAAATGGTTAAATTAGAAAATGGAGCCACGTAATTCAAAATAAAGAGAAAAAAATTAAAGAACAAGGAATCTTTAGAGTTCTTCGATTAATTTAGACCTACGTCCACTATGGAATCACTTCTCATTATCATATTTGAGTTTACAAAATACATTGCTTCGCTCATATTGTCCATTTCTCTCTCTTTTCTCTCTTTTTATGATCTAGATTACACTTGAATTCATGGAGAATTGGATGAGATATTTCATTTGATGACGGTTGAAGTGTAGATCTTCAATCACTTGAAAATTTGTATGATTTTCCTTAATTCCACGATGAATTTGTATTGGATCTAGCCTTGAGAGAGAATGAATGGAGATCAGAGAACTTGAGTTGAGCTTTGGAAAATCTCTAATGAAATTTGAAGAAGATTAGATCTATTTGTTGTTGGAGGGTGGTTGATTGATGCTTGTAAGCCATAAATGAAGCTTGAAATAGAGCTTAGAGTGCCGGAGAAATGATTTGGCGACCCATTGGGGTGGAATTTTCGGTCCCCCTTCAAGTGTGGTGTATGGGGTATTTGTAACAACCCGTATTTTCAATAACCTGTTATAATGTAAATCGAGGCAGAATTTAATTCTAAAATCTGAATCAAGGGAAACGGGCTAAGCCATTGCGTTCGTCTCGGAAAAATACGCGAAATAGAGTCCGAGTTTTCGAAAATCGGAGTCCGTATGACACGATTAAGGCCCAACGAAGTTTTCAGAAAATTTCAAAGTAAAAACAGATTTCAAATTCAAGTTTGAATTTGGGAATTTAGGGCAGCAGGCGCAGGCGGGAAAATTCCCGCCAAAGTACCCAAGTCGACAGCCCTGTCGACTTGGGAGTCGACTTGGTTGGCCCAAGTCGACAGCCCTGTCGACTTGGCTGTCGACTTGGTCCAGCCGGGCAGTATTGCCTGGTGCACCATTTTGAGATTGTGTTGAGCTTGGGGGCCAGATTCGGTTTTGAGGGCTGAGATTGGAACTAGGGTTTAATCCTAGGGTTGAATCTAGTCCTAATCTCTATAAATAAGGCCCTAACCTAACCCTAAATCATCATTATTCATTCATACAACTAAACTATGGCAAAATCAATCCTCTCATGGCCTCCACTCTCTTCATAAAATTCCTAAATAAATTTTTATGAGATTTTCCATGCATACAAATGTTTTCAAGCTTGTATGAGCATCATTAGCTTGCATTCAAGTCAAGTTTCTATATTTGCATCATAAAGCAAGGGTTTTGATCATTTTGGCTTAAGGGTTTTTCTATTGAAGCTAGCATTTTGGGTTTAATTGATTTCATAAGGGCTTTGTCATATTTCCTAAGCATTGTAAGCCCTATTCTACTTTCATACTTAAACTCTAAAGTTAAATGTATGATATGCAAGTTTGCCATGATATGCAAGTTTATTATGTCATGTTATGCAAGTTTGAGATGTTATGATATGCAAGTTTATCATGTTATGTTATGCAAGTATGCCATGTTATGATATGCAAGTTCGTCATGTTATGCTATGCAAGTTTGCCATGTTATGATATGCAAATTTATCATGTTATGATATGCAAGTTTATATGCAAGTTTTCCATGTTATGATATGCAAATTTATCATGTTATGATATGCAAGTTTATATGCAAGTTTGCCATGTTATGATATGCAAGTTTATCATGCTATGATATGCAAGTTTATATGCAAGTTTGCCATGTTGTGTTATGCAAGTTTGCTATGTTATGGTATGCAAGTTTGCCATGTATGTTATGCAAGTTTGGGGTGATCATTTTGTTCATGTTATCATGTTATGCAAGCTTATCTTGAGTATATGAACATAAAGCTTCAAGCTTTATGCTAAAGGTTGCATTTTGGCAACATGTAGGTTATCATATCTCTTATGATAACTTGCATGTGAGGCTAAATGCGAACTTATGGCCATTTCTACATGTCATCTATCACCATGTATCACCAATATGCTAAGTTTCGTTTTATGCATGCTTTTGAGGCCTAAAAATGTAATATGCAAGTATATGAACATATGTACATTTCATATGCCACCATGTTAAACTTGTGGCTTCAACACCTTTATGTCATGATTATGCCAAGTTCCCTCTTTCTATCCTTTATGCGCTATTGCGATATGTAAGCGATGGGATTGCGTTTGGGGTTGGGTAAACTTAAAAGACATAAAAACATAAGCTTGGGAATTTACCTATTAAGTTAGGTCTACCCATTGGGAATTTACCTATTAAGTTAGGTCTACCCAATTGCTTGAAAACTTGTAATGTGTTTTGGAAACATGATGGACATGACACTTAGAAAATATAAGTGTGACCAACTCGAGGTTGGGTTGAGTTTGTAGCGTAAACCTACCCGGAACCGGCCGGCTTAACTAGACCCAATGTGAGAAGTTGGTCATGTTGTACCTTAAACCCGAGGTTAGACCAAGTTGTGGTGTAAAGCTACCCGGTACCGACCGGCTTAACTAGTAACCGCAACAATGTCTAATGTGAGAGGTTAAGGCGCATTAATTAATTAATGCCTCATTGATTAGGGTTAAGTCATGGTCTACTTAATACTTAACCAATTTGGGCTTGGTAGATTAATCAGGGTTAAGTCGTGAACTCATCGTTACACTTAACCGAGTTAATCCATGATTAGCAAGAGGGTTAAACTGTACTTAACCCACTAGAAAATCCTAGCAATGGGGGTCCACTCCAGAAGTAATCCCAAGTTTGTATCATTAAGACCCTAGGGCCTAGGCTAGGGAGGGAGCACGATTACTGACTGGAGGTAAGCGACCAAAAACGACGGCAGAATGGTACGCCGGTGTAGTTCCGGGCGGACTATGGTCGTGCACACAGTTCGAAGCCGGGGAAAACATGCACGGGTACCAGTAGATCGAGACTGTGCACGCATGATTATGGTGTCCAGGGGTTGACACCCTAGGGCTTGATACACCTGACGGGAGACCCGACACAGTCTGACTACAATTATGTTTGGGCCGTATGGACACCAACACGTGACGAGTTAGGCTTATAGGGAGCCGATCGACTAGACCGTTTGGTTGGACCGCGTATTAGGGTCACTTCATGTTATTGGACCTCGTAATTGGGGTCACTTCATGTTATTGGGCCAAAGCTTGGGCCAAGGGATCAATACTTGTTTATTCAAGTCATGTTAGTTTGCTAGTACACCCGTGGTGCAAAACCTTAAACCTGATTATGCGATGACACCTTTATCTACCTTGTTAGTTAATCATCATGCTAGTATGTTGTTATCCTTATGTTCATCCCTGCTGCTCATGGCAGTTAACTTTATCAGTTTACATTGATTGTAGTAGGTCTTACTCAGTCTTTTTGACTGACCTGTTTTCTTTCGCCTCTTTTCTTCCTTCCCCCCCCCCCCCCCCAGGTTCTCAGGGAGGGAATATTGGAGCTTAGCTTGGATTTCTGATCGCTTGCTTGTGGGATTTTAGCTCATGTACGGCCTTGACATGAAGCTAGCTATGGTTATCACTTATTTTGGGGATAGTACTTATGTATTTCAGTTTTTCAGTAGTGTGTTTTTATCTAGACTTGTGTATTTGGAAAGTAAACATTATGTTGTACCAGACTTGTTTTGAAATGGTTTGAAATCTTCCGCTGTTTTATCTATGTTATTTACTCTGTTTACATATATACATATGTTCTTGTTCAGCCTTGATATATCATTATGCATGTTTACCTGATTCAAACGCCTCTCCAAAGTCAGAGTGCTTGCAAGAGTCACCCTGGCGGAGGTGGGGTGTTACATTTGGTATCAGAGCATATGGTTTACGAGAAGGAACAAAAAGGTTTTTAGAAAACTTTTGGAAAACTATTTTCAAAACCAAGTATAAAGTATTTTCCAAAGAAAAGTCTAGTTTATTTTAAAGGCTATTCCCCAAAAAGCCATTTGAAAAATTCCTTCGTTTCTCTCCATTCTGAATCTGTCTTTTCTTCGTTTTTAGTATGGCCGATAACTTCGCTATTCCGGAGGGAGTACACGTACCTGTTTGGTATAGGAGACTTTTGGAGGCTAGGGCGACCAAAGCCGGCCCCGCAGATGTTCCTCCTCCTCCTCCGGTAGTTAATGTTCCTCCTCCTCCTGTCGTTGAGGTTCCTCTTCCTCCTCCCCCTCAGCATCCTCAAGCTGACTTCGCAAAGATTTGCAAAGACTTTAAGGCGATGGGTTGCAAGAATTTCTTTGGAATCGAGACTTATGAAGAGGCAAGGAATTGGTTGAAGGAAACCGAAGATCTTTTCGCCTTCTTTGATATAGATGACCGTAGGAAGGTTTTATTGGCAGTGTGGTTGCTAAAGGAAGAAGCTGCACGTTGGTGGGTGGTCACCACCGCTACTAGACCAATTGAGACTTGGGATGACTTTCGGGGAAAGTTTGGGCTAAGGTTCCTATCACTGAAGCAAGGGGACATGACTATTAGGGAATACATAGATAAGTTTAATCAACTGGCTCAGGTCGGTTTGGACTTGGTTAACACAGCTCAGAAGAAGGCCCTATACTTTGCTCTAGGATTAAACGAGCCATTACGTGGTTTAGCCATGACTCATATACCCTTGGGGGCAACTTTCGAGAGCTTGGTGAATATGGCCCTACTCAATGAAGAGAATAGGAGTGACAAGAAGGAGATCAAGATGAATGATACTCAAGCCAAGAAGACTGATCAGGGTAATCCAAGCGGTCAGAGCAGTCAAGGCAATAAGAACAAGAACAAGAGTCAAGGCAACAAGGGGAACAACAACAAGGGCAATAACAACAAGGGGAAATGCTATTATTGCGGTTCAGTTGGGCATCTTATTAAGGATTGTAAGAAGAGGAAAAGGAAGAGTGGTGAATGCTATCGTTGTGGTGAGTTGGGACACTTCACTAGGGATTGCCCGAAGAAGCAAGGGCAAGGCCAGGGTCAGACTCAGCGTGCTGGACCTTCGGGAGGGCAAGTCCATGCTCTCAATGCCGCTCCAGTTCCCGATCGAGGTAGTATTTCTGTTGAAAGTTTTGTTTACATTTCTGATTTTCCTGTTCGTACCTTGTCGGGTTTTGGTGCATCGCATAGTTTATTTCATCTAATCTAGTTGAAAGTTTGCACCTAAGTACTAGTCTAGTTAATGATCCCGTGTGTGTTTCAAATCCAATTGGGGGTTCCGCCCATTTGTCTATTATCTACGTGGATTTGAAAATCTCTATCTTTGGTGTAGAGTTCTCGTGTGATGCTTATATTCTCGGTTTCATGGGGTATGGGTTGATTTTGGGCATGGATGGGTTGTCCAGCTTTGGAGCCATCCTTGATTTTTGAGCATAGGGTTGTGAGGCTCATGACTCGCCTCGGTAATACCCTAAAAATCTCTAGTAACCCTATGGGTTCCGTCATGTTGTGTTATCTTGAATCCCTCAACTCGTCTATCGATAGTTTGCAATCGGTGAGGGTGGTCCGAGAATATCCTGATATCTTGGGTGAAGTGAAGGGGGTTACCCCTAAACGAGAGATAGATTTCCGCATTTATCTGGTTGATAATGCCAAGATAGTTTCGTGGCCGGTCAGGCACATGGTCCCGCAAGACGGGAGCTAAGTAAGCAAGTGAAGGAGTTGCTTGAGAAGAACTTCATTCGATGAAGCGTTTCCGAGGAAGGTGCTCTAGTAGTATTCGCTACTAATGTGGACAGTTCGCTTCGCCCGTATGTTGATTATCGTGAGTAGAACAAAGAGAATAGACAACCATTGCCAAGGATCGATGATTTGTTCGATCAGCTTGTAGGAACATCTGTTCTCTCTTGATCTTGCTACTGGATTCCATCAGCTCAGAGTAGCTGAAGATAGTATAGACAAGACTGCGTTCAGAACTCCGGATGGATTCTTAGAATGGCTGGTCATGCCATTCGGTTTGACTAATGCACCCGCCTACTTCGTGGACTTGATAAGTAGGGTGTCTAGGGAGTTCCTGAACGAGTTTGTGGTAGTCTTCGTAGATGATATTCTGATCTTCTCAAAGGATGAGGAAGAGCACGCAAGACATCTCAAGGAGGTGATGGATACACTTAGAGCACATCAGTTGAAAGCCAAGTCCTCCAAATGTCATTTTGGAGAAGAAGGAGTTAGATTTCTTGGGCACATAGTTTCTAAGCAAGGCTTAGCGGTGGATCCCGCTAGAGTGGTCGCGGTTCAAGACCGGAAAGCCCCGACGAGGACAATTGAAGTAAGAAGCTTTCTCAGTTTAATTAGTCAGTTAGCGTCCCTTGAGTTTAGACCTATCCTTCTGGATCAAGTAGGGAATTCGCAGAAGGAAGACCCGCAGTTAGTCGAGATCATGAACAAGTGATTCGAGGCGAGATGTTAAGTCACCTCGCTATAGATAACAAGGGATGGCTAAGACGCGATGAGAGAAAGAAGGTTCTTGACGATGCACATCACCCGAGGAGGTGGCCGAGTTTGTCCCAAGGTGCATGTTGTGCCAACAGATTAAGGCCGAGTCATAAAAAGCCCGGTGGGCTATTACATCCATTGGAGGTCCCCACAATGGAAGTAGTAAAGCGTCACGAAGGATTTCGTGGATGGACTGCCTAGATCAAGGAAAGGGAATACGAGCATGTGGGTCATAGTAGGTAGACTCACGAAGAGTGCTCATTTCACTCCGGTAACGAGCGAAAGGATTGCATCATAACTAGCGACAGTTTATTTTCAAGAAATAAAGCGGTTGCACGGGGTTCCCTAAAGGATAGTTAGTAACCATGACTCAATCTTCACTAGCCAGTTTTTGGATAGTCTACGGGAAGTCATGGGCAAGCTACTGAATCTAAGTACGGTCTATCATTCGCAGGCGGATGGTTCATTTCGTTCAAGCATGAGTTATAGAAAACCACGTTGGTAAGAGCAATTGGCAACGTGGATTGGTATTTTCAAGAAAAGTTCTGCTGCATGGAATACTTTATAGTAAGTAAACGAGATCCAGGATTTACTAGTGAATTTTGGAGAGCTTGCATGAAACCATGAGGTCATGGTTATGTCTAAGCCAAGAATGATAGAAGAGTAAGTGGAAAAAAAAAGACGAGAGGCGACAATGAAATGGGTTCCAACTCATATTTGGAAATAAGAGTTAAGAGGCCAAGGAATCATGAAGTAAAAGACGGCCAAAACACAGTGGAGTTAAACTCAAGGAAACGTGACTTAAAAGATTGAAGGCTAGATACGCGCATCATATCTCTTTTTAAGAGTATATTCTTGATCCTTGTTTTCCTG
The DNA here is from genome assembly GCA_030737875.1 of Allium sativum. Taxonomy (NCBI): domain Eukaryota; kingdom Viridiplantae; phylum Streptophyta; class Magnoliopsida; order Asparagales; family Amaryllidaceae; genus Allium; species Allium sativum. The sequence continues at coordinate 674,467,485 of CM060918.1, forward strand.
TGGAACTTACTCGTATGTTATCTTTTACATATATCCTCTCGGTCCCGTTCTCGATCCCATTTCTGTTGTAAACTACATAAGGGGTCCGTTAGGATGACTAAACCTTTTGGGCTTTTATAGGATTGGGTTGGGTTAGGAAGGGATTTCTTGTAATCCAGAAGGAGTATATCTTGCTTATCTTCCCGATCTCTTTGTAGCATATCTTCTGCTATCCATGTTTGTCTTGATTATTTAGTTTATCGTGTTAATCTTGCCATGAGAACCTTAGGTAGAAACCCTTTGGATGAAACATGTGTTTGAAACATGTTATGCTTGATGGTTGCAAGTGGTTGCAAGTGTTTGCAAGTGGTTACTTGTGGATGCATTATACACGTTAGGCACTAGATCGGCTCACACACTCCTCATAATGCATATGCATGAGTGTTTATGCTTATTCATGGATAAAATTTTTTGTGTTATCACATGGATGTTGCATATGGATGTATGTTATGTGCACACATATAGATGTTATACATTATGTTAGGAATTGCATACATATGGATTCATTTCACTAACATAATTTGCATTGATGATATTTGCATTAGATAAGTACATATACACACACCTTTGCATATGTTCATTCAACATTTAGAATCTTGTAAGGACAATGATTGCTCATGGATGATGTTTTGAGTAGATGGATGTTGGATGGTAGGATACGTTCTTCCTAACTTGAAGATTTCGGGGACGAAATCCTTTAAGGAGGGGAGAATGTAACAACCCGTATTTTCAATAACCTGTTATAATGTAAATCGAGGCAGAATTTAATTCTAAAATCTGAATCAAGGGAAACGGGCTATGCCATTGCGTTCGTCTCGGAAAAATACGCGAAATAGAGTCCGAGTTTTCGAAAATCGGAGTCCGTATGACCCGATTAAGGCCCAACGAAGTTTTCAGAAAATTTCAAAGTAAAAACAGATTTCAAATTCAAGTTTGAATTTGGGAATTTAGGGCAGCAGGCGCAGGCAGGAAAATTCCCGCCAAAGTACCCAAGTCGACAGCCCTGTCGACTTGGTCTGTCGACTTGGCTGTCGACTTGGTCCAGCCGGGCAGTATTGCCTGGTGCACCATTTTGAGATTGTGTTGAGCTTGGGGGTCAGATTCGGTTTTGAGGGCTGAGATTGGAACTAGGGTTTAATCCTAGGGTTGAAACTAGTCCTAATCTCTATAAATAAGGCCCTAACCTAACCCTAAATCATCATTATTCATTCATACAACTAAACTATGGCAAAATCAATCCTCTCATGGCCTCCACTCTCTTCATAAAATTCCTAAGTAAATTTTTATGAGATTTTCCATGCATACAAGTGTTTTCAAGCTTGTATGAGCATCATTAGCTTGCATTCAAGTCAAGTTTCTATATTTGCATCATAAAGCAAGGGTTTTGATCATTTTGGCTTAAGGGTTTTTCTATTGAAGCTTGCATTTTGGGTTTAATTGATTTCATAAGGGCTTTGTCATATTTCCTAAGCATTGTAAGCCCTATTCTACTTTCATACTTAAACTCTAAAGTTAAATGTATGATATGCAAGTTTGCCATGATATGCAAGTTTATTATGTCATGTTATGCAAGTTTGAGATGTTATGATATGCAAGTTTATCATGTTATGTTATGCAAGTATGCCATGTTATGATATGCAAGTTCGTCATGTTATGCTATGCAAGTTTGCCATGTTATGATATGCAAATTTGTCATGTTATGATATGCAAGTTTATATGCAAGTTTGCCATGTTATGATATGCAAATTTACCATGTTATGATATGCAAGTTTATATGCAAGTTTGCCATGTTATGATATGCAAGTTTATCATGCTATGATATGCAAGTTTATATGCAAGTTTGCCATGTTGTGTTATGCAAGTTTGCTATGTTATGATATGCAAGTTTGCCATGTATGTTATGCAAGTTTGGGGTGATCATTTTGTTCATGTTATCATGTTATGCAAGCTTATCTTGAGTATATGAACATAAAGCTTCAAGCTTTATGCTAAAGGTTGCATTTTGGCAACATGTAGGTTATCATATCTCTTATGATAACTTGCATGTGAGGCTAAATGCGAACTTATGGCCATTTCTACATGTCATCTATCACCATGTATCACCAGTATGCTAAGTTTGGTTTTATGCATGCTTTTGAGGCCTAAAAATGTAATATGCAAGTATATGAACATATGTACATTTCATATGCCACCATGTTAAACTTGTGGCTTCAACACCTTTATGTCATGATTATGCCAAGTTCCCTCTTTCTATCCTTTATGCGCTATTGCGATATGTAAGCGATGGGATTGCGTTTGGGGTTGGGTAAACTTAAAAGACATAAAAACATAAGCTTGGGAATTTACCTATTAAGTTAGGTCTACCCAATTGCTTGAAAACTTGTAATGTGTTTTGGAAACATGATGGACATGACACTTAGAAAATATAAGTGTGACCAACTCGAGGTTGGGTTGAGTTTGTAGCGTAAACCTACCCGGAACCGACCGGCTTAACTAGACCCAATGTGAGAAGTTGGTCATGTTGTACCTTAAACCCGAGGTTAGACCAAGTTGTGGTGTAAAGCTACCCGGAACCGACCGGCTTAACTAGTAACCGCAACAATGTCTAATGTGAGAGGTTAAGGCGCATTAATTAATTAATGCCTCATTGATTAGGGTTAAGTCATGGTCCACTTAATACTTAACCAATTTGGGCTTGGTAGATTAATCAGGGTTAAGTCGTGAACTCATCGTTACACTTAACCGAGTTAATCCATGATTAGCAAGAGGGTTAAACCGTACTTAACCCACTAGAAAATCCTAGCAATGGGGGTCCACTCCAGCAGTAATCCCAAGTTTGTATCATTAAGACCCTAGGGCCTAGGCTAGGGAGGGAGCACGATTACTGATTGGAGGTAAGCAACCAAAAACGACGGCAGAATGGTACGCCGGTGTAGTTCCGGGCGGACTATGGTCGTGCACACAGTCCGAAGCCGGGGAAAACATGCACGGGTACCAATAGATCGAGACTGTGCACGCATGATTATGGTGTCCAGGGGTTGACACCCTAGGGCTTGATACACCCGACGGGAGACCCGGCACAGTCTGACTACAATTATGTTTGGGCCGTATGGACACCAACACGTGACGAGTTAGGCTTATAGGGAGCCGATCGACTAGACCGTTTGGTTGGACCGCGTATTAGGGTCACTTCATGTTATTGGACCTCGTAATTGGGGTCACTTCATGTTATTGGGCCAAAGCTTGGGCCAAGGGATCAATACTTGTTTATTCAAGTCATGTTAGTTTGCTAGTACACCCGTGGTGCAAAACCTTAAACCTGATTATGCGATGACACCTTTATCTACCTTGTTAGTTAATCATCATGCTAGTATGTTGTTATCCTTATGTTCATCCCTGCTGCTCATGGCAGTTAACTTTATCAGTTTACATTGTTTGTAGTAGGGCTTACTCAGTCTTTTTGACTGACCTGTTTTCTTTCGCCTCTTTTCTTCCGTTCCCCCCCTGGTTCTCAGGGAGGGAATATTGGAGCTTAGCTTGGATTTCTGATCGCTTGCTTGTGGGATTTTAGCTCATGTACGGCCTTGACATGAAGCTAGCTATGGTTATCACTTATTTTGGGGATAGTACTTATGTATTTCAGTTTTTCAGTAGTGTGTTTTTATCTAGACTTGTGTATTTGGAAAGTTAACATTATGTTGTACCAGACTTGTTTTGAAATGGTTTGAAATCTTCCGCTATTTTATCTATGTTATTTACTCTGTTTACATATATACATATGTTCTTGTTCAGCCTTGATATATCATTATGCATGTTTACCTGATTCAAACGCCCCTCCAAAGTCAGAGTGCTTGCAAGAGTCACCCTGGCGGAGTTGGGGTGTTACAGTATTTATAGGTGGGATTTGAATGGAGTTGCAGTCTTGCAAATATGTGTGTATAGCTGGCGATTCATGCTTTACAGCAGTTGACAGCTATCTGTGTACAGGTACAGGTTTTCCGGCATGGCTCTAGCGATCTGCACATGCGTATGCGACTTGGAGATGAGCGACATGAATACTTGCGAATTGGTTTCTGCGACTTGCTTTAATATTATGCCTTGACATCTTGGGGTTAGAAGCGTATAGACTTATGCACGTTCCCATCTGCCCATATTCTATGATTTTGCACCAACATTTATAATTGTCGAAGGATACAGCCACGTGGCATTCCATTTATATAGCAGCGGTCATGCAATCCATTTTAACTGAATTGATCAAGAGCATGCATCATGCTTTCAACAGCTTAGCCTACCCCGACCTTCCTTGTCCTTACACACCATGACATTCATATAGTGATACCCAAGCATTTCATTCTTCGTGGAATGGATGCAACGACATGATTTTGACGGCATGCAATGATCTGCGATATGAATCATCATAACAGCTTGAATGGTCCACCTTTTATAATGTGAATGTATAACCTTTCAAGGCTTTACATGTTGCTATGCTGAGTGACTCCACTCATGTATATTTGTACGGTATGGATTCGTGTCACATTAGTGAATTGGCTTATATAATATGGACGAACTGGTCATTTACTCTCCCATTCGTTCTACGCCATATGTTTCTGTATGCAGTGTATCCAGCTGGCACTAACGACTTGATTTAAACAATGCGGCATGAAGTGAATAGGCTTAGTGTCATGGTTACTTGCGCTATGAAGCAAGCAACGACCTCACTACCTTTCACCATTAAATTGGTAATGGCATGACAGCCTTGCGCCATGAATGATCTTTAGCGACATGAATGGTTGATGACATAAAAGAATCACATGGCTTGAAATAGAAGAGTTTAACAGCATAAGACCACGTCATGAATCTTAGCAGCATGAATTTTAACATCTTGCAGCATGCGGCATTACTATCTTACCTGACATGAGTTAAAGGCACAGGGTGCGACATAAGGTATGAGTTATGCTGGTATGAACAACTTAGTTTCATGTCGGGCTGAATGATTTTGACCAAGTCGCATGAACGTGCATCGTTAAGTCACATTAGCGACTTGATATCATGTCGTCATGAATAACTCAGTATCATGCCGTTGGACTATCATAATAGCATGCCGTGCAAACGTTATGATAGCACTCCGTGTGAACGACTATATTCCATGTATACCACGAAAGATCCAATGCTGACATCATAATATGAAATGATCCAAAGCCTTGTTTCTGAGCCCGCGTTTTAATGAGGTTATCATTTACCCCTCAAAGCTTGTATTTCTTGCTTGCGAGAAATGCGGGCTTCGAAATGAACACAAATTGTGTTGAGATCCAGTCGTAGCTTTTTGTTTGTTGTGACAAATCATGCTTTGAACTTATATGTTATGTGCTACTTGTTCTATAATAAAAACAAGCATTACCACGATTTTGGGCTTATTCTTCGCCATCGACCGGTCCACATCGATAATAAATTAGTTAAATTATTAGAAAATGAATCATAATAGATTTTATTCGGAATTGGATAAAGTGTTTGCACAGGAAATCTTTATTCAATGGTTTATGACCCATCGAATATTATTTGCACAAACATGATATTCTAATTCAAATTCGCATTAATGCTTAAGATCAACTAATCGACTGTGGATTTCAATCGTCATCGTTTTAACGACTTATGTGATGGTGTACGATTTTTCACATTTTGAAAATACATTATCCATGATTTATTTTCTCCTTCCTTTTGGAGAAATCTTGGATATTTTTGCCCTAGCTTAGAGAGTCGTCATTAGTCTTCGCTATGGGAAGGACTTTCACTACTCAATGTTCGTCTTCTTTTGTCGTTCAGTTCTGACATCAGAGACTCCATTGGATGCCCCTGCTATGGAGAGGTCTTTTATAACCCTATGTTCGTCTTCTCTTGCTGACTAGATTGACATTATGGACTTCATTGAGGATAGTTGATCTCTGCTATAGAGAAGTTGCCCTTTCTATGGAAGGACTTTTGTTATTATTCCCCCACTTGGGAAGGACTTTGAATTTTGTGCCCCTACTAGGGCTAAAATCTAATACATGCCACGTCTGGGGTATTCGAACCGCAAATTAATCGGTTAATGTCCAGCACTTGTCGCATCTGAGATATTCAAACACTACGCAAGTTAATTTGTTAATGTCCAACACTTGTCGCATCTGAGATATTCAGACACTACGCAAGTTAATTGGTTAATGTCCAACACTTGTCGCATCTGAGATATTCAGACACTACGCAAGTTAATTGGTTAATGTCCAACAATTGTCGCATCTGAGATATTCAGACACCATGAAAGTTAATTGGTTAATGTATAGCACTTGTCGCATTTGAGATATCCAGACACTACATAAGTTAATTGGTTAATGTCCAAAACTTGTCGCATCTGAGATATTCAGACACTATGCAAGTTAATTGGTTAATGTCCAACACTTGTAGCATCTGAGATATTCAGACACTATGCAAGTTAATTGGTTAATGTCCGACACTTCTCACATCTGAGATGTTCAAACACTATGTAAGTTAATTGGATATGATTCAACACTTGTCACATATGAATTATTCAGACACTACGCAAGTTAATTGGACGGCTGCTGTATCGTTTCCGGGGGCTAGCACCAATTCCTTTGTCGGACGCTTGACTTGGTAGGCTATCTTAGTTTAGGAACTGGGGCTTTGAACCTATCACTTAGGGAAATGTCCCTTTGATGAAAGCTGCAACCCACTTGCTTATTTGTCATTTTGCTTTCTTGTTGTATGAATCTTTGCAACTTTTCCCATTCACTTTCCAAGGCGATGCTTTTCTATTTTTGCATTTGTGCATGCTGATATTTGCAGCCTTTGGCGCTTGAAATAGTGTTGTTGGAGTTGCTATGTTTCATCAGATTCTAAAGGAAAAAGCGCTCGACAGATAGCCTAATATGAAATCACATTTTATGCAAATTTTGATTTGTTATATTTGCAAGCAAGGAGTTCATTTAGGCATATATGCTCTTAGTCACAGAGCTAATGTTCAGTATAATGTTTGTCAAATATTACAGACTGTTTTACAAGAATTTTGAATACAATATGAAGTAAAGCATGAATTAAAGAATGAAAACAAAGCATTGGTGATGGTGATCACTTATTCTGAGCCATTGAAATTAGAGCACCCCTGGTTCTCATTAGATGATTGGCTTCGGTTTAGTTTGATCAGGAGCTTCATTGCTTGATGCCCCTTGCCCCCTGAGAGTCAGAGCAGTGTTTGAGGATTGTGGATTTTTCACATATTGTTGTAGACGATTCTTCCTAATAAGCTCTTCTATCAATGATTTCATATGCCTACATTCGTTGGTATTGTGGCCTGATTGATTGTGGAACCGGCGGAACTTTCCAAAGTTTGCTTGTTCATCACCTACTTTTTGAGGTTTTGTTATTGGATAATTCTCGGTGTCTTTAGTCTCAGGAAAGATGTTCTCTAGAGTTTTTGTCAAAGGGGTTAATTCGGAAATCTTGAACAAGCAGGGCTTATTGTTCCGGTCATCCCTTCCGTCATTTCCCCTTTTTTGACTACCCCTGGGATTTTTTTGATTGTATTGAGTGGCAATATTTTTGGGAGCTTCAAGAGGTTGATTAGAATCAATAATCTGAAGAGGCACAGGATTACTGTCCACTCTCATATACTCCTCTGCTTTTTTATAGAACTTTTCAAGCGTGTTTAGTTCTTTCATTTTAATCCATCTACCAAATTCGCTCTTTTCCTCTATGGCGTCGATTAGAGACATGAGGATTATGCGAGGTTCTGGATTTCTCACTTTGGACAAAGCAACATTGAATCGACTAAGAAAAGCTTTAATGGATTCCCCTGGATTCTGTTTCATTGCTGAAAGTGTTATAGCATCCTTAGCTTTGGTAGCATATAGGCAGAACTGCTCCTTGAACTTTTTGGTCAAGTCAGAGAATCGGTCTACAGTATTAGGTGGTAGCTTTGCGAACCATAGTGATGCAGCACCTTCTAAGTAGACAGGAAAATATAGGTATCTCATTTCGTCAGTTGCTTTTGCCACACTCATATGTCACTCGTATTTGAACAGAATGTAGTTGTGATTAACAAGACCGTTATATGGAGGCAAGGTTGGAGGATTGAATTTCTTCGAGCACTCTGTTTCTTGGATTCTATCGGTAAACAGAGTTCTATTGGGAGATAAATCCCATTCTCTTTCACTGTCATTATGAGCTTGATTCTTCTTCTTCATGATTTGTTCTATCATATCCAAGATGTACTCTTCAGTGGTTCGATCTCTTTACCAAATGTTCATCTAAGAAAGCGATCATGATTAGACAACTTACGTCCTTTACCTTCCCGGCGAGGAGGTGCCACCATGGTGGGACTAGTAATCCTTTGAATGTTTACCTCAGCATGATTTTTTGATTTTGGCTTCAATTCTTTGATGTTAGCTTCGTCTTTGTCGCTCAACAATTCATTATCGTCTTCCATGTTGTCGTTGCGGTTTTTATCAGAGGCGGATGAATTGACATCATCTTCGAGATCAACATGATCCATTTGAGGGGCTGGATTTGGTCGAGCATTGAGGAACACATCTAACTTGTCCATCAAAGCCTTAGTAGAACTATCCATTCATTGATTTAGATTGGCAATAGCGGTGTCCAATTCATTCCTAGTCACTCTGGCACCACCTATTGAATTTTCACCAACTTCAAACCGGTTAGTAAGTGGTGTAGCTTCGTTGTTAGAAACGAGGTCGGTTTCTCCAACGGTTTTACTTGTCGTCTTCTTAGATTTAGCCATTATCTTGGATAAGGCTCTGAACTTTGAAGAGAGCTCGTCAATTGGCCTGGATCGTAGATTTAGAGAATCTATAGTAGAAGCAGACTGAGAACTTTAATGTAAGGCTTTTAGACTTGAGAGAAGAGCGAACGTGGCCCAATGGTGGGCGCCAAATGTTGAAACCAAAAAATGGCCACAACACCAAAGGTGCTCCTGGAGCACTTCACCAAATGGTTGGATTAGAAAATGTTGCCACGTAATTTAAAATAAAGAGCAAAAATTAAAGAACATGGAATTTTTAGAGTGGTTCAGACAATTTAGACCTACGTCCACTATGGAATCACTTCTCATTATCATATTTGAGTTTACAAAATACATCGCTTCACTCATATTGTCCATTTCTCTCTCTTTTCTCTCTTTTTATGATCTAGATTATACTTGAATTCATGGAGGAACGGATGAGATCTTCCGTTTGGTAACGGTTGAAGTGTAAATGTTCAATTACTTGGGAATTTTTATGATCTGCCTTGATTCCACGATGAATTTGTGTTAGATCTAGCCTTGAGAGAGAATGAATGGAGACCAGAGAACTTAAGTTGAGCGTTGGAAAATCTTTAATGAAATTTGAAGAAGATTAGATCTTTTTGTTATTGGAGGGATGTTGATTGATCCTTGGAAGCCATTAATGAAGCTTCAAATGGAGCTTAGAGTGTTGGAGAAATGATTTGGCAGACGTTCGGGGTAGAATTTCCAGTCTCCCTTCAAGTGTGGTGTATGGGGTATTTATAGGTGGGATTTAAGTGGAGTGGCGGCCCTGTAAATATGTGTGTACAACTGGCAATTCACTCTTTATAGCTGTCGTTGTACGCGTATAGGTTTTGCGGCATGGTTATTGTGATCAGCACATGTGTATGCGACTTTGAGATGTGCGACATAAAGACTTGAGAATTGGTTTATGCGACTTGCTGTAATATTATGCCTTGACATCCTGGGTTTAGAAGCATACAAACTTGTGCATATGGCCATCTGCCTACGTTCTACGATTTCGCATCAACATTTATACTTGTCGAGTGATACGACCATGTGGAATTCCATTTATATAGCAGTCGTAATGCAATCCATTTTAACTGAATTGATCAAGAGCATGTGTCATGCTTTCAACATCTTAGCCTACCCCGACCTGCCTTGTCCTTACACGCCATGACTTTCATATAGCGATACCCAGGCACTTCATTCTTCAGAATGGATGCAACGACATGATTTTGGTGGCATGAAATGACCTACGATATGAATCATCATAATGGCTTGAATGGTCCAACTTTTATAATGTGAATGTGATAACCTTTCCACGCTTTACATGTTGTTATATCTAGTGACTCCACTCATGTATATTTGTACGGTACGGCCTTATGTCGCTTAGTGAATTGGCTTATATAATATGGAGGAATTGGTCATTTACTCTCCCATTCGTTATATGCCATATGTTTCTCGTATGCGGTGTATCGAGCTGGCACTAACGACTTGATTTAAACAATGTGGCATGAAGTGAATAGGCTTAGCGTCATGGTTACTTGCACCATGAAACAAGCAACGACCTTACTTCCTTGCACCATTAAATAGGCAAAGGCATGACAGCCTTGCGCCATGAATGATCTTCGCGACATAAATGGTTGATGACATAAAAGAATCATGTGGCATGAAATAGAAAGGTTTAACAACATGAGCCCACGTCATGAATCTTAGCAGCATGAACTTTAACGTCTTGTGGCATGTCGCATTACTATCTTATATGACACGACTTTAAGGCATAGGGTGTAACATACGGTATGAGTTATGCTGGTATGAACAACTTAGTTTCATGTCGGGCTGAACGACTTTGACCAAGTCGCATGAACGGGCATCGTCAAGTCGCATTAACGACTTGATATCATGTCATCATGAACAACTCAGTATCATGCCGTGGGACTATCATAACAGCATGCCATGCAAACGTTATCACAACACTCTATGTGAATGACTCAATTCCAGGTTTACCACGAATGATTTGATGCTGACATCATAATATGAAATGATCCAAAGCCTTGTTTCTGAACCAGCATTTTAATGTGGTTAACAGTTAGTATATGACTCGGTCGTCGCTTGTTCGTACTTGGATGCACATTGTTTTAACATACACAATTCTAGTTTAGTCCATCATGTAGTTGTATTGAGGCATAATCATTTCACTTGAAATTTTATAGGTAGTGTAACAACCCGGAAGTTGGACAATGGATTAGTTATTTAATTAGATTCTCAAAAATAGGAATTTCTACAAACGATGGAATTTGACTATGATACTTTAATCGATGCCTCATCTTGAAATTCTGGTCAACTTTCATGTATGGGGTTTTGTGAATGAAGTCCATATGAAAAAGTTGCGGAAGAAATATGATAACAGATGGAAAATAAATAAATCAGAATAATTATATTATATACCTTATTTAACCAGCCTCACTAGGCAATTGGCGACCCAAACGGCCGACCCACTTGGTGCCAGGATGCCCCAGTGACGGCTAGGGTTAAGGGGGTTATATTATATTATATTATTAAATGAATGGATGAATATAAACTAAAGTAAATCTAACGGTTCATGGTCAATTTCGCTCCGATAAATAAAGGGGTAAGGCTTCACTCTTTTCCACACAAACCTGTATGCAGCAGCGAATGTCTGCCATTTTCCTCCCTCTTCAAATCTATTTCTTAATTAAAAATATATTCATATACAACAAATAAAAAAAAATCATATAGGATTGAAAAGGATTATCAGATCAAATGAAAAAGAATGTGAATTGACGCTCTACATAAGATTCTCCCCTCTCTTCCTATTTTCTTACATATCTACAGATCTGAAAGTATCCCCTTTTAGATAAGTTATAGATTTATAAGAATTTGGGAATTGTAGACCTAAAATATTATCCAATCTTCCGATTTGGAGGTTTTTGGTGAGTGGGAAATTTATATACAAAGTTATAATAGCCTATTTATCTTGTTTGTACTAGATCTCAAAATATATGCTTATTTTCATCAGATCCGTATAATGTTGTTGTACTTGAATTGATACCTTTTAGATCTGCAGGTAAATTTGTCAAAACTTGTAATTTGTGAATTGTGGTTAGAAATAATATTAATTGTAGGATTCTTAAAAATTTTTTATACATATTTCCTACAATAATGTTGTGAAATGTGTTGTAGTTCATTGTAAAACACTAAGGATTCGGAAATCAGTCCTAGTGACACTATTTAGATGTGGTTTCTTCAGATCCCTAGTTCCAGTGTAAGTTGATCGATTATGTGGTTTTAATTTAAAAGAATTATGCCTATTTGCATTCGATGTTGTTTGGGTTCTTTGTTTAATTATTGTGAATATGTCGTTTTCCTCTTTCTGAATAAAAAGACATTATTTTGAATTCACAAGAGATACGACGAAAAGATTTAAAAAGGGAACAGTGGTCCAAACGTATGTATAAGTATAAATATACATAGTTGTGCGTAGTTTGCATCAACTTCTCTAAATATATATATATACACACACACACACATATACATACATATATATTTCTTGTGAATTTGAAATATGTTGCCCCCAAAAATCAGGCATACTTTACAACAATTATAGCTAATGGTATTTTTGTAAGATTTGGAATCTTATGAAAGGAATGAATGCAAAATGGAATGTATGTTTGTTAATTAAACCAAATCGTTAAATTTAAAAATAATAATAAAGAAAATAACCATGTTAACCGCATGAAAAATATAAATATAAGTATATATATTATCCATCCAAATTTGCGTAAAATGGTAAAAATATACATTATATTAAATGTTTGAATGTTTGAACGATACTCAATTATGGAATTATATATGAAATTGTAATCCATGTTGAATTAATATATTTGTGGTGACCCTTGTATCAATTAATATAATTAATTGTTATAAAATAGAGCTGCAAAATTTATAAGTGGCAATTGTAACTGATATTGATTGGAAAAGATGAATATAGTAGGATAATGGTTATAATACCCATATTAACTAGGATTAATATTATAAACCCCAATTACGGAATTTTAATTATAACTACATTTAGATATGAGGTTAAGCTCAACTTATGGTAGAAGTCTGCCCGGAACTGCCCGACAAATCCAGCATCCACAGGTGGCCAGCTTAATGTGAGGGGTCTAATGCGCAAAAATAAATGTACTAAGGGCACGAGGTTAAGTTCTACTTTTGGTAGATGTCTTCTTGGAACCAACCGACAAATCCAGCAACCACAAGAGGTCAACTTAATGTGAGAGGTTTGGTGCCCAAAGATATGTATGTATGTATATATATAAAGAGAAACGAATAAATAACTAAAGAAGAATAGTAATTGTCAGTTGGGGTAGTACAAATAGATACTTCAGGATTGATAAATGGTTGCCTTAGGAAAATATGATTGTTATCGTCATAAATGGCAATAAACCTAGGGATAGAAGCAAATTGGAGTAAAATGGGAATTAATGGATATTGATTGTTGTTTAAATACTAAGTCCAATTAGGGAAATAATCGAATAAATATCCTGAGATAAGAAGGATTTAACTTTCCTATTTATGGAACTTACAATTTAAAATTAGAATTGGGCTTAGTAGGTTAATGATATAAAATATTATTAACCATACAAACCCGTGACTATAATAAATCATGTACGAATAGCATTTCCATAAAGAGAAACTGAGCGGAAAGGACTTAATGATGTAGCCCATTTTATCCCAATAAGGAAAGGTACTAAATTCTAATGGGATACGAAATTAATAAACTACGCGTATAGTCCCCTTCCTGGGTTTATGCGACTGGGATTGAAGAGTCCACCTAGGAGTAGGTCTTTCAATGTAGGGATTTTAAATGGCATGAGTGTGTAGGGCCTAACTAAACCTGGAAACAAAAAACGTCAGATATGGCTACAAACCCTACAGGAAGTAGTAAAAGACAAAGGAGGTTATCCGATAAGGTTATCTAGATGGTATAGAGAATGATAAAATACCATCTCACCTTACACAAGGAAAGGATATATGCGTGAATGACGGAAGCCTTAACTAGTAGAGCCCCATAGCTACTGCCCTCTAGTTTATGTTAACGTTGAATATATCACTGAGGAATAATAAGTGACCAATAGGTCTGCCTATGGTCTTAAGAAATCAGGGAGAATCCACCCTTTTTATCATTGGTAGTGAGGCATTAAATAATAAAGGATAGTGAATGAGGATATAATATATATATATAGAAACCCGTAATTAGGGGTAAACTCTCGAATAAATAACAAGCCATGTTCTGGTATAAAGGCTTCCTACGTGGGAGAATGGAGTTTCTATGACAACAACCTTGTTATCATCATTAATTGATTATAAAAAAAATATATGCTAACATGTAATGGCGGCGATTTTCGACCCAGAAAATCAACATAAATACACTGTCAATTTCTCGAGCATCGAAAATACCGGAACATTAACAGAAGAATTTAGAGATGAAGTAGAAAAGATAGAACTAATAGAATAGAAGAAGAAGAACACACTGAACAGAATCAGAGTAAACACGAATCTCACAGCGGAATAATAATCTTTATTATATAACAAGTTTGAAATACAAATCAGAGTTTGTATACATACCATATCAAAGTATAATACATGGTATACATCACAGTGGAAATAATCTCTAATAACTAATAGCGGAGCCTCCTGCTTTTAGCTCCTCCAAGTGAATCTGCAAAGCCTGAAACACTTGACTGCCCGTACAAATTTGGGCACCCAAGAGTTTAGGGAAAACAAACAAAATAAACTCTGGGTCAGTCATGGGACTGGTGTGAGTAAATTCCAACCATACGGTTTAACTTTGAAAATCCTTTTCAAATAAGAAGATAATAGTAAGACCGGCCCACACATAAACATGGACGGTTTTTACCTTACTATAACCCAAAGTATTCTTGATATAAAAAACCAGTGATATTATGATAATGTCTAACAAATAATTATACAAGTAGCAGAGCGCTTGCATCTCACGCTCCACATATATATAGTGTAAAATCATAAACCGCAGGGCGCTTATTGGAGAATGGATTTCAACAGACAAGGTATGGGAGCACCTTCTTAATAGTGTACTCTAGAGGGGATACACTCAGGGTTCAACAAGAACGTCTTGCAACCCGGCCACACATGACCGCTCACTCATTTAGCTTGAGTGTCGCGAATATATTGCCACCACGGTTGTAGGCCATCCAACCGTCATCCGAAGATATAGAATCAAAAAGAAGTATAAATATGAATTTTCTCTAGATCGGTGACAATATACCCTGCTTGGGGATGACCCAACTAGCCATGCTGCCTAGCCCAACTTTTGTTACTTTCTGGTTGTGAGGCTAGAGGCTACGTCTATCTTCATAACATCTGATCACCATTCACTTTGAATGCCACATCGTCAAATCCGTAATCCACATTGATTACCCAAACGCACACTGGGTGTAGAATAAAGAGAAGTTACATTCTCCCCACCAACTTGGTATATTCGTAAAATCAACGGTGTGACCGTTGGAAATACTCTGTCAGACACTCGTCCATACAAGTTGTCCTGGGACTGGACAAACAAAAACACATCATTCTATAACTGGACGATCCTTGCATTTAACTCCGTCTTCAATTATCTTCAGCATATCTAATTCGCAACGATTATGCCTATACGGAGTGGTTTTCGGGTAATAACCCAACCGGTCTCTCCGTATTGACAACGATGGTCAAAACACTTCGATAGTCAGTTATTTAACTATCGGAGTTAAAACAACATCCATTATAATGTATAACTAACATCACACTACCACGAACACTTTTATTTAACATTCGTTTTATTATTCGAGTTCCCATACCTTACCAGATATTCCTTAAATCCCATTTTAGCCTTTTTACACTTCTTGGAAAACATTTCCAGTTCTTATTTTCTCACGTTCCAGAAAATATACGTTATCAACGTTCGATCCATTTTTCACAATCTTTATTTCTATACTTGGATAAACTACCCTAATTATATTGGAAAATATTTCCAATTTCATTTTAACCTTTTAATCGGTCCCACAGTTACTTTTAAAACAATATTCATTTTGAAATGTGAATACCATCCCTTGTTATAGAAATCTTGTAACGGCTTGAAATTTTCGACTCCTCGAGAGTCGAAAATTCTGCGACGTTAGTGAAAGAAAGTAGAGGGTGAGGAAGAAAAGATAGAACTAATAGAATAGAAGAAGAAGAACTTACATCATCAGAGTAAACACGAATCTCACAGCGGAACAAATAAAATATAACATAACTTTGAAATACAAATCAGTACTCGTATATACATACCATTTCAAAGTACAACACTTAACAACACAGCGGAATAATAATAGCTATAATCCTGAAGCCTCCTGCTCCAAGCTCTCCAAGTGTATCTGAAAAATCCCGACTACTTGACTGCCCGTACAAATTTAGGCACCCAAGAGTTTAGGGAAAACAAACAAAATAAACTCTGGGTCAGTCATGGGACTGGTGTGAATAAAACTCCAACACTTGGTTAAATAAAGGATATCTTTCTGATATTATAATAATGTCTAAATACAAATAGATATCAATCTAGCAGAACGCTTGCATCTCACGTTCCACATACATAGTATACAAATAAAACTGTGAGCGCTTATTGGAGATTGGATTCCAACAGACAAGGTATGGGAGCACCTTCCGATCAGTGTACTCTAGAGGAGATACACTAGGGTTCAACAAGAACATCTTGCAACCCGGCCACACATGACCGTCCACTCATTTAGCTTGAGTGTAACGAATATATTATCACCGATGGTTGTGATGAGCAACCATCCTTCCCGATAAGGGACAACATTGAAATAGATTATAAAGAAGTACAATTGAATATTCTCTAGATGGTGATAATACACCCTGCTTGGGTATGGCCCAACTAGCCATGCTGCCTAGCCCAACTTCTGTTATTTCCGGGTTGTGAGGTTTTGAGGTCACGTTTATCACTTTGACATATTATTTCTTCAATTACTTTGGATGCCACATCGTCATACCTGCCGAATCATTATCGATTTCTCAAGTCATCACGGGTATAAAAGCTAAGAGAAACGAATTTCTCCGCCACCAACGTAATACGTTTAAAGAGATCAACATATATGATTCGTTAAGAATACTTTGTCAGACACTCGTCCATATACGTCGTCCTGGGACTGAACAAACCGAAGGCACTATTCAGTGAATCCATCCTACCTAGGCTTTTCGCAATAGCCCTTGCACTTCACTCCGTCTTCAATTATCTTCAGCGTACTTGATTCACAACGCTTATGCTAATCCGGAGTGGTTCTTCGGATAATAATCCAACCGGTCTCTCCATATTAACAATGTAAAAATGGTCAAAACTTTGATAGTCTATGATTTAACAATCAAATGAAAACATGTCGGTGTACAAACAACGATCTTATTTCCAAATGGAAATTCGATCAATCATCATATGTTCATATTTCCTTATTTCATATATTTAGAAAATATCTGTTATTAATCATTGGAAAACATTTCCATAGCTTATTTTCACATCACTATTATTTCGCAACTATCAGTCCCTAACTGTAACTAGTATGAGAACAATTCTCTAAGTATCAATTCGGAAGGTCGAAACCAACATCAGATCGTCACTTAGAAAACCGTTCAACTTACCCTCTCCAGTTAGTTTCTGAATTTGCTTAACTCTATTTCTTAAATTCTTATCATGAAAACATTTCATTTTCTATGTTTAGAAAACATATCTGACTATATTTGGAAAACGTTTCCAAAACTCATTTACGGATTTCCAATGAACGTTGTATAAAACATCGTTTCGCTTAATCCATTTATCGCTTATTCCTTAACTTTATTCCTAATCAACCTTTTAGATCGAACCACAACTATTCCTTTGTCAATTCTGAAGTCAATCAAGTTGGGGTATAATTACCTCGCAGACCTTAATTGAACAACGTCCTTTACTGTGAAATAGATGAAGCTCATCACTCACTTTTTACAATCATCTGTTTACGCAAATTCTCGGATTCAGGTTACGAATCCACTTATTTTATGACAACGTTTGATTATAACTATAACGTTATAATTCCTACCCCTAAAATATCTAACCTAAATTATAAATTTATTTCCTAACTCGAATAATTTAACAGACACCTAATTTCTAAATCAATAACTAAATCTTGATTTAAACCCTGGAAAGTAAATAGTACTTTCCCGAATTCGCTATAATCGGATTCGACGTATAACTCTCTTTCGAGTAATCTCTATTCGATTAACTCTCCCTTTTTAATAACTGATATTCAATAAACTCTATTTCGATTAACTCCTATTGAATAACTAATATTCGAATAACTCTTCTTGGTTGGCTCTATTTCATTAACTCTTATCGAGTAACAAATATTCGATTTTCTTAAATGTGTCAATTCTTATCGAATAACTAACATCCGATTTAACTTAAATGGATTTACTCTTATCGAATAACTTATTCGATTTACTCAACTTGATTTTCTTAACTCGATTATCTCAACTCGATTTCTTAACTCGATTACTTAACTCGATAAATCTTAACTCGATTACTTAACTCGATAAATCTTAACTCGATTACTAAACTCGATAACTTAACTTAACCCAAATCGGTTAACTCAACTCTAATCGATTAACTAAATTTGATTTTACTCCTTCGAATAACTAATTCGAATAACTTAGTTGATTAACTCCTTCGAATAACTAATTCGAATAACTTACCTTCGAATAACCAATATTCGATTTACTCTAACTCGATTAACTTAATTCTAATCGATTTACTCCATTTCGATTCAACTTAATTCAAATCGATTAACTTAACTCAAATTGATTAACTCCTTTCGAATAACTAAATTCGATTTAACTCTTCTCGAATAACTAAATTCGATTAACTCAAATTGATTAACTGATATTCAATTAACTTGATTTGATTTATTCCTTCTCGAATAACTAATATTCGAATAACTCTTATTAATTTAACTCTATTCAAATAACTAATTTGAATAACTCTAGCTTGTTTAACTCTATTCGAATAACTAATTCGAATAACTTATATATGTTTAACTCTATTCGAATAACTAATTCGAATAACTTATATGTGGTTAACTTTATTCGAATAACTAATTCGGATAACTTATATGTGGTTAACTTTATTCGAATAGCTTATATGTGTTTAACTCTATTCGAATAACTAATTCGAATAGCTTATTTGATTATCTCTATTCGAATAACTAATTCGAATAGCTTAACTCTATTCGAATAACTAATTCGAATAACTTATTTGATTTACTCCTTCGAATAACTATTATTCGAATACTTTATTTGCTTATAAAGATTTCCCTTTTTATAACGTTTATTCATTAAAAGATTTCCTTTAACACGTTTATTCATTTATAAATATTTACTTTTAGTAACGGTTCTTCACTTTATACATGTTCCTTTAATAACATTTCTCCCCTTCTAAGGATTTCCCTTTAATAGCGTTTATTTACTTTATCGGTGTTAAAAACAATTTCTACTTCTCTATATAAGTTCAAACTTATATATCCCATTTATCAAACAATAAATATTTTATTTAATTTATAAAACATTATTTATAAATTAAATCTCCTCACTTTATCTGTTAAAAATAGATTTCCTATTTAATATCTCCTTAAAATCCATATCGTGTTATACTTGTGTGCGAAGCACGTGTTTAAATCTATCCTTGTATAATTCTATTTATTTTCCGAACAAGTGTTCCTTTATTTATTCCCTAAATAAATATTCCTTTATTCCATTTATTTATAATCTAAATAAATGTTCCTTTATTTATTTCCTAAATAAATATTCCTTTATTCCATTTATTTATAATCTAAATAAATGTTCCTTTATTTATTTCCTAAATAAATATTCCTTTATTCCATTTATTTATAATCTAAATAAATGTTCCTATTTTATTTCATTTATTTTCTAAATAAATGTTTCCTTTTTATTTCATTTATTTTCTAAATAAATGTTTCCTTTTTCATTTATTTATTTTCAAATTAAATAAATGTTTTCCTTTTTTTTATAAAATCCTACCGATTTTATAAATAAGATTCATTTTCAATATAAACATTGAAAATCCCCTTATCAACATTTTGGTATGTTATGGTATTCAATCATATCAAATCACGATATTCAATATCGTCCAAGCACATATAATCGCCCACAGATTTTATATCACATCATATAACAATATATGAAAAACAATAAAATAACTGTTGAGGAATCCAGTCGGATTCCTCCAACCTGTCTCCCTGCATCCACATATGTTACACAATATGATTATCATCACTTTCAGTTCTATATGATATATTCTGTTATACAGAATCGATATGGAAAATTCAACTAACTGACTAGCAGTTCAATCAAACAGTCAACATACAGTCAATCAACCAATACCTAACAGTTCTAAAAATACAACATGAAATTATAAACTGTTCAGAGTTGGTGAGATTTACTCACTTTTGCGCGTTAACCGTTGAATAACGGTTTGCGTTATTTGATTCAGTCGAACAATTTATTTCGCCATAAATTGTAAAGAGCTCGGATTCACTCCCGGTTAGTCTCATTGTGTAGCTCTCGTCCATACGGTCCCAACGCAACTTACGGTTCGTGATTCTGATATCGTATGTAGAAGTTATGACTTACACAAGTTATATAGATATTTATATTGAATTAAAACGCTCATTTAAACTTTATTAGGCTTACCCCTTAACTCAAGGCCCATTACTACCTTTAATAAACCCACGGCCCGTCTTCTTTGTCTTCCCAAAACACTGAAATCCTCTGTCGCTCCTCAATCCTTCACTAGGGCCGACGATAACCTCCACTGCTCTTCAATCTCTCAACTGACCAACGCAACTCCATCACCACGATTCTCCTCGTTTCCTCCTCTATCTCCCCATACCATTGAACCCATACTCGGTGGCCCCTGGGAATAGCGCCTCCGTCGGCTACAGGAAGAGCCGCGACACCCCTAGCAACCGAACAACCCCAATCCCGCACTCTTGGTGCGGATTTCATTCCTGAACTCAAAACTAATGTCGAAATCACACATCAATGATTTAATTTGCCAATATTATGAACCCTAGCTCCTACTGTTCAGCTTCGACCCTCCCAGACTTGCGTCGCACTCCCCAATACCCCTACCAGACCGAAGTAAATCCATCCAAGAATGTATATGTATATAGAGAATGATTTGTATTATTTGTTTTATATTTCTTTGATTTTCTTTTGGGGGAATTTACTTGCTGTGTTCAGTTCATATGAGATTATATAGGTTGTTTTGGGTTGGTAGCATTTGTGGTTGAGAACGAAGGCCGCGTGGCCTGTGTGGGATCACAGAAAATGGGGAGGATATTTTGAATTTGATTTTCTTAATTTATTTTCTCGATTTTCTTCTTGTGTCTGTCTTCTAAAATTCCCAGTGGTTGCATACGATACCTAAAAATCACCAAACTGGACATGTAGCTATATTTCGACATTATGGTCCCAACGAAACTGGTTTCGTCGAATTCCGGCTCCGTATGCTCACACAGCGTATTTTTAACTGTCAAAATACTGACTGTTTCTCACTCTAAAAATCCGTACGGCCACACAGTGACTCTAAAAATCACGAAAACTGGACCCTAGCGATAATTCACTATTCCGGATCCAACAAAATTGGTTTCATCGAATTCCGACTTCGTTTGCAAACACAGCGTATTTTTAAAGCTCTGGATGACCCATTTAAATATATAAATATATTTAAATATAATTAAATTAAATATAAATAAATTTATATTATCATATATCTTCACATATGATATCGTACAGCCCCAGAATATCATAACAGAATTTACAGCTTGATATTTCAGATTCCAGATTATCCCGATATTCAATTTATATTGAAAATCCATTTATAACGTAATTAAAGTGTCGCAAAATATAAAGGAATTTTACAACGACTTTTCTAAAATTTGATTTGGACATAACTCAAAATCTACACGACGAAATCTCGATTTTTCTCTTCCACTAGAAAGATATACTCCACCAGCTCCACACGTTTCTTGTTTCACAGAAATCCGGCTTGAAATGAATCATGTACATTCAGTTGAAGTTCAAATCGCCAAATTTCGAACTGCCGTGACGTTTCAGGTTCGTTTTAATTATAATTATAAATTATAAGTTCGAACGTTGTACTTTAAGTTATCGATATCGCCAAATCGATATATAAATAATTAAATAAATTAATTATTCGACAGCTAACAAAACGCGCCATTACAAACTTCCCTCCTTAAAATAATTTCGTCCTCGAAATTGCTAAGTTAGAAAATTGCTACTAACTCTACTAACTAGATTTAAAAATCCTTTTTTTTTGTTGTTTTTTTTTTGTTTACCTCTAAATTTCAGTTTCGACTGGAACCATTTAATTTTAATTAATTTATTAATTCGTTTCCGACCAACTAAAATTTTCAAAAATTCTGAAAATTTTCTAACACCTTAAATTTTCGAAAATTTTCGCCATAACCTCCTTTGTACGGCTCAATACGTCAAACCACAACTCGCCTCTCTAGGCCTCCTCCAATCCAAAAGGAAATCAAAATAGCCAAGCGGCTTGCTAATTCGGCTCATAAAATCCAAACTCATATATGGTTTAAACTTGTACCTTTTTGTCGGGAATTCAACTATATCCCTTTCATCTGCTACCACTTCAACATATACCAATGTTATCCATTCCAATTGATCTCCAATCAGTTCATATCCTCAAATCCAAATCGAATTTCATTCGAACTCTAATATCAAATTCCAAATTATTGACTTATCAATTTGGTTCCATTCTAGATTATCTCTAATCCAATTAAATTTAATTTAACTCGGTTCAAGTTAAATTTCAATTTATTTTTACCATTTCATTTTATTTAACTTCATTAGTTAAATTTTAATTCCAGAACTTAAGTTCCTGGGTTTCTTTCAAATCAATTTGAAATCATAATGCCAATTCAAAACCTTTGAATTTCTAAACAACTTGTTTTCTCAAAACAATTCAAAAACAAAACCTTTGGTAGTAATCCGTCACTTAGAACTCGAAAATGAACACTGATGATGTCTAGATTCATCATCAGAATCTATTTTCCAGCTATCGACGTGAGTTCAATACTATATCATTTTCAATTTGAAAAACATTTTCAAAATCTCCCAGGAACTTAAAATTTCCTTATTTTAAATTCCAAATTCTGATTTAAATTCATATTTAATTCAAACTATTTCATATATTACATTCATATGAATTCTGATTGGTCATTTATAACCATTTCACCCTTTTATAATCTTATTCGATTATAATAACAACCAACACAATCAATATACTATAATAATTTCAAGATATATATTTCTTCTATAAACAAATATATTTTGGGAAAAATTATTTCATTTACCCTCTTTCAAAACATACCATGACGGTTCATCGTATTCGAGTGTTTAGTAACCCTTATCGATACAGTGGATCAAACTGATCGACCAGAATTCATAAGCCACTCAACCAATGAGTCTCCACAATATAAAACCATTTTATATTGAATAACAATTACGCGCTCATATATATACACTCAAACTCAATCTAGGATATTACTAATCCCATCTCTATCGAGTTATGCCACAGAGCCAAGGTAATCACTTAACTTAAGCTCTGATACCAACTGTAACGGCTAGAAATTTTCGACTCCTCGAGAGTCAAAAATTCCGCGACGTTAGTGAAAGAAAGTAGAGGGTGAGGAAGAAAAGATAGAACTAATAGAATAGAAGAAGAAGAAGAACTTACATCATCAGAGTAAACACGAATCTCACAGCGGAACGAATAAAATATAACATAACTTTGAAATACAAATCAGTACTCGTATATACATACCATTTCAAAGTACAACACTTAACAACACAGCGGAATAATAATAGCTATAATCCTGAAGCCTCCTGCTCCAAGCTCTCCAAGTGTATCTGAAAAATCCCGACTACTTGACTGCCCGTACAAATTTAGGCACCCAAGAGTTTAGGGAAAACAAACAAAATAAACTCCGGGTCAGTCATGGGACTGGTGTGAATAAAACTCCAACACTTGGTTAAATAAAGGATATCTTTCTGATATTATAATAATGTCTAAATACAAATAGATATCAATCTAGCAGAACGCTTGCATCTCACGTTCCACATACATAGTATACAAATAAAACCGTGAGCGCTTATTGGAGATTGGATTCCAACAGACAAGGTATGGGAGCACCTTCCGATCAGTGTACTCTAGAGGAGATACACTAGGGTTCAACAAGAACATCTTACAACCCGGCCACACATGACCGTCCACTCATTTAGCTTGAGTGTAACAAATATATTATCACCGATGGTTGGGATCAGCAACCATCCTTCCCGATAAGGGACAACATTGAAATAGATTATAAAGAAGTACAATTGAATATTCTCTAGATGGTGATAATACACCCTGCTTGGGTATGGCCCAACTAGCCATGCTGCCTAGCCCAACTTCTGTTATTTCCGGGTTGTGAGGTTTTGAGGTCACGTTTATCACTTTGACATATTATTTCTTCAATTACTTTGGATGCCACATCGTCATACCCGCCAAATCATTATCGATTTCTCAAGTCATCACGGGTATAAAAGCTAAGAGAAACGAATTTCTCCGCCACCAACGTAATACGTTTAAAGAGATCAACATATATGATTCGTTAAGAATACTTTGTCAGACACTCGTCCATATACGTCGTCCTGGGACTGAACAAACCGAAGGCACTATTCAGTGAATCCATCCTACCTAGGCTTTTCGCAATAGCCCTTGCACTTCACTCCGTCTTCAATTATCTTCAGCGTACTTGATTCACAACGCTTATGCTAATCCGGAGTGGTTCTTCGGATAATAATCCAACCGGTCTCTCCATATTAACAACGTAAAAATGGTCAAAACTTTGATAGTCTGTGATTTAACTATCAAATGAAAACATGTCGGTGTACAAACAACGATCTTATTTCCAAATGGAAATTCGATCGATCAATCATCATATGTTCATATTTCCTTATTTCATATATTTAGAAAATATCTGTTATTAATCATTGGAAAACATTTCCATAGCTTATTTTCACATCACTATTATTTCACAACTATCAGTCCCTAACTGTAACTAGTATGAGAACAATTCTCTAAGTATCAATTCGGAAGGTCGAAACCAACATCAGATCGTCACTTAGAAAACCGTTCAACTTACCCTCTCCAGTTAGTTTCTGAATTTGCTTAACTCTATTTCTTAAATTCTTATCATGAAAACATTTCATTTTCTATGTTTAGAAAACATATCCGACTATATTTGGAAAACGTTTCCAAAACTCATTTACGGATTTCCAATGAACGTTGTATAAAACATCGTTTCGCTTAATCCATTTATCGCTTATTCCTTAACTTTATTCCTAATCAACCTTTTAGATCGAACCACAACTATTCCTTTGTCAATTCTGAAGTCAATCAAGTTGGGGTATAATTACCTCGCAGACCTTAATTGAACAACGTCCTTTACTGTGAAATAGATGAAGCTCATCACTCACTTTTTACAATCATCTGTTTACGCAAATTCTCGGATTCAGGTTACGAATCCACTTATTTTATGACAACGTTTGATTATAACTATAACGTTATAATTCCCACCCCTAAAATATCTAACCTAAATTATAAATTTATTTCCTAACTCGAATAATTTAACAGACACCTAATTTCTAAATCAATAACTAAATCTTGATTTAAACCCTGGAAAGTAAATAGTACTTTCCCGAATTCGCTATAATCGAATTCGACGTATAACTCTCTTTCGAGTAATCTCTATTCGATTAACTCTCCCTTTTTAATAACTGATATTCGATAAACTCTATTTCGATTAACTCCTATCGAATAACTAATATTCGAATAACTCTTCTTGGTTGGCTCTATTTCATTAACTCTTATCGAGTAACAAATATTCGATTTTCTTAAATGTGTCAATTCTTATCGAATAACTAACATCCGATTTAACTTAAATGGATTTACTCTTATCGAATAACTTATTCGATTTACTCAACTTGATTTTCTTAACTCGATTATCTCAACTCGTTTTCTTAACTCGATTACTTAACTCGATAAATCTTAACTCGATTACTTAACTCGATAACTTAACTTAACCCAAATCGGTTAACTCAACTCTAATCGATTAACTAAATTTGATTTACTCCTTCGAATAACTAATTCGAATAACTTAGTTGATTAACTCCTTCGAATAACTAATTCGAATAACTTACCTTCGAATAACCAATATTCGATTTACTCTAACTCGATTAACTTAATTCTAATCGATTTACTCCATTTCGATTCAACTTAATTCAAATCGATTAACTTAACTCAAATTGATTAACTCCTTTCGAATAACTAAATTCGATTTAACTCTTCTCGAATAACTAAATTCGATTAACTCAAATTGATTAACTGATATTCAATTAACTTGATTTGATTTATTCCTTCTCGAATAACTAATATTCGAATAACTCTTATTAATTTAACTCTATTCAAATAACTAATTTGAATAACTCTAGCTTTTTTAACTCTATTCGAATAACTAATTCGAATAACTTATATATGTTTAACTCTATTCGAATAACTAATTCGAATAACTTATATGTGGTTAACTTTATTCGAATAACTAATTCGGATAACTTATATGTGGTTAACTTTATTCGAATAGCTTATATGTGTTTAACTCTATTCGAATAACTAATTCGAATAGCTTATTTGATTATCTCTATTCGAAAAACTAATTCGAATAGCTTAACTCTATTCGAATAACTAATTCGAATAACTTATTTGATTTACTCCTTCGAATAACTATTATTCGAATACTTTATTTGCTTATAAAGATTTCCCTTTTTATAACGTTTATTCATTAAAAGATTTCCTTTAACACGTTTATTCATTTATAAATATTTACTTTTAGTAACGGTTCTTCACTTTATACATGTTCCTTTAATAACATTTCTCCCCTTCTAAGGATTTCCCTTTAATAGCGTTTATTTACTTTATCGGTGTTAAAAACAATTTCTACTTCTCTATATAAGTTCAAACTTATATATCCCATTTATCAAACAATAAATATTTTATTTAATTTATAAAACATTATTTATAAATTAAATCTCCTCACTTTATCTGTTAAAAATAGATTTCCTATTTAATATCTCCTTAAAATCCATATCGTGTTATACTTGTGTGCGAAGCACGTGTTTAAATCTATCATTGTATAATTCTATTTATTTTCCGAACAAGTGTTCCTTTATTTATTCCCTAAATAAATATTCCTTTATTCCATTTATTTATAATCTAAATAAATGTTCCTTTATTTATTTCCTAAATAAATATTCCTTTATTCCATTTATTTATAATCTAAATAAATGTTCCTTTATTTATTTCCTAAATAAATATTCCTTTATTCCATTTATTTATAATCTAAATAAATGTTCCTATTTTATTACATTTATTTTCTAAATAAATGTTTCCTTTTTATTTCATTTATTTTCTAAATAAATGTTTCCTTTTTCATTTATTTATTTTCAAATTAAATAAATGTTTTCCTTTTTTTTATAAAATCCTATCGATTTTATAAATAAGATTCATTTTCAATATAAACATTGAAAATCTCCTTATCAACATTTCGGTATGTTATGGTATTCAATCATATCAAATCACGATATTTAATATCGTCCAAGCACATATAATCGCCCACAGATTTTATATCACATCATATAACAATATATGAAAAACAATAAAATAACTGTTGAGGAATCCAGTCGGATTCCTCCAACCTGTCTCCCTGCATCCACATATGTTACACAATATGATTATCATCACTTTCAGTTCTATATGATATATTCTGTTAAACAGAATCGATATGGAAAATTCAACTAACTGACTAGCAGTTCAATCAAACAGTCAACATACAGTCAATCAACCAATATCTACAGTTCTAAAAATACAACATGAAATTATAAACTATTCAGAGTTGGTGAGATTTACTCACTTTTGCGCGTTAACCGTTGAATAACGGTTTGCGTTATTTGATTCAGTCGAACAATTTATTTCGCCATAAATTGTAACGAGCTCGGATTCACTCCCGGTCAGTCCCATTGTGTAGCTCTCGTCCATACGGTCCCAACGCAACTTACGGTTCGTGATTCTGATATCGTATGTAGAAGTTATGACTTACACAAGTTATATAGATATTTATATTGAATTAAAACGCTCATTTAAACTTTATTGGGCTTACCCCTTAACTCAAGGCCCATTACTCCCTTTAATAAACCCACGGCCCGTCTTCTTTGTCTTCCCAAAACACTGAAATCCTCTGTCGCTCCTCAATCCTTCACTAGGGCCGACGATAACCTCCACTGCTCTTCAATCTCTCAACCGACCAACGCAACTCCATCACCACGATTCTCCTCGTTTCCTCCTCTATCTCCCCATACCATTGAACCCATACTCGGTGGCCCCTGGGAATAGCGCCTCCGTCGGCTACAGGAAGAGCCACGACACCCCTAGCAACCGAATAACCCCAATCCCGCACTCTTGGTGCAGATTTCATTCCTGAACTCAAAACTAATGTCGAAATCACACATCAATGATTTAATTTGCCAATATTATGAACCCTAGCTCCTACTGTTGAGCTTCGACCCTCCCAGACTTGCGTCGCACTCCCCAATACCCCTACCAGACCGAAGTAAATCCATCCAGGAATGTATATGTATATAGAGAATGATTTATATTATTTGTTTTATATTTCTTTGATTTTCTTTTAGGGAAATTTGCTTGCTGTGTTCAGTTCATATGAGATTATATAGGTTGTTTTGGGTTGGTAGCATTTGTGGTTGAGAACGAAGGCCGCGTGGCCTGTGTGGGATCACAGAAAATGGGGAGGATATTTTGAATTTGATTTTCTTAATTTATTTTCTCGATTTTCTTCTTGTGTCTGTCTTCTAAAATTCCCAGTGGTTGCATACGATACCTAAAAATCACCAAACTGGACATGTAGCTAGATTTCGACATTATGGTCCCAACGAAACTGGTTTCGTCGAATTCCGACTCCGTATGCTCACACAGCGTATTTTTAACTGTCAAAATACTGACTGTTTCTCACTTTAAAAATCCGTACGGCCACACAGTGACTCTAAAAATCACGAAAACTGGACCCTAGCAATAATTCACTATTCCGGATCCAACAAAATTGGTTTCGTCGAATTCCGACTTCGTTTGCAAACACAGCGTATTTTTAAAGCTCTGGATGACCCATTTAAATATATAAATATATTTAAATATAATTAAATTAAATATAAATAAATTTATATTATCGTATATCTTCACATATGATATCGTACAGCACTAGAATATCATAACAGAATTTACAGCTTGATATTTCAGATTCCAGATTATCCCGATATTCAATTTATATTGAAAATCCATTTATAACGTAATTAAAGTGTCGCAAAATATAAAGGAATTTTACAGTGACTTTTCTGAAATTTGATTTGGACATAACTCAAAATCTACACGACGAAATCTCGATTTTTCTCTTCCACTAGAAAGATATACTCCACCAGCTCCACACGTTTCTTGTTTCACAGAAATCCGGCTTAAAATGAATCATGTACATTCAGTTGAAGTTCAAATCGCCAAATTTCGAACTGCCGTGACGTTTCAGGTTCGTTTTAATTATAATTATAAATTATAAGTTCGAACGTTGTACTTTAAGTTATCGATATCGCCAAATCGATATATAAATAATTAAATAAATTAATTATTCGACAACTAACAAAACGCACCATTACAAATCTGAACACCTTGATCATATAACTCTTTATTCACATAATAATCTCCCTTATCTTGTTTACCTAAATCTCTTTCATACTTTTTCACTCCTATTCCAATTTATAAACTCTGTCTCTAAGTCAACTTCTTATCTAATCGATATCAAGTTTATAACTAAATACTGACTCCTATCCTATTAACATTTATTTGTT
The DNA here is from genome assembly GCA_030737875.1 of Allium sativum. Lineage (NCBI taxonomy): Eukaryota > Viridiplantae > Streptophyta > Magnoliopsida > Asparagales > Amaryllidaceae > Allium > Allium sativum. The sequence goes on from CM060918.1 coordinate 674,497,504, forward strand.
TAAACCAAATGTTAATTATTCTATCAGATTATAATCCCTAAAAATAGTTTACTTTTAATACATTCGACATCGTCGAATTCTAGTTACAAATTCTAACGGTTTAATTTTAATCACATTTCGAACATTAAAATGCTGTCATCAGTTCCTAATACGATTCCCCAATTCTTTTTCTAAACTCTTTCTTATATTTCTTTGAACAAACGTCGTTACTTATTACTCTAGAATAAGTGGATTTCAAACCAAACTGTTACATTTCTTAGGAAGTGCTGCTATATATAAAAGTCATGCTTAAGTCAAATCAACAGCAGTTAATTTGTCGCTATAGTTCTAAACTTGTCATACGCTGTAATATTCTCCTTATAACTAATTACAGTCACACTTACCTTATCAACAACGTTATTTTATTGCTATAGTTCAACTTGTCATACGCTTTAATATTCTTTGTTATAACTAATCTTGACATAAAGTCACACTTATCTTATCAACAGCGTTATTTTATCGCTATAATTCTAAGATTGGAAATACGCTGTCGTATTCCTTTTATACACATCTTGACATCTCTTTCCGTTACAACTGTTATCGTTCCTCGATAATAGTGAAGCCGTTCAAGTTGGGGTATTCTATTTACCTCTCAGACCTTGATCGACAAAGTTCTTATCTTAGAACAGATATACGTTCGTAACTCTAAACTTCTTATTACTTATAATATACATCAAATCGTATTTCCTTGTTTTATTTTGGAATATGGTCTTATAATAACACATCTTTATTTTGAACTCGGTTGTTTTACGATTATTTATATTCCACATTAACTTTTCGCTTTCTCTATTCCATAGTTCTATTGATAACTTCTTAAATTAAAAGGTAATTAAATCTCATTTATTTCTAAACTGTTTTCATTAGATTAATTAAAGGCCAATTAATCTAATAATCATTTTCCCAATAACAGTGGATTAAATCAACTTCATTTCATCAGTAAATTCGTTAACTGATCTTAATTACTTCTCATTAGATTAATATAATAAATCTAATAATATTTCTAAAATTGTTTATCTTAAATATAATTATCCAAATATTTAATCGTCGGATAATTTCTGCTTTATAAACTTATTTTAATATCAACAAATCGTTTTTATTTATTTTATAAAAACGAACTCTAAAATACTGGTTTATAATAGAACTTCTATTATAAATTTAAATCTTCTTTTTAATTATAAAAATAAAAATTTTATAATTAACCTCGTTGATTTGCCTGACGGCCAATCAACTCCTTAACAAAACGATGGTTTTACGGTCGACTGTTATCACTTTCTAAATTGATATCGTTTATTGATTTACCGAAACAGATGTTGAATTTTCCGTTCAACATCAATATTCACATGGGGTTTTAAATATAATTCGGGTTCATACAAAACAAACAGTACATATAATTATCAAGGAATCTGGTCAGATTCCTCCAATCGGTTTCCGCATCCACAGATGTCAGTCAACACAATTTACACTAATTCTATACTAGGGGATATTCTAATCGGTGGAATCAGTGTCCAATCGATGATGTGTACATATGTAATGGTATATAATATTCAACCAAGTTAATTGCAATCTACCTAATCGACCATCACACAGCATTCAAACAACATTAAAATATAATTAAAATATTTCAAAATGGATCAGAGTTAGTGATTTTACTCACCTTCGCGCTTTAACCGTTAAATAACGATTTGCGTTAGTCGATTTAAACCGGGCGTTCCATTCTCGTCCTCTTCCCAGTGATATACGAGCATGAATAATATTGGTTATAAACCATCATCATCGGTTATCACCCACTTCAACATCTTTAGCTCACCACCTTGCTAGCACCAGTGCTCAGCCCAGACACCATTTCAACGCTTCCCCATTCAAATCGTCCAACGTTTCAACCATCCCGCTCTCAGTACCAGGCGAGCCAAATGCATCGTTGACCCTCAAGTTTTCCAACTAAACAAACATCTGCATGTACCATGCACTACTACAAACTCTTAGCACTAGGTAAAACGCCTTTCCACCCTTCCGGTCAACGTTTTTTTTCCTTTTTTTTCGCATACAGAAGTGTCTTTACAAACACAGTACTTCATTTGCTATAGGACTCCTCTTCTCAAAATGAAACATAATGCAACCTCCTGAAACCCACATCACTTCTCTGTTTTGATGTCAGTGTACCATTTTCAGTGCTAATTAATGATCACCACTGCATTTCTTTGTAAATGAATAAACAGAAAATGGCCTAAGGCATCTCTACCCCAGCTCTTTATTTAATTGGAAACCAGTCCACCCACTTCAGTAACTTCTGGAAAATGCATCATCACTTCTCTTTAAAATACACACCACATCGATCAGTGCTTGCAATGCCTAACCTTCTCCTTCCCTAAGTTCTTCTTACATGAAAATACTTTGCTGTAGTACGTGATACCCCCCCACACATGCAGTCTCATGCTAATGTTGGCTTCACTTCCATGTATACACTCTAACTCCTTACTTCATGTCCTCCTACCATCATAAAAGCTTCCACTACCAACGCTAATTCCACTCCAGTTCTTCTCCACGCTAAATCCTTTCGGATCCGTAACCTTCATACGCCGAAACACCTACCCATGCCAAAACTGTTTTCCTTCGAACTGTTTGTTCTCACACGCAACTTCCTTTTGACCCTCTTCTTCTCCTGTTGGCGCCGCAAGTTATTTCCGAGCTTTCCATCGAAAACCTGGAGATCACCACCGAAAGAAAATCCCCTTATTTCGTGAATATAAACATACCGAACTCTCATCTCTCCCTTCTTTTTATGTATATATTATAAATTTTTATTTTTGCGCCATTAAATATGTTCGGAAGTCCTTGAACAGGAAGCAGGGCAATGCAGAGATCGGTGGGGTATTTATACTATTGAGAAGCTTAACCATTAAGCATCAAGTATAGCGTAGGATTTTAGATAGGTTTGCCGTAACGGTGACAATTCATGCTTATTTAATGTAGGTCCGTATGATTTTAGGTTTAAGTATAGGCTTCGGCATGGAGCATTTAAAGAAAAAACGTGTGTCTGTGATAACAGCTGTGAGGATAGCTGTTTAAACAAAAGGGTAGGCGTGCGTACAGTTCCTTTGCCATGTACATGAAGTTTCCTTTTCAACTGTTACTTTGTTTTACATGTTGTTCGTAATGAGTATATACACATATGTAATTCATTATTTTCATCTTTGGTTAAAGGGAACGGATGCAATTCCTGTTGTTCACATAGGCATGATTACAAAATTGATGTAATGAAGTCCATGATAGTGTTATTTATTTAATAGGATAGGATGGACATGAGTTTGAAATTTCATTGCTGTATGGGTAGGGCTAGGCAAAGGAAAATGCAAATATGTCCTCTATGTACTAGCTAGGGTAGATGTTATATTATTTATTCACCTTACTTGGAAGGTATTCGTTGAATGGATTTTTGAAAGTAGGTGTAGGGAAGGATAGGTTTGTGTTGATTTCGACAAGTGCTTTCAGATTTCAAAACGTAGCCTTCGTGGTTTTCAAAACATAGCTTTCGTGAATGGATATAGGGTAACAGGCAAACGAGTTTTCATTTTCACTTTGCTTTGGAAAGGAAAACTGTGCAAGACTTGGTAGCTAAACTAGTATAGGACGGTGATAGTACTTTCCTTTATGCACGTTTAAGCTAAGAAGTAGTCTGTGTAGTGTATGGGTTTAGATTGACTTTGATTCAGTAGATTATATTATCTTAGTGTACTGTGTTTCGTATTCTTCATTCGTATCTGAGCCGCTACGGACAGAAATAAGAATACAGTCGTGTCCATTGAGGTGCCACGATCCCAAAAATACAATAATATCGGTATGTTGATTCATATTTTGAAATCCCGAAATACCGATACAGGGTTGCATATTTAATTAATTAAAAATTACAGTAAAATTCTAAAAATTAAATTATCGCTGCGTCTCAAAAAAACCTTGTCCCGATTTGCACCAAATATCAAGTTATATTCAAATAACCGTTACGGTCGATACATGCTTCTACAGCGACTTTTTGAATATTTGATTTAGACATATCTTGCAGTCGATGCGACGAAATATCCATTTTCCACTTCCGTTGGAAAGATACAGTTCAACAGATTCCAACGTTTTTTGTTTCGAAGAAATCCAATTCAAAACGAGCCCGGTACACTCAGTTGAAGTTCAGAACGTTAAATTACGAACTGCAGGGTCGTTCTAAGCTCGATTATAATTAATATATATTTTTATACGTTCAGCTTCGTTTTAATTAATATATAAATCCATTTATATTACGAATTCAATATTTAAACTGTTTTAAATATTCAAACACGAACCGACAAAAATGCGGGACGTTACATAACATCTCTATCTAAAATATATATGTATATATATAGGGTTTGTATATAGGACTTAAATAATAAAGACTGTACAGTTTTGGAGTTTCAAGAGATTCTAGATTCAAAAGAAATTCAAGACTCATGAGTAATCAAGTTATTATGATATCAATTATCAATATTTCAAAAGTTAAAGAAAAATATAGTAATAGAGTCTAGTTTATATGTAAGACTCTGAATAGCACTCTAGGTTCAAATTCAGTTTTTCAAATTTCAAATTCTATTTTTCAAAATTCAAATTTTGATTTCAAATTATTTTCAAGTTATTTTATCTTTCTTATGATTTTAACATATATGTTTATAAAGTTTTAATATATATAAGTTTATATATATATATATAGTTTTATATTTTTATAGTTTTAAACCTTATAACTTTACAAATATGTATATATAATATATTATTACGATTTTACACTTTAGAATGTTTATTTATATCACTAAATTTTGACTCAAAAATTTTCAGAATAATATATATGTTTAAACACTTGAAAAATAGTTTTAAAAATAAAAATAATATACATATATCGACATACATAGATGGCCATGTCGACATACAACTGTCAGAAATTCAATTTTCAAAGGACGTGTCTTTTTGTAACATTTCGGAAACGTTGTAACCATTGAAATGCTATAAATAGGGGTTGATTTCGAATTTTGAATTCATTCTTCTTCACTAGCTTCACCCCTTTTCATACCACCATTAATTTTTATAATTTTCTTTAATTTCTACACTTATACTTTGCTGATTTCTACTCAAATTATATAAAACTTCATCTCTTCTCAATCTCTATCTACTACTATCAATTTGGAAGTTCTACTAAAGAGTTATAGGGCTGTTGTAGTCATTTGGGAATTTTTTGGGAAAGAGTGTGTACCTTCTACCCCTTAAACTAGGGAAAGGGAGCAGTGTTAACCTTGTAGCGTGAAATTAAGGGTGTTTGGAGCGCTATTAACCTTATAGCCGTGAAATCAGGGGGTTGTACTTGGATATTGATTGCAATAAAACTATGCGCAATCCAGCATTGCATGAGATTGGACGTAGGAGTAATCTGGACCAGTATAAAATCCGATGTGTTCTTTCCTTTTTTGCATTATATATTTATCTATTTTTGGTTTGTGTTTGATTCTACGTTTGTGATCATCTCTGGGGTGTGTGATTTATATAGTAGATCAATTAAGTTTAAGATTTTTATAAATTACTCATAAACACTATTCACCCCTCTCTAGTGTTTGTTTTGCCTTAAGATCGGCATTCTGTAATCCCAAACAATTGGTATCAGAGCATAGGTTTTCAAAAAGTTCATAATCTAATTTTTAGAAACATTAAATCGCAACCAACATTGATAATATTAGTTCTTTTGTAGAGGATCAGTTCACTGTTTGAACCACTGTTTAATGGTAGTAATTGGGCATGTCGAATGGAAATATATTTACAATCTGTAGGATTAGACACATGGAATAGTACACAGACTAAATATGTTGAACCCCATACTAATTTTGCACAATGGACAAATGAACAAAAGGCTGTTGCACAGAGTTATTCAAAAGCCATGAATATGTTGTTCTGTTCATTAGATTTAAATGAATTTAATAGATTGTTCATTTTATAATTCTTCTTATGAATTATGGAGAACATTATAAGTTACTCATGAAGGAACCAATAAAGTTAAACAGACAAAGATACAAATACTAATTAATCAGTTTGAGTTATTTAAAATGACTAAGAATGAATCTATGTATTGCATATTCCAGGAGATCGTGCATGCACTAGGAAAAACTTTTTCAGAAGAATATCAAGTTAGAAATATGCTTAATTCCTTGGCTCCAGATTGGGATTAGAAAACTTTGGAGATTGAAGAAGCCAATAATGTTGGTGAAATGAAGATTGAGGAGTTAATTGGAAATTTGATGCTATTCGAAGTCCAATTACAGAAAAGAAAAGAAAATAAGGCCACAGAAAAGAAATCCATAACATTTAAAGCAACAACAAATGGTTCTGATTCAAGTAGTGAAGACGATGAATAAATTGTTTTCATGACAAGGAGTTTCGGAAAATTTATGAGATATAAAAGAAGAAATAATTTTCACAGAAATAATCAAGGGAGTTAGGAAGAAACAATGATCAATGTTATAACTGCAACAAACAAGGACATATGAAGAAAATGTGTTCATATCCGAATTAAATAAAATCAAAAAACAGACAATAATAATTCGTCAAAGAAAAGAAAGAGGGCATACGCAACAACTTTAGACGATTCAGATTCATCATCAAGAGATGAAGAGCTAGAAATCGGAAATTCATATGTGTGTTTCACAGTGATTCAGAGTTCAGAAAATATCGAAGAAATTGATATAAAAACTAGGTACACCTTAATTAATTTTTTATTTTTAATGTTTTGGTAGATTGTATTAATGGATGTTTTGTTTGCTTCGTTTGAATTTTAAATTAAAAATAAAAATAAAATTCAACCTTGAATTTTAAAATTTGAATTTGATTTTTGATATTCATATGTAAATTTTAGATGTTTGTTAGGATTAATATTAATTTAGGAAATAATAAATCTAAAATATAAAACATTAATATAATAAAACTAAGAGCCAAAACAACATGTCCTTTGAAATTCAACATGTATGTCGACATACATTAATAGCCATGTCGACATACAGGACTGTAAATGAAATTCAAATTTTGAATTTCAAAAGTTAAACTTTCAAACTTCCCTCCAACTTTTCACCAACTCCCAAGGAATGAAAAGGTGTCTTTAATTTCAGAAAAGTTGTGCCCATTCAATCTCTATTTATTTACCTATTCAACCTTATTCTCTCTGCCTTTCATTCAAATTTCAAACAACTTTCTTCATATCTATACTCGTAAAAAAATAGCTCTTTAATGCATTCCTCAAGCACACCCAAAACAATGAGATTATCCAAAACCATCAAAGGATATCTCTACAATGATAAAGAAGCAAAAAATGCCTATGTTAACAACCTAGCAAATGGAAAAGTCAATACATGAGCCTTCGCCATCTTTGAAGATTTTTCGTCTTATAATCTTCATTCTCTTTTCGAACAAAATGGAGTTTTCATTCTAATAGATTCACAACGAAGTTTGTTATCACCGTCTACTCAAAATGTTCTAAGCAAATTTAAATCATGGCTTTTGCGAAGGAGATGAAAATCAAGTATGGAGTAGCATAAAAGGAACAAATCGTTTTAGATTGTGAAATTTTGGGTAATATCTTAAACTGTAAGTGTACGGGCTTAAATTTTTCGGAGTTCGAAATGGGTTCGAAAACCTTTCATCACATATTTGAAAGTGATGCACGTTTGGAATTCAAAAATCGATTTTTTTGCCCAAAAGCAAGAATTGTCACCCTCCTCCTTCAACATACAATCAATCCTCATTTCGTAAATTTCAACAATCCTACCTCAAAGTTCAAAAAGCACTCTTTTCTATTATTGGTGTTTAGGACACCAATTGGACTGATATGATTTTAAAAGAATTTAAGCCCAAAGAAATGTCCATAAGAGGAAACACTCTTTATTATAGAGTTTATCGTACTCGGTTCTTTAAATAAAAGGAGAAGAATTTGTGTCAAGAAAGGTACTTGACTCGTCAAATATATATCTTATGCAAATTCAACTCACCTTTAAGATTTATAAAACATTCGAAGATAAACAAGCTCGAATGCAACAACAACAAGAAGAATATCCTAAGGATATTGAAGAAGAAGAAACATCTTCGGAAAGTATAGAGTGTCCATCCAATAATAGAACTATATCCAAAGAAATGCTTGTTCAAAATCAAGCCAAGTTAGCAAAGAACTGAAAGAAAATCAAAAAGTCTCTTACCCATATGTCTAATTTCATTGGCAAAATAGGAAGAAAACTTGGAATATCATCTTCCTCATTATCCGCTGAGATTTGAGCTTATTTAGTTTATGTTATCTTTTATATTTGTTCTTTCAAATCCCATATTTAGTATATTACATTAGTTGAATGTATTTTCTTTCAAGTAGTAATGGATGGTGTTTATTTCTATTTAAACAATCTTTAATTTACTGTAAAAAACACAGTATAATTAAATAAATTAAAATAACTGTTTGAGTCAAAATTGGATCAAACACCAAGGGTGCTTTGGATACACTTCACTGAACGGTTTGATTTAAGGTAGTAGGGCCACAATCGCTAAAAAAAACAAAGTAAAAGACAAGAGAATTTATAGTGGTTTGATCTTTTATAGATCTACATCCACTTTGGCAAGGATTTCATTACAACATCAACGGTTACAAGACATAGAATCTCTCTTTGTACATTCATCTTCTTTTATTACAAGTAAATCTCACTTAGATCTATGTAAATTGGTGGATAGGTGATTTGTCCAGTGGAGAAATGGTGAAATCGATGGAGGAATGGTGAGAAATCTTCAAATGCAAGAAGGATGAAGGAGGATCTTCAATCTCTAAAACACTTGGTTGATCTCAATGGAAGCCATGGTGGATCAAGCTCTAGATCTTTGCTTAGAAGTGTTAGATGATGTTAGGATGACTTAAAATGAGAGAGGAAGCAATTTGGCAGCCCTTCGGGGTGGTGGGAATCGATCCCTTTTGTGATGGAAGCCGTGGCCAATTTATAGGTGAGCCCTCATGAAGGAATGAGATGAAATTCATATATGCAGGCTGCGGGTCGCTTGTCCCTTAAATTATGAAAATGCCACCGCCTAGCTGTAACCAATTGTCAACAACTGTATCTAGCTATCTTGTGCGAGTGAATTCGTGTGTGCGGGCAGGTTGAACGGGTGGATGGGTGGTGCAAGTACGAGCGACCATCCAGAGGATGTACGAGCGTCCGTCCATGATGACCAAGAACAAGTGCGACTGACCAGGAATTAGCATAGGCCTTTCTCTGATCGACCGGTAGGTGGTACCTGAGTGAAGCAGTGGTATCCGTCCAAGGGATGAACGAGCGATTAGTGTTGTAGATGTGGGCAAGCGAAGTATGTATGCACGACCCTGTCGTACTTTGGGTTACTTGCCTAAGATTCATGTATGTTCGACCGTGGTAGTTTGAACGAACGACCAAGGAGAAGAATGTGTGACTGACCCTAGTGTTTCTACTTGCTTTGCACGACTGACCTCTTCGGCATAGGAATGAATGACTTTCCCTAATACGAGTGACCTCTTTACATGGTCGAGCTAGGTTATATGCTCGACCCTTATGAGCGGACGACCCAACTGTTCTAATGTGTATGACCTTCCTTGCTATGATCGACCCTGGTTGTGTGTGATCGATCCTTACTTTTCGCGACTGGTCCGGATGTGTTTGACTATGCGTGCATGACCGAGCCTTATGATACTTGACCCATAGTTCCCGTACAGATTTAACCAACCAACATATGTATGGTTTTTTTTGATGGATAAATATTTTCCCCTCGAAGCTGGTAACTTATATTACAAAATTACAGGCTTCTAAATAATTGATCATATCATAGTTTGGTAGATTAAATTTGGTCTTTCAAGGGATGATCACATATAATTTATGATCGCATGCGGATAGATATGAGCGAGGTTGAGCAAGGTTGGGATCATCCTTTCACATATTGAACAAGCCTAGGTCGCTCGCACTCTTTCCTTTTGGTTTAAAACATCAACATGGCTAAGCATGCTATTGAGGCTCGAGCAAGAAAGCTAGCAAGCTGAATCTGATGGTCCAACATACTTCACTTAGTTAAGCGGGCCATTCAATTTAATCGAGCTGACGTGGAAAAATGGTCTGGACAAGTCTTTTAGTCTTCTTCCTCGTTTTCCTGGTCTTCACTTTATTTCTTTTTCTCGAAGAGGCTTTTAATGGTGGCACTGTTCTAGAGAATTCCACTTACCATTTCGATTTCTCTCAAACTCTAATTGTATTAGTCCCTCGAAGTTCCAACCTGCCATCGTGCTCAAAATCTCTAGCAAGGCCCTACAATCTCAAGATTAACCAAAGCAACCTGCCTTTGAATTCGAGATAAATCCGCTCGTTTGCAGGTGAATTCCTCTTCGTAATCTTGTTTTGGGCTAGTTCTAAAGTATGAATTCAAGAATTTTAGGGTATGGTCTATATGATTTGAATATGAATTGAGGTTTTTGCGGATGTCCGAGATTATGATAACTGGAAATTCTTGTGGCTTGAGTTGGGATGATCTAAAAATTGTATGTGTAATCATTTGATGAATCGGAATCACAAAAGCCTCCTGAATTTCTGATTTCAATAACACACCTTTAAGTTGTTTGTCGAAATGTTTCAAACAACCCTTTGTCACATACTTGTATAATCATATTGTCACTAATATAGCTCTTGGAATTTTTTTTATCATGGCTCAAACTTGAAATAATTTTTTTTTCTTCTATTATGGAATTGAAGGATTTGATCATGTTTGCTTAGCACTTTGAATATATATCCACTGTATATGTTTTGATTCCTTACTCAGCCTGTAAGCTTTCAGTCTTACAGTTGTTTGGCACTTTTGTTCAACCACTGTGGTCGCTTAAGTTCAACTTGGAAAGGGTCGTTCTTGATCGACTCTTATATGGGGTCGGTTACGAACAAGCCCGTTTTGGTTGAGTATTAGCGACCGCCTTGAGTCAAGTATACGCAAACGATTTGAACTAACAATGTGCAACAAGGGTTGGTGGGGGTATGAACGACCGGGCTCTGGTTGTACATGCGCGACCGGGTCAGAACCCTTCATAAACGACTGATCATGGGTCGTGTGTGATCTGCAAGGTTTAGGTCATTCAAGTTTAAACTTGGTCGGGTTGCTCTTGATCCTGTAGGGGCCGGTGTACATGACCTTACTTTATTTAGACATGTATGACCTCTGCCATCTTGACCATGCTTGATCTATCTTGATGCCAAAAGTTTTTATTGACCACTGAACCTTTTGGTAGCACTAATTTGTAGTGACATAATCATCCATGTAGAAATGCTAACTCCTCATCAGTTATGCCAGAATCCTAAGGAAGGAACTATATCTGGTGAGGCTGGGGGTTCTGACCAAGTTACCGAAACTACATCGGGTATTGCCCCCAAAGTGAAAAACTTTCCTATGCCCCATCCACTTTCCAGTATAACTCACGAAAGGCATGAGACAGAAATTTCTTTTAGCTTATTTCAGCAGCTGTGCAATCAATTTGGAATTTCAGAAAAGGAAGAGGCCAAGTTACCTGGGAAGGATGAATTTGCTGATATTCCCCCAACTAGATATATTGTTGTTAATCGTGGTATGCTCACTAGTAGGGTAATTCCTCCTTTTAATCCCTATCTAGAAATGATTACTTGGCGCTTAGCTATTTCCCCATGCCAATTGCACCCAAATGGCTATGCCGTTTTAGTGATCCTTTACATGCTTTTTATGAGGGAAAAACAATGTGCGCCTACATTTGACGATATATGTTCTTTATATTCTTTTAAGAGGAGGAAGAAGGATCATACCTCATTTATTTCCATTGACAGTCGGGGCTCCAAAATAATTACTGGTTTGGTAGAGAGCGTTCGAGGATTTCCAAACCAGTATTTCTTTGTTCGGTGCCCTTCCAACTTCTGTTGTTATTGGATGGAAGGAGGTGAATGCACTTAATATTTCGGTGTTTTATTCCTTTCCTTCTTAATCCAATACTTAAATCATTAGCTACGTTACAGTGCTCCCTGATCAGAGTATTGCCTTTTATCATAACCTTTGTAATTCTTTACTTACCACAAGTGAAAGCGAAAGGAACAGGAAATTCTTAACTACATAAGAGTTCCTTCGTTGATGTAATTTACTTCCTCCCTCGCGAACTCTCATGGTGGATTCAACTGACAAGAAAGGTGCTGTTAGCAAGTCTCTAGCCAAGAAGGCTCCAGTAAAGAAGTGTTCCAATCCTGCACGGGGTAGCAAATCACCTCCCAAATCCAAGTTGTTTTCTATTGAGGAGGCAGTGCCCAAGCGCCGTGATGGCAAGAATCTCATGAGTTTGTCCAATCAGACTGAGAAGGAGGGCACCACTTCGGGTTCTACGGAGGAAACTGATAAGGATGATGTGGGTGAAACTACTCCAAAAACTGCTTCAGAGCCGATGAATGAGAATAAACAGTTTGATGAGGCTGGAGTAACTTCCAAGGAAATTCTAGATGCCGAGGCAGCTGATGGGAATCTTGTCATTCGGGATAACCAAGATGGTGTTTCAGAAACTTTTAAGAATCTCGGTGACCTTAGCTCGGTTAAAGACATCATTCAAGGTGTTATTGCTATCCAAACATTTAGACCCCAGACCTTAAGTACAAGAATTAGTGTACTCAATGCTCCCGTCTATAGACCAAGGAAATTACTTGCGAAGTTAGGGATTGCCTTAGAACCATCGCATAAGATTGGTCCTTTAATAGATATATACTAGCACATTTTCTTACTTATGCCGTATATTCTCGACGCTCTGCTTATGCCCTTTTTATCTTGCTCTAGTACTTTCTAATTTAAGTACTAAATATCTTTTCTTTCCTTTTTCCATATTCACGAATGAAGCATTCGTTATCAGACAACTTCTCTCGACAAGCCAGTTTTGTTAACCCACAAAATATTTTACAGTCTTGCCTTTCTCGCTATTTGAAGCGTTCTCATCTTTAGATCCTCCGCCTGAGCACACTTCTGAACCTTCATTGACTGATCAATGGAAGGAGGGGAAGCACGATCATGTATCTGACAAAGGTGATAAGGACAAGGAGCAGGACCCGAAGAAGGGTAAGAGGAAGAGAAGCAGTGACAAACAAGGCGAGAATGAGACCCTGAAACGTCAAAAGTCAATTGAGCTCTCAGATCCTGCTCTCTCTATTTCCCTGGAACAACCCTTTGCAAATTCTCAATCCATTGTCCCGACTTCTAGTCAGATCTAGATGATCCTTGACAGGCCTCCCTATAAAATTTCGCTTGGAAATTTGAAGCTTAAGGACTGATTTGGGGGTTGGGATTTAAGAGGAATGAACTTCGATTTGGATTTACACCCAAATGACAAGCAGGATGCTATCGAAGAGCTGAGCACTATAAAGAACTGCATGAGTACCCAACTCAATACTTCCAAGAGCCAACTTGAAACGCATTTAAACGAGGCCATGAACACAATCGGAAGTCGATTTGAGTCGTGGAACAAATTTGGCTACGAATTTCAGAGGTTAAACACCCGTCATCTTAAGCATATCGAGACTTTGGAAAATGACAAGGCCAGACTGGTTCATGAGATTAAGTCCCAAAAATTTGAAACTGCATCTTTAAAGTATGGAAATACTACGGTAAGAAGCTTAGAAACCGAAAATGAGAAGCTTAGGAGAGATGTGGAGGCTGCTAGAAAGCAAGTTCAAGAAGCTCAATCTGACTGAAAGTTTGTTGCATCTCAATTGGCTTCGGTAAAGCAAGCTTCGGCTTCTTATCAATAGGAAAAGGTGGTTCTTGAAGATGAGATTACTACCCAAAGTAAAGCTATTAAAGTTCTAGAAGAAGGCAACACCAAACTGACTAGTGCTATTGAACAGGCCAATGCTAAAACTTATGACACTTTGTTCCAATTTTACATTTAAAGTGTTATGAATCGTGGAAGTTTAAGTTATCTGAATGGTGACTTTCCATGAACTTTGGCTCTCGTCTGGGAACAAGTGCTCATACATTCCAATGGTGAAGAAGATAGTTTTCTTCAATAGACTCTCCTAGAAGCAGAGGACCGTGATGCCTTGGCTAAGGTCAAGAAGATATAATAGATAAGCGAGCCCAATCACTCGGTGAGAAGACCTCGGATGCTGTCGCTGCTCATGCTTTATCCTGCCCTACCAATACTAAGGCTTCAAGTTCTCAAATTTCTCCTATGGATCTTCCTCCTATCCATCCTGATAAAAATGCTACTGAAGCTCATTCTACCGAGGAGCATGTTTTCGAAGAAGGTACCACTAATCTGTGTGTAGGAGATGGCAAAGAAAATGATGACATTTAGACCGGTTGTATGTGCGAGTGTCGGTCCTTGCTTACTACTTTATGCTTATATTGTTGACTCTGTGGCCCTATGACTGATTTGGGGCTCTTTGATGAAACTGTGGTTTACTTCGTTCGCATGGGACAGTGTTTTCGTTTGTTATATTGCAGCCTCTTATTTAGCTTTGTTGTACTTTTGTTTGTACACCACATGTCGCACTTGCATCACGATACACTTGTATCACAGTACATTTTTTCGATTACATGGTTGTAATGAACTTATGGTATATAAAATTAGCATTGTTGGTTTTCTTTTGATGCAATGGTTATGCCCCCGTACCAAAGTTTGTTACAATTCTATTAGGATGAAAGTGATCAGCTTTTCTAAATTCTTGTATTTATAGCTAGAATTCAATATAATTGATCGATTCAAGCCATTTTTACAATACCCCCTTTAAGGGGTTTATTATTTGTCATTTTTTCAGTCATATTCTCACTAACCTGGAAGTCCAGGCCCTTCGAAGATTAGACTTGAATACATGCTTCTGAAGAGGGTTTTTTTCGTCCGTATTCAACTATATTTCTCGCGAACCTGGCAGTCCAAGTCCTTCGGAGATTAGGTTTAAATACATGCAAGTTTAGTCCAATTTCATGTCTTGTCTGTTCTAATTAACTCAGAATCAGGAAGAATAATTGGACATCCCCTTTCGGCTAGGATTTCTTATAATGCAGGTCCTTCTAGCTTGTTGCCGGTCCTTCCAGCCTATGACTGGGGCTTCCAGCCTAGTTTTTGTCGGTCCTTCCAACTGCTGGTCCTTCCAGCTTGTTGCCGGTCATTCCAGTCTGATGTTGGTCCTTCTAACATCAGGTTTTGTCGGTCCTTCCGACTTCCAACTTGTTGTTGGTCCTTCCGGCCTAATGTTGGTACTTCCAACATCAGGTTTTGTTTGTACTTCTGACTGCCTGTCCTTCCAACTTATTGCCGGTCCTTATGACTTAGGTCTGGTACTTCCAGCCTAGGTTTTGTCAGTCCTTCCGACTTGATGCTTCACCCCATGAGGCAGACACTAGTTCTTTTGTTGAGTATTGTCTCGTTTTAAAGAACTGGTGTCCTGGACATTTCATTTAAGAAGGTGCCTCTATGGTGGAACTTGCAGTCTTTTACTTGTGGGTCAAATTGGGTTGCTTCCACCTTTGCATCTTAAACCTCTCCTCTTTTTCTCTTTTCAAGGAAGTGTTTTTTTGTGATGAAAGGCGCAGCTTCCCGACTTGGTGCCCATTTGCTACGCTTCTTCACCATTTGACTCTGGATAGCTTATTCCTTCGAGATTTGCAAGCTAGAGCATTTAATCATCTTTCTTAGTTTGCATGATGCTTTTGGCACTCAACGCTTGAGCTTTCCCATCTGGATATGCTTGGAAAGCTTACAGGCATGGTTGGATTGTAAACAAGTGGTTGTTCTTGTTTTGCCTACATTAAAAAAATCAACTTTAGCAAGAGTTTGCAAATACACGATTCATGCAAGCAAGTAGGCTTTCTCACTCATGACTTTTTATATGTACATATCTCAAATGTAAAGCTTGCAAATATTCACAACTTCTTACAATATATTTGAACAATGCATCATAGAAAGTAGCGGTGGAGATGCTCGCTGTTCCAAGCTCGAGGAATCTGGATTCCATCAGTGGTGGTCAATTTAAAGGTGTCATCCCGTAGTTTTTGGCTTATAACATAGGGTACTTCCCAGTTCGGTCCAAAAACTCCGGTTCCGGTCATTACTTTTTTCAACACAAGGTCTCTGATCTCGAAAGTCCTGTGTATGACTTTTGAATCAAAGTGTCTGGCCACCCTTCTCTGAAACGCGACAACCTTAGTTCTACTTCCTTTCTTTTTTCCTCGAGCTGGCGGAGAGCCTCAAGCTATAATCTCTAATTTTCCTCTTAGTTGAAGTGAATTCTCCTATGAGTAGGGACTTCTAGCTCCACAGGGATCATAGCTTCTGAACCAAAAGCTAACGAAAAGGGATAATTTCCAGTTGCAGTTTTATGAGTTGTGCGGTATGCCCATAGTACTAGCAGGAGCTCATCTACCCCACCACCTTTGGATTTCTCTGAATGCTTCTTAATGGTTGATTTTATGATCTTGGTTACCGCTTCCACTTGCCCATTTTCCTGCAGGTGGGCTACTACTGAGAAGCTCTTCTGGATTTTATATTTGGCACAAAAGCTTTGGAACTCTTCGCTCCCAAATTGGGTTCCGTTGTCTGTGATAATTTTTTGTGGCACACTAAACCTACAAATGATATTCTTCAGAATAAAGTTAATAACTTTCTTTTAGGTTATGGTTGCCAATGGTTTGGCTTCAACCCACTTGGTCAAGTAGTCAACAACGACAATGGCATATTTAAAACCGGACTTTATGGTGGGAAGTGCTCCTATGAGATCAATGCCCCAGATGGCAAATGTCCATGGGCTGACCATTTGGGTTATGGATGTGGATAGCATTCTCGGAATCTTCACAAATCTTTGGCATATGACGCACTTTTTAGTGTATGCTGCAGAGTCTTGATTTATATCTGGCCAAAAGTAACTGTATTGCAGAGTTTTTTTGGCCAATGTCTGACCACCAGTGTGGCCTCCGCATTCATCCTCACGCAACTCCATCACGATTGCCTTTTATTCCTTCTTCATAATACACCGAAGCAGGTGCATAGAAAAACCTCACCTGTATAGTCATCCATCTTGTATGAGATACATAAGAACTTTTCGTAAAATCTTTCTTTACTTCTTAGGTTCTTCCGAGAGTGCACTGGTCATGAGATACTCTTTGATTGGTGTCATCCATGAATCTGTCTCATCGGTTGCTTCCATGACCCAATCCATATCAGTCCGCTTTATGCTAGGATTGGAAAGGACTTCCACTGGAACCAATCCCATAAGTTGTGCATCTCCTGTGCTTGTACATTTTTCTAGTGAATCTGCCTTGGTGTTCTCTTCTCTCGGAATGTGTGATATGGTATAATGTTTGAAGCTCTCTAGTAGTTCGAAAGCCTTAGATAAATAAGCCGGCAAGTTACCCATTTTTGCTTGGAACTCCTTCCGAATTTGACATACGACCAATTGTGAATCGCTGAAAATTTGCAAAGTCTTTATCTGCAGTTCCTTTACCAGTTTTATTCCTGTAGTGAGGGCTTTATATTCGGCTTCATTATTTGTCGATGAGAATTCCAATCCTAGTGCATAGCAAATAAATCTTCCTTCAGGAGTCTCCAGGATTACTCCTTCTCCAGAACAGTAGTCATTTAACGCTCCATCGACAAATAGTTTCCATCGAATGTCAGTCTCTACGACATGTTCCTCTCTTTCTTCTCCTCCATCGGTGAACTCTGTGATAAAATCTGCAAGCGCTTGTCCGTTGATTGCTTTCCGGGGGTGGTATGTAACGTCATACTGACTGAGCTCGATATTCCATTTCAACAACCTCCCGGAAGTCTCTGGGCGGAACAAGACCTGCTTCAAAGGTTGATCAGTGAGGACCTTAATAGGATGAGCCTGAAAGTAGGGTCGAATCTTCTTTGAAGCAATAAGCGAGCTTTTCTGCCTTCAAGTAATTCAACTCTTCCCCATTCTGCCTTTTACTAATGTAATAGACAGGCCTCTGGACTTTCAAATCCTCTTTTACCAAGGCTGCACTCAGAGCATGGGCGGACACTGCCAAATATAAGAACAAGTCTTCTCTGTCACTGGGCTTGGAAAGCATCGTAGGTGTAGCCATGTGTTGGATTAATTCCTCAAAGGCTTTCTAGCATTTCGGAGTCCATTGTATATCTTTCTTTCCTTTTCCAAGGGAATCGAAGAAAGGAAGACACCAGCCTGTTGCCTTTGATATGAAGCGATTCAAAGCTGCGATTTTCCCGTTTAAGCACCGAAGTTCACTCTTGGTTCTTGGAGCGCGTATCTCTCACAAAGCTGATATCTGTGCAGGGTTGGCTTCTATGCCCCGGGCATTGACCATGAATCCTAGAAATTTGCCTGAAGCGACTCCGAAAGAGCACTTTAGAGGGTTCAACTTCATACTGTATCAGAGCAGAATATCAAACATTTGGGCCAAATACTCCAAATGATCGACAACATTCTTTGACTTTACCAACATATCATCAACATAAACCGCCATCGTCCTGCCGATTTCCACTTTAAACATAGTGTTTACAATCTGTTGGTAAGTTGCCCCGCATTTTTTTATTCCAAATGGCATCATTTTGTAACAGTACAGGTCGAGATCAGTGGTAAAGCTTGCATCTTCTTGATCCGGTTCATACATCATGATCTGATTATAGCCTGAATATGCATCCATAAAAGACAGCAGCTCATGTCCAACTGTAGAGTCTACCAGCTGATTTATCTTGGGAAGAGGGAAGCTATCCTTTGGACAAGCTTTACTGAGGTCTGAATAGACTATGCAGACTCGCCATTTACCATTTACTTCTTTACGAATACGGGATTGGAGACCCAATTTGGGTAGGTAAACTCCCTGATGAAGCCATTCTCCATTAACCTATCGACTTCCTCCTTTAGGGCTCTTAACCTTTCATGCCTTTGGGTCCTCCTTTTTTGTTTGACAGATGGAACATGTGGATCAATGTTAAGCTTATGGACCGCAACATCTCTGGATATGCTGCACATGTTAGAATGGTTCCAGTAAACACATCCAAGTTAGAATTCAAAAAGATAATCAATCGACTCTTCAATTCCGGACCCAACTGAGATCCTATCAGCACACAGTTTGGATCTTTTGGATTAACAACAATAGGATTTCTGATATCAGCTGGTGCCGCTCTTCCATCTCCTGCACTGGCTTTTCTAGGATCAATTTCTTTTCGTGCTTCACTGTGTTCGCCAGTGCAGGGTCCCCTCTCCAATTGTTATAAGGGGAGGTCCCAAATGCGAAGTGGAGCCTCTGCACTCTTCCCCATGTCTTTCTTACTGGCCTCACATAGCTCTGTCATATAGAAATCCCTTGCAGTAGCCTGATCCCCCTTAATTACGCCAATTCCATTTTCGATTGGAAATTTCATGGTTAAGCACCATGGAGCTAGTGAGATTTTGAAGCCAGTCAGGGTTGGTCTCCCAAGGAAGGCGTTGTAGGCAGAGTATTCATTTACCAAGACAAAAGTTTGCATCATAGACACTTTGCATTCTCCGTCCACCAAATCGATTATACCAATAGGTTATGCAGGATGTCCTATGAACCCATGAATTTTACTTGCACATTCCTTCACATTTGTCATTAAGAGGTTCATTTTCTGAAAGGCATTTATGAAAAGCACATTAACTGAGGCTCCTGTATCAACCAGGACTCTCCTCACAATTGCAGGGCTAAGGCCGACTGTGATCACCATGGGATCAATAGTTTGTGTAAGTAGCCCATCAGAGTCTCTGTCCTTGAATACCACATCGTCAGTTGAATTTTTGGGCATTTTCTTTGGAAATTCGTTGCTCAAGATTAGTCATCCTTTTCTTTTTTAGCACCCTTCAGCTCGTTAGCATATTTTTTCATATCCCCCCCAGCCTCTTCCGGCTAGGTGGGATCCTCCAGAAATTGAGTTGATTATCGGTCTTGAGTCAATAGGAGTTGTTAACCCTGTTGTTAAAACGCGGTTCAAAACAAAGAAAACTGTAATGATGTTAATGTGAATCTATGAAAATAAATAGATAGAAGCCTCCACAAAGCGTTTGGATGGTTCAGACGGTTTATATACCGGTCGGTCAAGTAATTCTGAAAGCTGGTCGGTGCGATACTTGAAGTGAACATACCGGACGGTCTCCGAGGCACACCGATCGGTCTGTACCAACTTTTTTCATGAAAACCTGGTAGCATGCCAAATGCATATACAACAAGGAACATGTCAGCAGCTCTAAGTGTCGACCGGTTCGGTTATGTGAGGCTACAGGCAAACGTCATCATTATGTTGATCGTCTTTGGTTCATGAATCAGCGGTAGCGAACTATTTGCATGGACCTTTAAAGTGTTTGCTCCTGCATTATCTTGGATCGCTAATGTTATTCAAACAAATATGAATCGTGACAACCATGCTCAGCATCTACCATGCACAATCATGTGTGATCACATATGGAGTGTACACAACATAGTGAACGTGTGTATTGTTGATATATTACGAGAAAAGCGTATGGACGTTCAGGTTTAATACTTAAGGCATGGTACAAAGTCCACGTGACATGTATATAAAGCATAATGTATAAAACATGAAATGTTGGTTTGTTCATGATGTGGATATCTCAACCTTATGATAGTGAAAACTAACGCATGCAAAGAATAGAGGGCATGTTGCATGAACACTAACTACAACGTTCCATGGAACCTCCGTGAGCAAAAGGGGAACAATGTGAATAGTTGGAATGCACTACTGTCTTGCTTACATGAAGTATAAGCTTAAACTGGTTCTAATACATGCAACCAGTCGGTAAACATCTTCCGTATAAAATGAGCGTACATGCACTAGCCGACTGGTCGGCCCACCTCAAAGCTGACCGGTGCATTATCGTGAAGACAACGATAAAGAAATGGAATAATATGAACAACCGACCGGTCAACAAAGCCATGTGGAAACATAGAAAAGAATTACGGCATCGAAAATAGACCGTTCGGTACAGAGATGAATATATGAATGGAAATATTGTAATTGATGTTCCCATATTACTATTAGCAAAACGTTCATTTGGCCTGGCATTTCTTCATGTGGCGGAATAGGTACCAAGTGTTTGGCATTATAATAAATAGGCGGACGGTTACAAGATAAAGCGGACAACAGTTTTTAGTTTTGGACTGGTCGGTACTAAGTATACACCGACCGACCGGTACTCCTTTACAGCTGTTGCCAGCTGTACTCAGTGGCATTTCTGTAAATAAATGGTCGACCGACCGGTTCCCTACACTACATATTTTGGCTATTTTCCTCATTTGCTCCACACCTATAAATAGAGGTCCAACCCCACTTTAATGGGAGAGGATTTTGATGACCCCGAAGGGCTGCTAGATCCAATTCTCAACACTTACTTAATGATTTCATCATCTCTAATCATCCAAAAGTGAAGATTCAACTCCGAATTCATCATGAACATGTGGGAATTCATCAAAGTTTGTGTGAAAGCCTAGATTTGATCTACCACTTGGTATATTTGAAGGATCTCATCGGTTTTCCTTTTTAATCTCCATCAAGTTCTAAGAGAGTGTAATGAGAGAATTTGCTTGTTTTGTAATTCTAAGTGCAATAATGGAATTGATATTCAAAGTGGACGTAGATCGCACATGATCGAACCACTATAATCTTCTTTTACTTGCATTTTTTCTATTGAAGTGGCTCCACATCTCTTATTATCAAGTACATTGTGAAGTACTCTTAGTAATTTGTTGTTGATCCCAATTTTGAGATCAATAGGAGCCTGGGCTTTTTCACTGGAGCTAGGTTGAGTAGTAGCATTACCCTGCCCCTGGGCAGCTGGAGCATTTTGAGGATTCCTTACATATTGCTGAAGCTGGTTCATTCTGATAAGCTCCTCAATCAGGCTCTTCAGGTGTCAGTATTCATTGGTATTGTGACCTGGCTAGTTATGAAAGCGACAGAATTTACTGGAGTCGGCTTGTTGCTCCGTAATTTTCTACGGCTTTATCTAAGGGAAAATACCTGAATCATAGTGGAGTAAATCCTCTCGGGGGTTCCATTCAGGGGACTCAAATCTGAATGCTTATAGAATTGTGTCTTTTTATAGGAATTGTTATCCTTCCCTTCATTTCCCCTCTTCTTCCCAGGGTTATTCTTTTGCTCACCTTGAACCTCACTGCCTTTCTTTTCTTCGATGGCACTACTCTCTACAACATTCCGGACAGTGGGTGGATCGTCCTCCATGCTCATATATTCTTCAGCTTTCTTATAAAACTTCTTTAGAGTTTTGGGTTTTTCATCTTGAGCCACTTTTCAAAATCCGACTTCTTATCAACGACACCTTTCAATGCTGCCAATAAGTACTAGGGTTCTGGTTATATGACTTCAGCTGCCGCAACATGGAACATTGTAAGAAAAGCTTTGATCGTCTCTCCAGACATTTGCTCCATTTCTCTAAGCGACATCACATTCCTTTCTTGGGTTATTTGTAGTCGGAACTGGTCTTGGAACCTTCTTGCCAAATCAGCAAATTGATCAACACATTTAGACGGAAGCCTAGTGAACAATAGTGAAGCTACCCCTTCCAAGCATACGCGGAAGTATAAGCATTTTATCTCGTCAGTGGCCCTAGCTCCATTCATGTGTCGATCATACTTGAAAAGGAAGATGTTCGAATCTCCAGTTCCACTATATGGTGCTATTGTTGGGGATGTGAATTTCTTAGGGAATTTCGCTTGACGAATCCTCTCTGTGAATGGGTTCTTTCTTGGTGAAAACTTTCGTTCCTTCTCTTTATCTTGATGGGCCATGTTTTCTTTTATTATTCGTTGGATCATGTCCGAGATGTGCTCCTCATCGCAACTCCATTCCACGGAGCAGGCGTCGGCCCTTTTACCAGAGTGACCCCTGTTCAAGTTCCGATGCCCTGGACCTCCCTTGGGAGGTGCTCCTTTGGTAGGACTTGTGGCGCTTCGAGTTGTATGTTTCTTGACATGTTGTGGTACTTTGACCTTAGAGTCCTAACCAACAGCCTTCACCTTGTCTTCTACTAAGAAGTGAGATCGACTTGGGTCTGAGGCAGAAGAGTCCTCTTTTTCATCAGCATTGACAACAACCTTTGGAGGTGGGGGGATTGGTTTGGGCATTAAGCAAGGCATCAAATTTTTCCATCATCATTTTAGTCATAGCATCAATTTTTTCATTCAATCCAGTTACCACCACAGTCAGTTCATCTCGAGTTACAGATGGCCTCGAGGACTTTCCCACTTCTCGGTTCAAGGTTTGTGGTGTAACTTCATTATTATGAGCATTTTCAATAATCGTAGTAGCTCTAACGGGCTTGCTGTTCTTCTTTGAACCAGCTAGATTTTTGACAACTTTTTGAACTTTTAAGCAAATTCTTCGATAAGTCCACTCTTTAGGCTTTGGGAGCCTATCATAGCAAGCAGAATTGCACAAAACACTTCAATACACCACCATGGTTATGGACCACCTGGAAAGCGAAAGGAGCCGGATGGTGGGCGCCAAATGTTTGAGTCAAAATTGGCTCAAACACCAAGAGTGCTTTGGATGCACTTCATCGAATGGTTTGATTTAAGGTAGTACAGGGAGAATTGCTAAATAAAGCAAAGTAAAAGACAAGAGAATTTATAGTGGTTCGATCTTAGATAGATCTACATCCACTTTAGCAAGGATTTAATTACAACATCAACGGTTACATGACATAGAGTCTCCCTTTGTACATTCATCTTCTCTTATTATAAGTAAATCACACTTAGATCTATGTAAATTAGTGGAGAGTTGATTGGTCCAGCGGAGAAATGGTGAAATCGATGGAGAAATGGTGAGAAATTTTCAAATGCAAGAAGGATGAAGGAGGATCTTCAATCTATAAAATATTTGGTTAATCTCAATGGAAGCCGTGATGGATCAAGCTCTAGATCTTTGCTTGGAAGTGTTAGATGATGTTAGGATCACTTGAAATGAGAGAGGAAGCAATTTGGCAGCCCTTCGTGGTAGTGGGAATCGATCCATTTTGTGGTCGAAGCCATGGCCTATTTATAGGTGAGCCCCCATAAAGGAATGAGCTTAAATTCATATATGTAGGCTGCTAGTCGCTCGTCCCTTTAATTACGAAAATGTCACTGCCTAACTGTAACCAACTGTCAACAACTGTATTTAGTTGTCTTGTGCAAGCGGGCTTTGTGTGCGCGGGCATGTTGAACATGTGAACGACACTAGTACAAAAAGCATTTATTGCATCTCCTCATTTGCTTTTGTTGTGTTTGCAACAGTAGCAAATAATATTATTTGCTCCTGTTCCATCACTGCAACGGAAGCAATAAGTACAGGGAAAGCAACAAAAATCTACATATAAAAATTTGCTTCCGTTGTTGTAGAAACGGAAGCAACAAATAAGAAGCCGATACAGTTTTTTGCTCCTGACAACTGTACATCAGAAGCAAATTCGTTCTTTTTGCACTGGTTGCATGCTAATTGGATGCAAATGATTTTTTTGGGACGCGTAAGCCGAATTATACCTGCCCAAACAACCTCACACCGCCTTTCCCAAAATCCACAGAAATGAAATCAACAGAAAAAAATAGATTTTTTGCTCGATATCGATTCCCTTCTATCTGATTTACTAATTCTCTTGCTAGTTTGGATTGCTCGACATGGACTCTGTCACTCGACATCACTAGTTTGGATTGATCGACAATGATTTTGTCACTCGACGCCCCTAGTTTGGATTGCTTCAGGTACCGATTTACTAATTGTCTTGTTTATTATTCCCTAAATTAATGTAATATTTTTTGAGTTAATGAAGAGTTTAAAGTACTAGATGTTTTTTTGTTAAGTTATATGTTATTAAACATGGTGTGATCGATAGCAGAAGTTTTAAATTGCGTATACTTTTTTCGATTCACCAGAATTGATGATGAATCCTTTGGTTGTCGCTTTGTTAGTAATTTTGACATGTTTTCCGCATTACTTTTCAAATATGTTTTATTTTCTTTTTTCCTGTTTTTTTTTATATTGTACAAATATTTTGGTGAACACCATTAATTAAAGAACAATGAAGTATGTTTATCAAAATGAAACTTAAGAAAGCTTTCATTGTTTAATTAAAGAACAATGAAACGGTCTCATTAATGCTTCAAAGAAACAATCTTAAGCTCGTTCATTTTTGCAATTGTTTGGGTGTTTGCCTTTTTCCATTACAATTTCTGTGTGTAAATCATATGTGCATCAAAAACCATGTTTCTCTCTCACACACACAAAAAGATGTTTCAAAGTATCTTTATCTTATAAAATATATTAGACTTTAGAAGTGTGTGCGCTTTTAAATTATGTCTTAAAATTAAACATGCTTTGGTAGATAGAGGAACTATAGTATTGTATGAATTGAAATTTAAAGCTCATCTTAGGCTTTGAACAGAACAAAATGGAATAATATTTGGAAATATGTTCAGCGGAGTCTTCATTCTTTAACTTGAACGGATCAAAGTTTGTTTTATGAGCATGATCAAATAATATGCACCATTCTTATTTTAGTCAAATTTATTTCATGATATGTTTCCTCTAGCTGATAAAATATGCTTTCATATTATGCTTTATACTCCTTGTTCTTCTGAAAGACATAATAGTTCTTTTTGTGGTATATTCAAACAAATTTCTGTGCAATATTATATGCGTCTTTCAGTTCACTCTTTTCCACAACTTGCCTTTGTTTTCAAATGGATGGTTATCTCAGCCACATGGAAAGATCTTTCTACTACTAGTAGATTTTTAATTTCCCTTACACTAAATTGTTGTTTCATCCCGACTACAGGTTCTCTCAGTCTCTCTTTTTAAATATTTCTTAAATTTGCGAGTTCTAATTTCTTTGCACGATGATGGCTCCTTCAAAGTAACTTGAGAGGTTACCTGGGTGCAAATAGGATTATAAGTTTTTAATCCCTTTTTCTGCTATTGTTGTTAACCATAGTTATATGTGCATTTCATGTATGTCATTGTGGATTTTCCTCATGCGCATTTTTCTTGAGAGTAGAAGCCTCAAATGATCTGCGTTAACCTGGTTGACTAATCCTAAAGTTATTTCCGAGGCTAATTGTGAACAAACGTATAATTTTAGCATTTATGTAGTTGAATTTGTTCATTGGTGTTGTCTAAGTGGTTAGAGCAATTGAATGATTTACAGGATAATGTTCTCATTTTTAGTAGTACTTGGTACTTGCAAAATAGGGCACAGAATATGCTGTAGATTTGATACAATATGATTACAGTCGTTTTAACGAGTTAAAGAGTATTACAATGCATCGTTGGGGGACCTAAGTATTACTCATATTGCAGTCGTTTTAACGAGTTAAGGAGTGTTGATCGGTTTAATTGAGTCTCCATCCAAATTGTGGCGCAAATCAGCTCCCGACCAACATTGTCAAAGACTCACGATTGCCACGATCAGACTTGTGGTCGGGTCCTTGGTGCACAATTTAGGAACTAGAATTAATAATTTTTTTCTATAATACTTTACGCAAATTTTACTACTGGACTTATTAATTTATCTAGCTTGGGCCTTAAACCTCAAAAGGGTAGGCCCTTAACAGATGTTAAATTTTATTACGTTACGTCTATAATATAATAAGCCATGAGTAAACAAATTTTATTACATTAAGAGTATTGCAGTTGCTGCTTCCTGCATGCAGGAAACTGGAGTTAGTTATGACACCCCACGTCCGTTAATGTCATCACAAAGGGAATGCATAAAGTTTCGTGAAGCGTTTAGGTAAATAGACACAGAATATTACAAGACAGATATAATTTTTTTTGCAGCGGAAATAAACAACTTTATTAATCATCAAAACTCCGTGATCTAAAGAATCATTTGTCTGAAATATAAAAACCCATTACAAAATAAAAACCACTGTCTTGTACTTTATAAATATCAGAGTACATAAAAGAAAGAAAATTCCCCAAGAACAAAATATGGCCATAGCAACAAGAGTAGGAGCTTGATCCATGCATGTTAGCAGCTCTAGCAAAATAAGCAAAATGACAATCAAGCCTGTGTGTTACCTCCCCGAGAACCTGGGGGGAGGGGGAAACGGAAGAAAGAAGGGGAAACAAAAAGGGTCAGACATAAATTCTGGCAACTCTAGTTAATTTTAGCCAGTAAATAGATAAAAGTGACATGATAGGCATACAAAGTGGATAAGAGAGATCACTACATAAATGGCAGGTATGACAAGGTAAACAGGACAATATGATAGAGTAGATAGCTCTTCTTAATACTTTCCTTGCTCTGCACCAATACTAGTATAACAGTATATAATAGGATTATATACTCCCCAATTGCTTAACAACAACAGGTTGATCCCAACAGAAACATAATGGTAGTTTTAGGCGTAATCTACTAACGAGTTTTAACCCAAACAGTACTGGTACCTAAACTAGCCCAGACAGAAAAACAGGTACCCCAAAGAAATAGACAGGACTAGATGTACTCTATTTACTACCCCCAATCGATCGGCTCCTTATTCCGTAGTTACCCTATACTAGCCCCACAGTAAGATGTATCACGCCCTAAAGTGACAACCCTTTATTTTACGGATGTGCACAACCATATCTACTGATGTCACAACGTCTTATTTTCCCCAGAAGGCGGAGTCATGCACGCACATGACCCCGTTGGAATGCGCCGTCAACACTACCCCTACGTTTGGATCTCTTGCAATCAGCTCAGTAAGCGTGCCCCACTCCGACCTAGTTCGGAGTACCCGTTTGATACCTATTTAAGGGTTGCTGACTGAAATCGGTCCCACACAAGATGATGCAAGCTCTCCCCTTTGTCTTGCATTCCCACTACTAGGTTTTCAACTGGTTATGTTTACCGAAAAGGTGTCTTTAATTACATAACCTTATAAGGTTAAGTTTGTAGGCCTATATATACTAATATTACCCACCTACCCAAGATTTACTTAACCCTCCCGCTGATTCAAGCATGTTTATTTAACGGTTAAGTTTGTGGGCCTATATATACTAATATTACCCACCTACCCAAGATTTACTTAACCATCCCACTGATTCAAGCATGTTTATTTAACGGTTAAGTTTGTGAGCCTATTGTTAGAGTTTATGCCCTAGAGGCAATTCATTTGATGAGATTGATAACACTGTTGATGTTATTATTTTATTTGGAATAAAATATTATTCTATTATATTGTATTTACTGCGTAATATAAATAATACTATAATAGAAGTCCTTAGAATAATAATATGGAATTATATATAGTTCGAGTAAGACTGAATTTGAGATTATATAATTATTAAGTATTATAATTCTTAAATGTCCCTAGTCGAGTTTTATTGTTTATATAGGACAACAATAAAGCGTTGAGACTAGTATATTGATTGACTGATGATCACATCTCATTGATCATTGATATACATGATATTAAAGTCAAGATATAAATACGTATTGGAGAATAGCGTATTGGGCTGACCCACCGTGAGATAACTCCATGGAATATAATTAACAGTATCATAAGTTATTTTCATAGTGACAGTGATGTAATGGTCCTCAGACCTGAAATCATTATAATTTTATTCGAGGATATTTGTGTTTTGATATCATTTAAAGTTATTCGTAACAGAGTAACGATAACGGTGATTATTGGATACATCTAGAGTCGAATGAAAATTATGAATGATCTAGATGGGATTTAACCCTACGATGTAATTGTAGTGATATCCATGGGCCTCTTGATTGAGTGAGACTGTGAAATGCATGGCCGTGCTCAAATATTGATTTGTTTTAAACAGTCTACTCATCGATCAAGAAAAATGGATTAAATTATAAAGAGGATGATACGATCCATGCCTTGAGTTTAATCCTGGATATACTGGTTAAAGGGATTATATTACATTGATACATTGGTCACAGAAAGGTTGTATCGAATCGATAATATTGTTATAACTTGGGTAGCAGTGATGTGTTGCTAGATACCACTCACTGTTTATAATTTAAATACGATTTAAATTATTGTCAACGTTGTAGTAACCTGTAGGGTCACACAATATAGAACATTATGAAGAAGAAAATATTTTGGACGAATAAAATATTAAGTTGTTAATATTTTATTTATAGTTGGAATAAATATTTAAAAGAATCCTATTCTTTTGGGTTAAGCTTGGTCATTAAAAGGATATTTGAATCCTTTGTATAAGGGGTGAAAAACGGGCTAACCCTAGGCAATATATATATGTGATAATGTATAGCCGATAATACCATTCCAAACAAAACCCTAAAGTATCATGGCGGCTAGCACCGTCTTCTTCTTCAATTCCTTTTCCCGATTCGATCGAAAGAGGAAGGTGTTCTTGTGGATAACCTATGGAGAGCCGGCGATATGCTATGCTTTTTGATTCGATGCACCATCCCTCTTTCATTCGATTTGATTTCGTTGGATCTTCATAGCTTCGGCTCGTAAGGTATGAATCTTTAACTCTAATTATTCTGAATGTTCGATTTATAATTTCCGCATAAGATCCCCTTTTAAGTTGTTAAAATAAAATTAGGGTTTCGATTCAGATCTATTTGAAACCTACAGTGGTATCAGAGCGAGGTTAATTGCGAGAAATTATAGATTGAACATTGGTTTTAGGTTTGTATTTGTTTGAATTCGGATCTGATCGAAAGCGTAGGATATAGAAATTAGGGGTTTTGATTCTGGATTGTTGAATCTGATGAATAAGGAACGATTCCTGAAGAAGATTTAAACCTTGTTGATTTAGTTGTATGAATTCAATTAATTTGGGTTAAATCGTTTAATCCACTTTAAATGAATACGAATATACTTGCAATTTTGCACAGTGTTGAGAACATTGATTTATTTTGAATAGAACTAAAATTGAGTATATTCAAAAACCCAGAGTATGTTTCAGTATAAAATTTGATTTTATATTTGATATAATATCTTGATGTAAATTAATAATTAATCTGGAGTTGGGTATTTTATATTTAAAATAACCCTGTTCTGTTACATACTAGGACATATGACAGAGCTATGAACTTTAGTACTGTCATGTTAGGGATCATATTTTTTTTAGTATACATATTTTCCTGATATATCCTATCTATTAATTTGATCTTTGTGATCTTATAATCAAGTTATATGATTAGATTATAAATCTGGTTTTGCTGATTCATGAGGAGTCTGTATACACATATAAGTGATATGTTCTACAAGTTACATAGCAGATTCCATTTTTCCAGTTATACTGGATACGTGATCTTATTCTTATATTTATATGATACCTTTTATATTGTATACTGATACAAAGTGTAAAAGGGAAGTCATAAATTTATATTTGACATATTAACTATAAATATAATTAAACATGGTGTTGAATCAGTCATTTTCTATTAAATAGTGAATAGATAATGCAGTTGTGTCTGTCATGAATTAATAATGGATTTAATTTCCTGTTTTGATTTCTTTTATTGTATACATGCTGCTTGTGAAGTTGTATGTATTAAAACTGGATTTGGATTTATTATTTAGAATATGATTCAACTTATATCTTTGCTAATATATATTTACATTAGCAGGGTGTTTTAAATTCATTTACAATTTGTAAAATTTATACATGTTTAACTTGCACCAGTTCAAGTTTAATTAAAATACTTCTATTTTAATATATAATTATATTGCTGATCAAATGTTGGTTCAGTATTATGTTATTGTAAGAAAAGTCATTAATACATGAAATTGATTTGTATTCATTGATTTATACCATTATTACTTTGGTGGATGACCATTGTTGATTCAATGATTTCGAATCATCTTGAATCTTGGGATTTAATATTATAAATATGTAGATAAAGTTTTTTTTTTTAAAAAAAGAAAAAAAACTATATTGATCATATATGTATACTGATTTTGATTTGTAAATTTGATTTACAGATTTCCACAACTATTTAGAGTTGGAAATATAAAATTTATGAATTTTATTAGATCAAAAGTTGTATTTACATAGCTGAATTCTATATCAGATATAGTAATTCTAATACATACATACATACATATATATATATATATATATATATATATATATATGATATGATATATGTGTTCTGTTAGTTTCCATGTATATGTTGTAGATTGAAAACAATATATGAGTTTGCATCAACGAACTGCTTGATTATTCTATATACTATAATCATTCTATAAATGGTACAAATTCATTAATGCGAGGATATATATAAAGATATCTGTAAACATATATCCTTGGCAAGTATGACTTACCTTAAGTATATGTATCTGAATATCCTGAATCTGGATTGACATGCATTGATGATTGATATTGGCTGTTTATCGTACAATTACTTGATATATACATGAAAAGGGTTTCATAAAATAAGGATAGTTGGTGTGCTGCCAGATTAGCATCTCCTGTAAATTTTATCTTATTATTAATTTGTTTAGATTATATGATGAAATTATGTACAATCTTGAACACACATTTCAGGCTTGTATATGATAATGACGTTATTTATATATATATGTTCAAAAGTTTTGGACCTGGTTTTGTAATGAGTGATTAAAGGACATTAGATGCTCCTGACATATAGTATTCATTGTGTTTGATTTGAAAAATGTTTGAATATAAAAGAGGTCCATACTCTATAACACCTGCTAACACTAATATATAAACTAAGATATAAAATTGCTGGTTATGAACCATCAACACAAGGATCCCAATTTTGATCAATCCATAAATTAAAACTGCATGTTTGATTTACAATAACACATATACCCATGATGTGTAAATCTGGATATTTAGATATCCCTAAAATCTTAATATATCCTACTATGATCTCCATGGACTTAATGCTGATCATGTTTACTGGATTGTCGAATATACTTTCTCCTTTCAAATATGGATCTGTTATTTTATATATTATTTATATATACACATACATATACACATATGTGTGTATATATATATATATGTGTGTGTGTGTGTGTGTGTGTGTGTGTGTATCTGTATGTGTGTGTATTTTGACTGGATCATATATGTACACCTTTCATCCACTACTAATACTGATCTATATCTGATATGGAACTGTTATTTTACTGCATAAAGATGTTATATATATGTTTAGTGTATATATATATGTAAATGCAGAAATGTTAAATACATATGATGTATTTAAATCTGCCAAAACTCATGGATTGAAATTGTTTCATGTTTACAGGAGTCGAAAATGCTGAAATTGTTTCAGTAGAAAGGCCAATTCAAAAAGGAAGAAAGCTCGGCAATATATGATATTACATTTCTCTGATCTTATTGCTTTGTACATATTGATGTACAAGTATAATGCTAAACTGTTTTGCTGTATTCAAATGGATGTTTGAAACAGGTGTAAAATAATGCAGTGTTTTAACTATGTTTGATAGCGTCTAACCTTGTTTTAATTCTGGTCTGGGAAGTCTGTTTGCAACTGTTTTGAATTGAAGTTTAGTTGAATCTTTACTGTATTTGATAAATGTAGTTTATGATAAATCTGTGCATTATTATATTCCAAAACAGTGCTTTACTGTTTTATTGTGTATACGGTTTAAATCCAAACTGTTAAAACTGTTTTACATGCTGAAATCAGATTTCAATATAAACAAGGATTATTTAATGCTGTATAATTGGATTTTGTGCATGGATAATTAGTTGTTTAATTATGTGAATACATTTTATATTATGTTGCTTTAGAAATTTGAAAGCAATATCTAAAATGTAAGGTAATTTTGATCATTGCCCAAACATTGAAATGCTTAAAACGTGTATTGAAATGTTCAATACCACTTATATAGATATCTCTAAATCTGGTTATATTGAAATGATGTTCAAGACCGAATTCCTTGAAATGTTAAGAATAGGCACACTACCTATATATATCGTTGAATTTAAACATAAATATATGATTCATATATTATATTTAAATCCCATTTATATTACGAATATAAAATACATATATTTCAATGTGTATATAACTTTAATATTGTTCGCACTACGAATTATAAATTCCCTTTAAAACAAAATATTTTGTTATATTAAGTCATGGTGAAGTCTTCTAATAATATACTCATCACTGTCCAAGATCAATGGTTGTAACTAACGCCAAAGCGTTGTGCACCTTTTATTTTGGTTATATGCGATGGAGTAAAATGTGGTGCTCCAACCTATTATTGGGTCTGACTTAACTAGGCTGCATAATACGATTATGGCCTTAGAGACAATAGCATGAATTATTCTATATTTTGAGCAAATGAATAATACTGAACAATATGTTCAACATGCGATCCAAGAGTTATGTAAAAAAATAATAATTGACATAAGATGTCTACCTAAAAGGTTGTGTTTTGAGTTTAGCCAAAGCTGGGTCAAGGCATGACTAGATATGGATCTTGGAACACCATTATATGTATATAATGATTTACATATATAAATAGAGGGATGTTAATTTGAGTGGGAGCATATTTTAGTTTCAATTACACATTTATGTTAATATAAATTTTGATTGTCAAAATCTTGTATTACATAATTATTACAGAATCAGTTATTATTTTATTATCTAATGTAGATATTAAATAATAAATAACTCGATAATTTAAATTAATCCTTAAGAAGGATATAAATTGAATTAAATCAATTTCTTGACTAACATTGAAATTTGAGGATTGTCCTCAAACAAATTAAACGTAATTGTTTTAGAAATAAAGAGAGGATCTAAAACGAGTTAAAATATGACTTTAACCAATTAAGATATAAACGTTATAAAATCTATTTATATATATTTCTAGTATTAGATACTAAATATAAATCACATAAATGTATGTGGATTTATAGAAATTGCAGAATAAGTAGAAATCTTATGAAAGAACAAGTGGACTTATAAATGGAAATAAAGCAAATGTTACTGGATTTTCATAGGAAGTTGATTCTTGTTAATTATACTGGCTTAATTATATAAAATAATTGTTATAATGAAATTCCACTTAAGATAAATGTTACATTAAATCTTGTTCAGACAAGTTTAATTGTTATTCATTTTATTTAAATGAAATATCGTATGGAATTTCACAAATAGTTAATGATCTTTTTAAATTCTTAACTATAATGTACTTGACATTAATAATGAGTGGATTAAATTTAGTGATTTAAATCCAACATACCTTTAGTATTACCAGTTAACCCAATAAACAAGTGTATATCAAAACTCCATAATGATGGAATTTTGAGATCATTTAATTTTGAATTATGTGAAGAATACAAATCTTATTTATTAGGTAAAATAACTGGATCACCTTTCATTTTACGCAGTGAATGAGTGATAAGTATTGGGTCTCGTACATAATGATGTATATGAAGCAATGAACACATAAACTAGAGGCAGGTTTTATTACTTCATCATATTTACTGATGATGTCAATAGATACAGATATGTGTATCTTATGAAACGCATATCAAAATCCTTTGAAAAGTTCAAAGAATTCAAAGTGAAGTTAGAAACAAAATTTAGTAGAAAATAAATACTTTTCGAACAGTTCGAAAGTTAAGCCAATTAATTAATGACTGTCAATATGAGTTTGAAATTGTTTCATAACTTACTCCATCTAGAAGACCAAATTGGAATGGTGTGTCTGAATGGAGACATTGTATCTTATAAGATAAAATACGGTTAATGATAAGTCATATAGATCTTCCAAAATTAAATTTAGAACAATTGTATAAAATCCCACTAAAACGATCTGAAGATACCATATAAGATATGGACTAGGAAATGTCCTAGTGTATCTAATACGATGATTTGAGATGTAAAGACGTTTATTAAACGTCCTTCCTCTGATAAGATCAGACCTAAATAAAATAACTATTTTGTGGATATAAATTCTCTGAAAATAAAATGTTTATTGCTCGATTTGGTATCCTTTTAAAGAAGAGCCAGTCTCTAAGATACCGATGAGAATAAAATAGATTTCGAAATGTCTCGGAAACCACAAAATACCAATGAATCTTGTATAGACAAGAAATTGAGTGGGAGTGACACAATAATTCTGATGTTATTTGATAACACATTAATTATTGTAAACCATGTTAGTTTAAAAACAAGAAATAAATACTGATTCTAAGAAAGAAAATGTTTGGATTAAGAAGTTCATGATTGAACTTAATTCATTGTTGATCGAATGATATACATTGCGATAACAATATGGCTATATTGCTCAGGCCTAAAACATTAAACTCATCATCAATCCAAACATATATTTTAAGAAATATAATTCTTATGTGAAGTTATTCACAGAAGAAATAAACATATCTGCAAAGTTACAAAAGCTATAATGTTGCAGACCTACTGAATTAAACACCGTCGCAGCAGAAGTTTAATAGTCACACTAGTTTCATGGGTATATGATACATGAATGATTGACTCTAGTGCAAGTGGGAGATTGTTAGAGTTTATGCCCTAGAGGCAATTCATTTGATGAGATTGATAACACTGTTGATGTTATTATTTTATTTGGAATAAAATATTATTCTATTATATTGTATTTACTGCGTAATATAAATAATAATATAATAGAAGTCCTTAGAATAATAATATGGAATTATATATAGTTCGAGTAAGACTGAATTTGAGATTATATAATTATTAAGTATTATAATTCTTAAATGTCCCTAGTCGAGTTTTATTGTTTATATAGGACAACAATAAAGCGTTGAGACTAGTATATTGATTGACTGATGATCACATCTCATTGATCATTGATATACATGATATTAAAGTCAAGATATAAATACGTATTGGAGAATAGCGTATTGGGCTGACCCACCGTGAGATAACTCCATGGAATATAATTAACAGTA
Source organism: Allium sativum (assembly GCA_030737875.1). Taxonomy (NCBI): domain Eukaryota; kingdom Viridiplantae; phylum Streptophyta; class Magnoliopsida; order Asparagales; family Amaryllidaceae; genus Allium; species Allium sativum. The sequence continues at coordinate 674,533,508 of CM060918.1, forward strand.
TCATAAGTTATTTTCATAGTGACAGTGATGTAATGGTCCTCAGACCTGAAATCATTATAATTTTATTCGAGGATATTTGTGTTTTGATATCATTTAAAGTTATTCGTAACAGAGTAACGATAACGGTGATTATTGGATACATCTAGAGTCGAATGAAAATTATGAATGATCTAGATGGGATTTAACCCTACGATGTAATTGTAGTGATATCCATGGGCCTCTTGATTGAGTGAGACTGTGAAATGCATGGCCGTGCTCAAATATTGATTTGTTTTAAACAGTCTACTCATCGATCAAGAAAAACGGATTAAATTATAAAGAGGATGATACGATCCATGCCTTGAGTTTAATCCTGGATATACTGGTTAAAGGGATTATATTACATTGATACATTGGTCACAGAAAGGTTGTATCGAATCGATAATATTGTTATAACTTGGGTAGCAGTGATGTGTTGCTAGATACCACTCACTGTTTATAATTTAAATACGATTTAAATTATTGCCAACGTTGTAGTAACCTGTAGGGTCACACAATATAGAACATTATGAAGAAGAAAATATTTTGGACGAATAAAATATTAAGTTGTTAATATTTTATTTATAGTTGGAATAAATATTTAAAAGAATCCTATTCTTTTGGGTTAAGCTTGGTCATTAAAAGGATATTTGAATCCTTTGTATAAGGGGAGAAAAACGGGCTAACCCTAGGCAATATATATATGTGATAATGTATAGCCGATAATACCATTCCAAACAAAACCCTAAAGTATCATGGCGGCTAGCACCGTCTTCTTCTTCAATTCCTTTTCCCGATTCGATCGAAAGAGGAAGGTGTTCTTGTGGATAACCTATGGAGAGCCGGCGATATGCTATGCTTTTTGATTCGATGCACCATCCCTCTTTCATTCGATTTGATTTCGTTGGATCTTCATAGCTTCGGCTCGTAAGGTATGAATCTTTAACTCCAATTATTCTGAATGTTCGATTTATAATTTCCGCATAAGATCCCCTTTTAAGTTGTTAAAATAAAATTAGGGTTTCGATTCAGATCTATTTGAAACCTACACCTATATATACTAATATTACCACCTACCCATTTACTTAACCCTCCCTTTTTATTCAGCCAAGTTTACTTAACCCCCAACTTAAATTTATGTTTATACAATCCCTATGGATTAACTTGGGTTAAGTAGTCCAATTCATTACCATGTTCATTTATGGTTATAATGAGCTAGAACTCCTACATTCGGCCTACAACGTGTGGATGTTGGATATGCCGGTAGGGTCCGCACAAACTTCCATCACTAATGTAACCTAACCTCGTGTCATAAGTACAATTACAATTCCTAATTGTAATTACTAAACATTCCGTTTTCGATAAATTAATTTATTAATTAATCCTTTCCTTTTATAGGTATCAATACCTATTTTGCTGATAATTTGAATTACATGTCAATTCATTTAAAGATTACATTCCAATTATAAATCCCTTTTCCCCCATTTCCTTCACTAACATATTCGCATGTATTTTGGCGGCATCTAGGCTAATAAGTAGTCTAGCCATAACAATGAAAAAGGGAAATGACAGAGGTGATAGTTTCAACATATATTGGCATAAACATACTAGCATGATAACAAAGTGAATGGACATGTAATTAAAATCATATCAAGGTGAACATACGTATTGTCATGGACATGTAATCATCATCATAATGGGATCTAACATAAATACTTTTTTAGATCTATATAAAATGTTCGCATGCTTTAGATCTAATAGATTAAATTAGATCTAACATTAGTAAAGGATTAGATCTATAGGTTTATAAATAGATCAACCCAAATCCACATCATAGAGGTTACAATTAAGATGAAGGTATGGACCTAATCCTAAATCAATTCAAGGTGGCGTATGTTCATGGTTCACATAAATGATTTGATCTATCCAAATGAAACAAAAATAACATACTAGAACAATCACAATTGAATTGGATCTCGAGAGATAGATCTATCATAGCATAAGATATGATCATAAAATGAATCTAGCATAAAACATGATCGTAAAGTAGATCTAGCATAAAACATGGTTAGATCTAAATATGTCTAACTTACAACATACCTAAGTTGATCGCAACATGAAAGGTGATTCACAAACAAAATTAGATCTTACCAATGCTGCAACTCTCAAGATTAATAGATTTACATCTACCACAACATAGTTACAAGTCAAGATCCATATAAACATCATAATTGAATCACTACAATTATATTAGATCTAGGAAATTAGATCTTGTCATGACATAGGATAAAGTTTCATATCAACACAGAATCATACTTTACAACATATCCAGTTCATTGTCTATCAAAGCATACCTTTATTTATCTAAACCTAAAAGTAATCTAGTAACTCATAGCGTTAGGTTTAGAGAATTGAGAGAGAATAGATCTGAATTCTGAATTTGATTAGCTAAACCGTTGTTGTAGAATTGAATTTGATTCCGTTTCATCTTGCAACCCGTTAGAATATGGCCTCCATGATCTCTAATGAAGAGAATAGGGGGCCATATTTATTACCTAGAACCAATAAATTAGACCCAGAATCAAGTCCAGGGACATAAAACGAATTCTGCCCAGATCGGCCCGAGGGGGGGGGGGGAAGGGGGTCGACACCCCTATAGGGGGGTCGACACCCATGTCGACACCTCCTGGGTGGTCGACACCCATGAGCGGGAATTCTCCCGCTCAGCCTGCTTTGGTTGGATTTTGATTCTTGAACTGTTTTGAAGGTTCTGGAATTTTATGTATGTATATATATATATATTCTTCCTTATTCATATACAAACTTCTAAGGCTTATAACTTCTTTACGATATCCGATTTACGCAAACCAGACTCTAACCTAAGCAGAATTCCGAGACGAACGCAATGGCGTAGCCCGTTTCCCTTAATTCTTCTTCTAAAAATTAAGTTTTTTTTAATTTGCTTATTTTAATATTTTAAAATTACGGGGTGTTACATTCTCCCCTCCTTAAAGGATTTCGTCCCTGAAATCTTCAAGTTAAGAAGAATGTATCCTATCATCCATCATCCATCATCCATCATCCATCTACTCATCCATCATCCACAAGCATCCATTGTCCTTAAAAGATTTCTAATTCTTATATGAGTATATGCAGCGCTGTGTATATATGTCCCAATACTAATGCGAAAATCAGGGGGTCTTACTGATTCAGTTGACCTCCTTAATGCGATGTATGATTAGTTCCATGAATCCAATATGTATGCAAATAATCCTATTATAAGATGTAAGTTCAATATGTGTGCTTGTCCATTCATCCAAGTGCAACATCCATATGCTAACTCATCCATTTTCATCCACAAAAGAAAAGAAAATGCACACGCATCCATATGCAGTATGAGAGAGTGATTGAGCTGATCCAGTGCCTAATGTGTGTGTATATGCATCCACAGGCAACCACTAGCAAACAATTGCATCCACTTGCATCCATTAAACATAACATGTCCCAAACACATGTTTCCAATCATGGTCGAAGATTCGATCGATAGGATATACTCATATAATAGAAGCAAATGCGAATATAAGCTTTTGGAAGAGAAGTTAGGAACATTCCCTTGAAAAGGAAACGGTATGAAACATAAAAATCTTATCTTCGGTCTCTCAAGTTGCATCTTCTTGGTTGTATCCCCACTGGACCTTCACCAACATGACTTCTCATTTGCGTAGCTTCTAAACCTCTGATCTAAGTATGCAAGTCGGAACTCATCCAACCATTGCTTCCTTCTTTAGTTTCACTTCCTTTCACAAGTTTGGGCCCACTACCTCGAACTTTATACATTTTATCGCCACTTGGATGAATATTCATCTTGGAATGATGGGCTTCCTCAAGGACTGTCTTCAATAGTTTTCCCATCCTGATATGATTCACCTATCAAACCTCTTATCAAGTAGCCCCATCACTTGCTTATCAAGTTCCCTCTTTTCTTTTAGGAGCCATATGGCGCACAAGTAATGCAACTGGCTTTGCATTGTCCACCAAGTATATACGGAAATCAATCTCGTGCCTCGGGGGTAAACCCCGAACCTCATCTAAGACGTCAGGATACTCACGGACTACTGGTGTCGATCGCAGATCAATGATAGATGCCTCAAGAGACTCTAGGAAACTAAGCATGACAGACCCTTGTGGTCACAAGAAATTCCGAGGATCCTCCCATGACAAGTTAGAAGCTTAACGACCTCCTCTCACCACCCAGAATGACACCATATGTGGTAAGCCAACCCATCCCTAGAATCAACCCATAGCCCATAAACCTGAGCACATATGCATCGCATTCAAATTTGACGCCTAACACAGATATTCTCAAACCCCTTCAGATCATAGATAAATGAGCCGAACCACCAATGGGGTTTAAGACAACTACGGGATCCACTACCATACTAGTAACTAAGTGCAGAGATTCAACAACAGAACTAGGTATAAATGAGTGTGAAGCGCCAGAATTAAAATGTGTTCTAACTGGATGATTTGAAAGAGAAACTAAACTTTCAACGGAAATTTTTCTACCTCTTTCAGGAGCACTGATTGCGAGAGCATGCACCTGCCCTCCAGAAGTTCCTGCCATTTGACCTTGTCCCTGTTTCTTCAGGAAATCCTTAATAAGATGCCCGACCTCTCCGCAAGCGAAGCAAGCATTCTTCCTTTTTCTGCAGTCCTTGAATAAGTAACCCTCTTGCCCACAACTATGGCACTTCCTCTTATCTTTAACCTTGTCAATCTTTTTTCCTTTCTTCTGCTCTTGTCCCTTCTTGGGCCACACCTTCTCATTTTGTGTTGCTTCCTTAGCCTTTTCTTCCTTCTTTTCTCCCTTGTCTTCCTCATGAATTAGGGCCATATCAACAAGTTTTTCAAAAGTCGCTCCCATCGGGATATGGGACATGGCTAACCCATGAAGGGGTTCATTCATCCCTTTAGCAAACCGCAAAGCTTTTTTGTGCGGCGTATCCACCAATTCTAACCCAAACCTTACTAGTTGGTTGAATTTGTTCACATATTCTTTCACCGTCACGTTTCCATGTTTGAGTGCTAAGAACCTCTCCATCTGTATGCTTCTCTCATCTTAGGAAAGAAGTTTCATTTCTAACCTCTGCCTAAAATCTCCCCAGGTTTCTACCTGTCATCCAACTTGGGTAATTTCCCACCAAAAAGAGGCTTCGTCCTTCAGTAGCCAGGCGACTAACTAAACCTTCTTTCTATCCTCTACTTCAAAGATCACGAACAAGTCCTCGGTTTCCTTGAGCCAATTTCGAGCTTCAACGAATGTCTCATTCCCATGGAATGGTTTCCCTCCCATAGCACGAAAGTCTTTGCAAATCTAGGTGAAGTTATCTGCTCTTGGAGGGGGAGGAGGAGGAATGATTGGCGCAGCTGGGGGAGGAACGTCTCTTTGGCCTTTGGCAGGAGATGTGGCCTCCAAATACCTACGGAAACATCTGGGTATTGTGACGCCTTGAGGGATATAAGGAATGTTTTGTTCCCTATACATGCTGAAAAAGAAAAAGAGGAAGAGATTTAGATAAAGAACCTAAGGATATTACATACGGCTTCTTGGGGGAATATTTTCAAAACAGACTTTTCTTTTTGAAAAAACTTTCTTTTAAAACCATTTTGAAAAATAATTTTCAAAAACTTTTATCTAATCTGGTAACCTTCAGCTCTGATACAAAGTGTGACACCCCACGTCCGTTAATGTCACTCACAAAGAGAATGCATTAAGTTTCGTGAAGCGTTCAGGTAAACAGACACAGAATATTACAAGACAGATATTAAAAAAATTTGCAGTGGAAATAAACAACTTTATTAATCATCAAAATTCCATGGTCCAAAACATCATTTCTCTGAAATATAAAAACCCATTACAACATAAAAACCACTGTCTTGTACTTTAGAAATATCATAGTATATAAAAGAAAGAAAATTCCCCAAGAACAAAATATGGCCATAGCAACAAGAATAGGAGCATGATCCATACATATCAGCAGCTCCAGCAAAATAAGCAGAATCACGATCAAGCCTGTGTGTTTCCTCCTTGAGAACCTGGGGGGACAAAAGAAAGAAGGGGAAACAAAAAGGGTCAGACATAAAGTTTCGCGAGTCTAATTACTTTTAGGCAATAAATAAATAAAATTAACATGACAGGCATACAAAGTGGATAAGAGAGATCACTACATAAATGACAGGTATGACAAGGTAAACAGGACAATAGGATAGAGTAGACAGCGCTTTTTAATACTTTCCTTGCTCTGCACCAATACTAGTATAACAAATATGTAATAGGATTACATACTCCTCAATTTGTTAACAAAAATAGGATGATTCCAACAGAAACATAATGGTAGTTTTAGGTATACTCTGGTAATGGATTTTAACCCAAACAGTACTGGTACCTAAACAGAAATAATGGGTGTTAGCCCAGACAGAAACACAAGTACCCAACATAAACATACAGGACTAGATGTACCCAATTTACTACCCCTAATCAATCGACTCTCTATTTTGTAGATACCCTATTCTGGCCCCACAGTAGGATGTATCACTCCCTAAAGTGGCAACCCTTTATTTTTCGGATGGGCACAACCATATCTACTGATGTCATAACTCTTATTTTCCCCAGCAGGCGGAGTCATGCACGTACATGACCCCGTTGGAACGCGCCGTCAACACGAACCCCACATTTGGATCTCTTACAATCAGCTCAGTAAGCGTGCCCCACTCCGACCTAGTTCGGAGTACCTGTTTGATACCTATTTAAGGGTTACCGACTGAAATGGGTCCCACACAAGATGATGCAGGCTCTCCTCTTTGTCTTGCATCCCCACTACTAGGTTTCCAATAGGATATGTTTACCTCAAAAGTTGTTTTTAATTAACCTTATCAGGTTAAGTTTATGGGCCTATATATACAAATATTACCAACCTACCCAAGATCTACTTAACCATTCTACTGATTTAAGCATTTTTGTTTAACGGTTAAGTTTTTGGGCATATATATACTAATATTACCCACCTACCCAAGATTTACTTAACCCTCCCACTGATTCAAGCATGTTTATTTAATGGTTAAGTTTGTGGGTCTATATATACTAATATTACCCACCTACCCAAGATTTACTTAACCCTCCCCTTTTATTCAGCCAAGTTTACTTAACCCCCAACTTAAATTTTAGTTTATACAATCCCTATGGATTAACTTAGGTTAAGTATTCCAATTCATTACCATGTCCATTTATGGTTATAATGTGCTAGACTTCCCACATTAGGCCAACAACATGTGGATGCTGGATATGCCGGTCGGGTCCGGGCAATCTTATTCCACTGTTGGGCCTAACCTCGTGTCTTAGCCCGTTTTGTATTTACATACTTAGACCTCCCACATTAGGTTCAACATTAGTGGCTGTTGCATATGTCGGTCGGGTCCGGGCAGACTTCCACCACTAATATAACCTAACCTCGTGTCATAAATATAATTACAATTCCTAATTGTAAATACTAAACATTCCATTTATGATAAATTAATTTATTAATTATTCCCTTCCTTTTATAGGTATCAATACCTATTTTACTGATAATTTGAACTGCATATCAATTCATTTAAAGATTACATGCCAATTATAAATCCCTTTTCCCCGGTTCCTTCACTAACATATTCGCATGTATTTTGGTGGCATCTAGGCTAATAAGTAGTCTAGCCATAACAATGAAAAAGGGAACTGATAGAGGTGATAGTTTCAACATATATTGGCATAAACATACTAGCATGATAACAAAGTGAATGGATATGTAATTACATCATATCAAGGTGAACAAGCGTATTGTCATGGACATGTAATCATCATCATAATGGGATCTAACATAAATATTGCTTTGGCTCTATATAAAATGTTCGCATGCTTTAGATCTACTAGATTAAGTTAGATCTAACATAAATAAAGGATTAGATCTATAGGTTTATAATAGATCTACCCAAATCCACATCATAGAGGTTAATATTAAGATGAAGGTATGGACCTAATCCTAATCAATTCAAGATGGTATATGTTCATGGTTCACATAAATGATTTGATCTATCCAAATGAAACAAAAATAACATACTAGAACGTTCACAGTTGAATTGGATCTCGAGAGATAGATATATCATAGCATAAGATATGATCATAAAATGGATCTAGCATAAAACATGATCATAAAGTAGATCTGGCATAAAACATGATTAGATCTAAATATGTCCAACTTACAACATATCTAAGTTGATCGCAACAAGAAAGGTTATTTACATACAAAATTAGATCTAACCAACGCTGCAACTGTCAAGATTAATAGATATACATTTACAACAACATAGTTACATGTCAAGATCCATACAAACATCATAATCGAATCACCACAATTATATTAGATCTAGGAAATCAGATCTTGTCATGACATAGGATAAAGATTCATATCAACACAGAATCATACTTTACAACATATCCAATTCATTGTCTATCAAAGCATACTTTTATTTACCTAAACCTAAAAGTAATCTAGAAACTCACAGGCCACAACGTTAGGTTTAGAAAATTGAGAGAGAATAGATTTGAATTCTGAATTTGATTAGTCAAACCGTTGTTGTAGAATTGAATTTGATTCTATTTCAATTTGCAACCGGTCAACATATGGCCTCCATGATCTCCAATGAAGAAAATAAAGAATAGGGGACCATATTTATATCCTAAAACCAATAAATCAGACCCATAATCAAGTACAGGTACATAAAACGAATTCTGCTCAGATCTTCCCGGGGAGGGGGGGGTCGACACCCCTGTCGACACCACCTAAGAAGGGTCGACACCCATGCCGACACCCCTTGGGGGAGGGGGGCGACACCCACGAGCGGGAATTTTCCCGCTCAGCCCGCTTTGGTTGGATTTTGATTTTTGAACTGTTTTGAAGGTTCTGGAATTATATATATATATATATATATATATATTCTTCCTTATGCGTATACAAACTTCTAAGGCTTATAACTTCTTCATACGGTATCCGATTTATGCAAACCCAGACTCTATCCCAAGAAGAATTCCGAGACAAACGCAATAGCGCAGCACTTTTTCCTTTATTCTTCTTCTAAAAATTAAGTATTTTTTAATTCGCTAATTTTAATTTTTTAAAATTACGGGGTGTTACATTAGTCATAAGAGTATTACATTACATTAAGCAAAAAAATTTATTACATTACATTAAGAGTATAAGCACAGTCCGATTAGCTCAAGCAACACTAAGTTTGAAAAACAAAAACAATTGAATTGATTTATCGACTTATAAAGTTAGTCATAAGAATTTTATTTTTTTGAAATTGGCAAAACTAAATTATTTAACATTACATGTGCCAAGTTTGGCATATGTCATGTCATCATGGATCACGTATATTTAACCCAAACCTTTTGTCGATTGCTCAAAATATGCTTAACATGTTAAAAGTTAATTTGGAGTTTTGTTATTAGGCAATAATTAATTGCATTTACAAATTTACCTTGCTATTAATGTAAGGAATAATTTAAGAATAAATAATTCCTATATATGACATATTAGAGTATTCTAGATAAGGTATTGTCAGGAATACTCTAGATAATGTATTTCATTATATAAGACAATTGTATCTCTTTACTGAGGGAATGAAATAAAGTATTAAATCAAATTCAATTTTTTATCTATCTCTCCATATATTACTCTATTATGCCTAACAAATTTGGTATCAGAGCCTTATCAACTTCATTAATCAGTCACTCAAAAACAATGGCAGCAATCCCTACAATGTTCAAGTACTCTCCAAGTGAAGTGCCAATATTCGAAGGCGAGAATTATGACTATTGGAGTAGTGAGATGATGGACTTCTTCATCTCTCATGATTTATGGGATGTTATCGAAAAAGATTATCCGGAGCCACCTGAAGATGGAGATTCCACAAGATGGACAGCTGCACAAGAGAAGTTGTACAAAGAAAATCAAAAGAAAGATGCCACTGCACTTAGGTATATCAAACAAGGAGTGAGTAAATCTATCTATCCAAGAATTTTCAATAAAAGAAAAGCAAAGGATGCATGGGAAGTTTTGCAGAAAGAATTTCGAGGCAATGACAAAGTTATCTCCATTAAACTTCAATATTTATGGAGAGATTTTGACAACCTGCAAATGAAGGAATATGAAAATATCAGAGATTTCTTCTCCAAAGTCTCTGAAATTGTAAATCAAATTCAATGCCTTGGAGATAACATTCAAGAAAAGAAGGTGGTGGAGAAGATATTGAGATGTCTTCCTCCAAAGTTCGATCATTGCGTCGCTGCAATAGAGGAATCAAAGGACCTTGGCAAGATGTCAACACATGAACTAATGAGTTCACTTCAAGCTCATGAACAAAGAATTAATAGAACATCAGCAAATTCATTGGAGCAAGCATTCCAATCCGATCTCAGTTTTTCAAAAAAGAAACAAAGTTATTACAACTCAAAGAAGGGCTTATTTCAGAAGCAAAATCAAAATCAAAGAAAGGGCAACGAAAGAAATTATCAAGGCAAAGGAGAACAAAGACGAGAACAACATAAAATGCAAGGTAATTCTGCCACTTATTGCATTATTTGCAATAAATCAAATCATAATTCTGAAAATTGTCACTTCAAATGCACGAGATGTCGAATTCCTAATCATTCCCAAAGAGATTGTTGGTATCAAAATAAAAAAGAGAAGGACAAAGCAAATTTTACAAGTGAAGAAAATGAAGAGCAGGTTTTCTACTCTTGTTTATCCGCTGAAAATGAATCATAAGATGCTTGGTATATTGACAGTGGTTGTAGCAACCACATGACCGGCAACAAAGACATTTTTGTAAAACTTGATGCAAATTTTTCATCAGAGATAAAGCTTGGAGATGGAAAGGCGCAAAAAGTTGAAGGAAAGGGGACCATTGCAGTCCACACTAAAAAAGGTAAGAAATTTATTCATGATGTGCTTTACGTGCCAAATTTAGCTCAAAATCTCTTAAGTGTTGGACAACTTGTTCAAAAAGGTTATGCGGTGAATTTTGATGATAATTCTTGCAAGATCATTGATAAAAAAAAGTAATTTAACAGTGACAAATATTGATATGGCTCCAAATAAAATTTTCCACCTATTTATGTCTCTAAACGAGAATTGTGCATTCAAATCTGAAAATTCTAATGTGTCTCATTTATGGCATTTGAAATATGGCCACTTAAGCAACAAGGGGTTGCATTTGCTGAAATCAAAGAATATGGTCATTGGACTTTCTATCATCATGAAAGAAAATAAGGTGTGTGAAGGTTGTATTTTTGGCAAAATGCATAGATTTCCTTTTCCGAAAACTTCATGGCAGGCAAAAGCTCCTTTGGAGTTGATACATGCTGATATTTTTGGTCCTACAAGGACTCTTTCACTAAATAATAAGAGATATTTCATTCTTTTTGTTGATGATTACACACGTATGATGTGGATTTATTTTTTAAGTGAAAGATCAGAAGCATTCTCAAGTTTCCTACGGTTTAAAGCTCTTGTAGAACGCCAAAGTGGACACTTGATAAAAACTCTTCGAACTGATCATGGAGGAGAGTTTATTTACAGCGAGTTCATGAATCATTGCAAGAAAGAAGGGATTGCAAGGCAGCTTACTGTGCGATATACACCGCAGCAAAACGGCATCGCAGAAAGGAAAAATCGAACAATTGTTGAAATGGCTCGAAGTATGCTAGAAGGAAAATCCATGCCAAAGAAGTTATGGGCTGAAGCTGTCAACCCGGCTATCTATATATTGAATCGTTCGCCAACTAAAGCTGTTAGAAATATGACACCATTTGAAGCCTGGCATAAAAGAAAGCCCAAAGTAGATCACATGAAAGTATTTGGAAGTGTAGCGTATGCATTGAACCAGAGCCCAAATAAAGATAAATTTGAGAAGAAAGGAGAGAAATGTGTCTTTGTTGGTTACAGCGAAGAGTCGAAGGGATATCAGCTATTAAATCCCAAAAATGATTAACTCATTATCTCAAGAGATGTTGTCTTTGATGAAATGGCAGCATGGCAGTGGGATCATGATGGCTACCAAAATCAAATTCTATGGAGCCTAAAAGATCTCAAAATAATGGCCCACAACCTGACGGTTCTCAGCAAAATATCCATGTAGATAATGCTCCTTGTTACGGCTCAAATGATGAAAATGAATATGAAGACTTGGACTCTCCTATTCGAAAGGTGCGTTCTTTACAAGATATTTATGACTCAAGCAATGTTGTTCTTTTTTCTTGTGAACCTCAGTTATTTGAAGATGCAAGCAAAGAAGATGTGTGGATTGAAGCAATGAAAGAAGAAATAATAGCCATTGAGAAAAATAAAACATGGCAGTTAGTTGACTTGCCAAAAGATAAAGAAGTCATTGGCCTGAAATGGGTTTATAAGAAAAAATATGGCGAAGATGGTTCTATAACAAGACACAAAGTACGGCTGGTTGCAAAGGGATATTCGCAGCAATCCAGAATTGTCTTTAATGAGACATTTGCTCCAGTAGTTCGAATGGAAACCATTAGAACAGCTCTTGCAGTGGTAGCGCAATTAGAGCTTAAAGTTTTCCAACTCGATGTGAAGTCTGCTTTTCTTAATGGCGAGCTTAAGGAAGAGGTATATGTTGAGCAGCCAGAAGGCTTTGTGATAAGAGGAAAAGAAAATAAAGTCTATAAGCTTCAAAAGGCGCTGTATGGGCTGAAGCAGGCACCCCGAGCATGGAATTGCAAGATTGATAACTACTTCATTCAAAATGGTTTCCAAAGAAACAAGAACGAACCTGCCCTTTATGTGAAAAATCAAGGAGAAGAATTTCTAGTTGTATGTCTATATGTTGACGATCTAATCTATTTCGGTACAAGCAACAATCTTGTTAAGGAATTTAAGGAAAGAATGATGACGGACTTTGAGATGACGGACCTCGGTCTGATGAAGTATTTTCTAGGCATGCAAGTCAAACAAGCAAGGGGCAAAATCTTCATTTCACAAGAGAAATACATTGAAGACATTCTCAAAAAAATTCACATGGCAGATTGCAAACCAGTTAACACACCAATGGTGCTAAATGAAAAATTAAAGCAAGAAGATAGCGCAAAGAAGGCGGATGGAAAGATATTTAGAAGCTTGGTTGGTTCGCTAATTTTTCTCACTCATACAAGGCCTGATATTTGTCATGCAGTAAGTATACTTTCAAGATTCATGCAAAATCCAAGTAACAATCACTTGATTGCAGCAAAAAGAATTTTACGATATCTGAAAGGAACAAAAGAATGTGGGCTTCAATATGTCAAAGAGGACGAATGCAAGTTAGTCGGTTTCACTGATAGTGACTAGGCAGGAGCATTGGATGATCGGAAGAGCACATCAAGCTATGTATTTTGTCTCGGTTCCAACGTAATTTCATGGAGTTCAAGGAAGCAAAAGACCGTAGCATTATCTTCAGCTGAAGCTGAGTACATGGCAGCTACAGAGGCAGCCCGTGAAGCGGTGTGGCTGCGGAGAATTCTAAATGATATGAAGCAAACTCAAGACAAGCCAACAAAAATCTACTGTGACAATATATCGGCTGTGGCAATGACAAAAAATCCAGTATTTCATGCTTGCACAAAGCATATTGAGATACGTTATCATTTTATCCGAGAATTGATTAGCAAGGAGGAGATTGTCATGGACTTTATCAGCACAAAAGACCAGCCAGCGGATTTCCTTACTAAAGCAGTCACATTAGAGAAGTTTGAAAAGCTCAAGAAGCAATTAAAAATTACAAATTAAGGAGGAGTGTTAAAAGTTAATTTGTAATTTTGTTATTAGGCAATAATTAATTGCATTTACAAATTTACATTGCTATTAATGTAAGAAATAATTTAAGAATAAATAATTCTTATATATGACATATTAGAGTATTCTAGATAAGGTATTGTCAGGAATACTCTAGAGAATGTATTTCATTATATAAGACAATTGTATCTCTTTACTGAGGGAATGAAATAAAGTATTAAATCAAGTTCAATTTTTTATCTATTTCTCCATATATTACTCAGCTGTGCCTAACATAACATACAGAAATGGTGGATTCCAACATGAATAAATGATACGTCGATCGATACGTTATTAGTTCTCGTAAACAACAAATAAGAAAGAAATGTTTTTCAAAGAATTCTAGTAGTTTGAGGTGCTAATGCATCATTATGAATTCATAGATGATAATGTTAAATACAATTTTTTGAACCTAACAAGTCTTAGGAAATAGCAGGGAAAACCACTTGATGACAGGAGAAAATACCTGTCCAAAATACATTTCGTGTAATTAAATTTGTTTTTCTTTGATCTTCGGCCCGGTTGGTTCCGTAACGGTTGACCTGATGAGAAACAAGTTTAGTACTGCAAAGATAGGACTTTTATTTAACAATACTAGTATAACTAGTAAAATGATGGAAAACTGACCATTGGAAATAATATTTTATTTCCACTATTGTACTAGTTGTACTGGTAGAGTTAAATTTAAATTATTATCTTTCCAGTGGTTATCTTATTGTTCATCTGATCTCATAGGAAGATTTCAAAAGGTATTATTTTTACAATAAAATTAAAAAACAATTTAAGTACTGATTTTAAAAAGAATAAGAAGAAGAAAAAACAGAAGGTAACACAAGTAGCTTAATTATTAAACAATTGCTATCTGTTTTTGGTATCCTTCTTGCTTGTGTATACATGAATCAGTTAACGATATATTTGATCCATACGGTATATAATTTACATAGTTGGCTTTCTATTATATTAGCATTAAATACTTGGATCATCAACTTGCAAAATAATAATTCTTCTTCCAATAATTGCATGGGAACATAGATCTGGTTGAACTGTGAGGTGAACTGATGGTCTTGGTGCCAGCGATTCTTCAACATTTATTTGGTGTTTTTTTAATATTCCACAGTTGCATATACATGTTCTACATCAGCCTTTATCATCACGACTTCTTAGAAAATTTACTAAATGCGTTATTTTGTGATTTCACATTCTTCCATTTTGTTGAATTAACTTTTTGTGTAATTTTCATGTTCTACGCAATGTCTAAAAATCACTTCCTTTAAATTTATGTTCTGTCAAGTGAATCAATTCACATGCTTTCATATTTCAAAAACTCCTGAAATTTGGTTATGTTGTGCACTTTGTATGTAAACTAATAGCAAGCTACACTAATATGCAACTCATGTGATATCGGTTGATTGATTGGTTTGTTTGTTTACAGATGATTGAAAATCAAGACTTAGGTTTCTTTGCCAACTTTCCAGTCATATTCATTTTCGCTTTAGTGATTGCTTATCATTTTGTGATGGATGACCCAAAGTATGAAGGAAACTGATATATGATTTTCGAGCAGCGTTGAATTGCATATTTAAATACTCTATTTTCTATGCAAATAGTTTGAGTTTAAATATGCTATGTTTAATAATTGTTTTGTTAAGGTCAGTTCTTTCTTTTTCAAAAAACAGCCAAATGTGCAATTAGTTCTACGTAATCTATACTGGTTGTCGTTTTAAATCATATATACACAAATAGCATGACTGCATAATCAAAACTGAAGAAAGAACTATTTTCTATTTTCACCCAGGGCATTGACCCATCTTGCCAATACTAAGTTATACCATTGTTTTCTGTTCCTATTCATTGTTCATAATGTAATAAAACTATTGAATACAAATATTAACATATAAAAAATACCTTTGCATTGGGTTAAGTTACACAAATTATAACCAGTTACAACGCTAAATAAAAAAAATTTCGACACAAACATAACTAGCTACAACTTTAATTTTCTCAATTCTACCAATAATATTTAATTGCCTTCTACTCCATCAGTTGATCTTTTTATTATTCTTATCAATAAGCAGGGTAAAATGCTTTTCCTTAAATTTATTGTGAGAAAAATGGATTCCTAAATATATTTGTTGGCAGATTACCAGTTTTAACCTATATTGATTCCTAAATATATTTGTTGGCAGATAACAATTGCATAACTGTTTTGAATGTATTTACATTAAATAGTAGCTAAATGTTATCAGCATATAGCTCAACAGGCTCCACCTGATATATTGGCATAAGATCACCCTTTAAAAATTCCAAATCCGACATTATTGTGTGAAATTCATTTGCTATTGAAAAAATGGAAAGCGGATGTTCTTTTTGTCTTAGTCCCATGCTATCAAATAATCAAAATGGGATCCATTGACTAAAATTGAAAATGAAGTGGTAAAGATGCATTCATAAATGAGATTTGCAATTTTGCTGGAAAAAACCCATACATTTCAGCATATGATGAACAAATAAATTATTTCCTAATCTTATTATAGGCTTTATGTATATCAATTTGGAGGCGTAGATTGTTTGAATTGTTCTATTAAACCCTCTAATTATCTCACATGCCATCAATGATTTTATAATAATTATTCTCCCTAGAATGAAAAACATTTTGATTCACAGATATTAAATCATCCATGCATCCTTTCATTCTGTTGCAAATGAGATTAGAAAATATCTTATATGTGACATTACATAATGATATAAGCTTGTAATTATTGATAGTATCTGAATATGTTTTTGTGGTATCTGAATATGCATCCTTTCATTCCTAGTGTCCCTTGATTTTGTTGTTGTGGTCATCGTCGTCATCGTTGTTGCAGTCGTCGTCGTCATTCCTAAAATCCGAATATGCTATTTTTAACTTTTGTCGATGTTCGATCTTTATGGTTTGAAAGCTACAATTGTTTCTTTTTGTTTTTTCGACTTATGATCGTATATTTGGAATTCGAATCATTGTTCTGAAATTGAAGGCGAACCAAAGACAAATGACATGCTGACACAGAGTAACGGTGTAAGATCTGAATTGAATTTTACTTTCAGCTCCATTTACGCAAAGGGTTTTGTTGGCTTCTGAGGGAAAACAGCGTCCTTATGAAATGAAACTAGTTAATCTTTCAGAAACTGGTAAAAATTACATGACTATAGTTTTGTTGAAACTTCTTATTATGAGTCATTGCTCATTTTAAAGTATTGTAATAGGTTTTTGAAAATCGATCCCGTGGGCAAAGTCTATGTTGCCAAGTTTAATGATAAATGGATTGCTGATTCCGATGCTACAATGCAAGTGGTTAAGGAGAAGTTTCCTGATCCATCATTAACAACTCCAGCTAAGAAGACTACCGTGTATGCATGCACTTGATTTTTATACTGACTTATATTACTTCATCATGTTTCCCAATATTATTGATTCTTGATGATTTAGTATTACTGAACTGGAGGTTTTACGTATCAACCATGACTGGTAAAAGTTTATACCTTTTCATCTAATATATAAATCAAATAAGTACATTTTTCTTTTATAAATTTACAAAAAAAAAGATTGCTAAACCATGCTCTGTCCGCAAATCGAAATAAGACCAAGTCAGACAGCACTAAGGTGCTCCCTTTAAACCCCTAATTTCTCCATAATGATTTGCTGCGTGTTGCAACTTTGTTAGTAAAATCAAATTTTATTTATCAGAATTTGACTTTCGATTAGTTGCTAGCCTATCTAAATATACAAACGTTACGATTTTCCTAGATGTCCTTGTTCAAATTTTGTATGCTGGGCTTACATGTTAGGTCATCATTATTCTTACTGGGCTCTAAGTTTAGCTAGTGTCGTACTAAAGAAAGAATAGAAGCACTTGGCCTCATATATGAAGTCTGCGCACTCTTTTCTCCATCTTGTAATACACCTGGTTACCTTGATGTGAATATCAATTATGACCAGTAGCTCTAGAGTTATCAACCAAAGGTGCCTATAAACGTATGGTTGCACATCGCTTGTAAAGTTAGTCATTTGTGCCTTCTTCATTTGCTTTAGTTGTCGAACCGAAACAACAAGGGTTAGGAGACCGAAGCAAAAAAGGTTTTTTGCTTCTGTTTTCTAGCCGAAGCAACACATTTTGGCTTGTTGTGTCGTTTGCAGTTGCTTCTGTTGTAGAACCGAAGCAACAGGGGGTAAACAACAGAACCAACAACTCAGTTTTGTAGCAGTGCAGGTGGATGGGGCGTGAGTGTACGAGCACCGTCCAGAGGATGTACGAGCGTCCGTCCATGATGACAAGGAAGATGTACGACTGACCAGGAATTAGCATAAGCCTTTCTCTGATCGACCGATAGGTGGTATCCGAGTGAAGCGGTGGCATACGTCCAAGGGATGAACGAGTGACTAGTGTTGTAGATGCGGGTGAGCGAAGGATGTATGCGCGACTCTGTCGTACTTGGGTTACTTGCTTAAGATACATGTATGTCCAACCGTGGTAGTTTAAACGAACGACTAAGGAGAAGAATGTGTGACCGACCCTAGTGTTTCTCATTGCTTTGCACGACCGACCTCTTCGGTATAGGAATGAGTGACTTTACATAATACGAGCGACCTCTTTGCATGGTTATGCTAGGTTATACGCTCGACCGTGATTAGCGGACGATCCAACTGTTCTGATGTGTACGACCTTCCTTGCTATGATCGACCCCGGTTGTGTGTGATCGATCCTTACTTTGCGCGAGCGATGCAGATGTGTTCGATTATGCGTGCACGAACGAACCTTACGATACTTGAACCACAGTTCCCATACAGATTTAACCAACCAACATATGTATGGTTTTTTAGAGGGACAAACAATAATATAACAAGAATTAACTAAAATATGGAAATTTCCAAAAAATTACTACAGTATGTTGACATACATTTTTCCTTATATGGACATATAACTACTAGTTATTTTTTCTTCAAATTTGTTCAAAATTTAAATTTAAATAACAAACCAGTGTCTATTCAATTCTAACGAATTTCATAACCTATAAATAACTCCTTCTTCCAAAATATTTTATTCCAACCTTTCTCCTTCTTCTCTAATAATATATTTTCTATAATATCAAATTATGGCATATCATATTCATAATTTGAGTGAAAATCTTGAAGAAACATTGAATTCTTTCATGAACATTCTTTCTATAGTACTTCGCAATTAGCATCATTCGAATTGAGTCAAATTGCTTTTACTAAACATCAAGAGAAGCACTTTGATGCACAATCTCAGTGACGCCAGCCCACAAACCCCGCACTAAACAAGAGGAATAATGCATTGAAAGGAGTGCCAGTGTAACGTCCCGTATTTTCGGTATTCGGATATTTAATTTAATTTATTATTTTAAATATTGATTTGGAATTTTAAATTGATTTATAATATATAATTCGTTTATTAACCGACGACTGAACGTATAATTTGTATATAATTATAATTCGAGCCCATAACGATCATGGTAGTAAACGATTAAACGGTTATCAGCATTAATTTCAATACCGTATTAAAATTTATAAAATATTTAATCTAAAGCCAAAGTAAACGATGTACAGTCCACATTGAAACACATAGCAACATATTTATCTCTCATCAAAACAGCTGGAAAACCCACCTCCACTGAACGTACTTGCAGATAATAACATGCACGTATGTAATTTCTTTTCAAAATCTTAATCAAGTCCAACTACCCACAGCTACCCTAACTTTACTCACAAACCTACATCGTACCGCTTATGTTTGTGCACACCATTTCATACTGAATACATCGCACGGGCTATACTCACATTTACAGCTGTCTCGTTCTATCTTTCCACTAGTTTTCTGCTTTCACATAGGCTCAGGCCTAAGCTGAAAAGTGATAATACAATGTGCAGCTATAGCTACCACAACTGCTTATGCAAACACACACCCTAAGACTTGAAATGGACAACACAGTGCATTCCTATGTTAGGTAATCAAAGTACATCTGCGCGAACCTAAAATAGAATACATAGGTGTAAAATGTAACCAGCTACACACATGCTATTGTACGTATTGAAATGATTTTGAACTTATCCCACCTCAAATCTTCTTCTATAAATAGATGTCTTCCTCTAGATTCTCGTTGAAAGATTAAAAACCGAAACTTGCCTTCTTTTCCACATATTAAATCTGCGTCAATTTCTTATTCTTTCAGAAGTCAAAAAAATGCATTTGTTCCTCATTTTTACAACCGAACCAGCTGAAAAGGAAAATAATATATATACCCACAAAGTCACATGACTTGAAGAATGGACCGAAGAGGGAAAGACTCTCAGGTTTTCGATACCAACGGGAAGAGGTTGAGTAGGCTTTGGAGATGGAATGGAACGGAGCTGGGTTGTAGGGGCGATGGCGTGTCACTCAGGATGGCGTCGCTTTCGTTGGCAGCGGAGGGTGAAGCCCGGATCGAATAGGGAGGCGCCAGGATTTCGGGCAGTGATGGTGGCGTTTGTATGGGGTGCCGTGCATATTTCTATGAGAATATAGTTCAGGAGGTAATGTCATTTGGTAGAGTGGGGGGAGGCGGATCCGGAAATGGGGTAGGTCAGTTTATGGAGGGGTGGGTACTGCACTGTCAATGCAGCAAAGAAGAAAAAGCATTTATCGGAAGGAATACATAAATGGAAAGACAACATGGCTTGCGTAGCCTTGGTCTTAGTGTGTGAGGCTTTCAGTTGGATGCAATAGCTTGTTTACATTAAAAAAACAAAAAAAGATGGGAATTGCTTTGGATCGAAATGGGGTTATGTTTTAAGAAAGTAAAGTATTTGTTGAACGTGAGCATGGAGATACAAAATGGGAATAGTTCGAAGAAAATGGGTGGTGAAGTTGGGATATATTAGAATGAAGGACGTGTTTTCGAAATGGGTTGTGTGGTACTGTTTTTCAATTCAAACAAGAAACAAGGTTGGCACATTGATTTTCT
This sequence comes from Allium sativum, assembly GCA_030737875.1. Lineage (NCBI taxonomy): Eukaryota > Viridiplantae > Streptophyta > Magnoliopsida > Asparagales > Amaryllidaceae > Allium > Allium sativum. Next base: position 674,554,447 of record CM060918.1, read on the forward strand.
GTGAATCAAGAGAATATTGGACGTGGCAATGGGCTTCAGCGTGAACGTCGAGACGCACAGTCAGTTGGAGCGTGGTGTGGCGGTTTAGTTTGAAAGCAGGAAAAATGAGTTAACTCACCATGTAGAAGTTGCCTGGCTTGGATTCAATAAACAGTGGAGAAGTTTTATTGAGGCAACGTGTTTCAGTTTTATTGTGCAAAAGGGAAACGAGGTTGGGTTTTTTTTATCAGCGATGAACAAAGAAAGCAATGAAGTTGATGCATCAATTTGGGGAATTGTAAATGAAAAGGTGGCCCAATTTAGTTAAGAACGTGGCCTTCCAATTGTGACAAATCCTCGCAAATCCTCGCTGAATCTATATACATATCCGATCACATTTTACCAAGGTAACATTTAATGTGGCATATATATAACGTGACCATTTTTTTACCATAATTAGTTAAATAAATTTTTAATTAGGATAGTTAACGAACATATATATATATATATATATATATATATATATATATATATATATATATATATATGATTAGTTAGTGAATTAATTTAGTTGAAAGTGTATAACGTATAATCCATAACTTGTTCCTCCGATAGCAGAATGGACGAAGAAAGAGGCGACAGATCTGTATCGATGAACCCAACCTGAAGGAACTGATTTGGACGGGAGTAGAGATAGCTGGGAATTTCAATTAAATTAAATGCTATTTAATTTAATGGTAGCCGAACCGCTACAGCGAACGGACAGAAATCAAGTGAGTATAACTCACTCAGTTTTTATCCACTTATATTTTATATAAAGTCGGTTTTATTTTGTGTGCTATGTTTGATAATTGTTTGTGGTATGCTGATTATTTATTTATATTGATTGAATTGGTTAATTTAAAACGTTAGTTTAATTAAATAAATTTAACCATTATTTTAATGGTTGAATCCAAACGAGGTAACTTACCTTGTTGGTTACATTTATAATAATATAAGCGTACTAAATCAAAACATGGCTGCTTGGATTGTTGGATATTATATCTGTTTATTATATTGAATGATATTATTGAGGTAACATATTTGGGTGCAGGAAAAACAGGTTGGAGGGATCCAACTGGATTCCTCAAATTTATTATTTATTTTCATAGCACATTTTATGAACTGTTTGACCAACCTGATTAGATGACTGATTTGTTTATTAATCGTTGAATCAACATTCAACGTTTGTTATTAACCAATGGATAATACTGGTTGGGTAATTGGCAGCATATGGCCTATAAATCAATCGTTTTATAAATGTTGATTAATCGTCAAGTAAATTGACGGTAATGAAGTTATAAATTAATTTTATGACTGAATATGGATTTTGAAATATATTCTTTTGAATAAAAGAATTTAAAAGGGAAATGAATACTTATTATTTGTTATTTAAAGTATATAAGTTATTATCAAATGATTTTATAAAGTGATTTCTTATATTAATAAGATTTATATGTAAATGAGTTGGAATTAACCTAACAGGTTAAGAACTGGATTAAATGGAATTATTTAAATTATTAATTAATTTAAATAAGTGATTTAATTGGAATTGGTTAAGGAGATAACCATGCTTTAAATTGAATAAATTGACCGCTTCAACTGGGATTGATAATTAAATTAGCTTATTGTTAAATAAATCTAATGAAACTGTTTAACGAGCATTTGTTAATTTTAAAAAGATTTTTAAATAAAAGAAATTATTATTTATAATAAAGAATTTAACTACTTATACAGTAGTTAATAATGGAATAAGTTATTATCTTGATTAATAAGGATATAAGTTATTATTACTTAAAGGAAATCCATTTATGTTAATAATCGAATTTTGGAATGAATCGAATTGAATTAGAAAAGAGAAATGATCAGATTTCATGGTAAAGCCCGAATTTTTATAATGAACTTATAAAAGAGATTTTGAACCGAAGAGATGACTTAAATAAATGTTTATTTAAGGTTGAAGTAAGTAAAAAGAAATCGTGATAGAGAAGGAGTTTATATAAAACCCGAATTTTCATAACCAAGGTTTATAAAAGGGCGTAAGGCTAAAACGTGGATTTTAGGTTGACGATACTTAATAATGAGATTTAGTGAAACAAATGGTATTGAAACGAGATTTTCAAATGGGAAATGGTTGAATGGATTAGAAGGGGAATCGTATAGGTGGATAAGTAGTTAAGACCAGAGAATTAATAAATGGAAATGTTGCCGACTATGAAAAAGAGCTTGAGGAACTATTATAATAATTCCGTAGTAATGGAAATCAAAAAGGATTTGAGAAGATGATATAATACTTCAATGTAAAGGGAAGTATAAATATAACGATATTGATGAGGTAATGGAATTAATGGAATGAGTTGAATGGGTTTATTTAAAAGGTGATAAGTGTTTGTTTTGTTTCCCAGTAATGAAAATCAAAGAGATTTCGTAACGACGTTTTACGTGGGATTTGATTGAACTCAAATGTTGGAGTATATACATAAGAATAAATTCTGAAGTGTTTAAAAATGGTTTTGCAAACATTCTTATAATAAGATACGAAGTAATAATGTGTTTTAAAATATTGGAAATGTAAGAAGTTTTAATTAGTTATTAAATTAAAAAAGGCCAAGTGATGCTGAGTACTGAACCAGTAAATTCATTTTATTTTTGAATGGTTGTTTATTTGATAGTTAAATAATCGACTATCAAATCTGACCTATATGATTGTTGGCACGGAAAGACTAGGATCGAATTATATTCGAAAACCATTCCGACCAGCAATTACGAAATTGAGAATATATCAGATGTTGATCAAGATGAAGCCACTGAAGACCCTAGATCTTCATAAAACGGAAGGATTACTTATATCTCCGGTCAACTCCTATAGTTTTCAAAGTCTATTATATATAAACTTAACTTATATTTTATAACCAGAGATATACCGTGCTTCTGTCATGATTGAAATCTACGGATTTGCAAGGACTACTCATTACTGATCTATAAGGTGATTTCTATGATGTGGTAGGAGAGTACCTTTGGTTCATCCTGTTCCTAGACGACTTGTATGGACGAATGTCTGACAGAGTATTTCTTAATAATCACGTACATTGATTTTTACAAACATATTTCTGTAGGTAGCAAAGAAGACACCTTCTCTTAGCATAAACACCCAGAGTATTTTTTTGAATGTCAATTAGTGGTTTGGAGTATATGACGATGTGGCATTCAAAATGAATGGTGGCCATATGTTCAGAAAGATAATTATAACCTCAAGCCTCATCAACTGGGAAATGATAAAAAATCGGGCAGGTAGCATGGCTATGTGGGTCGCACCCATTAGGGTGTATAATCACCTATCTAGAGAAATTCCATTTGCTTCTTTAAATCTATCGATGCTGTCCCTTTCGGGAAACAGTTGCTGATCCCAACCGTTGGTGATATACATTCGATACACTCAAGCGAAATGAGTGGTCGGTCATGTGTGGGTCGGGTTGCAAGATGTTCTTGTTGAACCCAGTGTATTCCCCTCTAGAGATACACTATCGGAAGGTGGTTCCATACCTTGTCATAGTTGGAAATCCAATCTCCAATAAGCATTTGCGGTTTTGATTGTATACTATATATGTGGAGCATGAGATGCAAGTGTTCCGCTAGATTGCTATTTACTTGTATTTAGACACTATTATAATATCAGAGAAATATATGATTCCAAAAATGTTTTGGGTTATAGTAAGGTAAAAACCATCTGTGTTTATGTGTGGGCTGGTCTTACTATTATCCTTTTATTTCAAAAGGATTTTTGACTTTAAAATCAATATGGATGTTATATAAACTTAGCGAGTTTTCTCACTCTGGTCCACCAGACTGATCCGACATTTTTATTGCTTGGGTTAGCCCGGGTTGTGCAGGTTCAGGTTATCGAATGTTGTGGAGTCCGAAGACGTGCTGGAGGAGTTTAGGCGTATGATATATATTTATTCCGTTATGTGTTGTATATGAGGACATATATTTATAACTGTCTCGATGTGTTGATGCACTATAGTGAATGTAAGTATTATTTCAAAGCTCTCAATAAAGTTTTGTTTCTATACTATATTTTATTCCGCTGCGATGTGAGATTCTGATGATGATGTTCTTCTTCTTCTTCTATTCTATTATTTCTTTCTTTCTTATCTCACCCTCTAATTTCTTTCTAATAATTATCTGGTGTTTTCGATACTTGAGTTCTGACAAGTAATACGGTTTAATGTATTATTGTTGGAATTCAGCCATCAAATTCCTTTGGTCGTTACAGTGGTATCAGAGTTATTGGTTCAGTAATAACCTTGGCTTTATGGTGTAACTCGATAGAGATGGTGTTAGTAATACCCTAGAATGAGTTGAGTGCATATATATGAGAGCGCGTATTTGTATATTTTATATAAATATGTTTTGTATTGTGTTGGTTGATCGATTCAAGTGTTGAAAGGCATTTGAATTAGCGACTGACACGATATTGTTTTGTAAAGAGGGTAATGATACAATTTTACCCAAATTATATTTTTGTATAGTAAACAATAATTTTAACAAATTATTGAGATATTGGCTTGTTTGATTGATTCGATTAAAAATTCATATTTGATTATAAAATTTGAATTGTTTGATAACCAGGAAATTTCACATTTGAAATTTATGAATGAGAATTTCAATTACGAATTGAATGAATCATAATTTAACTTGGAGATAAGTTAAATAAGAACCTAATGGATGACTTTTGAAATAAAATCAGAATTTGGATTTTTGACTTGAAAGTGAACTAATTTTGAAAATCAATTTGTTAATTGAAATTGGAACTTAACTTGGTTAAGCCGAATTAAAGTTAAAAATAGACATTGAGATGGAGTTAGATAAATTTGGAATTTCGAAATTGAATTGATGGTAATCAATTGAATATTAATCGATTGATAATCCAAGTGAAATATAAATAAACATTAATATTGAATATTAATTGAAGTTAACATAAACTGAATGATTGTATTGTATATTGTTTATTATACTGGTTCAATATAAATTCATCAATAGTTTAATAAGGGTTGAATGAGGTGAAACCGAATTACCTATATAAAAATGCGAACGAATCGAATATGATTTGAAAGTAATGATTAAAACTTGGATTTGGAAATGAATGCTATATGTTTGGATAGGGGAAATTGGTATAGTTAACTGATTAATAATTGAAACCTTATTTCGAATTTCATGTATTTATTACTTACATGATATATTGAGTTGAGTACTGATGCCAGAAGGCTTTGAGGTTGGTTTTGACTGAGTATATCGCAATAAATTGAGCCAATGTACCCGATAGCACTCGAATAAGGTACGCTTACGCGAAAATATAATTTTTTTTATTTTAGGAATTTGTTTTCCGACAATGTGGGTCGATGTATATATATTTGTTGATCATACGATATCGCAGAAGTCCCTCTGTATAAGGGAGACTCTGCTAAATTTTTCCGGGAATTTAAAGCATTAGAAAATTTTGATATTTTTGAGTTTTTTTATTTTGAATTGGTTTTCGATTTAAAATAAATCGAATTTTAGAAACAACAATGCGTTGTAATATTTCTTCTACCTTAGTAATTTCGAGGACGAAATTCTTTTAAGGGGGAAGGAATGTAACGTCCCGTATTTTCGGTAGTCGGATATTTAATTTAGTTTATTATTTTAAATACTGATTTGGAATTTTAAATCGATTTATAATATATAATTCGTTTATTAAACGACGACTGAACGTATAATTTTTATATAATTATAATTCGAGCCCGTAACGATTGTGGTAGTAAACGATTAAACGGTTATCAGCGTAAATTTTAATACCGTATTAAAATTTATAAAATATTTAATCTTAAAGCCTAAGTAAACGATGTACACTCCACATAAAAACACGCAGCAACATATTTATCTCTCATCAAAACTGTTGGAAAACCCACCTCCACTGAATGTACTTACAGACACTAACATGCAGGTATGTAATTTCTTTTCGAAATCTTAATCAAGTCCAACTACCCTAACTTTACTCACAGACCTACATCGTACCGCCTATGTTCGTGCACACCATTTCATACTGAATACATCGCACGGGCTATACTCACATTTACAGCTGCCCTGTTCTATCTTTCCACTAGTTTTCTGCTTTCACCTAGGCTCGGGCCTAAGCTGAAAAGTGACAATACAACGTGCAACTATAGCTACCATAACTGCGTATGCAAACGCACACCCTAAGACTTGAAATGGACAATGCAGTGTATTCCTATGCTAGGTAATCAAAGTACATCTGCGAGAACCTAAAATAGAATACATAGGTGTAAAATGTAACTAGCTACGCACATGCTGTTGTACATATTGAAATGATTTTGATCTTATCCCACCTCAAATCTTCTTCTATAAATACATGTCTGCCTCCAAATTCTCGTTGAAAGATTAAAAACCGAAACTTTCCTTCTTTTCACCATCTTAAATCTGCGTCAATTTCTTGTTCTTTCAGAACTCAAAACAATGCATTTGTTCTTCATTTTTACAACCGAACCAACTGTTCATTTGAAAGGGAAAATAATATATATACCCACAAAGTCACATGACTTGAAGAACGGATCGAAAAGGGAAAGACTCTCAGGTTTTCAAAACCAACGGGAAGAGGTTGAGTAGGCTTTGGGGATGGAATGGAAAGGAGCTGTGTTGTAGGGGCGATGGCGTGTCACTCAGGATGGCGTCGCTTTCGTTGGCAGCGAAGGGTGAAGCCCGGATCGAGCAGGGAGGCGCCAGGATTTCGGGCAGTGATGGTGGTGTTTGTATGGGGTGCCATGCATATTTTCGCGAGATTATAGTTCAAGAGGTAATGCCATTTGGTAGAGGGGGAGGAGGCGGATCCAAAAATGGGGTAGGTCGGTTTATGGAGGGGTGGGTGCTGCACTGTCAATGCAGCAAAAAAGAAAAACCTTTTATTGGAAGGAATACATAAATGGGAAGACAACAAGGCTTGCGTGGCCTTGGTCTTAGTGCGTGAGGCTGTCAGTTGGAAGTAGTAGCTTGTTTACATTAAAAAAAAGAAACAAAAAAAAAGATGGGAATTGCTTTGGATCGAAATGGGGTTATGTTTTAAGAAAGTAAAGTATGTGTTAAACGTGAGCATGGAGATACAAAATGGGAACAGTTCGAAGAAAATGGGGGGTGAAGTTCGGATATATTAGAACGAAGGAAGTGTTTTCGAAATGGGTTGTGTGGTACTGTTTTTCAATTCAAACAAGAAACAAGGTTGGCACGTTATTTTCTGTAAATCAAGAGAATACTGGATGTGGCAGTGGGCTTCAACGTGAACGTGGAGACGCACAGACAGTTGGAGCATGGTGTGGAGGTTTAGTTTGAAAGCAGGAAAAAGGAGTTAACTCACCGTGTAGAAGTTGCCTGGCCTAGATGCAGTAAATAGTGGAGAAGTTTTTTTGAAGCAGTGTGTTTCAGTTTTACTGTGCTGAAAGGGAACGAGGTTAGGTTTTTTTATCAGTGGTGAACAAAGAAAGAAATGAAGATGACGTAGTAATTTGGGGAACTTTAAATCAAAATGTGTCCCAATTAATTTAAGAACTTGGCCTTCCATTTGTGACAAATCCTCGCAAATCCTTGCTGAATCTATATACATGACCGATCACATTTTACCAAGGTAACATTAACGTGGCATATATATAACGTGACCATTTTTTTATACCATAATTAGTTAAATAAAATTTTAATTAGGATAGTTAACGAATATATATATATAATTAGTTAGTTAATTAATTTAGTTGAAAGCGTATAACGTATAATCCATAACTTGTTCCTCCGATAGCAGAATTAGACGAAGAAAGAGGCGACGGATCCGTATCGATGAACCCAACCTGATGGAACTGATTTGGACGGGAGTAGAGATAACTGGGAATTTCAGTTAAATTAAACGCTATTTAATTTAATGGTAACTGAACCGTTACAGTGAACGGACGGAAATCAAGTGAGTATAACTCACTCAGTTTTTATCCACTTATATTTTATATAAGTCGGTTTTATTTTGTGTACTATGGTTGATAATTGTTTGTGGTATGCTGATTATTTATTTATATTGATTGAATTGGTTGATTTAAAATATTATTTTAATTAATTAAATTTAACCATTATTTTAACGGTTGAATCCAAATGAGGTAACTTACCTTGTTGGTTACATTTATAATAGTATAAACATACTAAATCAAAATATGGCTGCTTAGATTGTTGGATATTATATCTATTTATTGTATTGAATGATATTATTGAAGTAACATATTTGGGTGCAGGCAAAACAGGTCGGAGGGATCCAACTGGATTCCTCAAATTTATTATTTATTTTCATAGCACATTATATGAACTATTTGACCAACTTGATTAGATGATTGATTTGTTTATTGATCGTTGAATCTACATTCAACGTTTGTTATTAACCAATGGATAATACTGGTTGGGTAATTGGCATATGACCTATAAATCAATCGTTTTATAGATGTTGATTTATCGTCAAGTAAATTGACGGTAATGAAGTTATAAATTTATACTATAACTGAATATGGATTTTGAAATATATTATTTTGAATAAAAGATATTTAAAAGGAAATGAATATTTATTATTTATTACTTAAAGTATATAAGTTATTATCAAATGATTTTATAAAGTGATTTCTTATATTAATTAGATTTATATGTAAATGAGTTGGAATTAACCTAATGGGTTAAGAATTGGATTAAATGGAATTATTTAATTTATTAATTAATTTAAAGAAGTGATTTAATTGGAATTGGTTAAGGAGATAACCATGCTTTAAATTGAATAAATTGAATAAATTGACCGCTTCAACTGGGATTGATAATTAAATTAGTTTATTGTTAAATAAATCTAATGAAACTGTTTAACAAGCATTTGTTAATTTTAATAAGATTTTCAAATTAAAGAAATTATTATTTATAATAAAGAATTTAACTACTTATACAGTAGTTAATAATGGAATAAGTTATTTTCTTGATTAATAAGGATATAAGTGATTATTACTTAAAGGAAATCCATTTATGTTAATAATCGAATTTTGGGATGAATCAAATTGAATTAGAAAAGAAAAATGATCAGATTTCATGGTAAAGCCCGAATTTTTATAATGAACTTATAAAAGAGACTTTGAACCGAAGCGATGACTTAAATAAATGTTTATTTAAAGTTGAAGTAAGTAAAAAGAAATCGTGATAGAGAAGGGGTTTATATAAAACCCGAATTTTCATAAATAAGGTTTATAAAAGGGCATAAGGCTAAAACGTGGATTTTGGGTTGACGATACTTAATAATGAGATTTAGTGAAATAAATGGTATTGAAACGAGATTTTCAAAGGGAAATGGTTGAATGGATTAGAAGGGGAATCATATAGGTGGATAAGTAGTTAAGACCAGAGAATTAAGAAATGGAAATGTTGCCGACTATGAAAAAGAGCTTGAGGAACTATTATAATAATTATGTAGTAATGGAAATCAAAAAGGATTTGAGAAGATGATATAATATTTCAATGTAAAGGGAACGAAAGGAGAGTGGGTATAAATATAACGATATTGATGATGTAATGGAATTAATGGAATGAGTTGGATGGGTTTATTTAAAAGGTAATAAGTGTTTGTTTTGTTTCCCAGTAATTAAAACCAAAGCGATTTCGTAATGATGTTTTATGTGGTATTTGATTGAACTTAAATTTTGGAGTATATACATAAGAATAAATTCTAAAGTGTTTAAAAATGGTTTTGCTTACATTCTTATAATAAGATACGAAGTAATAATGTGTTTTAAAATATTGGAAATGTAAGACGTTTTAATTAGTTATTAAATTAAAAAAGGCCAAGTGATGCTGAGTACTGAACCAGTAAATTCATTTTATTTTTGAATGGTTGTTTATTTGATAGTTAAATAATCGACTATCAAATCTGACCTATATGATTGTTGGCACGGAAAGACTAGGATCGAATTATATTCGAAAACCATTCCGACCAGCAATTACGAAATTGAGAATATATCAGATGTTGATCAAGATGAAGCCACTGAAGACCCTAGATCTTCATAAAACGGAAGGATTACGTATATCTCCGGTCAACTCCTATAGTTTTCAAAGTCTATATATATAAACTTAACTTATATTTTATAACCAGAGATATACCGTGCTTCTGTCATGATTGAAATCTACGGATTTGCAAGGACTACTCATTACTGATCTATAGGGTGATTCCTATGATGTGGTAGGAGAGTACCTTCGGTTCATCCTGTTCCTGGACGACTTGTATGGACGAATGTCTGACAGAGTATTTCTTAATAATCACGTACATTGATTTTTACAAACATATTTCTGTAGGTGGCAGAGAAGACACCTTCTCTTAGCATAAACACGCACAGTATTTTTGTGAACGTCAATTAGTGGTTTGGCGGATCTGATGATCTGGCATTCAAAGTGAATGGTGGCCATATGTTCAGAAAGATAATTATAACCTCAAGCCTCATCAACTGGGAAATGACAAAAAATCGAGAAGGCATCATGGCTATGTGGGTTGCATCTATTAGGGTGTATAATCACCTATCTTGAGAAATTCCATTTGCTTCTTTAAATCTATCGTTGCTGTCCCTTTTCGGGAAACGGTTGCTGATCCTAACCGTTGGTGATATACATTCGATACACTCAAGCGAAATAAGTGGTCAGTCATGAGTGGGCCGGGTTGCAAGACGTTCTTGTTGAACCCAGTGTATTCCCCTCTAGGGATACACTATCAGAAGGTGGTTCCATACCTTGTCATGGTTGGAAATCCAATCTCCAATAAGCATTTGCGGTTTTTTTACTATATATGTGGAGCGTGAGATGCAAGCGTTCCGCTAGATTGCTATTTACTTGTATTTAGACACTATTATAATATCAGAGAAATATATGATTCCAAAAATGTTTTGGGTTATAGTAAGGTAAAAACCATCCGTGTTTATGTATGGGCTGGTCTTACTATTATCCTTTTCTTTCAAAAGGATTTTTGACTTTAAAATCAATTTGGATGTTATATAAACTTAACGAGTTTTCTCGCTCTGGTCCACCAAACTGATCCGGCGTTTGTAATGCTTGGGTTAGCCCAGGTTGTACAGGTTCAGGTTATCAAATGCTGTGGAGTCCGAAGACGTGCAGGTGGAGTTCAGGCGTATGATATATATTTATTCCGCTGTGTGTTGTATATGAGGACATATATTTATGACTGTCTCGATGTGTTGATGTACTCTGATGAATGTAAGTATTATTTCAAAGCTATCAATAAAGTTTTATTTCTATACTATATTTTATTCCGCTGCAATGTGAGATTCTGATGATGATGTTGTTCTTCTTCTATTATATTACTAGTGAGTGGCCCGTGCTATGCACACGGGTAGTCAGGAACGTCGAAAGTGTAATGCAGTCAGCACACGTGAATCAGTGTTGTTGTATAGTCGTGGATGTCTAATCTTTCTCACTTATGTTGTCGATGTACTTTGAATACAACTTACTTTTCTACCTTTGTGTTGTTACTTGGACATTCGTTTAGGTGGAGTTATAGTAGGATGGTTAGGACGTTTAGTTTAAATGATAGTTATTTTGGATTATGAAACAATGACTATGAGAGAGAAAGAGAGAGTACAATGTTTTTACATGCATGTTTGAATAGTTTATTGCATGTACATAATTATGTTCAATTAACTCTCCTTTCTTGTACACTATCTTTTTTATTACCAAAAGAACATTTATAATGACTGCATTATGGAATTTTGTTTATGCAAACGTTAAAGTTCAATACTTCAATTACTTTTACTATCCACAATGCGTGGTCTAGAGAATCGTAATAGCATAGCTTGTATGTATTACGGCTTATATGTATTATAATATTTCCATGAAATCAACGATGTAGTCGTCCTTCTCTATGCAAGCGAACTTACTAATGATTACGCACATATGAAATAAAACAATTTGATTTAGGGCTGTAAATAAAGCAAAATTAGGCACACAAAGTTTGCTAAAAGATTTGTTCATAACATTTATAATTCTTAACACAAAATATTAGTAATCATTACAGATTCAATGATCAAACATAGAAAATGATTGCGTACAATTTTTCACAAACTTGATTTAAGGAAATGCTAAAGTTTTGTCTTAGCCCTGTACATTTGTGGTTAACCTCACATATCTTCCAAATTCCTTTTTTTTATTAAGTGGTTCAAAAGTGGGAAAAAAATGTACAATAAAGAATAAATCACATTTATTTTCATAAATCGTAAAAATGAGTTGTTGGAGAAGAGTACCACGCTAATTTAAAATTTTATATCAATCGATACATAGCTTCTGCTTCCACAAACTCGACTTCTCCCCTTTCGTAGAGAAGGAAATCAACAAATTTGACCCCTTGCATCAGATATCACCCTCAACACCACATCTCATGACTCTGCTTTGGGTGGCTATCTTCATTGCAATCTCAGCACATCCAAACCAACTTAATCTGGATTGATATGTGTGCACAACACAACGCATTCTCTACATGCTAGACCTTCAAGTCAACACATGAATCATGGAGTTTAGCTTCAGCACGTAATATATGTGCATTCATCTCAACTCTCACACCCGAACTGAATTCCCCGCCAAGCGTGCGCATAAGCTCAGTACATTTCACAATAGCTTAGTCTCCCCTGGCACACAACAACAACCCCTCCTCCACTGAGCATGATACACTAGTTTCCTTTGTTCTGGCTTTCATATGCTGTTGAGAAATACTCATTCACAACAGTTCGCTCGGCCTTTGCGCATAATAGAAACATGCCCTCCACTAAGCATGGAACATTAGATTCCTTTTCCTGGCTTTCATATGAAACTGAAACATGCTGCATTGCTATGTCAACTTCTTCTCGTGTAGAGTCGTGCGCTTTCATGGTTTGTAAGTTGCAGCAAGAATGCATGTCATGACTCCTACACACGCATAATAAGCAACAGATTAGCAGTACAACAACCTCTTGCATTGTTGCAGTACTTTAATCTGTACATATATTTTTTGTCTCATTTTCTTTTATTGATCATCAAGATGATCTCACATTAATGTAATAAATTGATTTTATCAAATGTCTATATGATTTCAGTAATATAAGTGCTTTCCTCATATGATGACAAATTATATTAACGTGGTTTCTATAATTTCAATGTGACAACAAATTATATTAACCTGGTTTCTTTTCTATTAAGGGCAAAAATTGCACCTCCCTTCTTGCAAGAAATCTTATCATTGCATGATCTTGAACTTGCCTTCAGTATCTTCACATTTCAACTGTTGTATCTATTGCCTTAGACGATGAACCCGCGGAAAAAAAAGCTTCAAACCCGCATATATCAAATTGACTGAAGCAGAAAGACAACTACATGCAATTGTCTAGATTAAAGTACAAATAACCAAGCATGAGCTCTGTTGGTCATTAATCTTCATTTCTTGCAGATTTGATTGATTAATTAGACATATAGGTACAAAAGTTAATAGCACATGCATTGACCAGGAGCATATCTTAATGTTTATCACCTGGCTAATATAGGAAAGTGTAAATTTATTTTCAAGTTCTTTAAGTGTATATATAGCACTTATTATACCTATAGTAGTATTCATCAAATTTACTGTAAAAGTAAAAATAACGATATTTGAATGTTGTTCAATATAGCACTTAAGTGTGCGGTATATGTATAATCAGTAGTATGCTAGTATAAAATAGTAGTATATCGAAGAAACGTATGTTACATTCTATTATATAAATAAAATACTATTCCCTTTGTTATGCTTTTTTGCAATGACTAATATACACTTATGGCTAATTTTTAGTCCAAATTTGATATAAGGATATAATCAAATATATTGTAAATACAGACATCTTTTGTTATCCATAGTTTGTTTGTTTTCACCCATTATTTGATTCATATCAATAAAACCTTCAGCAATTAAATCTCACATTTAATTCTTGGTAATATGTAATATGTTCTCCTACATTGATCCTTATAATGATGGTTTCATCCTTATAGGTAGCAAGCGTATTTCAAATTCGAAAGTGAATCAAATGTCAAGTGATTAAAAAAACAAATTTCATTAAAAAGGAATTCCCATCATTTTAGCTGTATAATATATGGAAAATATGATTTCTGTTCTATAAAATCAATCAGAAGATTTATTTTTTCTTATGGAAGAATCCCTTGGTTATTTCATTGACACGAGTCTAGGTGAAACCGAAAAAGGATGAAACATAACAATTCTAACTTTAAAGTTTTCACAAAAGATTCAGGATTTTTGAAAGTCACGATTCTGCATGGTTGCTTGGCCTATTTCTGTATAGGGTCATAGAAGAATGGTCCATCTACTTAGCTACTTATGACAAAAACATTATGCCCGAACTATAAAAAATATATTTGGGAGATTGAAGAGTGCAAGGTGTGTTGTTTTCATAGGAGCACCCTTTTGAAGTAGGTTTTTGTGGTGATTCTTTTATTCCATGTAGATATTAATTTTAGAAGCCAACTCTCAAAAAACAATAAATTCCTTCAGAAGTAATTATATTGTTTGAAATATCCAGTGTGGGAAAATAAATAATTAAAAAAAATATCATGAGGAAAGTGGGTTAGAATTGAATAAATGTAAAACTGTATTTGTTATAGATTGTGTACTCAACACAGAATTTGCAACAGAATACAAGTGTTTCTAATCAAAAACAGCACCGCAGTCCAGTTAATGAACCACGAAATGATTTGCACACAAATCAAATTATTGGCAGAAGAATTAGCTCTGTCAAACAGTGTTATTATAATATAGCACACAAACCAGATACAGAATTATCCGGTATACAAAGAGAAAGTTAAACAGGAAAGATTTGCGTCTAACTGAGTTCGTCTGAGGCCTGAAACGTGTTAGTTTCCTTAAGACTTTCAGTCGAAGCCTCCCAGGATACAACAGACGAGAGAACTGCTCGAGATTGTGGTGATTATGTACTGACAGTGATGATCTGTAATGGCAGATTGCACAGCGGAAGGAAGTAGAAAACAATCTGAATTTTTCGGTGATTATTTGATCAGAACCACTAGGTTTATATAGTTTTCAAAGGGATGCGTTAACGGGTCGCACCCGTTTGAAAAAACGCAGCCGTTTAATTTCCATTCAAATGAACGCGTTCGTTCATTCAAACCGTAACAGGTTGCAGCCGCTCGTTCCCAACGGGTCTCACCCATATCCAACCAAGCCTGACATTGTTTCAAAAAACCCTTCAAAAATAGCAGAGTTTTTCGGTGCAAAAATATGGTTAAGGCCCAATTTCATATCAAAGCCCAAGCCCGGACCCGGCCCGGCCCGGGCGGGCGGCGCACGCGTGTGTGTTCATTAGATATAGGTCCTCCCCCTCGCGCAAAATTACCTAACCCTAAGGGCCAATTAAGGAAATGAGGATTCTATATATGTACACAACATTAACCCACTATTTTGCCAATGTGGGACTAAATATATATCATTCAACTTTTTAGGAATTTTCAACAGTATTAACCATGTATATTCGGCTCAAGTCAATAACTAAAGTGGAATTCTCATTCGACCATCCCTAATAATCAAGCAAGCATCAATACTGGCAAATAGACACAGTGTAACAACCAACAATTAGACTATTACAGAACATTTGAAGCAAAAGCATGAATTTACAATTAATTTTTGCGTACCCGGTTGCGTTAATCAAAAGAAAAGATATATGAGAATGTTGATCAACCAGTAAGCTGATCAATATATTTCTAGTTCTTTATTGGTTATTTTTTAATCTAGAAAAAAAGAAATGTTTTTTAATTTAATCTTTTCTCACCAATGTTATTTTATATTTCTAACACACAATAGATTTCATTATCTGATGTGAATGATTAAAAAACCATTCATAGTTATATAGCTTATTAACCTGGAATATCAGCCCTTTAGCAGCCTTCACCAAGAGTCCATAAATTCAGTGTACTAAATTTGATTAATCTGGCCAATCTCCAGGGAAGCACCATTTCGGTGAGGAGACTGAAAATATTGAATGTATACTTTGACAACTAATTGTGTATAATTTTTTGTTATGTAAAAAGTGTATTAAATTTACATGAAAACTAAGAAAATAATGTTTTTCCCCTTTAGTCGTCAAACAATTAAATGGTAGTCACAAATGCCGTAAGGAAGTTTAGTTAGATCCCTTTTTTTCAGTATCAGTAATACTTTTCATACATACTTTGCAATTATTTTAGACTTTCTAAAAATGAAAACCAAAACTCAAATGTAGAGTAAATTGTTAAACTCCCTAAATGATAATAAAATCAAAAAATGGCATGGTATGAAAATAAAAAATACGTTAAACCACATTAAATTAAGGATTGAACATAACTACGGTCTACCAACAACATAGAATAATAAATAGAAAGTATTAACTAACATGAAATTGCACATACAGGCCTCGTTGTTGACCAAGTTGAGGGGGGAAACAGAAGTTTTTTTGCAATGAGACTGCTGTAGGTCTTCACCTAGGGGACAAATTAGGCAAGGGTTTTAGCAAGGAAGATGAGCAATTTGGTGGGATCACAAAGAGAGTGGGATCAGGAAGAGGACCGGACGGATTAGCGTATGGTGGTTCGAGACAACTTAGATATGGGTTTGAAAACAGCGTATTCTCTTGGATTTTTGCGAGAGTGGAAGGGAAATGGAGGTTGAGGCTGGTCTGGTTAAGAGTGGTGGAGAGAGGTGGTTTAGGTTTGTTCCCTGATCAAGGTCCAATGTAATGAGGAAGCCATGACGGGTTGATGAACAACGACTTGGGGATTTTGAATCTGCGGAAGTGAGTGTCAGGTCCAAAGCTAAATTTATGAAATATAACCACTACCGCCTAGCCTATCTTCCCCAATTTGCAGAAGTTGGACAGTTGTAGCAACAAAAGAGATGTGGTTTATATTTTTCTATCCAAAGAATAGATAAGATTTCTGTCTTGTTCTCATACTATTCGTGTAGCAAATTGAAGATAGTATTTTACGCCTCGATGGAGTGATTTTATAAGGCGTATATTTTTTTTCTCTTTTATTTTTTCTTCTGAGATTATTCAACCAAAAGTTTGCATAGTCTCTGCATACAGAACCTCACATCCTGGCAATTCTAATTGGAAATCAAACAACCGAACAGTAATCTGGTTACCAAACATAAAATAAACATGTTGCTATTAATGATATGAGTACGAACATATCAAGAATACAAAGGTAAGGGATATAGTTTCAGAAAACAATAAGATAGCTATAGAATAAAAACTGAATACAACTAAAATGGCTAAGAGAAATGGTTAAAACAGACCTTGGTTGATTCAAACTTCATTAGAAGCAGTGGTAGATGGAAAGCTTGTTGAATCGTGCCTGCGATATATAACACAATCTGTCCGGTAAAGTGGAAATAACGATCTATAAATGTTTTTCCCCTTTGCCTCACTCTAAAATCGATATTGTTATTAAATTAAAATAGCTATATGATAAAAGATTTGTCATGGTGGTCTGGCTGTTGAAAGGACGGAAAGAAATTGTGGTTAGGTATAAAGAGAAGATTCAGTGGTTCATCATCAGTTTATGGAAAATTCAAGGTTTAGTTCTCAAAATGTCGAAAAGAAATTTACGAAGGGTTACCGATTTGATTCTATAATGTAGAGTAATTAAAATTTGGATGAATAAGAAAAAGACGGTTTCAGTTGTGAAAATTATAGGTTACAAAGTAGGGATGGCATATTTTGAGAAGAAATGATAGAGGTTGGAAAACGAACGTGGGTGGAGCAGTTAGTATTGTGGTAAAAATAAGAAGAGAGGTACGAATGGCGAGTATTTCAAAATGCAAGACAGCGAGGAGTGACAGGTAAGTAGTGACATGTTTCAGCGTTACAATTTAATTAATAGATTACCCTCTAATATCTATTTGGTGTTTTCAATACTTGATTTCTGACAAATAATACGATTTAATGTATTATTGTTGGAATTCGGGCGTCAAATTCCCCAGGTCATTACAGCTAGGCAGCTGTTGACGATGATCATAGGTAAACCACATCATCAGAACCTGTCGTAACTCACAGTGCAAGAATAAATATAATAGAACATATAAGACAGGTAGTAATAGTGAAGCAGAAAACACTAGACTTTCATACAACCAGAAAGTACTATCCATACACTTGGAAATAGTGTTTATACAAAGTTGCTTCACTACAGCACTCAGAAAAGCAAACAACGGAAAAAAAATACTAGATAGTAATGAAACTGGCATGCAAGCCTCCAGCTCATCATCGATCAGCATCATCGTCACACCAAGCTATCACATGTCACCTGCTACTTAGTCTGCCCATCCACAACCGGATGAACAACCCAAAGTAATAAGAGGAAACATAAAACCTTGAGTCAGACAATAGTCTTAGTGAGCGATAAAACAACCAACAAACTTCATAAATAAAGTATATAAGAATAGGTAGATTAACAAACCAATCTACCAAACACTAGAGAAGAACTCAACTCCTATCTTCCCCACATCGGACAGTGATAGCCTTTACATTAAACAATTCAACCATTCATCCATGGAAATCAGAACACCCATTCAATTATGGTAAAGCACTCATGACATCCAGATTATATATCTCATGTGAACCATTGTAATCAAATTCAACATCCCAAGCACAATCCCCAAAGGCCTAAACCAATATCAGACAAGCACCCAAGGAACGTCTCCTCCGACGTTGGACAATCTACATGAGACGGTACAAATAGAGAAACCAAACGATCAAACATCCATGACTGACTCTGGCTATCACTGTCAATCCTGCTTTGAAACCATCGTTAATCATATGACGACCAACCTTGCCATATGTCAAGGGCGAATGGTAACCCCAGTTCTAGCATAAACTCCATACGCCTTTCAACGATATGTATGTATGTCTAACCTTGAACAACTAGGCCTTTCAACGATACAGAGGTTACTTGACCTACAACCGGTCTTTGGGAGCCCCCATTATACCCGTGCTTTGAGCCTGCTAGATCTTACGACAACGATAATCTCTCGGCCTTCGCCTCTCTAGTCATCCAACTCGACGACTTTTCATAGCTCAAGCAACCATTATCCACCAACTCACGACCTTTGAGTCTTCACCTTATTTATTGTTCTGCACCGATCAACGAGTACATTCAACACTTCGAACCTTCCTACTTTAATTCACTTCGAAGTCACACCCTCACCGCGCTGCAGCACGGGTTCGGGGGAGGCCCCCGAAATTATTATTTTCAACCTCTTTTCTACAAATCTGGGTCGTACCCGAAAAATATAAATATTAAGAAATAATCCTGTGCGACCGACCCTCCGTCACCGATCCCATATGGCCGACTCCATACTTCACCTCCAGAAACATGACCGTCCGACCCGAAGCTGCCCGACCCAACCAGACTGAACCCCTCTACTCGAGCCCATGCTCCACCGACCCGCTTGCACGACCCATCACTTTGTGCGCGACCGAACCAAACTCCTGGTTCTGATGCACAAACCTTGTCTGCTCGACCCGTTCCCCTATGGATCGCTCAACCAACCCACTTATGACTCGCTCGATCGACCCCTTTATGGCTCACTCGACCGACCCTCTTTTGTACTCCATCGTACTATACTTGTACTTTACCTATACCACCGCTCAACCCCTGGCTTATACATGCGACCCAAAACCTACACAAACCCCGTTTTCCTCCAAATTCGACCAAAACTTCGCCAAACAATAGATTCGACGAAACCGACTCATCCAATAAATCCAATACAATCATAAGCGTGTTATGAAACCACCAACATCATGAAAATGACAATTATCATCAAATTATGCAAATGTCACCAAAAACCATAATAAATGAACATATGATCTAAATTGCGGATCTAACTTGCATAAACATGTAAAATGGTATAAGAATTATCAGATTTAAACATGCTAACTAGATCATAGGGTGATCCATTTGAAAATGGACTTGTCATGGTATAGATCTATGGTAAAACACTTGAATTTGATTAAAAAAATGATCAAACATTTATATACTTCATTGAATCCATGTGAGAGATGCAAATAACTCACCAAATCTCCAAATCAAAGCAAAAACAATGAATTGAGATTCCGGACAGCAAGCAATTCGAACCAAACCCCTTAATCCGATGAACTCACACTTCAACTGATGTGGATCCGGCCTCCAATGGTGTATATCTTCAATTTCCTTCCTTAAAATTTTGATTTATAATGGTGAAAAGGTGTTAGAGGAAGGAGGAACATAGGCCACCAAATGAGAGAACAGAGAAACTAAACCATTTCTCATACCTCCCACCCCCTATTTATACCCTTCCACTAGACCACTAATGGGCCTTCCCAAGTCAGCCCATTGTGGCTCTCCAAACCTGAACAACCAACTGAAAAACCTTAAAACAATGATTCCTCCCAAGTCGCTGAGCCAAATCTTTAATCTAACCACTCTACGGAAAGACGATCATCATTTCCTTTCCAATGGCACAGGTCTCACCACCTGATTCAACCTGAGTCAAAAGTTATGCCCTATACAAAACTGATAGGGGAAAAATGGTTACAAACAAAATTGGTAAAAATTATGGACATGTATCACACCCCATAAGCAACATATCAAAATATGGGAATGGTCCAACCATCGTGGAATAAAATAAAAATATTTTATGATCTTTCGATACATAAAATGCGGGATTTTACAATCTCGCTAAAGCACCACCCAAAAAAGAAGATAAAGATTGGGAGGTTATCAAGAAGGATCCAATATTTGGAGGAGATAGATGAATGGAAGTTCCAAGAGACAATTGATTTGAAATTGCTTGGTATGATTTGTTTGATTGGTTTGACTTGAATTGGTTTGAACTTGTTTGTAAATATTGCTTGGATTGGATTGCCTGGATGTGAAACTTGTATACATTGATTGAAACATTTGTAAATATTAACTATAATGCTTGGATTGATTTGTTTAAACTTTTAGAATAATATAGGGAAGAATTTAGGGGGAGTCATGTATACTAAGTACTTTAGTATAAAATCAAATATTATAATCTTAGAATATATTGTTAGATATATGTTATAGATATTTATGGTATAAATTTAGGGGGAATACAATTAGAATTTCTTTTTATTCATGACAAACGGGGAGAAATTATAAAATAAAGAATAGTTAGGCTTAGTTTAAGGGGGTGTATGTAGGATTCATGGTGAAAAGGGGAGTAATAGAAGGACCAGATCAAAAGTTATCAACAAGTATGAATATTTTATAAATCAAGGTTGTCATCATAAAAAAAGGGGGAGATTGTTGGAGAATGGAGTTTTGATGACAACAACCTTGTTATCATTATTAATTGATTATAAAATATATACTAACATATCTGTCTAGAATATATATATTTATATATATGCAGGGTTTGTTTGTAGGGCTTAAATACTGATGATTGTACAATTTTAGAGTTTCAAGAGATTCAGGATTCAGAAGAAATTCAAGACTCATGAGTAATCAAGTTATCAAGATATCGAGTTATCAAGATTTCAAGAGTTCAAGAAAAATACAGTACTAGGATCTAGTCTATATGTAGGACTCTAAATAGCACTCCAGATTCAAATTCTGATTTCAAATTTTAAATTCTGTTTTCAAAATTCAAATTCTGATTTCAAATTATTTTCAAATTATTCTATCTTCCTTACGATTCCAAACATATATGTTCATAAAGTTTTAATATATATATATATAGTTTTATTGTTTTATAGTTTAAAACCTTATAACTTTGTAAATATGTATATACAATATATTATTATGATTTCACACTTTAGAATATTTATTTATATCATTAAGTTTTGACTCAAGAATTTCCAGAATAATATATATGTTTAAACACTTGAAAAATAGTTTTAAAAATAAAATACTATACATATGTCAACATATGTAGATGGCTTTATCGACATACAACTGTCAGAAAAGTGTCTTTTCACTATTTGAAACGTTTTTGAAACGTTGCAACCATTGAAATGCTATAATTAGGGGTTGATTTCGAATTTTTAAATCAATCTTCTTCTCCATCTTCACCCCTTTTCATATCATCATTAATATTTATCACTTTCTTGATTTCTACACTTATACTTTGCCAATTCTACTCGAATTATATAGACCTTCATCTCTTCTCAATCTCTACTACTACTATCAATTTGGAAGTGCTAATGAAGAGTTATAGGGTTGTTGTAATTATTTGGGAAGGGTGCTTTCCTTGTAGCCCTGAAATCAAGAAAAGGGACCGGTGTTAACCTTATAACCGTGAAATCAAGGTTGTTTGGAGTGGAGTTAACCTTGTAGCCGTGAAATCAAGGGGTTGTACTTGGATATTGATTATAATAAAACTCTGCGCAATCCAGCATTGCATAGGACTGAACGTAGGAGTAATCCGAACCAGTATAAAATCCAATGTGTCCTTTCCTTTTCTGCATTTTATATTTATCTGTTTCTATGTTTTTGTTTGATTATGTATTTGTGATCATCTCTAGTGTGTGTGATTCATATAGTACACCATTTAAGTTTAAGATTTTTATAAATTCCTCATAAACACTATTCACCCCCTTTTAATGTTTGTTTTGCCTTAAGATCCGCATTCTGCAATCCCTAACATCCTAAATATATGCTTAAACGATTTATCTCCATATTATACTTGAAATACTACTTGAGAAGGGTAGTTAGGGTCATGTGTAAAGATTTAAAGGTTAGGCTAGAATCACTAGCCTTGGTAAGCATACATCTTGGGTTGAACCAAACGGGTACATCAGTGTATTATAGTTTGTGTTGTACATTTCCTATTCACCCGAGTGTTGTTGTTCTGAGCCCCTCCTCATTACAACCTCCCAAGTTTCTAGAGATGGTCGGGTTCTCACTGGTGTTTTATTTTTGCTTTCGGTTATCTGTCTCTCTCATGCTCTTTATTGGAAAAGAGACTTACTTTGAAAAAGGTAGTTACTTGAGTTAATATTAACATATCCTATTTTATTTCCGCTGTGAGCTATCTTATCGTACCCTGATTATTCTTACGCTCATTTATTTGCAGATACCAGATTTACATGCTCCATGCTTAGATGTGTTTGAGTTTCGATTTTGTCGAAATTTAGGCATAGAAAAGTGTTGGGTGTTACATTTGGTATCAAAGCATAGATTGAATGATCAGAGGAATTACTTAAATTAGGACTCGTGATAGAATGTAATTCGATTTTCTTTTATGTTTTTCTTCCTCTTTCTTACTCAACTTAAATTTATTTTGACGATGAATTAGTCGTGGACCAAATTATATAAAATGGGATTTATACGACTAAGAGTTGAAGTATGTTAAGTTCGGGTTTCTAGCCAATTCTGTCTTACCCCATAGTACATTGGCTATCTTGTCGTGAAGAGCATAAGGACGACATATGGTGGATTCCGTTGATTTGGTTTGGGAGACTGAACAAAAATCTAGCTACAACCGAGAAAGTCGTTATTTCTGGTGTTTGGTTTCGTGTGGTAGTTCTGGTTAGAGACCTTTTTCTCAATCCAACACGAAATAAGTTCGCTTTAGTATGTCGCATCCATTTCAGAAATATAATTACGAGGTATATCCATTTGTTACTTCATTGAATTTCCAAATCTACCTTTATTGAAATGTTCAATTGAGTTCTTAGCCTTATATTTGAGTAAATTTTATTTGGTAGTCCGCATCTTCACAGACATGTCTATTTCACCGAGCCTCTCTTCGAGATAGTGCCCATATCGTTTAAAACTATCTAGAGAAAATAAAATTGGGTTTTTGAAAGTTATGAAATACGGTATCGAAAAATGGTTTTATAAAGGCCTAGTGTGACTCCCACGTCCGTTAATGTCACTCGCAAAGGGAATGCATTAAGTTTTGTGAAGCGTGATAGGTAAACAGAAACAGAAATATTACAAGCCAGATATATAAAATGACCGCGGAATTAAAAAAATATTAATCATAAAGCATCGTGGTTCAAAAACATCACATGTCTGATATACACAAAAACCATTACACCAGGAAGACTACTGTCTTGTACTTTAAAACATTAGAGTACATAAAAGAAGCAAAATTCCCCAAACAAAATATAGCCATAGCAACAAGGATAGGAGCTTGAGCCATACATCTAAGCAGCTCCAGTAAAATGTAAGTAGAATCACGGTCAAGCCTGAGTATTCCCACCCTGAGAACCTGGGGGAAATGGAAGAAAGAAGAGGAAACAAAAAGGGTCAGACATAAAGTCTAGAGAGTCTAGTTACTTTGAGCAAGTAAATAAGTAAAAGTAGCATGACAGGCATATAAAGTGGATGAGAAAGATAACACTATATAAGGAAGGTATGACAAGGTAAACATGATAGAGTGTATACGCTTCCCTAATGATTACTCTGATTCTCTGCACGGATACTAGTATAACCAGAAATGATATGATCCCAACAACTATCAAATGGTAGACCTAGGCATACATCCAGATGTATCCTAACTACTACCCTAATCGATCGACTCCCTAATCCGCATAAACACTCTGTGTTGGCCCCACCATAGGATGTATCACTTCCTATAGTGGCAACCTTAGCTGATATGCACAACCATTTCTACAGGTATCGCGGTCGTCTTATCCCCCTCTGCCCGTCTCATGAACGCACATGGCCCGGTCGGTTTGAGCCGCCCACACCGTCCTCCACGTTTGGATCTCTTACAATTAACCTAGTAAGCGTGCCCCACTCCGACCTAGGGTGGAGTACTCGTTTTGATACTTATTAAGGATTATTGACTGAAACGGGTCCCCCACACAATATGATACAAGCTCTCCCCCTTGTCTTGTATCCCCAGTAGGATTTCTATCGGTTATGTATACCACATAACCCTACCATTTCTACAAGTTATGCTTACCCTAAAAGGTGTCTTTAATTACATAACTTCAACATTTTCATAGGTTATGCCTACCACTAGGTGTCTTTAGTTACATAATGCTATCAGGTTAAGTTCGTGGCCTATATGTGAATATTACCCACCCCGTCAGATTTACTTAACCCACCCTCTGTTCAGCCAAATTTACTTAACCCCAATTTAAATTCATGTTCATAAAATCCCTACTGATTCAACTAGGTTAAGTATTTAAGGTTTATTACCATATTTCCATTTATGGTTGCAGTATGCTAGAGCTCCCACATCAAGCCTAGCATTTGTGGATGCTAGACATGTCGGGCGGGTCCCGGCAGACCTATTCCACAAATCAGACTTAACCTCGTGTCTTAGCACATTTCATATTTGTGCACCTGGACCTCTCACATCAGATTCAACACTTGCGGTCGCTGGATATGCCGGTCGGTTCTGGGCAGACTTCCACCGCAAGTGCAATCTAACCTCATGTCATAAGTGCAGTTATAGTTTCTAATTATTGTAATCTTAGGCATTTCATTATTATCCAATTTTACCTATGTCATTATAAGTTATAGGTTTCATGCACCTTTTTCCCCAATTATGTTTATAGTGAATTATATGTCCAAATTCATTTTCATAATCATTATCTAAGTTATGCAAATTTTAATGTTCCCCCCGTTCCCTAACTAACACATTCTCATATATTTAGCAGCATGCCTAGGCTACGAAGTAGCGTAGCCATAAACAACAAAAGGTAAAGGTGATGGGAAGATGGAAATAGTGATTATTCTAACATAACTGACATAAATATATACTGGCATAGTGATAAGGTGGACATATAAGAACAGATCTGTGAACTTGTGATAATTGAACTAGTTCTAACATAGTAGGAATGTCATAAGAAGCATAACAAGATATAAATAATAATTTAGATGTCCAACTAGTTCAGATCCAATATGGTAAGCAAAGTGATCTAAATAATAAGCTAGATCTAAAATCAAAAGTAGATCTGTTCTGATAAAGATTTAGATCCAATTCATAGTACTTCACAACATCATAAATTCACAAGTTGCAATAGATCCGATATGATAAAGACTGAGATCCAAGTCATAACTAATTCAAAATGTCATAGATTCACAATTTACAATATATCTGGTATAATTCAGTCACAAGAATGGATCCAAACTATAGTCGTATCATGTTTACTTTTAACCATTTAAATCTAAAAGTAACTTAGAACTCATAGTGTTTGGATTTAAAAAATAGAACTAGAAGAGAAGATTGTCGAGTCACAGATCTACACTTGAATCTCTTAATCTTTGATTGTAGAAAAAGAAAAGAGTCTGATTCAGTCCAAGCACTGACAACATTTGACCTCCATTGATTTCCAGTGAAGAAACCCCTCATAACTTCTTCATTCGGTGTCCGTTTTACGCAAACCAAATGTCTATCTTGACCAGAATTTCGAGACGGACGCAATGGCACAGTCCGTTTCCCTTAATTCTGAATATTAAATTGATTATTATTTAAATTATCTTCTTTTAGTGTTATTAAAATACGGGGTGTTACATTCTCCCCTACTCAAAGGATTTCGTCCCAGAAATCACCGAGTTAAGAAGAATGTATATCCTACCATCCATCATCCATCTACTCATCCACCAACCATAGGCATCCATTGTCCTTAAAGACTTCAAATGCTTATATGAACATATGCAAATGTGTGTGTATATGTCCTAATACTTATGCGAAGATCAGGCGGTCTACTGATTCAGTCGACCTCCTTAATGCATTGTATGATAGTGCCATGTGTCCAACATGTATATAATAATCCTATTATGTAAGTCCTACATGGGTTTATGAACATCCATCCAAATGCAACATCCATATGATGATACATTCAATTTCATCCATAAAAGAAAAGAAAATGCACACATATCCATATGCAGTATGAGAGTGATTGAGCTGATCTAGTACCTAATGTGTGTGTATATGAATCCACGAGCAACCACTAGCAAACACTTGAATCCACCAAACATAACATGTCTCAAACACATGTTTACATCCATGGGATTTCTATCTAAAGGTCGAAAATTCTATCAATAGGACCTACTTATATGATAGAAACAAGCACAGATAAAACTTTTGAAAAAGGAGTTAAGAGCATACCCTCAAAAGAAAAGGGTACGAGGCACGAATCTTGTCTTTGGACTCTCAAGTTGCATCCTCTGGGTTATCTCCCTGTTGAACCTTCATCAACTTGATTTCTTTGTTGCGTAGCTTCTTAACTTCTGATCCAAGAATACCGGAAGGAACCCATCTGACTGTTGCCTCCCGTTTTACCTCTACTTCCTCCAATACACTGGACTCAACTACTTCTGCAATATCGTGCAAACACTTCCGCAAGTGAGAAACATGGAAAACATCATGAACGCCAGATAATCTTTTTGGCAGCTCTACTCTGTAGGCCATTTGGCCAATCCTTTCTGTTATGGGAAATGGTCCTACAAATCTTAGAGCCAGTTTCCCTACAGATCCAAAGCGAACCACGTTCCTCAGAGGTGACACTTTAATGAAAACCATATTTCCTACTTCGAATTCAGTATCAACCCTTCTTTTGTCAGCGTAGGATTTCTTCCTATCTTGTGGTCTTCATTCGCCGTCTAACAAGATCAATCTTCTTGGACGTTTCTCTAACCATATCTGGTCCAAGTAATAGTCTTTCTGTAGATTTCCACCAACAAGTCGGTGGTCTACAGGGTCGTCCATATAAGGTTTCAAAAGGTGCCATACCAATACTTGCTTGAAAGCTGTTGTTGTAGGCGAATTCTACTAAAGGAAGATGCTCTTTCTAAGTACCTCCGAAGTCTAGAATACACAGCCTCAAAAGATCCTCTAGAACTCTATTCACCCTGTCCGTCTGTCCATCGTTTTGAGGATGATAAGCGGTGATTAAACGCAACTGTGTACCTAATGCTTCTTGCAAACTCCTCAAAAACTAACTAATGAAGATGGGGTCATGATCACTTATGATGCTGGAAGGTACTCCATGAAGACGGACAATCTCTAGAACATATACTGCTGCCAACCAAGCTTCCGTCCTCTTACTCTTAACTAGAATAAAATGAGCGCTCTTAGTAAGTCTATCTACTGCCACCTAAATACTGGTGTTACCTTTGTTTGATCTAGGCAAACCATCTATGAAGTCCATAGAGACGCTCTCCCACTTCCACCGTGGAACCTCTAAAGGATGAAGTAAACCACCGGGCTTTTTTTGCTCAGCTTTAACTTGCTGGCAGATCATACATTGAGAAACAAACTTTGCCACATCTCTCTTCATCCGAACGCAAAAGAAAACCCGCTTCATATCCTTATACATTTTATCACCACCTGGATGAATGGTCATCTTAGAATGATGGGCTTCTTCTAGGACTGCTTTTAGCAAGCTCCCAAATCTAGGAACACAGAGCCTTCCATCTCGTCGCAACCACCCTTTATCGTCTGTGGAGTATCTGCTGAGGTGACTAGAAGTCTCCCCTTTACTGAACCTATCCAAGACGTCTGAAATTTGTGAATCATTTCGCTGGGAAGCTCCTATCTAATCCATAAGAGTGGGTCGTATTTCCAGCGATGCATACAAACCAGGCAAAAGCTCGGTGGAGGGTCTAAAGTCAAAAGCTGATATAAACTCCAAGCTTTTCCTCTCTGTAAACAAAGGACTTAAGTCCATCCTCTGTCTGATTAGTGCATCTGCCACTACATTACCCTTCCAAGGGGTATAAACAATCTCAAAATCATAAGAAGCTAGAAACTCCATCCACCTTTGTTGACTTAAATTGAGATCCTTCTACGAAAACAAATACTTGAGAGATTTATGGTCGGTGTACAACTCGAACCTCTCTCCAGGCTAATAATGACGCTACATCTTAAGCGTGAATGTTATGGCAGCTAGCTATAAATCATGGGTAGTGTAGTTCTTTTCATGAACTCTCAATTGTCTTCCTCTATAACACACTACCTTCCCTTCTTGCATTAGAACAGCACCATGCCCTCTACCACATGTATTAGTGTAAACAATAAACACTTTGTTCCCATTGGGCAAGGTCAAGACTGGGGTTGCTGTCAGAGCCCTATTCAGTCGTTGGAAAGCAACATCACAATCTATATCCCATGAAAACGCCAAGTTCTTCTTTGTCAGCCTGGTGAGTGGGGCTGATATCTTTGCGAAGTCCTTAATGAACTTCCTACAGTAACCTGCCAACCCCAAAAAGCTTCTCACTTCTGTTGCATTCTTTGGAACCTGCCATCCTGAAATACAACCACCTTGCGGGATCCACCGCTTTCCCAACTTTGGAAACCACATGCCCTAGAAATCTCACCTCTTTTCCCCAAAAATGGAATTTGGAGAACACTGCCTTAAGCTGATGTGCACGAAGGGTTTTCAAAACTTCCCTCAAATGTCGGGCATGCTCTTCTTCGCTCTTTGAGAAGATCAAAATGTCATCAACAAAGACCACGAAAAATTTATTTAGAAACTCTCGAAACACCCTACTCATCAGATCGACAAAATAGGCGGGTGCATTCATCAACCCAAAAGGCATTACAAGCCATTCAAAGAAGCTATCCGTAGTCCTAAAAGCGGTCTTATCTATACTGTCTTCTGCCACCCTCAACTGATGAAACCCCGTGGCCAAGTCTAACTGAGAAAATATCGAGGCACCAACAAGTTGGTCAAACAAGTCATCTGCCCTCGGAAGCGAGTGCCAGTTCTTCTTTTTGAGTTTATTCAACTCTCTATAGTTTACATACAAACGAAGCGAACCATCCGCCTTAGTTGCAAATACAACTGGAGCACCCCATTCAGATATGCTTTGTCTGATAAATCCTTTCTCAAGTAGCTCCCCTACTTGCTTACACAGCTCCCTCCTTTCCCTCAGAGCCATATGGTGCACTGGTAATGCAATTGGCTTTGCATTGTCCACCAGATATATACGAAAATCGATCTCGTGCCTCGGAGGTAAACCCCATACCTCATCAAAAACATCAGAATAATCTCGGACTAATGGAACGGATTGCAAATCATCGATAGATGCATCAAGAGACTCTAGGAAACTAAGCATAACAGACCCCTTGTGGGTCACAAGGAATCTCGAGGGTCTTCCCTTGACAAGTCAGAAGCCTAAAGACCCTCCTCTCATAATCCAGAATAGCACCATACGTGGTTAGCTAATCCATCCCCAGAATTAACCAATAGCCTATAAACCCGAGCACATATGCGTCGCACTCAAACTCGATGCCTAAGATAGATATTCTCAATCCCCGACAAATCATAGACAGAGACGAACCACTAATGGAGTTTGAGACATCAACGGGATCCACCACCATACTAGTATTTAAGTGCAGAGATTCAACCAAAGAACTAGATATAAATGAATGTGAAGCGCCAGAATCAAAAAGAGTTATAATAGGATGACTGGAAATAGAAATCAAACCTTCCACGGAAATTATCCTGCCTCTATCCGGAGCACTGGTTGTGTGAGCATTCACCTACCCCCTAGAAGCTCCTGCCCTTTGACCTTGTCCTTGTTTCTTCGGGCACTCCCTAGCAAAGTGTCTGACCTCACCACAATGGAAGCAAGAATTCTTCCTCCGTTTACACTCCTTCACCCAGTGACCTTCTCGCCCACAACTGTGACATTTCATCTTATCCTTGGCCTTGTCATTATTTCCTCCTTTCTTTTGTTGATGTTGTTGCTGCTTCCTTTTCTTGGGCCATACCTTCCTTTTTTGCGTTGTTTCCTCAGCCTTTACTTCCTTCTTTTGTCCCTTGTCTTCCGCATGCATCAAGGCCATATCAACAAGCCTTTCAAAAGTAACTCCCATTGGAATGTGGGACATAGCTAACCCATGAAGGGTTCATTCAGCCCTTTAGCAAACCGCAATTACTTCTTATGCGGAGTATCTACTAGTTCCAATCCAAATCTTGCTAGTTGGTTGAATTTGTTTACATATTCTTTGACAGTCATGTTTCTTTGTTTGAGCGTCAAGAACCTCTCCATCTGCATGCTTTTCTCAGCTTGGGAAAGAAACTTCATTTCAAACTTCTGCCTAAAATCATCCCATGTTTCCATTGGACGTCCATCTTGGTTAACTTCCCACCAAAAAGAAGCTTCATCTTTCAGTAGCCAAGCAGCTAACTGAATCTTCCTTCGATTGTCCACTTCAAAGATTACGAACAAGTCCTCGGTCTCCTTAAGTCAACTCCTTGCCTCTACGAATGTTTCGGTTCCACGGAATGGTTTCCCTCCCATGGCACAGAAATCTTTGCATATCTTAGCGAAATTATCTGTAGAAGGAGGAGGAGGAACGAGGGGTGCAACCGGGGGAGGAAATTTCAATTTTTCGGATTCGTTGGAAAGATATCTCCAAATTGATTTTAATATTTTTGGTTTCGCTAAAATCCGGTTTCGGCAGGCGCCGTAGCCTCTAGATACCTACAGAACCGGCCAGGTATCGTAACGCCCTCTGGAATATTAGGTTCTCCAGACATGCTGAAAAGAAAAGGAAAGAGATTTAGACAAAGGATTGAAGGATATTACATATGGATTTAGGGAATATGTTTACAAAACAGACTTTTCTTTTTGAAAAATGCTTTCTTAAAACCTTTTTGAGAATAATTTTCAAAAACTTTCATATAATCTGGTAACCTTCGGCTCTAATACGAACTTTGACACCCCACGTCCGTTAATGTCACTCACAAAGGGAATGCATTAAGTTTTGTGAAGCGTTATAGTAAAAAGAAACAGAAATATTACAAGACAGATATATAAAATGACAACAAAGAATTAAAAAAAACACTTTACTAATCATAAAGCATCGTGGTTCAAAAACATCACATTTCTGAAATACACAAAAACCATTACATCATAAAAACTACTGTCTTGTACTTTAAAACATCAGAGTACATAAAAGAAGCAAAATTATCCATACAAAATATAGCCATAGCAACAAGGATAGGAGCTTGAGCAATACATCTAAGTCGCTCCAGCAAAATGTAAGCAAAATCACAATCAAGCCTAAGTATTCCCACCCTGAGAACCTGGGGGGAAATGGAAGAAATAAAAGGAAACAAAAAGGGTCAGACATAAAGTCTGGCAAGTCCAGTTACTTTTAGCATGTAAATAAGTAAAAGTAGCATGACATACATGTAAAGTGGATAAGAAAGATAACACTATATAAGGTGTTGAATAATGAGATTTTGATTGATGTCAGTGAATAAAGCTACTATGGGAATCGAATCATAAAATAAGGTTATATATATATATATGTACATTAAGTCGTGTTAGAATTATGTTAAAATATATCCTCAAGTATACACGAATGTGCTAATCAAGCTTTATGTATATATATATATATATTTATATATATATATATTTTAAAACCTTCAAAAAGCCAAACTGTGCATAAAATTGTCTACCAGACGCCTGGTAGGAAATCCACAAGTCGATTGGTCGAGCAATTTTTGCACATAACGGCTAGTTTTATAAGTTTTATATAAATAAATTATTTCTACCAGTCAACTGATGATTTTTAACCAGTCGACTGATTCGACCCAAAACTTGTTTTCTGAAGAGTTGCTTCCATTTATGAAGAGATTCCTCTTCATTAATCAAAGGAAATGGACATATCTTTTTATGGAAACTATTCATGAATGATTTTTACTCTTAGATTATTATATAAACAACTTCAATCATGTTTTACAACAAACTAATCTTTTAAAATTTTAATGATTTTTCTGGTCATCATTCTAATCTCTCTATTTACATTCTTTGCAATTAAAATCTCTCTAATTTCAATACTTGTTGAATCCATGAATCATATTAATATCATTTGATTCAACAAGTAATTTTACTTCCTTATATCTTCGTATTCAAAGCATATACTCGAGGATCAGATAATAGGAAGGTTGTACTTAAAATATTGGCTATCCGTGTTGATTCGATAACACAAATCAGAATTCAAACTCTTGTAATTATTGAAGACCTGTGTGGTTGCTCAGGCGAGAGGCATCCTTGTTGGGGCTCGGGTGTACTGACCTATTCCTCCGGGTTAAGAGAGGGTGTTGTTAGTGAATTCCGAAGAGGATCTTCGGGACTGGACATAAGGCGGGAAGTCTGAACCAGTATAAAATTCCTGGTGTCTTTTTAACTTACTTTACTGCACTTTATTATTTGTGATATATTATATTAATTTCCATTTATTTACATAACTATTGTAGAATCAACTAGTTAGTATCAGATTTATATTCCGCAATATCCATATAGAAAGATCCTTAAGTCATATTCACACCAGCTTTTCAATTGGTATCAAATCCATAAATGATATGTATTCACGTTTTCAAAATATTTATCATTCATTATTACGACTAGAAGGAAAATATTCTGACTTTGACATAGTTTCAAAAAATTTAAATTCTTTAATCGATGAATAGGAGAGAAAAGTATTAGCGATCGAAGAAGCTAATGATCTCTCTGCCATGAAACCGAAAGAATTGATCAGTAATCTAATGGCATATGAAGTGAACTTGCAGGCAAAGAAAGCACAGGTACAAGATAAGAAGAATTTAGCTTTCCATGCAGAAAAAGAAGATTCCGATTCAGATGAAGAAGATATAACATTTGCTGCTAAAATTTTTAGAAAATTTCTAAAATACTGAAAGAGTAGAAGCAAAAATACAAAGATGGATTCATCAAAAGAGCCTGATCTGGCTTTAGTAGAATGTTTCAACTATCACAAGACCGGACACTATCAAAAGAACTGTCCAGAGCTAAAGAGAAATTGCAAAAGTGAAAAATCAAAGAAACGATCTTTTTCAGTCATTTGGGATAATTAGGACTCATCTTCTAAAAGTGATAGCGACACCGATAGTGAGCAAGAAAATGTGTGCTTTATGGCTAAAGACAACGATGTAAGTGATTTTACTTTTGATGAATTAGTAAAAATAAATACGAAAATTTTAGAATCTAGAAAAATGTTTAAAAGAAAATTGAAACAAGCTAATGAAGACAAAAACAAAGCCGAATTTGAGAGAGACCTTTTGAAAGATGAAAAAGAAATCTTAGAAGATGAAATCGAAAGATTAACAAGATTTTCTTTCTAATGCAAATTCTCAAATTTCTTTGTTAAGTCAAGAAATAGAAATCTAGAAGAATAAAAATGATTTATTGCTTTCTGAAAATCATGATTTGAATAATAAAGTTAAAATTATAGAGTTAGGAAATTCTAGTTTAAAAACTAAATTAGAAAGTATTTCTAAAAATGTAAATAATTTTAACAAGGGTAGAGAGAATTTATCTAAAATTTTAGAAAATTCTCAATCGGTTTTTAATAAAAAAGGACTTGGATATGATAATAAAATAAATTCAAAAAGGGACTCCAGATTTGAAAATTCTAACAATATACCGAGAATTTCTAGTAGAAAATTAAATACTTCTACTAAGAAAAAATATTCGAAAAATATTAGTATATGGATTCCGAAAACAAATAATATTCTTATTAGTAATAAATATATTAAAAACTTTTTAGATACGATTCATTATAATCGTGATTATTTTTCAAAAAGGAACCTAAGCCCCTTTGGGTTTGGCTTCCTAAGACTTAACCCTTAGGACCCTAACGGAGGATGTGGGTACCATATTTACTTTTATTTTGTGCAAGTACCACTGAGTTTATATTTGTGACTAGCTCAACCAAAAAGGATTGCTCAAACACTTATTCTTTTCTGTAAGTAATTTATTTTAGTTATATTTTAAGATAAAATAAGTATACTATAATTTTTGCATAAATATAGGAGTTCATGACTTTTCTTCTGTAAGTATTTTCGTTTTGTTCTTTATATAGGTTGTTAAAAATTAATGCTAATATAGATATCCTATAATTAAGCATTTTTTTTTTTATTGTACAAATCATTTTTTAGTTTTTAAAAGAATGGTTAAGTTTCACATAGCCATTCATCTTGTATACTATGTTTAGCATATATGTTAATATAAATACTATAGAAAAAGAGCTCTTATTCTCAAATCAAATAATAATACAATAACTGGAAACTATATAGTATCATGTCAAAATAAGAACGAACCCCCTCAACTCCAACCAAATCATCCGACAAAATGTCATTGGATTCTATTAACATCCTTACATTTCCAACTCCAAACGAAGATCCATTTCTCCGTTGGCACGAGTATTACACCGGATACACTCCGGAAGGAAAGAAAAGAAGAGAGAGTTATGGATCTCCATCAGTAAGGGATAAAATTGATGACATAAGACACTACCAAAATGAGCAATTAAAGCTACAAATAGAGCTACATTTCGGATAAAAGCAAAAATCGGATAGACTTACGTTTCTCGAAACAGTAGCACTATGAATATGTGGTCGATCAGCGGATTAAGAACCAAGACACTATCGTTATTCTACAACTCCGGAATATTCAAAGAGACCTTCTACACTGTGGAGTGCATGGAAGAAAACTAACAATAGTAAGAAGGATAATCCTAATTCTTGGGAGAAGAATTATCAACAAAATGAAGGAGCTAGAACACCAAGAAAATCGACCTCATCCGAAGAGTAGTTATCGATTTATATGACTATTTCTTTTTGGTAAAATAAGACTTGCATTGATCGATAATGCAAATTCTTATCGATGTTTTTGATTAACAAAGTCCTATTGTATTTTCTGATAAATATATGTGTTTTTTTAAATAAGTTTAAAATCAATATACTTTCATAAAATAAAACCCAGAAATTAAAACAAATGTTATTGTGTAAAATAAGAGTAACCAGTCGATTGGTATACTATCAACCAGTCGACTGGATGCCTGGAACCCGAATGTTTGGTTCCAAGTATGCATGTACCTTTATAACCCTTAACCTTTTATTTTTCATTCCTCAAGCCTTTTATAAAAACTTCCAAAACCCTAGAAAAATTCGAAATCCTCTCATGGCTCACAAAATACAATTAGATATAGGATCCTCTTCAAGGACTAGATCAAAGAAGGAAGAAGAATCCTCTATAAATCAGTGGCTTTGGAATAATGTGGCTAGAAAGTGGTGGAAGGTTCTATCTCAAGTAGAATTCATGGCTGGTCCTTTTGCAAAGTTTGAATATTTTAACACCTATCATCTACAACAATTAGCAAATCAAGGTAGACTTGAAACCCTCTTGGATTACAATCAAAATAATGTTAAAATTAATGTCACTATAATCAAACTATTCCTAGCCAACATGAATCTGGATCACCAAAAACCGAGTAATACACGAAATTATGTATGGAGTCTTATGTTTGGAACCCCTATTTTCTTTACTGTTGAAAGACTTGGAGAAGTATTGAATTCGCCTACCGATGGAAGTGATTTATCTGAAGTAATTTGCGAATATCGTGTGCGATATGGAATTATTCATCTCTTTATGGATGATGACTCGGAAGGAACTAAAACTAAGGGATTACAACCTAATGCGAGGGTACTCCATCATGTTCTCACTCGGACAATACTTCCTATGTCTGGAACTCATGACCTTGTGTATTCGGACACTTTCAAGGCTTTATATGCAACCTTTGGAAATATCAAAATTAATTGGATGCTAACTATCATGGATCATCTTCTCCTTTATACACAAGGAATCGCCACATACTTCTATTTTGGAGAATATTTGATGAGAATTTTTGAGAGTGCAAAAATTCCAAAACTGGACTCGGAAATGATTGAAATAAAAATTCTAGATAAGAAGAATTTAAAGCAAATGCACATGCCTCCTCCACAAGTCCATATTATGAGTTTAGAAGAATGGAGAAATAGGGGTTCGGATCAACCATCATCGAATACCATTAGAGCTAATCCGGAAGATGTTCGTCTCACGGAACCAAATCAAACGGCAAAGCAAGCTATTGATATAGTTGCACCGAATCAACTCCTCCTAGAAGCAAGGCTCAAAAGAAAGGATAAGAAGAATGACAAAAAGTTTGACAAGATTAAAGATTTTCTGGGAAAGATGTGGTGGAAATCCATCTCACGCACTCTTGCGGAAACCGGTCACATGACGGATACGGAAAGACGACCAATTTCACCCCTAAACTGGACCTCTTCTGAACAAACCGAATCCGATGAAGATTAAGTATGAAGCTGGAGATTTACTTTGCTTTAAGTATCTTTTTCAAACTCTTATTTTGGTTGTGTATTAATTTTAGTTGCGACGCTCTTAGCTTGGTTGTGTTGAGACTTTCTTAGTTTAGTTATTTGATGGCTTTCTTAGTATGAATTGTGAAATGACTTTATTTTGGTTATGTAATCTATGTTTGAGATTTCTATGTGTGTTGATCATGCAATCTATCACTTTTAGCATGAGTTTTATTTTCAATTACCATATGCGTATAATATCTTCATATCTTATTAATCGATGACAAAGGGGGAGAAAAATATCTCTCATGCTATCTATGTTATACACTATTGTTATGTTTCCATGCTATTATACTATCGTATTTCCATATTATTGGAAATTGTGCTAACCCTTGTGAATGCAGGATTCGAATGGTAAGTACATAAATATATGAACTAACAAATTCGTGTAGAAATTCAGAGGGAGAAAAATCAAAATGTTTTCATCAATCAAAAAGGGGGAGAATGTTGAATAACGAGATTTTGATCGATGTCAACGAATAAAGATACAATGGGAATCGAATCATAAAGATAAGGTTATATATATATGCATGTACATTGAGTTGTATTAGAATTATGTTAAAATTTATCCTCAAGTATACACGAATGTGCTAAACAAGTTATATATATATATATATATAAAATTTAAAACCTTCAAAAAGCCAAACTGTGCATAAAATTGCCTACCAGTCGACAGGTAGGAAATCCACCAGTCGACAGGCCGAGCAATTTTTGTACATAACGGCTAGTTTTAAAAATTTTATATAAATAAATTATTTCTACCATTCAACTAATGATTTTTAACCAGTAGACTGATTTGACCCAGAACTTATTTTCAGAAGAGTTGCTTCCATTCATGAAGAGATTCCTCTTCATTAATCCAAGGAAATGGACATATCTTTTTATGGAAACTATTCATGAATGATTGCTACTCTTAGACTATTATATAAACAACTTCAATCATGTTTTAAAACAACCTAATCTTTTAAAATTTTACTGATTTTTCTGATCATCATTCTAATCTCTCCATTTATATTCTTTGCAATTAAAATCTCTCCAATTTCAATCTTGTTGAATCCGCGAATCATATTAATATCATTTGGTTCAACAAGTAAATTTTACTTCCTTAAATCTATGCATTCAAAGTATATACTCGAGGATCAGATTATAGGAAGGTTGCACTTAAAATATTGGCTATCCGTGTTGATTCGAGAACACAAATCAGAAGTCAAACTCTTGTAATTATTGAAGACTTGTGTAGTTTCTCAGGCGAGAGGCATCTTTGTAGGGTCTCGGGTGTACTGACTTATTCATTCGGGTTAAGAGAGGGCGTTGTTAGTGAATTTCGAAGAGGAGCTTCGGGACTGGACGTAGGGTGGGAAGTCCAAACCAGTATAAAATTCTTGGTGTCTTTTTAACTTACTTTACTGCATTTTATTATTTGTGATATATCATGTAACACCCCGAATTTTTAACAACATTAATGGGGATAAATTAAATAATAATTAATTTAATATTCAAAATTATAGGAAACGGACTCCACCATTGCGTCCGTCTCGAAATTCTGGTCAAGATAGATGCGTAAAACGGACACCATATGAAGAAGTTATAAGGGTTTTAAGTTTGTATACGCGCAAAAATATTATGTATACGCATATGAGTTAGAGATGAGTTAGAATTTTATCCAGAACGATTCAAATTTGAAAAATTCGTCAAAGCGGCAAAATTCCCGCTCTAGGGGATCGACCCCCTAGAGGGTGTCGACCTAGGGGTCGACCCCCCTTAAGGGGTGTCGACCTATGGGTCGATCCACCCACAGGGGTGTCAAAACCCCTAGGGATGACGTGGCACTCGGTTTTAGGGGGTCTGGCAGCTATATATATGTGTCCTATTCTCCTATTTTCTTCATTGGAAATCAAGGAGGCCATATGTCGACGGGTTGCGAACTGAGACGGAACCGTTTTCTATAACAACATACTTTGCAAATCAAATTTAGAAATTCAAGATCCGTTCTTTCTCAATTCTCTAAACCAAATGTAGTGAGTTTCTAGTTACTTTTAGGTTTAGATAAATAAACATGAATTATGAAAGACTGTGAATTGGATATGATGTAAGCTATAATTCTAAGCTAGTGATTAACCCTATACTATGTCATGATAGATCTAGTTCCCTAGATCTAATACAATTGTGGTTATTCTATTATGTTGACTATGTGGATCTTGACTTGTAACTATGTAGTGGTGGATGTACATCTATTAAATTGGACAGTTGTAACATTGGTTGGATCTAATTCTTTATTAAATCACCATTCACCTGTCATATTGTTATCAATTTAGATAGGTTGTAAACTTGACATGTGAATCCCTCTTTAGATATAAACATGTTACTATGTCACCCTAATTACGCTAGATCCAAATAGTTGGACATCTAGATGTTTAATTTAGATCTCATTATGCTTGCTTTGACATCGTAGTAATTTCCACAAGTCATCAGCTTTATGTCCACCTTGTTATGATGGTAATTACATGTCCATTCACCTTGTTATCATGTTAATTTATGTTTATGCCAAGATATGTTAAAACTATCACCTTTGTCATATTCCCTTTTCATTGTTATGGCTAGGCTACTTTATAACCTAGATGCCGCCAAAATACGTGCTAATACGTTAGTTAGGAAACGGGTAAAAGGGATTTATAATTGGCATAATTCATGTAATATTTATATGAATCAGACAGTATAATTCAAATGGGAACACTTAGAAATAATCACCTATAATGACATAGGTAGATTTAGGTAAAAATGGAATGTATAGTAATTACAATTAGGAATTTTAATGGCACTTATGACACAAGGTTAGGTTGCATTAGTGGTGGAAGTCTGCCCGGACCCGACCAGCATATCCAACAGCCACTAATGTTGAACCTAATGCGAGATGTCTAAGTGCGCAAATATGAATCGGGCTAAGAGGTTAGGCCCAACTGTGGAATAAGACTACCCAGACCTGACCGGCATATCCAGCATCCATCTGTTGTATGCCTAATGTAGGAGGTCTAGCCCATTAACCATGATTGGACATGGCAATGAATTGGACTACTTAACCTAATTTAATCCATAAGGATTGTATGATTATGAACTTAAGTTAGGGTTAAGTAAAATTGGATAGGTAGTGGGTGGGTTAAGTAAATTAGAGGGTGTGGGTAATATTTACATATAGGCCCACAAACTTAACCCAATAAGGTTATGTAATAAAAGACACCCAGTGGTATACATAACCGGTGGAAGATATAATAAAGTTATGTAATTAAAGACAACCTTTAGGGTAAGCCTAACTAACATAGGGCTATGTAATTAAAGACACCTAAGGGTATACACAGTCAGTGAAAATCCTAGTGGGGATACAGACAAAGGGGAGAGCTTATATCATATTGTGTGGGACCCATTTCAGTCAGTAACTCGGAGTAGGTATTAAATAAAGAACTCCTACTAGGCGTAAAAGAGGCACGCTTACTGATTGATTATAAGATATCCAAACGAGATGGACGGTGTGGGCGGCGCAAACCGATCGGGCCATGTGCATGCATGAGCCAGGCAGAGGGGGATAAGACGACCGTGACACCAATAGATATGGTAATTCATATCTTGGAAATGTAGGGTTGCCACTTTAGGGAGTGAAACTCCTACTGTGGGGCCAGCGCAGGATATCTACGGGGTAGGTAGTCGATCGATTAGGGTAGTGGTTAGGGTACACATGAACGTATGCCCTAAGTCTACCAACTTATAGTGGAAGGGATCATCTCATTCTAGTTATACTAGTAATAGTGCAGAGTAATCATTAGTGAATCACATACACCTTACCCTGTCTACCTTGTCACACCTGCCATTTATGTAGTGATCTCTCTTATCCACTTTATATGCCTATCACGTTACTTTTATTTATTTACTGGCTAAAAGTAACTAGACTCGCCAGACTTTATGTCTGACCCTTTTGTTTCTCCTTCTTTCTTCCGTTCCCCTCCCCCCACCCCCACCCCCAGGTTCTCAAGGAGGAAACACTCAGGCTTAGTCAGGACTCAGATATCATCTTGCTAGGAGCTACTTCTGAAGTAGGGCTCAAGTTCTTGTCTCTATTATGGATTAACTCTTTTAATTGGGGAATTATGTTTTTTATATACTTATGTACTCTGATGGTGCGAGACAGAAGTTATTTTGTTGTAATGGTTTTTGTGACTTATGGTTTTGTGAACCACGGTATAATGATTTATGTTTGAAATAAAAAATTTAATTTCCGCTGCTATCTTATTTATACATGTCTCGTAATTATTCTGTGTCTGTTTTCCTATAACGCTTCATGAAACTTAATGCATTCCCTTAGTGAGTGACATTAACAGATGTGGGGTATCACACTTGGTATCAGAGTTGAAGGTTACCTGATTAGATGAAATTTTTTGAAAATTATTTTCAAAAAGGTTTTAATATAAAGCATTTTCAAAAAGAAAGGTCTGTTTTGAAAATATTCCCCCAAGAAGCCATATGTAATATCCTTCGGTCCTTTATCTAAATTTCTTCCTTCTCCTTTTTCAGCATGTCTGGAGAAAAAACATTCCTAATATCCCAGAGGGCTTCCCAATACCCGGATGGTTCCATAGGTATTTGGAGGTCTTGGCGCCTACCGAAGGCCAGGGAAATGTTCCTTCCCCAACTGCACCAGTCATCCCTCCTCCTCCTCCCCCTCCAAAAGCAAATAACATTGCCATGATCTGCAAGAATTTCCTTGCTATGGGAGGGAAGCCATTCCATGGGAACAACGCATTCGTAGAAGCTCAGAATTGGCTTAAGGAGACCGAGGACTGATTCGTAATCTTTCAGGTAGAGGATAGAAGGAAGGTTCAGTTAGCCGCCTGGCTACTGAAGGACGAAGCCTCATTTCGATGCGAAGTCACTCAAGATGGACGTCCGGAGGAAACTTGGGAAGATTTTAGACAGAGGTTAGAAATGAAATTCCTTTCCCAAGCTGAGAGAAGCATACAGATGCAGAGATTCTTATCACTCAAATAAGGAAACTTGACGGTGAAGGAGTATGTGAACAAGTTCAACCAGGTGGCAAGGTTCGGATTAGAGTTGGTGGATACACCACACAAAAGGGCTTTGCGGTTTGCTAAAGGGCTGAATGAGCCTCTGCATGGTTTAGCCATGTCTCATATTCCAATGGGGTCCACTTTTGAAAAGCTTGTTGATATGTCTGTAATGCATGAGGGGGACAAGGGAGAAAAGAAGGAAGCAAAAGTTAAGGGGACATCGCAGAATAGGAAGGTGTGGCCCAAGAAGGGGCAGCAATATAGAAACAACAACAACAATAGCAGAAGAAAGGAGGGAAAGGTGACAAAGGAAGGGATAAGAGAAAATTTCACAATTGTGGAAAAGTGGGTCACTTGATCAAAGTCTGTATGAGAAGGAAGAGAAATTGCTTTAATTGCGGAGAAGTCGGACACTTCTCTAAAGAGTGCCCAAAGAAATAGGGATTGCAGGGACAAGGTCAAAGAGCAGGAACTTCTGGAGGGTAGGTGCATGCTTTCGTGATCAGTGCTCCTGAAAGAGGTAGAAAAAATTCCATAGAAAGTTTAGTTTCTCTTTCAAACCATCCGGTTAGAACATTTTTTGATTCTGGCGCTTCACACTCGTTTATATCTAGTTCTGTGGTTGAATCTCTACACTTAGTTACTAGTATGGTAGTAGATCCCGTAGTTGTTTCAAACCCCATTGGTGGTTTGGCTCATTTATCGATGATTTGTCCGGGTTTGAAAATATCTGTGTTAGGCATCGAGTTTGAGTGCGATGCATATGTGCTTGGGTTTATGGGCTATGAGTTGAATCTAGGAATGGATTGGCTTACCATGTATAGGGCCATTCTGGATTGTGAGAGGAGGGTTGCTAGACTCCTGACTTGTCATGGGAAGACCCTCGAAGTTTCTTGTGACCCCCAAGGGTCTATTATGCTTAGCTTCCTAAAGTCTCTAGATGCATCCATAGATGATTTGCAATCTGTTCCTATGGTTCGATATTATTCCGATGTTTTTGATGAGGTACGGGGTTTACCTCCAAGGCGCGAGATTGACTTCCGCATATATCTGGGGGACAATGCAAAGCCAGTTGCATTACCAATGCGCCACATGGCTCCATGGGAAAGGAGGGAGCTGAGTAAGCAAGTAGGGGAGCTACTTGAGAAAGGGTTTATCAGACGAAGCATATCTGAATGGGGTTCTCCAGTAGTATTCGTAACTAAGGCGGATGGTTCACTTCGTTTGTGTGTTAACTATAGAGAGTTAAATAAGCTCACCAAGAAGAATAAGCACCCGCTTCCGAGGATTGATGATTTATTTGATCAGCTTATTGGTGCCTCGGTATTTACTTAGTTAGACTTGGCTATGGGGTTCCATCAGTTGAGGGTGGCTGAGGACAACATAGATAAGACTGCTTTCAAAACCCCGGATGGTTTCTTTTTGAATGGCTAGTTATGCCTTTTGGGTTGACAAATGCACCCGCCTATTTTGTTGATTTGATGAGCAGGGTGTTTCAGGAGTTCCTAAACAAACCTGTCGTAGTCTTTGTTGATGATATTTTGATCTTTTCCAAGAGTGAAGAAGAGCATGCCTAGCATTTACGAGAAGTTTTTGAAAACCCTCCGTGACCATCAGCAAAAGGCAAAGTTCTCCAAATGCCATTTATGGAGAAAGGAGGTGAGATTCTTGGGGCATGTAGTTTCTAAAGATGGGTTAGACATAGATCCCGTGAAGGTGGTTGCAGTGCAAGATTGACAGATTCCTAAAAATGAAACCGAGGTGAGAAACTTTCTTGGATTGGCAGGTTATTATAGGAATTTCATTAAGGACTTCGCGAAAATATCAGCCCCTCTCACCAGGATGACAAAGAATAATTTGGCATTTTCATGGGACATAGACTGTGACGTTGCTTTCCAACGACTGAAAAGGGCTTTGACAACAACCCTAGTCTTCACCTTGCCTAATGGAAGTAAAGTGTTTACTGTTTACACTGATGCGTGCGGTACAAAGCTTAGTGCAGTTCTGATGCAAGAAGGGAAAGTAATACGTTATGGGGGTTGACAGTTGAGAGTTCATAAGAAGAACTACCCACCCATGATCTAGAGCTAGCTGCCATAGTATTCGCATTAAAGACATGGCATCATTATTTACTTAGAGAAAGGTTTGAGTTATACACTGATCATAAATCTCTCAATTATCTATTCTCATAC
Source organism: Allium sativum (assembly GCA_030737875.1). Classification (NCBI taxonomy): domain Eukaryota; kingdom Viridiplantae; phylum Streptophyta; class Magnoliopsida; order Asparagales; family Amaryllidaceae; genus Allium; species Allium sativum. Next base: position 674,598,964 of record CM060918.1, read on the forward strand.
AAGGATCTCAACTTAAGCCAACAACGGTGGATGGAGTTCTTAGCTTCTTATTATTTTTTAATTTGCTTATACCCTGGCAAGGGTAATGTGGTAGCAGATGCACTAAGTAGGCAGAGGATGGCTCTGAGTCCTCTGTTTGTGGAAAGAAAGAACTTGGAGTTCATACCAGCTTTTGATTTTAGACCCTCCATTGAGGTTTTGTCTGATTTGTTTGCATCTTTGGAGATACGACCGACTCTTATGGACCAGATAGGAGCTTCGCAACAAGGTGACCCACAAACTCTAGACATCATGGAAAAGCTCAGAAGAGGGGAGACTTCTAGTCACCTCAGTAGATATGCCATAGATAAAAAGGGGTGGCTGCGACGAGATGGAAGGCTTTGTGTTCCTCAAACTGGGAGCTTGATAAAGGCAGTCCTAGAAGAAGCTCACCAATCTAAGATGACCATTCATCCAGGCGGTGATAATATGTACAGGGACATGAAGAGGGTTTTTTTTGGGCAGGGATAAAGAAATATATGGCCGAATTTGTTTCTCAGTGTTTAGTTTGCTAGCAAGTCAAAGCTAAGCAAAAGAAGCCCGGTGGATTACTTCATCCGTTGGAGGTTCCGCAGTGGAAATAGGAGAGCGTCTCTATGGATTTCATAGTTGGTTTTCCTAGGTCAAAGAAAGGCAATACCAGTATCTGGGTTATGGTGGATAGACTCACTAAGAGTGCTCACTATATTCCAGTTAAGAGCAAGAGGACGGTATCATGGTTGGCAGCAATTTATGTTCGTGAGATAGTACATCTTGATGGAGTACCTTCCAGCATCATGAGCGATCATGACCCCATCTTTACTAGTGAATTTTGGAGGAACTTGCAAGAAGCATTAGGTACACAATTGTGTTTGAGCACCGCTTGTCATCCTCAGACCGATGGATAGACAGAGAGGGTGAACAGAATTCTTAAAGATCTTTTGAGGCTGTGTATCCTAGACTTCGGAGGGACTTGGGAAGAGCGTCTTCCTTTAGTAGAGTTTGCCTATAATAACAGTTATCAAGCTAGCATCCACATGGCACCCTTCGAAGCATTGTACGGGCGACCCTGTAGATCGCCAACTTGTTGGTGGGAATCTACTGAAAGATTATTACTTGGACCAGATATGGTTAGGGAAATGTCCAAAAAGATTGACCTTATTCGACGGCAGATGAAGACAGCTCAAGATAGGCAGACAAGAGAAGAACTGACTTCGAATTCGAAGTGGGAGGCTTAGTTTTTATCAAACTATAACCTCTGAGGAATGTAGTTCGCTTCGGAGCAGTAGGGAAGTTGGCACCTAGGTTTGTGGAACCATTTCCCATAACCGAAAGAATTGGCCAAATGGCCTATAGAGTGAAACTCCTAGAAAATCTATCCAGTGTTCATGACGTTTTCCACATCTCTCATCTGCCGAAGTGCCTGCATGGCACCGTAGAAGTTGTAGAGCCGAGTATGTTGGAAGAAGTAGAGGTGGAACGGGAAGTGATAGTCAGACGAGTCCCTACCCGTATTCTTGGGTCGGAAGTTAAAAAGTTGCGCAATAAGGAGATCAAATTGCTAAAGGTTAAATGGGGAGATAGCCCAGAGGATGCGACTTGGGAGACCAAAGACAAGATTTGTGCTTCATGCCCTTTTCTTTTCAATGATTTGTTTTTAACTCCTTTTTTCAAAGTTTTATCGGTGCTTGTTTCTGTCAATAGAGTATATCTTATCCATAGTATTTTTCGGCCTTTAGATAGGAATCTTATGGTTGTAAACATGTGTTTGAAACATGTTATGTTTAATGGATGCAAGTGGATGTAAGTGTTTGGTAACGGTTGCTTATGGACGCATATATGCACACATTAGGCACTAGATCGGCTCAATCACTTTCATACTGCATATGGATGAGTGTGCATTTTCTTTTCTTTTATGGATGAAAATGGATGGACTAGCATATGGGTGTTGCATTTGGACAAATGAGTATGCACACATATAGAACTTATATGATATGATTGGTTTATTTGCATACATATTGGATTCATGGCACTAACATACATTGCATTAAGGAGGTCAACTGAATCAGTATATCACCTGATCTTCGCATTAGTGTTAGGACATATACAAACATCTTTGCATATGTTCATATAAGCATTAAAAATCTTTAAGGACAATGGATGCCAGTGATTAGTGGATGAGTAGATGGATGATGGATGGTAGGATATGCATTCTTCTCAACTTAGAGATTTCAGGAACGAAATCCTTTGAGTAGGGGAGAATGTAACACTCCAATTTTTTAACAACATTAAAGAGGATAAATTAAATAATAATTAATTTAATATTCAGAATTAGAGGAAACGGACTGCACCATTGCATCCGTCTCGAAATTCTGGTCAAGATAGACAATTGTTTTGCATAAAAGGACACCGTATGAAGTAAGGGTTTTAAGTTTGTATACGCGCAGAAATATTATGTATACACATATGAGTCAGAGATGAGTCAGAATTTTAGCCAGAATGATTCAAATTTGAAAAATTCGCCAGAGCGACAAAATTCCCGCTCTAGGGGGTCGACCCCCCTAGAGGGGTGTAGACCTAGGGGTCGACCCACCCACAGGGGTGTCAATACCCCTAGGGTTGACGTGGCACTCGGTTTCAGGGGATCTGACAGCTATATATATATGTGTCCTATTCTCCTATTTTCTTCATTGGAAATCATGGATGCCATATGCTGTTGGGTTGCAAACTAAGACGAAATCGTTTTCTACAACAACATACTTTGCAAATCAAATTCAGAAATTCAAGATCCGGTCTTTCTCAATTCTCTAAACCTAACGCAGTGAGTTTCTAGTTGTTTTTAGGTTTAGATAAATAAACGTGAATTATGAAAGACTGTGAATTGGATATGATGTAAACTATGATTCTATGACAGTGATTAACCCTATACTATGTCATGATAGATCTAATTCCCTGATCTAATACAATTGTTGTTATTTTATTATGTTTCATATGTGGATCTTGACTTGTAACTATATAGTGGTGGATGTACATCTATTAAATTGGACAGTTGTAACATTGGTTGGATCTAGTTCTTTATGTAAATCACCTTTCACCTGTCATATTGTAATCAATTTAGATATGTTGTAAACTTGACATGTGAATCCCTCTTTAGATCTATACATGTTACTATGTCACCCTAATTATGCTAGATCCAAATAGTTGGACATCTAAATGGTTAATTTAGATCTCATTATGCTTGCTTTGACATCGTAGTAATTGCCACAAGTCATCATCTTTATGTCCACCTTGTTATGATGTTAATTACATGTCCATTCACCTTGTTATCATGCTAGTTTATTTTTATGCCAAGATATGTTGAAACTACCACCTTTTTCATATTCCCTTTTCCTTGTTATGGCTAGGATACTTTATAGCCTAGATGCCGCCAAAATACGTGCGAATACGTTAGTTAGGAAACAGGGAAAGGGGATTTCTAGTTGGCATAATTTATGTAATATTTATATGAATTGGACAGTATAATTCAAATGGGGAAACATAGAAATAATCACCTATAATGACATAGGTAAATTTGGATAAAAATGGAATGTCTAGTAATTACAATTAGGAATTTTAATGGCACTTATGACACGAGGTTAGGTAGCATTAGTGGTGGAAGTCTGCCTGGACCCGACCCGCATATCCAACAGCCACTAATGTTGAACCTAATGTGAGATGTCTAAGTGCGCAAATACGAATTTGGCTAAGACACGAGGTTAGGCCCAACTATGAAATAAGATTGCCCGGACCCGACCGGCATATCCAGCATCCACACGTTGTAGGTCTAGTGTGGGAGGTCTAGCCCATTAACCATAATTGGACATGGTAATGAATTGGACTACTTAACCTAATTTAATCCATAAGGATTGTATGATTATGAACTTAAGTTAGGGTTAAGTAAAATTGGATAGGTAGTGGGTAGGTTAAGTAATTTAGAGGGGGTGTGTAATATTTACATATAGGCCCACAAACTCAACCCAATAAGGTTATGTAATTAAAGACACCCAGTGGTATACATAACCGGTGGAAGATATAATAAAGTTATGTAATTAAAGACACCCTTTAGGGTAAGCATGACTTACATAGGGCTATGTAATTAAAGACACCTAAGGGTGTACATAGTCTGTGAAAAACCTAGTGGGGATACAAGACAAAGGGGAGAGCTTGTATCATATTGTGTGGGACCCATTTCAGCCAGTAACCCGAAGTAGGTATCAAATAAAGAAGTCCGTACTAGGCGGAGAAGGGGCACGCTTACTGATTGATTATAAGAGATCCAAACGAGATGGACGGTATGGGTGGCGCAAACCGACCGGGCCATGTGCGTGCATGAGCTGGGCAGAGGGGGAGAAGATGATCATAACACCGGTAGATATGGTTGTGCACATTTGGGAAATGTTGGGTTGCCACTTTAGGGAGTGATACCTCCTACCGTGGGGCCAGCACATGATATCTACGGGGTTGGGAGCCGATCGATTAGGGTAGTGGTCAGGGTACACTCAGACATATGCCCTATGTCTACCAACTTATAGTGGAAGGGATCATCTCATTTTAGTTATACTAGTAATAGTGCAGAGTAATCATTAGTGAAGCACATTTTAGTTATACTAGTAATAGTGTAGAGTAATCCTTAGTGAAGCACATAGGGATGGCAATGGTGCGGGGCGGGCACGGGTAGTACCAACCCGACACCCGCCCCGTTGGGTGATTTTTTGCCCCGTGCCCGTCCCATACCCGCACGGGTATCCATTAAACGGGTTTTAAACAGGTTGCGGGTAATGGCGGGTATTCGTGGGTATCCATTATATTTATTCAATTTATTTTTTAGCCATTTATTGAAATTATTCAAAAGTACATTTGGTTAAAAAAACAAATTAGACCAATGATTATATGCTAACCTCAAAATACCAATACATATTTTTACCAACATCCAAAAAAGAAGAGATAGCAACAGAAGTATCCATCAAAATATCAACAGCCAGTTATAAATTGTTGAGTAAAAGCATGCACACAAATACCGAACAACCAACAACAATATTTTTTGTATTAACTATTGAAAATAAATCACATTCAATACGGGCACGTGTACCCGCGGATATGGATATCTTACTATCCGTACCCGCCCCATTAATTAACGGATATTAAAAATACCCGTTTATTTTACCCATGGATACCCATTTAACTATCTGTTTCATATCCATGATGGATTTTACCCGCGGATAACCGCGGGTACGGATTTTTTTGCCATCCCTAGAAGCACATACACCTTACCCTTTCTACCTTGTCGCACCTACCATTTATGTAGTGATCTATCTTATCCACTTTATATGCCTATCATGTAAGTTTTATTTATTTACTGGCTAAAAGTAACTGGACTCGCCGGACTTTATGTCTGACCCTTTTGTTTCTCCTTCTTTCTTTTGTCCCTCCCCCCCCCCCCCCAGTTTCTCAGGGAGGAAACACTCATGCTTAGTCAGGACTCAGATATCATCTTGCTAGGAGCTACTTCTGAAGTAGGGCTCAAGTTCTTGTCTCTACTATGGCTTAACTCTTTTAATTGGGGAATTATGTTTTTTTATATACTTATGTACTCTGATGGTGCAAGACAGAAGTTATTTTATTGTAATAGTTTTTGTGACTTATGGTATTGTGAACCATGATATTATGATTTATGTCTGAAATAAAAATTTAAATTTCTGCTGCTATCTTATTTATATCCATTTTGTAATTATTCTGTGTCTGTTTACCTATAATGTTTCACAAAACTTAATGCATTCCCTTAATGGGTGACATTTACGGACGTGGGGTGTCACAAATCGTATTAATCTCTATTTATTTGCATAACTATTGTAGAATCAACTAGTTAGTATCAAATTTATATTCCGCAATATCCATATAGGAAGATCATTAAGTCGTATTCACACCGACTTTTCATAAGGCAGGTATAACAAGGTAAACATGATAGAGTGCATACGCTTCCCTAATAATTACTCTGATTCTCTGCACTGATACTAGTATAACCAGAAATGATATGATCCCAACAACTATCAACGGTAGACTTAGGCATACTCCAGATGTATCCTGACTACTACCCTAATCGATTGGCTCCCTAATCCACGTATATACTCTGTGTCGGGCCCACCATAGGATGTATCACTTCCTAAAGTGGCAACCCTTCGCTGATATGGACAACCATATCTACAGGTGTCACGGTCATCTTATCCCCCTCTGCCCGGCCCATGCACGCACATGGCCCGGTTGGTTTGTGCCGCCCACACCGTCATCCACGTTTGGATCTCTTACAATCCGCCCAGTAAGCGTGCCCCACTCTGACCTAGGGCTGAGTACTCGTTTTGACACTTATTAAGGGTTACTGACTTAAACGGGTCCCCCACACAATATGATACAAGCTCTCCCCCTTTTCTTGTATCCCCACTAGGATTCTATCGGTTATGTATACCACATAACCCTACCATTTCTACAAGTTATGCTTACCCTAAAAAGGTGTCTTTAATTACATTACTTCAACATTTTCATAGGTTATGCTTACCATTAGATGTTTTTAATTACATAACCCTATCAGGTTAAGTTTCTGGGCCTATATGTGAATATTACCCACCCCCTTAGATTTACTTAACCCACCCTCTGTTCAACTTTACTTAACCCCAATTTAAATTCATGTTCATACAGTCCCTATGGATTCCACTGGGTTAAGTATTTAAGGTTTATTACCGTATTTCCATTTATGGTTGCAGTATGCTAGACCTCCCACATTAAGCCTATAATTTTTGGATGTTGGACATACCGGGCGGGTCCGGGCAGACTTATTCCACAAATCGGACTTAACCTCGTGTCTTAGCACATTTCATATTTGTGCACCTAGAACTCTCACATTAGATTCAACACTTGCAGTTATTGGATATGCCGGTCGGTTCCAGGCAGACTTCCACCGCAAGTGCAATCTAATCTCATGCCATAAGTGCAGTTACAATTTCTAATTACTGTAATCCTAGGCATTTCATTATTATCCAATTTTACCTATATCGTTATAGGTTATAGGTTTCATGCCCCTTTTCCCCCAATTATGTTCATAGTGAATTATATGTCCAAATTCATGTTCATTATCATTATCCAAGTTAAGCCAATTTTAATGTTTCCCCCCGTTCCCTAACTAACACATTCACATATATTTTGTGGCATGCCTAGGCTAGGAAGTAGCCTGGCCATAAACAACAAAAGGGAAAGGTGATGAGAAGATGACAATAGTGATTATTTTAACATAACTTGCATAAATATATACTGGCATAGTGATAGGGTGGACATATAAGAATAGATCTATGAATTTGTGATAATTGAACTAGTTCTAACATAGTGGGAATGTTATAAGAAGCATAACCAGATCTAAATAATAATTTAGATGTCCAACTACTTAAGATCCAATATGATAGACACAAGGTGATCTAAATAATAAGCTAGATCTAAAATCAAAAGTAGACCTGTTCTGATAAAGATTTAGATCCAAGTCATCGTACGTTATAACATCATAAATTCACAAGTTGCAATAGACCCGTTGCGATAAAGATTGCGATCCAAGTCATAACTAATTCAGAATGTCATAGATTCACAATTTACAATAGATCTGGTATAATTCAGTCACAAGAATGGATCAAAACTATAGTCGTATCATGTTTACTTTTAACCATTTAAATCTAAAAGTAACTTAGAACTCACAATGTTTGGATTTAGAAAATAGAACTAGAAGAGAAGATTGTTGAGTCATAGATCTACACTTGATTCTCTTCATCTTTGATTGCACAAGAAGAAAAGAGTCTGATTCAGTCCAGACACTAACAACATTTAGCTTCCATTGATTTCCAGTAAAGAAAACCCTCATAACTTCTTCGTACGATGTCCGTTTTAAGCAAATCAAATGTCTATCTTGCCAAAATTTCGAGACGGATGCAATGGCGCAGGTCCATTTCCCTTAATTCTGAATATTAAATTAATTATTATTTAATTTATCCTCTTTTAGTGTTTTTAATACGGGGTGTTACACCCAGTTTTATAAAGATACAGTTTTTATATTTTAATCTATTTGTATTTCAAAAATTATTAGGCCTATTGTGTAATTTTAATAAATATAATCTGATTAGTAGGAAGGAAGGAATTAGAAATGATAAGGAATATCCATTAAATTTAAGAATAATAAATTTCCATTCCTTGTTATTTTTGGTATCCCTTTCCCTATGTATATTGGACAATTTTTGAAATTATCACAATTTATCCTTAAGATTATAAAATTCTAACATTTTTAAACACGAAAAGGTTTTTTAGTTTGTAATATAAACTAGAATATAAACAATAATAATAATAATAATATAAATAATACGATGGATTTATGGATAGCAAACCGTTAGATTATAATAAATTCTGTTCTCGGAGAAGTTATATATTTTTCTTCGAGAAGATTATGGAAAATCCTTCGTCCTTATTTTGGGGTATTTGATATCATGAATTGTCTGTTTGTTGTCAGCTATGTAAGATGAAAATGATTTTAGTTTATATTACAGATTTCTAGCTGAATTATTTTTAGAATATGTTCGCTCTTCCTATGGTTGCAGCCTTTTGTTCAGACTACTTAGAAACCTTGGAGTTGGTTTGGAATTTGACTACTGTCTTTGATATCGTCATTACGAGGATAAGTATTTTTTGGATCACGTCAAATCTTAAAAGATGAGGCAGGACGATTAATATTTTAATCCGACTTAATAAGGTCAAGGTTCAATCTTTGCTCAAAGTCCATCTAATAGTTGATCGTCTAGCTTTATGAAAGAATAGTCAACTAGTTGATGAGATTTGTTGCAACTTAAACCTAGGACTCAATCATAAAAGTTGCATACGAATTACCCCCTTAACTTCCTTCTTTCGTCCTTCCTTCCTCCTTTAGCCGAACTGTATTCCTATCCTTCTTCTCTTTCTTTGTTTCTGCCTCATCTCCTATGCAAGTTTGTGCATTATATCTTACCTCACTAGTACTCCAAGATCTAATTTCTTCTCTCCGACCATTTTTTTTAGTCCATATTACCTATTTACGTTATCTGGTCTTGTTCATACCCTTTAAGTCTCATCCTTAGGGAGAGATCATTTGGGCGGATCAGAATGAGCAAAAAGGTCCCACCGGTTTAGGGCTAAGAAAATTTGTCATGGCAATTGGACTTGCACCGATCCATTTCTTCAAGATCTTAGAATAGGATTTGTTGTTTGTGCTGCATTCGCATTTGTTATAACTTGTTAGGATAGATTTTTTTGAAGGCGATCGTCATTTTGGAGATGAAGATTAAGCTATCTTTTTATGGTTATTTTGAGGAGAACCTTGATGAGATTTTAGAGGAATCCGTGTCTTGTGCAGACTTGAATGGTCTTTTATTTGATCGGCTTTGGAGATTTTGCATCAAATTTCTTTTTCTTAATATTGGTCCTTGAGTTCGGGGATCTATGTTTAAACATTAAACTTCCCATGTAGACGTATGACCCATTTAGCACATCGTTTTCTAGATGGGAATTTATGACTAGATTTGTATCATGATGCGGAAATTAATACTTTGTTTGATCGATGGCGTAACCATTATTTAGTACTGCATCATATTCCATTCAGCTTGTTGTTCTTACTTGTCTCATGGAGTTACTTTCTGTAATTTCGCTTATCCATTTTTGTCCTTAGACCATATAAGGTGGATCTCCATAAGGAGTAGTTTTGTAGTAGGTTTCCTTTCTCACCAAATCTGTCTTAAGAGACGGTAATGTGGTACCCGCCAGCAATACCAGCAGTGTTTGTAACACGAGACTGAGCATTTTTCTACATGATATGGTTAATTAAAGATCATAAAAATTGGTTCGAACTACATTCGCGGAGCCAGACATCTAGTTGTTTATAGTCATTTTTTAGGAGTTTCGGTGTTGTTGTTTTGTCGCCGTCGTCGTTGTTGTTTTCCCTTTCCACTGTAACAACCCGTATTTTGAATAACATGTTATAATGTAAATCAAGACAGAATTAAATTGTAAAATCTGAATCAAGGGAAACGGTCTGTGCCATTGCGTTCGTCTCGGAAAAATACGCGAAATAGAGTCCGAGTTTTCGAAAAACGGAGTCCGTATGACCAAGTTATGGCCCAATGAAGTTTTCAGAAAATTCCATGCCTGAAAACAGTTCAAATTCGAATTCAAATTCGAATTGCAACCAAGGCAGAAAGGGCAGGAATTTTTCCCGCCCCAGGCAGGGTAGACACAGGGGTCGACACCAGTGTTGACCCCCCCCAATGGGTCGACACCCATGTCGACCTAGGGGTCGACACCCATGTCGACCCAGGGGTCGACACCCATGTCGACCCAGGGGTCGACCCCCCCGGTCAGACCAGTTTTTCTAGTGCACCATTTTGACAGGTCGAGTCTTGCTCTAGAAGTTTCTGACGGGATTTGACGGACCTGATGTGTTTTAGGGTTTCCTAATGGTCTAAACTAATCACCTATAAAAAGACCCTAATACCTAGCCTAAGTCATCATAAATCAATCCTACAACTAAACTATGCCAAAATGTCTCTTGATCATGGCCTCCATCCTCTTCATGAAAATATGAGAATTCCTAAGCTTGTTTGAGAGTTTCTAAGCTTGAATTAAGGCCAAAGTTCAATCTTTCTTCATCAAAGCAAGGATCTTTAGCTTGTTTCTCAAGGGTTTTCATTGGAGCTTGTCATCTGGGAGTATTTAGAGTTGCTAGTGGCTTCGTCTCAATCTTATTTTATATTAATTATAGTCTTCATAGCATTGTAAGCCCTATACTACTCTTAGATTCTAACTATGAAGTTAATATGACATGTTGCAAGTTGAGTTTGGGCCTAAGTATGATATGTGCTTTGATCTTATCATGTTATGCATAAACATATTCTATGCATGTTTGTAAAGCTATCACCTTTGCCTTATGCATAGAAAGCTATGACCTTTGATTTGAAATGTTGCATTATGCAACATGAGAACTCTCATAACCTTTATGATAACTTGCATATAATGTTATATGCGAACTTCTAGCCTCCATCTTATGTCATTTATGATCATGTTTCACCTATTTGCTCAAGTTGATATTATGCATGTTTTGAGGCCCATGATGTAATATGCAAGTTTATGAACATACTTATGCCTCATATGCCACCATGTTTACCTTGTGGCCAACCTTATTACCTTATGCCCCTTTTGTCATGCTTTTGCCAAGTTCCCTCTTTTGATCTATGTTATGTTATGCGAAACGTACATGCGATGGGAATACGTTGGGTTTGGGTAATATTAATGACATGAAAACATGGTTTTGAAATATGACATGAACATTGACTTGTGATTATGTTTGTAAACATGAATTTGGACATGACTTCTAGAAAACATGAGAATGGCCAACTCGAGGTTGGAGTTTGTAGCATAAATCTACCCGGAACCGACCGGCTTAACTAGTGGCTACAAACAATAGGACCCAATGTGAGTAGTTGGTCATGTTGTGCTTAAACCCGAGGTTAGACTAGGTTGTGGTGTAAAGCTACCGGACCCGCCCGGCTTAACTAGTAACCACAACAAGGTCTAATGTGAGAGGTTGGGTGCATTAAATTAATTAATGCCACATGATAGGGTTAAGTCATGGACTACTTGAATATACTTAACCAATTAAACACGATGGATTGGTAGGGTTAAGTCATGAACTACTTGAATATTCTTAACCAATTACACACGATGGATTGGTAGGGTTAAGTCATGAACTACTTGAATATACTTAACCAATTAAACCCGATGTATTGATAGGGTTAAGTCATGAACTGCTTGCATACACTTGACCAACTCAATACATGGTTAGGATAGGGTAAACCACACTTAACCCGCTTAAAACCCTAGTTACGTGGTCCTTTTCAGCAGTAACCTACTAGAAGTATCATGGGTACCCTGGACTAGGCTAGGGTGGGGCACGATTACTGGACTGATTGTAAGAGACCAAAAGAGACGGCTGTAGGGTGCACCGGTTGTTCAGGCGGACCATGGTCGTGCACATTAAGTCCGGAGTTGAACATGGGCACCAGTAGGTTTAGACTGTGCGTGCTTGAATTGTGTCTGTGGTTTACACCTTAGGGCTGGATACACCCTGGGGTGGACCTAGCACAGTTAACTACATTCCATGATTAAGCCGTATGACACCGATACACGACGAGTTAGGCTGATAGGGAGCCGATCGACTAGACCGAGTAGTTGGACCTTGATTTAGGTCATCTCATGATGTGGGCCAGCTTTGGGCCAAGGGATCATTTCTTGTTTATACTTGACATGGATTGGAATACTAGTACACACCTGGTGCAACTTAACCTTGTATATGCGATGCCACACTTGATCTATCTTGTTAACTTTTCACCATGCCAGTTATCAACCTACATCTCATCTCTGTTTTACATGTTCAGTTAACTTTATTAGTTTTTATACTAATAGTAGATAGGACTTACCAGTCTTTTTGACTGACCCGTTTTCTTTCGCCTCTTTTCTTCCGTTCCCCCCCCCCAGGTTTGCAGGGTGGGAACACTATTACCTAGCTGGATCTTTAGCTGCTTTTCTGGATAGCTCACGTATGGTTTGAGCATGCTATGGCTTTATGCTACTTTGGGGATAGTTACTTTATGTTTCTTTTTCAGTTTTCAGTTTATGTTCTAGACTTTGTTTTATGGGAAAATAATGACCAAGTACTTTGATGTAACTTGACTATGGTTTTGAAATGCTAGTTTTATCCGCTGCTTTACTACTCTGTTTTACTTATATGTTCTGTCTTGTGATATCTGCATGCATGTTTACCTCGCTTAACGCCCCTCCAAAGCCAGTGCCCTTGCAAGAGTGGCACTGGCGGAGGTGGGGTGTTACATTTGGTATCAGAGCATAAGGTTAACAAGATTTGAGCAAAAGGTTTTTAAAACTCACCTTTTGAAAAACTATTTTCAAGACCAATTAAGTATTTTCCAAGAAAAGTCTAGTTATTTTAAAAGGGTATTCCCCAAAAGCCATTAGCACTATCCTTCGTTTCCTCGTTCTGAATCTATCTTTTTCTTTTTCAGTATGGCCGATCTTAACCTTCTCGAGGGAGTAACCATTCCCGGATGGTTCCGGAGGTACTTGGAAGCTAGGGCCAACGATGCGGGCCCAGCAAATACCCCCACCGTAACTGAGGTTCCTCCTCCTCCTCCCCCTCCTCAGCATCCACAAGCAGATTTCGCAAAGGTTTGCAAGGACTTTAAGGCGATGGGTGGCAAGAATTTTATTAGGACGGAGTCTTTTGTGGAAGCACAAAATTGGTTGAAAGAAACTGAAGATCTTTTCGCTATCTTTGATGTGGAAGACCATAGAAAAGTTTTATTGGCAGCATGGCTATTAAAAGAAGAAGCTGCTTATTGGTGGGAGGTCACCAATGCTACTAGACCTATAGAGACTTGGGCCGACTTTAGGACGAGGTTTGGGCTTAAGTTCCTATCATCAGCTGAGACGAATCTGCAATTGGAGAAGTTTATATCTTTGAAGCAAGGGGACATGACAGTGAGGGAGTATGTGAATAAGTTTAACCAGCTCGCTCGATTCGGTTTGGACATGGTTAATACTCCCAAGAAGAAGGCTTTACGCTTTGCGCGAGGGTTGAATGAGCCATTACAAGGTTTAGCCCTGTCTCATATACCGATGGGAGCCACTTTCGAATGCCTAGTAGACATGGCATTGCTTCAAGGAGACGATAAGAATGGCAAGAAAGAAGTCAAGCCTAATGAGACTCAAGCCAAGAAGACAGACTCCAAGTGGGGAGGAAATCAGAGCAATCAGAACAACAAGAACAACAAGGGAAACCAGGCCAAGGCAAAGGACCCAAGAAAATGCAACTTCTGTGGGATTGTTGGGCACATAGCCAAGGATTGCAGAAAGAAGAAGATGAAGCGGGGCGAATGTTTTCATTGTGGAGAGACTGGACACTTTAGCAAGGATTGCCCCAAAAAGCAAGGGCAAGGGCAAGGGCAGAATCAGCGTGCAGGACCTTTTGGAGGGCAAGTGCATGCTCTCAACACTACTCCAATTCAGGACCGAGGTAGTATTTCTGTAGAAAGCCTTGTTTATATTTCTGATTATCCTGTTCGCACTTTATTTGATTCCGGCGCATCGCATACCTTTATTTCTTCTGACATTGTTGAAAGTTTGCACCTAAGTACTAGTCTAGTTGAGGATCCCGTCAGTGTTTCAAATCCAATTGGGGGTTCCGCCCATTTATCTATGATTTGTGTGGATTTGAAGATTTCTATCTTGACCGTAGAATTCACGAGTAATGCTTATGTTCTTGGGTTCACGGGATACGGGTTGATTTTGGGCATGGATTGGTTGTCCAGTTATGGAGCCATCCTCGATTGTGAGCATAGGGTGGTGAGGCTCATGACTCGCCTCGGTAATACTCTAGAAATTTCTTGTAACCCTCGAGGTCCCGTTATGTTATGTTATCTTGAATCTCTTGACTCGTCCATCGATGATCTGCAATCTGTAAGGGTGGTCTGAGACTATCTTGATGTCTTTGAAGAAGTTAAGGGGTTACCCCCTGAACGAGAGATAGATTTCCGCATTTATCTTGTTGATAATGCCAAGCCAGTATCATTGCCCGTTAGGCACATGGCCCCACGTGAAAGAAGGGAGCTCAGTAAGCAAATCAAGGAGTTGCTTGAGAAGAATTATATTAGGCGAAGCATTTCTGAATGGGGTGCTCCTGTGGTATTCGCTACTAAGGCGGATGGTTTGCTTCGTCTATGTGTTAATTATCGAGAGTTGAACAAGCTGACAAAGAAGAATAGGCACCCGTTACCGAGGATTGATGATCTCTTTGACCAGCTTGTTAGTGCTTTTGTTTTCTCTCAGCTCGATCTAGCCACCGGATTCCATCAGCTTAGAGTGGCTGAGGATAGTATTGATAAAACTGCGTTTAGGACTCCAGATGGATTCTTTGAATGGCTTGTCATGTCATTCGGTTTGACTAATGCACCCGCCTACTTCGTAGATTTGATGAGTAGGGTGTTCAGGGAGTTCCTTAACAAGTTTGTTGTTGTCTTCGTGGATGATATTCTGATCTTCTCAAAGGATGAGGAAGAGCATGCTAGGCATCTCAAGGAAGTGATGGATACGCTTAGAGCACATCAGTTGAAAGCCAAGTTCTCCAAATGTCATTTTTGGAGAAGGGAAGTTCGGTTTCTTGGACATATAGTTTCTAAGCAAGGCATAGCGGTGGATCCCGCGAAAGTGGTTGTGGTTCAAGACTGGAAGACTCCTAGGAATGCAACCGAAGTAAGGAGCTTTCTCGGTCTGGCGGGCTACTATAGGAAGTTCATCAGGGACTTCGCTAAGATTTCGGCCCCTCTTACTAAGTTGACGAAGAAGAACTTAGTCTTTGCATGGGACTTAGAGTGTGAGCTTGCTTTTCAAAGTCTCAAGAGGGCTCTTACCACAGCTCCAGTTTTGGCATTACCCGATGGCGGTAAGATGTTTACCGTGTACACCGATGCATGTGGCACGGGGTTAGGTGCTGTTCTGATGCAGGAGAGAAGAGTGATATGTTATGGGGGTAGGCAACTGAAAGTTCATGAGAAGAACTATCCCACTCATGATTTGGAGTTGGCGGCGATCGTCTTTGCACTCAAATCCTGGCGCCACTATCTCCTAGGTGAAAGGTTTGAGTTGTATACCGATAACAAGTCACTCAAGTACCTCTTCTCGCAGAAAGATCTGAATCTAAGACAGGAAAGGTGGATGGAATTCTTGGCATCATATGACTTCGAGATAGCTTACATCCCTGGCAAGGGTAATGTTGTGGCAGATGCACTAAGCAGAAGGAGGTTGACTTTGAGTCCCTTGTTTGTTGAGATGAGGAGCCTAGAGTTCTTGGCAACCTTTGATTTCGCGACGGTTGTTGAGTCGATGATGGGTTCATTAGCATCCCTTGAGCTTAGACCCACACTTCTTGATCAAGTTGGGGCTTCCCAGAAAGGAGACCCGCAGATAGTCGAGGTCATGGACAAGTTGATTCGTGGTGAGACGTCTAGTCACCTTGCTAGATATACTGTTGATGATAAAGGTTGGCTAAGGCGTGATGGAAGGCTATGCGTTCCACAAGTAGGAGACTTGGTGCACAAAGTTCTCGAAGAAGCACATCACTCAAAGATGACTATACATCCTGGAGGAGATAAGATGTATAGAGATATGAATCGCATTTTCTTTTGGGCCGTAATGAAGAAAGATGTAGCAGAGTATGTTTCAAAGTGCATGGTGTGCCAACAAGTAAAAGCCGAGTCGAAGAAACCCGGTGGGCTATTACATCCATTGGAGGTCCCGCAATGGAAGTGGGAGAGTATTTCTATGGATTTTGTGGATGGATTTCCTAGGTCAAGGAAAGGGAACACGAGCATATGGGTCATAGTTGACAGACTTACGAAGAGTGCTCACTTCATTCCAGTAAAGAGCAAGAGGACCGCATCATGGCTAGCATCTATTTATCTTCGGGAGATAGTGCGGTTGCATGGAGTTCCTTCTAGCATAATTAGCGATCGTGACCCAATTTTCACTAGCCAGTTCTGGAATAGTTTGCAAGAAGCGATGGGTACGCGATTGAATCTGAGTACAGCCTATGATCACCAGACGGATGGCCAAACCGAAAGGGTGAATAGAGTGCTAGAAGATCTTTTGAGGCTTTGTGTTCTTGACTTTGGTGGTACTTGGGAAGACCACCTTCCCCTTGTAGAGTTTGCTTATAACAATAGCTACCAAGCCAGCATAGGGATGGCACCATTTGAAGCTTTGTATGGGAGGCCGTGTAGGTCACCATCTTGTTGGTGGGAGACAACAGATAGGCTTATACTTGGGCCCGATATGATATGGGACACATCCGAGAAAGTTGAATTGGTGAGAAGACGGATGAAAGCAGCCCAAGACAGACAGAAATCCTATGCTGACAAGCGAAGGACAGATTTGGAATTCGAAGTGGGAGACATGGTTTTCGTGAAGGTTTCTCCTTTGCGTAATGTGGTACGTTTTGGAGCAATTGGGAAGCTGGCACCAAGGTTTGTAGGACCCTTCCCTATCATAGAGAGAATTGGAAAGATGGCCTATAAGGTGGAATTGCCCGAGAAGCTAGCCGGAGTGCATAATGTCTTTCATGTCTCGCATCTCCGAAAGTGCCTACATGAGTCCGCTGAGGTGGTTGAACCAAGCATTCTTGAATACGTAGAGGTAGAGAAAGAGGCAACCTTGAGGAGAGCTCCGATTCGTATCTTGGGAACAGAGATCAAGAAGTTAAGGGATCGAGAAGTAAGATTGGTGAAAGTTCAGTGGAGTGAAGCCGATGAAGATGCAACTTGGGAAACCGAGGAGAAGATGCGTGGGCTTTATCCATTCCTTTTTTAGGGTACATTCTCAATCTCCTTTCTTAATCAGCATATCTTTCTTTTGCTATCCATGTTTATCTAGTTTATCTTGTTTTGTAAATCTTGTCATGAGAACCTTAGGTAGAAACCCTTGGTTGAAACATGTATTTGAAACATGTTATGCTTGATGTTTGCCAGTGGTTGCAAGTGTTTGCAAGTGGATACTCGTGGATGCATGATACACGTTAGGCACTAAGATCGGCTCACACACTTTCATACCGCATATGCATGAGTGTTTATTCTTAGTCATGGATGAAACTTGTATGTTATCACATGGATGTTGCATATGGATGGATGTTATGTGCACTCATATAGAGACTATGGATTATATTAGGAATTCACATACATATGGACTCATTACACTAACATATTTTGCATTAAGGAGGTTTACTGAATCAGTAACCACCTAATTTTCGCATTAGATAAGTACATATACACACACCTTTTGCATATGTTCATACAACATTTAGAATCTTTTTAAGGACAATGGTTACTTGTGGATGATGTTTTGAGTAAATGGATGATGGATGGTAGGATACGTTCTTCCTAACTTGGAGATTTCGGGGACGAAATCCTTTAAGGAGGGGAGAATGTAACAACCCGTATTTTGAATAACATGTTATAATGTAAATCAAGACAGAATTAAATTGTAAAATCTGAATCAAGGGAAACGGGCTGTGCCATTACGTTCGTCTCGAAAAAATACGCGAAATAGAGTCCGAGTTTTCGAAAAACGGAGTCCGTATGACCAAGTTATGGCCCAATGAAGTTTTCAGAAAATTCCAAGCCTGAAAACAGTTCAAATTCGAATTCAGATTCGAATTGCAACCAAGGCAGAAAGGGCGGGAATTTTTCCCGCCCCAGGCAGGGTCGACACAGGGGTCGACACCAGTGTCGACCCCCCCCCAATGGGTCGACACCCATGTCGACCCAGGGGTCGACCCCCCGGTCAGACCAGTTTTTCTGGTGCACCATTTTGACAGGTTGAGTCTTGCTCTAGAAGTTTCTGACGGGATTTGACGGACCTGATGTGTTTTAGGGTTAATCCTATGGTCTAAACTAACCTAATCACCTATAAAAAGACCCTAATACCTAGCCTAAGTCATCATAAATCAATCCTACAACTAAACTATGCCAAAATGTCTCTTGATCATGGCCTCCATCCTCTTCATGAAAATATGAGAATTCCTAAGCTTGTTTGAGAGTTTCAAAGCTTGAATTAAGGCCAAAGTTCAATCTTTCTTCATCAAAGCAAGGATCTTTTGCTTGTTTCTCAAGGGTTTTCATTGGAGCTTGTCATTTGGGAGTATTTAGAGTTGCTAGTGGCTTCGTCTCAATCTTATTTTATATTAATTATAGTCTTCATAGCATTGTAAGCCCTATACTACTCTTAGATTCTAACTATGAAGTTAATATGACATGTTGCAAGTTGAGTTTGGGCCTAAGTATGATATGTGCTTTGATCTTATCATGTTATGCATAAACATATTCTATGCATGTTTGTAAAGCTATCACCTTTGCCTTATGCATAGAAAGCTATGACCTTTGATTTGAAATGTTGCATTATGCAACATGAGAACTCTCATAACCTTTATGATAACTTGCATATAATGTTATATGCGAACTTCTAGCCTCCATCCTATGTCATTTATGATCATGTTTCACCTATTTGCTCAAGTTGATATTATGCATGTTTTGAGGCCCATGATGTAATATGCAAGTTTATGAACATACTTATGCCTCATATGCCACCATGTTTACCTTGTGTCCAACCTTATTACCTTATGCCCCTTTTGTCATGCTTTTGCCAAGTTCCCTCTTTTGATCTATGTTATGTTATGCGAAACGTACATGCGATGGGAATACGTTGGGTTTGGGTAATATTAATGACATGAAAACATGGTTTTGAAATATGACATGAACATTGACTTGTGATTATGTTTGTAAATATGAATTTGGACATGACTTCTAGAAAACATGAGAATGGCCAACTCGAGGTTGGGTTGAGTTTGTAGCATAAATCTACCCGGAACCGACCGGCTTAACTAGTGGCTACAAACAATAGGACCCAATGTGAGTAGTTGGTCATGTTGTGCTTAAACCCGAGGTTAGACTAGGTTGTGGTGTAAAGCTACCCGGACCCGCCCGGCTTAACTAGTAACCACAACAAGGTCTAATGTGAGAGGTTGGGTGCATTAAATTAATTAATGCCACATGATAGGGTTAAGTCATGGACTACTTGAATATACTTAACCAATTAAACACGATGGATTGTTAGGGTTAAGTCATGAACTACTTGAATATACTTAACCAATTAAACACGATGGATTGGTAGGATTAAGTCATGAACTACTTGAATATACTTAACCAATTAAACCCGATGTATTGATAGGGTTAAGTCATGAACTGCTTGAATACACTTGACTAACTCAATACATGGTTAGGATAGGGTAAACCACACTTAACCCGCTTGAAACCCTAGTTACGTGGTCCTTTTCAGCAGTAACCTACTAGAAGTATCATGGGTACCCTGGACTAGGCTAGGGTGGGGCACGATTACTGGACTGATTGTAAGAGACCAAAAGAGACGGTTGAAGGGTGCACCGGTTGTTCAAGCGGACCATGGTCGTGCACATTAAGTCCAGAGTTGAACATGGGCACAGTAGGTTTAGACTGTGCGTGCTTGAATTGTGTCTGTGGTTTACACCTTAGGGCTGGATACACCCTGGGGTGGACCTAGCACAGTTAACTACATTCCATGATTAAGCCGTATGACACTGATACACGACGAGTTAGGCTGATAGGGAGCCGATCGACTAGACCGAGTAGTTGGACCTCGATTTAGGTCATCTCATGATGTGGGCCAGCTTTGGGCCAAGGGATCATTTCTTGTTTATACTTGACATGGATTGGAATACTAGTACACACCTGGTGCAACTTAACCTTGTATATGCGATGCCACACTTGATCTATCTTGTTAACTTTTCACCATGCCAGTTATCAACCTACATCTCATCTCTGTTTTACATGTTCAGTTAACTTTATTAGTTTTTATACTAATAGTAGATAGGACTTACCAGTCTTTTTGACTGACCCATTTTCTTTCGCCTCTTTTCTTTCGTCCCCCCCCCCCCCCCCCCCAGGTTTGCAGGGTGGGAACACTATTACCTAGCTAGATCTTTAGCTGCTTTTCTGGATAGCTCACGTATGGTTTGAGCATGCTATGGCTTTATGCTACTTTGG
This sequence comes from Allium sativum, assembly GCA_030737875.1. Lineage (NCBI taxonomy): Eukaryota > Viridiplantae > Streptophyta > Magnoliopsida > Asparagales > Amaryllidaceae > Allium > Allium sativum. Next base: position 674,619,765 of record CM060918.1, read on the forward strand.
GGATAGTTACTTTATGTTTCTTTTTCAGTTTTTAGTTTATGTTCTAGACTTTGTTTTATGGGAAAATAATGACCAAGTACTTTGATGTAACTTGACTATGGTTTTGAAATGCTAGTTTTATCCGCTGCTTTACTACTCTGTTTTACTTATATGTTCTATCTTGTGATATCTGCATGCATGTTTACCTCGCTTAACGCCCCTCCAAAGCCAGTGCCCTTGCAAGAGTGGCACTGGCGGAGGTGGGGTGTTACATCCACCATCGGGTTCTTGGCTTGGTGTTGATTCGTGCTTGTATTGTTAGTGTTATTTAAATCGCACGACTTAAGTTTATGAGATTTTTATGTTTGGAATGTTTGATATTCACGAATGCATGTTCGAATGAAATCTCATTTTTCTTATCTAAACTAACTGTTGTCCTAGAGCTGGCAAGAATATAATTCTTTGTTGGATAAATTTTAACAAAGCACTGGTTCTACGTCACGGGTATAGAAGTAGATAAACCTTCGTTCCATGTTAAACTAAAATTTATTTTGATCTCTTATGTGTAATTTCAGTTTTCGCATTTTCGCTTGACTGACTTCCTTCTTCGCCAACATGTGATTTGAATCGTTTAAGTTTCCACAAAATATATTTTTGAAACTTTGGAAAATGTTGTTCGAAACAAAAAACATTTTATCATTTTTATTTTTTATAGGAAAGTGAAACGGTTTTGAAAAGAAAATTTCAAAATAAACATAAAAAGTTTTCAAGCGAAAATATATATTTAGGAAAAAAATCAGTTTTAGGTCACATGAACAACGTAACGAAGATGTTTAGATGGTTTGTGGTGCATTATAGCGGTGCAGTAGGACCAACGATACGATAAAATGATAATAACAACAAGAAAAAGGTTGTTTTGGCCTTGAAAACTTTGTTTCCATACCTTGTCAACGATGAGTGCAAGTTATTAATTACCTCGTTTTACGTTTTATACTTTGTTTTAAGCCTCCTTTATAGTCTACGGTTGGAAATTATTACAGAATTTGAGTAATTGAGGTGAAAATTCCACTATAGGGCGGGAAATGAATATTTGTAAGTAGAGGAAAAATTGAAATTCTTCAATTTAACTTCTTTTTTCCATTTTAGGATAAATTAAATAGAGAATGATTAGACTGCGTGACGTTTTGGACGGTAGGGTTTGGATGCAAAATTGGTTGCTTCACACTTCTATTCATAGTTGTGTGAAGGTTATGGATGAAAAAGAATTTTAAAATTTTGCATTCGTATAGAACTGCCAGTATATTTAGGATGTTTTGCATCATGCTTTCAAAAATGTATTAAAAATTTCAATGCATACATATAGAGGGCTCGGTTTAGAATCATCTTGCATGCATATTTTATGGTTGAAATGCATTATGTACACCATGCACATATACATATGGTTGCAAAGTGAATGTACACAAACTGGTTGTGTGTGATAGGATATTAGGTGTCAGAATTTTGGGAAGAAATTCCTTTTAAGGGGGGAAAGAATGTATCAACTGTTAGGGAATACAGAATGGATCGTTAAGGCAAAACAAACACTAGAGGGGGGTGAATAGTGTTTGTGATAATTTAAAATAAATCTAAAACTTATGTAAACTATGAGATGAATCAAACACTGCAAACACAATCACGGACACATATTTAAACACAAATACAAAATAAATAGAAATGAAGATGCAGAAAAGGAAAGAACACACCGGATTTTATACTAATTCGGATTGCTCCTACGTCCAGTCCCGCACAACGCTGGATTGAGAGTTTTATTTCTATTTCCAATAGTCAAGTACAACCTTCTTGATTTCACGGCTATAAGGGATACCACAAATTACTACTTCCTTGTTTCCTCGGCTACAAGGAAACACCGATTCCTACTTACTTGATTTCATGTTTACAAGGAACACACCAATTCCTACTTGATTCAACCCAAACAATGTTTATCAACCCAAATAATTACAAACAGTCCTAGAACTCTTCAATAGCACTTGATTCAGAGAGAGATGAGAAGAGAGTGTAGAGAGAAGAAGTTTAATCAAAACATAATTGAATTTGGTAGAGTATATGTGTAGAAATCATAAAAATGATTAAGAATAATTATATAATGAAAGAGGATGAAAGTGGAGAAGAAGATATGATTAAAAAATCGGTTTTAACCCCTTTTTATAGAGTGTGAAAGGTTGCAATGACTCTGAATCATTTCAAATAGTGAAAAGACACTTCCTTTCAAGATTGAAAAAAGTGACAGTTATATGTCGACATGGTGTTTTTGGTATGTCGACATACCCTAGCGTAATTTTGTATTTTAAAGTATTTTTCAAGTATTTGATATAAAAATAATTCTGGAAATTCTTGAGTAAAAATCTAGTGTTGTAAATTATATTATATAGTAGAAAACACATGAAAACATAAATTTAACTATATAAATATATTTATAAAATTATAACATTATAATATTTTAAACTATATAAATATATAAAGTATTAGAATATAAATATAAAATTTAAGTTTTGAAAAACAAAGAAGAATAAGAAAGGAAAAAGAATAGAAAATAAAATAGAGAGGATTGAGGATAGAACTGAAAATCAAAATTTGAAAATTAGAATTTGAATCTGGAGTGCAATTTAGAATCTTACAAAATCCAGACTCTATAACTATATTAATCTTGAACTCTTGAAATCTTGAATATTTATGAGTCTTGAAATTTCTCCGATCTTGGAATCTCTATTATCTTTAAAACTATACAGTTTTCAGTAATATTACCTGCATATACATGTGTGTGTGTGTGTATATATTCTATAAAAAAGTGTTAGTATATATTATCCTACATTGTGAACTAGGCTAAAAAAAGTTAAAAGGGGAATTGATGAAGAGTATTGATTAGAAGAACGCGCACTAGAGGCTCGGATCGGAGTTACCAAGCCAAACCGAAGCATTGTGGAGCAGAAAACAAAAGAGCGAAGACAGAATCAGATCGGTTCAGAGAAGCCCGATCCGCTCCTCCTCTCCTCTACACGCCCGATCCGAGAGCAGGAACCTGTAGCAGTTACAACCCATGATCCCTGAAGATGCGGAGTGGTTGTGTGCCATTTCCCCCATGTTCACCCACTAACCTGATGATCTGTCTTCGTCTCGTTCCATCCGAACCCGACTCTTAAGGGATGAGCGCCACGTGCATCCGAACCAGAGCCAGTCCAGAGACAATTTTCACTTACAAATAGACCACCAAGGGCCATTTGAAGGGATCTTTTGGAAAATTGAGAGCTCAAACTCCCTTGTCAACAAAATTTCGTCACTATTTTCAGATCATTACCTCAATTTGAAGTGAAAATCCATAAACATTGAGTGAAGTTATGCATTGTATGAGTGAAATTGAGTGAGAACTACTATTGTATTTGTACTTAAATCATTAATCCAAAGAGTTTAAAGTGGACGTAGGCTCTTTAACGCCGAACCACTATAAATTGTGTGTTTCTCTTTGCTTTTTGATTTCATTTCATCAGAATTATTGCTAGTTTGGGTGTTAGAACCACTTTTTGGTCTAACATTTTGATGCTTTCACTGAGAATTTTTTGAATTCTCCGCTTTTTGTGATTATCATTCTACTATTTGGACCCTCGAGTTCAAAGAAGTTAATCCTCTGTTTTCAGCATTCTCGTTTATTTGCTAATTACTCTCCAAGGAATAGGATAATATGGACAAAGGAAAAGGGAAAGAAGTACAAGGCGCTCAGGAGATTGAGGCTAACGAAGATCAGCAGGCCATAGTCGTGACGAGGTCGCGGGGACAGAGCTCTGGAACGGGCCGATCCGAACCGGGCCCTCCGCAGCAAGTTGATAACGCAAACCCGAACCAATCCGGAGGCCCTGATGCTGCTTGTACCCCCCTTTGAACCGATCCGGTTCTGTACCCTACTCCAATCCGATCCGAACGTGGCTGAAACTGGTACATCTACTCGAGCACCCCCAATGCTCCGATACCGGTCGCGACGACTAGTGAATAACCCGCTCCATCTGCACCAGTCACATATGTAGACTTTTCACGCTTTCTTGATATGCTTGAGAGTACTAGGCATGCTTTGGAAGCTCACAAACGTGGCAATCTTTGCATGCAAGAGAACATGATGATTATGAGTAGGGAAATTAGTGAACTTCGTAGGCAGAAGACACCCTCTCCAACTCGCCCTCTCACAGCAGACCAGTCATACTCATCGGATGAAGAGCGCCCTCGTGAAAGAAGGCCGTATGAGTGAGCTGAAAATCTTGTTTAGCTGACTTTTAGATCTTTGGGATCCTATGAAGACGCTGCTCGTGTGCTAGGGCCTGGCGACCCAAGTCTGAGAGATCCTATGTTGCTACCCATGCGTGGATCTCACGTTCTACCCAGGGATCCTAATATTATCAATCCCACACAAGGACAACTCCTCCAACCCCTTCCGCCCGTGAATGACCGGGATCGTAGGGAACAGAGCAGGGCAACTGCTGCTAGAAGAAGGAGAACATCCCCTGGTCAGGAGCCCAGGGGTAATCCAAACATCAGGGCCAGAGAGCCTGAACCAACAATAACGAGGGTTGATGTATGGGAAATGGTGCGCCAAATCATGGCCGACTACCGATGCTATACCAATGAGGACTGGGGCATTGAACGAAGTCACACCCCCTTTACAGATGACATACTGGACTTTTAATTCCCCTGGCAATTTAATTTGCCATAAATGAATTGGTATTCTGGGAGAACTGACCCATGACAACATTTGATGAGATATGGATGTTCATGAATGTCGCAACAGCTCCAGACGCTGTAAAATGCAAGGCCTTCCCGATTTATCTAGAAGATGTGGTGTTGATGTGGTTCACCTGACTCCCTCCATGGTCGATACCAACTTTTAAATAGCTGAGTGAACGCTTCATGAACCAGTTCCGACTTCATGCTCGAAAATCTAAAAGCGTCATTGAGTTATCGAGGATTAAGCAGGCTCCAGGTGAATCTTTGAAATCATACTTAGACCGCTTCAACCTGGCTGTTACCGAAGTCAGTGACCCTCACGAACCTACTATTCTAATGGCCTTAAAGAAGGAGTCGACCCTGACATAGAATTCAGGGATTATCTCTCCGGAAAACCACCTCCCACAAGGGAATTGTTCTACGAAAAGGCCAATATTCGCTTAAGGCGAGAGGAAGCCTATGCAAATAGATAATCAGAAGGGTTTCTAAGGAAGACATTCAAAGCAATGTCGTAATAAAACAGTCTGGCGATAGCTTGGGGAAGTTTGAGGTGAACATTGGCAACAAGAATGAAGGTAATAACAACTAGAATGAAATGGCAATAGGCGGAATAGGAATCGAGGAAACAACTCCCGTAAAAGACCTCGATTCCAAACCTTTAAGAACTATTCACCGCTGAATGACACATTGGAAAACATCTACCTAGATACTTACAATGTCTTACAATATAAAAGGCCACCACCCAGATACTCAACCAAAAAAGAGATCGCAACTAGAAAATTTTGCCTGTTTCATGGAACTCACGGACACTCAACTAATGAATGTCGGCATTTGAGAGACGTTGTTGAAAAGCTAATACGGGAAGGAAAGTTAGACGAGTATAAAGTCGCTCTGAAAGACGGGGGGCAGACCCCGCACCAAAATCAACCTGCTCCTAAACCCACAGTTCAACAGAGAGGTAAAGGAATTGTCATCAACACTATAGTAGGCGGGCCTCATCCAGCCAGCCATAGTTACAGAGCAATGGACCAATATGTTAACGCAGCTAAACACATCGGTATGTAGGAATGCAATAACCTTGAAGATATCGCTCCGGTAAAACAACAGAAAACAATGTCCGACGATGTTGTGTTCCATAGCAGAGACGATGTTGGAGTTCAATCACCTACTGAAGACCCACTGGTCATCACTACAACTATTGGTCCCACTCTAGTTCATAAGGTATTGGTGGATAATGGAAGTTCAGTCAATATTCTTTCCAAGAAAGCGTTCGACCAGATGAAACTCGAACCAGAAGATTTGAAGCCTTGTGAGGGATGGATTCACGACTTCAATGGGACATCGACGGCTCCAATGGGATATATAGAATTATTAGTAACATTGGGACAAGGAGACCATCGAAGAGTAAGAATTCTTCAGTTTGTAGTTTTGGTCATCGACTCGTCCTATAACGCTTTCTTGGGTAGACCGACTCTCGCGGAATTCAGGGCTTGCATCGCACCCTAGTGCATATTGCTAAAGTTTCCAACCGAAGCCGGGTGGGAGTATTGAGGGGTGATTAGGTTTCCGGACGAACCTGCTACATGGCCGAACTAAAGATGTTGATGAAGGGATTAAGTATAGATGCTAAAGGTGCTTCCTCCCCTCCAAGGGGGGTTCAACATAACAATTAAAGGGACCAACCCAGAGGGAGTTTCCCAGAGTACTGTCCGAGGACATAGATCCTAGAGAGGATGAAGGGCCTGGGGACAAAAGGCGATTCCCAATGAAACGACAGTGGACATTCCCCAACGTTGATCCCACAAAGGTTTTGAAGATTGGATATCAGTTGGATCTGTTTCGAGCAAAGTAATTGACTGACTTTCTTAAGGCAAATTTAGATGTGTTTGCCTAGACTCGAGCTGACATGTGTGGGATATCTCCATCCGTTATGAGTCACTCGTTGAGCACTAATCCGAAACATCCACCCGTTAAAAAGAAGAGGCGTAGAAGAGGTCGGCAGCCCTAAAAGAAGAAGTGGAAAAGTTGAAGGATAATGGGTTCATTACAGATTCGATGAATCCCGACTGGATATCGAATCCTGTTTGGTCAAGAAATCAAATGGAAAATGGCGAACATGCATTGATTTTTCGAACTTAAACAAGGCTTGCCCAAAAGATAGTTTCCCACTCCCTAGGATTGACCAGTTAGTGGACTCAACAGCTGGACACGAGCTCCTTTTCTTCATGGATGCATATTCAGGATATAACCAGATCCCTATGCATGTGCCGGACCAAGAGCACATGAGTTTTATAACGAATTTGGGATTGTATTGCTATGTGGTGATGCCATTCGGACTACAGAATGCCTGAGCTACATATCAGCGTCTGGTAAATCGAATGTTCTATAACCAGATTAGAAAAACCAGGGAGGTCTATATAGATGACATGCTCGTGAAATCCAGGGAGTCTTCCAGTCATACACAAGATCTAGCGTAGATGTTTGATATTTTAAGGAGGTACGGAATGAAGTTGAACCCCTTAAAGTGCTCACTTGGAATGGCATCTCGAAAGTTTCTTGGTTTTGTAGTGAGTTCTCGAGGAATTGAAATTAATCCTAGCCAGATGGCGGGAATAAGAAATATAGAAGAACCACGAAAGATTTGGGACATTCAAAGCCTGGTAGAGAAGGTTGCCGCATTAAGCAGGTTCATCTCCAAAGCCACGGACAAATGTGTCCCATTCTTCGAATTAATCAAGCGGGGGAAGCGTGATTTTGAATGGACTCTAGATTGTGTGGAAGCTTTCCAAAACCTGTTGGACTTACAGGAGAAACCCCCGATATTGTCAAAACCTATGGATCATTAAGATCTGTTCGTCTGTCTGGCGGTATCATCTCATGCTATCAGCACAGCGTTGGTGCGTGAAGAAGACAAGGTCCAGAGGCTCATATAATATGCGAGTAAGAAGTAGGCGGATGAAGAACGTAATTATCCAAAAGTAGAAAAGCTTGCCTACAGCCTCTTGATTGCCTCTAGAAAGCTCCTACATTATTTCCAAGCTCATCCGATAGTTATATATACCGATCAACCTCTAAGATAGGTCTTGCAAAGACCCAAAGCATTGGGACGATTACTTAAGTGGAATTTCGAATTGAGCCAATTTGATCTGAATTTTCAACCAAGGAGTTCAATAAGGGGGCAGGTCTTGGCCGACTTCATAGTAGAATTCACGATTCCTGAAGAATAAATAGTGAATGACAAAGTTGTTACTTCAGAGCATGAGTTAGAACTTAGTCCGTGGAAGTTTTTTATGGATGGGGCCAAGAATGATTGAAGATCCGACGCTAGAGTTGTTTTAATCACTCCTGAAAGACGATGCATTTACTACGCCCTATGATTGGAATTTCCTGCCACCAATAATGAGTTCGAGTATGAGGCTCTGATTGTCAGGCTGAAACTCGCCAAGGAATTAGGAGTAAGGATATTGGATATATTATGTGACTCCGAGATAGTTATCTGCCAAGTTCGAAAGGAATTTGTGACCAAGGGACCTCGACTTGTTACTTATCTTGGAAAAGTAGAGGAGTTACTGGGCAACTTGGAACATTACAGTATAACACACATTCCACGAGCAGAAAATCAAAAGGCAAATCAATTGGCTAAGCTAGCGGGTTCTGACAACCTTGAAGAAACCGAAATGGTTCCAATAGAGATATTGGAGTCACCAAGCTTCGACCTAATGGAAGTCGAATTAGCCCTAGAAGCTGAACCAGAATGGGAATCATGGATGACACCAATTAAAAACTTCCTCAAGAGCGGAATTCTCCCATCGAAGAAGAGCGAAAGACGAGATGTAACACGTAAAGTTGCATGATACGTTTTACAGGACGACGTCCTTTATCGCCAAGGATTTTCTATGCCTTTGTTATGGTGTATAGCACATGACGACATCAAGCGTGTACTAAGAGAAGTATATGAAGGTGAGTGTGGAGATCATACCGGGGGTCAAACCCAAGCAAAGAAAGTATAGCGATATAGATATTTTTGACCTACCGTGAATAAAGGTGCGGCTGATTGCTCACGACGCTGCAACAAGTGTCAGAGATTCGCTAAATTCCCCAGAGCACCTCCGACTCAGCTTAAGTCAATGGTAAGCCCATGGTCGTTTTCCATGTGGGGAATCGATATCATTGAATTTTTACCAATCGCCAAAGGAGGAGCGAAGTACACGATCATCACCGTGGATTATTTCATAAAGTGGGTGGAAGCCGAACCCTTAACCACGATCACAGCAAGGAAGGTGATAAGCTTTGTGGTCAGAAATATTATTTGTCGATTCGGGATACCGAAAACCATTATAACTGATAATGGAACCCAATTAGACAGTGCCAAGTTTAGAAACTTCTATCACAAATATAAGATTGATAAGATGTACACCGCCGTAGCTCACCCGCAGTCGAATTGACAAATTGAAGCAATAAATAAAGTCATTAAGTCTATTCTTAAAAGCGGTTGGAGCAGGCCAAAGCCATGTGGGTGGATGAGTTACCGCTAGCTTTGTGGACCTATCGAACAACCTTTAAGACAGCTACTGGCCATACTCCTTTTTCACTATCCTTCGGATTAGACGCGGTAATCCCCGTGGAACTTAAAGACCCCCCTCATAGGGTAACATATTATGACCCAATGACAAATAAAGCACTCCCCCTAGAGTCCCTTGACGCGGTTGAAGAAAAAAGGGATGAAGAAAATTTCCGTGATTCGAGGCATCGACGCCAAGTGGCCCGTTTTTATGACAGAAAGGTTTGGTTTAGGACTTTCGAACCAGGAGACTTGATACTGAAGCGAGTCTTTCCACCTTCAGTCCATGTAGGCCCAAAGTGGAAAGGACCATAGGCCATCCAACGGAAACTTGAAACGGGAGCCTTCAAGTTAACGACCGTGGACGGTGAAGAAGTTCCTAGATCTTGGAATGCTCAGCATTTGCCATGATATTTGAGTTAGATATATGTTTTCTTTTGTTTTTATAGATTATGTAAAAAGGCACGACTTGCCTAGAAAAGTCTCTTTATATAAACAAAAGATTATAAAGTGGAAATAGGCTACGATTTAGCTGAACCACTATAAAAATATCGTGTGTCATTTATTTTCCTGCATCATTTTTACCTTCTGTGACTGTTCAATCCTGATTATGAAATGAAAAACATTAAATTAAGCTTGAATGATTGAGGATAATTCACATGCAGGAGCAAACGAAACGACCGTTTGCATAATAGAATGAAGGAGCGGAAAAACAATGTTCTTAACTCTAACTCTCGTGAACTAAGAGAGAGTATAAAGGACGGGAAGACGACGTCCTCCGAGGCATGATGGTGCACCCGAAAAGAAACCACCTCGATGACACTCTAACCTGATTATGCGATAGGAGAGTATAAAGATGCAAAAAGAATAAGCATCCACGACAAAGGAAACTTGACCCGACCATAGAGTGGGGGGCAGCTAAGTATTAAAGTTAATCAATTTCGAACAAAGCCTTAGACGGGTCACATAATCGAGATGGATAGGGGCATACACATGCACATCCCCTGCATATATTGTCTATCGTCCAAGTAGTAGTGACTTCAAATATGACATGTTGCTCATCAACATTTTTAATTAAATGATGAATTTGCAGACATTTGACATTGTAGGAAATAAACTATTTTATTCACAAATACGTGAATTTACATAGGAAAACTAAACAAAAGATGCGAGGGCCGCACTCGCAACAACAACAGCGGACCAGAAGATACTTCACTATTATGAGCTTCCACCTTGTAATCTGGGCCCTCACTATTCCATCCTGAATCTGAGGTGGAAGATACATCCTCGACAGGTGGATTTTCAGATGATCTGGCAGCATCTCTCCTTTCTGCTAATCTAGACGAGAGTCTTTCTGCCATGGTTGCTAAACTATTGAAGAAGCAATGGTAGGAGTTAGGGTAAAATTTCCCCTATCCTCCCCGTGCATGTGTGTGAGCTAAAGTGCGTAAGTGTGAATGCAATAATGCAAAATAGTCACATAAAGGAATGCAATGCAAAGACGAGCAAGACAACTATGTATTCGTTGATAATCCAAATGTTCAGCTGAAAAAGATCTATCCTAACTGTCCAAGAAATTACAATCTATATCTAAATTTGACTAAGTTGATTGAAGCACATAGGCATTGCTGCGGACCGGTTCGGGTGCATCTGTAGAGTATGGATCGGTTCAGATTTTTTCAACATCAAAGACTTAGTTCGGGTATCTATGTCGTATGCGGATCGGATCGGAATCTGAGCGCAACGGGGTTCAGATCGGACAGAACATCAGAAAGAAAACCCAGTTTAAGTTAGTTGAAGCCAAACCGAACCGCCCTCACGTCTTTAAACCTATTTCCCCTTCCTTCATGCGACTCTGGGACTTACCCCCATCCAGTCAATTCCGATCCGAACCAAGGTCACAAAAGTTTCCTAATAATTTAATCTTAGTCCACTCATCACCAACCCAATCCTCTTCCCTTGAGTGTCAACACCACAAACTGCACTGCACCAAATCGATCCGCTCCTTCTCCTTCAGACTCGTCATCCCTCTTCCTCTTATACCCACTCAAAAGCTCACTATCTCCATCCACAAGTCATCAAAATCCACGTCCTATCCATGAACAGTCACACACAACACTATGACTGAGTTCATCGGCTCCGACACCTCAAGTTGGTGAAGAAACTCCACCAACAACGACAGAGGCGAGTTGAAGACCCATGGCATCGTCAATCAACTCATGTTCGAGAAGCAACACAAAGGCATGGGAAATTAACAAACAAAACATGAAAAAATCAACTCATGCGAAGTTATTAACCCACCTAGTGCACTGATTTGGAGATTTAAAAGGGTTTAAGAGACTGAAGAATTAGGGTTACGCGAGGTTGAAAATAACGGCGAAATGAAGTGAAGAGGGGAAAGGGCAATTTGTGTAGATATATATGAAGATGGGGGGCTTTTTGTTTTCCTCATGGGCCCCCAATGATCAGGCCGACCCGTTGGAAGAGAAGCCTGCGTCCTTCCAGACCTGTGATACTACGCAAGTCAAGGTCAGAGAGGATAAGATGAGTATGCGATATCCGAGGATCAACTCAACATACAAGACTAATCCGAAAGAAGTAGTAATTTAATAAATATGCATTATTAAATTTTACCTCGGGAAGCTACTTGGACGTCAAGCAATGTTCTCAAAGTTATTTTAAACAACGGAAGCAATTTGGGCAGTCTATTGTGTATATATAGACAACAAGAGATGTGACTTTACGAAGCAACGCAACCTGCAAACGAATGGAAGCGGCTATTCAACGATTTAAATTCAGAAACAAATGTACAAATAATTTTGAAGCACACTCTATCTTCAATAGAAGTGCACTTCGAGGGGGCAAAATGTTAGCCTACTTTGTGAACTAGGCTAAACAAAGTTAAAAGGGGAATTGATGAAGAGTATTGATTAGAAGAACATGCACTAGAGGCTCGGATCGGATCGGAGTTACCAAGCCAAACCGAAGCATTGTGGAGAAGAAAAAAAGGAGCGAAGACAGAATTGGATCGGTTAGGAGAAGCCCAATCCGCTCCTCCTCTCCTTTACATGCCCAACCCAAGAGCAGGAACCTGCAGTAGTTACAGCCCACGATCCCTGAAGATGCGGAGCGATTGTGTGCCATTTCCCCCATGTTCACCCACTAACCCAATGCGATGTCTTCGTCTCGTTCCATCCGAACTTGACTCTTAAGGGATGAACGCCACGTGCATCCGAACCGAAGCCAGGTCAAAGACATTTTTCGCCTATAAATAGACCACCAAGGGTCATTTAAAAAGATCTTTTGGCAAATTCAGAGCCCAAACTCCCTTGTCAACCGAATTTCATCACTATATTCAGATCATTACCACTATTTGAAGTGAAAATCCATAAACATTGAGTGAAGTTATGCATTGTATGAGTGAAGAGAACTACTATTGTATTTGTACTTAAATCATCAATCCAAAGAGTTTAAAGTGGGCGTAGGCTCTTTAACACCGAACCACTATAAATCGTGTGTTTCTCTTTGCTTTTTGATTTCATTTCATTAGAATTATTGCTAGTTTGGGTGTTAGAACCACTTTTTGGTCTAACAGTATATATTTTATAATCAATGATAACTGAAATAAGGTTGTTGTCATCAAAACTTCATTCTCCAACTATCTCCCCCTTTTTGATGATGACAACCTTAGTTTATAAATTATCATACTTGTATATACCTGTTGATGATGTTCCTTCTAATACTCCCCTTGTCTGTAAGAATCTTATAAACTATGCCTATATTTTATAATTTCTCCCCATTTGGCATTATCAAAAATAAATCTTAAAGGTACTCCCCCTAAATTGTATAACTTCCCGAATAGAACATAAGTAACTATCCAACTCCCCCTTAAACTAATCATTATTTATATTTTAAAGAGAGATAACTAATTACAAATGATAATTTTATTGGTCACAAATTTGTAGAACTATATAGATTTATATACAGATGATACATCGTAGAAATGTAATATAACGAGAATCGAAGAAAACCTAAATTGCTAATTATTTTTAACAATGGGAGATTTGTGAATTGGATAGTTTGGATAATGAAGACAAAATTCTCCATTCTTTTCAATCACATTCCCATTTTTGTCAAATAGAATCTTGCCTATGCATTCAACATTATCATCTTCGCCTGTAATCGTTGGTTAAGTCTCTTGTTGTTCTTCCTCCTCCATCATTTCTTCTACCTCTTCTGGTTCTTCTGCAGGTTCTTCCTCCACTTCCATGGCTTGATTTTCATCATCGATAATAATCTGATTAGTCTCGTTATCCATTATAAACTTTAAGTGACTTCTCATTACTTTCCCTTGCCTGTTTTGCTCCTGACTCATCCTAATCTGAAGTACTTGTATCTCAGCCACCATTTACAGTAGATACTCCATTTTTTCTTCAATTTTGATCACACTAGATAGCGTAGATTATTGAAACGGACCCTCGGATGGTCCAGCGTATGAATCATAGTTGATTTGAGTATTTGGATTAGTGAAGGCCATTGTATTTTTAATTTAGAGTTTTTACAGAGAAGAAGAATGAAAATGAAGAAGAAAAGTCAAAATAAAAGGTTTAAATAGTTGAAATAACTAATTTTGGTGGGAATTAAGTTTGAATTTTTTGGCAGTTATATGTCGACATACCAAAAACTCTATGTCGACATAGTTTTGTCTTAAATTTCATTACTTTGATTTCTTATTTTATTTTTATATCTATTACTATATTTAATTATTATAACTCACTTAATGAACAAATGCCTAATTCTCTCCTAAATTTAGTGAATGTTTCTTCATTTAATGGTTCAGTTAATATATCTGCAATTTGTTTATCTGTTTCTAGATATTCTAGTGAAATCTTTTCTTTACTTACGTTATCTCTTAGAAAATGATGTCTTACATCAACATGTTTAGTTCTCGAATGATTAATTGAATTCTTAGAAATATATATAACACTTGTATTATCGCTGTATATAGGTGATTTATTTGTACTTAAACCAAAATCGTTTAAAGTTTGCTGCATATATATTACTTGTGAACAAGCCAAAGCAACAGATATATATTCTGCTTCAGTTATTGACAAAGATACGGTATTTTGATTTTTACTGAACCATGATACAAGGGAATGTCCTAGGAAGTGACATGTTCCACTAGTACTTTTACGATCGGATTTGCATCATGCATAATCAATGTCATAGTATGAAACTAAATCAAATGAATCATTCCTAGGATAAAATAATCCAAAATCTAATGTGTTCTTTACATATCTCATAATACGTTTTATGGATGTTAAGTGAGTTTCCTTAGGTTGTGATTGATATCTTGCACAGAGACATACACTACGCATTATATCTGGTCTACTAGCGGTTATATATAATAATGATCCTATCATTCCTCTATATAGTTTTTGACCAACATTTTTTTATGTATCATCTTTACTTAAAGCAATATTAGTTGCCATAGGTGTTGGTCTACCATTTGTTGTTGTTAGATTGTAATTACTAATTAAATCTCTTGCATATTTTTCTTGATTAATAAATATTCCATTCTTTAATTGTCGAATTTGTAAACCTAAAAAGAATGATTATTCTCCCATATGGCTCATTTCAAATTCTTTGGTCATAATATCTAAAAATTCTTTGTTCAATTTTTCATTATATCATCAACATATATTTGTACTAGTTGTATATCTTTGTTATTCTTCTTGATAAACAAAGTATTATCTAATTTTCCTATTTCAAAGTTTGATTGTTATAAATAGTTTTGTAATCTATCATACCAAGCCCTAGGAGCCTGTTTCAATACATATAATGCTTTCTTCAACTTACATACGTGATTTGGTAATTTTTCATCTTCAAATAGGGGTGGTTGCTCTACATATATGTCTTCCTTGACAAGTCCATTTAGAAAAGCACTCTTGACATCCATTTGATATAATTTGAAATTATTATAGTTTGCAAAAGCTAGTAAAATTCTAATAGCCTCTAGTCTTGCTATGGGGGAAAAAGTTTCATCGTAATCTATTCCTTCTTCTTAAGTATAACCTTGTGCTACTAGTCGTGCCTTATTTCTTACTACCTCACCGTGTTCATTCTTTTTAGCTTTATAGACCAATTTGGTTCCTATTATTGTTTTATCCTCTGGTCTAGGAAAAAGTTCCCATACTTCATTCCTAGTAAACTGATTCAGTTATTCTTGCATTGCAAGTATCCATGAATCATCTGAAGAAGCTTCCATTGGATTTTTGGGTTCAATAGTTGATATAAATGTAGTATTACTCATATTATTTAATTGATTACGAGTTCTAACAACGGATTCAATATCTCCTAAGATATTTTCTACAGGATGGTCTCTAAGTAATCAAATTCTTTTATTCGGTTGATTATCTTCATAATTTATTTCATTAATTCCATTTTCACAATCGTCTTCATTGTTTTGAATTATACTTTTATAGTTTTCATCGAAAGATATGTTTAGTGTTTCTTCTATAGTGTTGGTTCGAGTATTGAAAACTCTATAATTCTGAATATCCAATAAAATTCCTTTATCGGACTTTGAATCAAATTGTCTAAATTATCTTTTGTGTTCAGTATAAAACATTTACTTCTAAATATTTTAAAATATGATACATTTGGTTTCTTGTTATACAAAAATTCATATGGTTTTTTTTGAGTTAAAGGTCTAATTGAAATTCTACTAATAATATAGCAAGCTGTTTAACTGCCTCAGCCCAAAAATTCCTTGGTTAATTACTATCGGATAACATAGTTCTTGCACATTATTATATCATTCTATTTTTACGTTCAACTACTCTGTTTTGTTGAGGAGTTCTTGGAGTTGAAAAATTATGGGTTATTCCCTTTTTATTACAGTATTTTTCGAAATTCTCATTTTCGAATTCTCCACCATGATCACTACGTATCATTTTAATTTTTAGTGATAATAAATTTTGATTCCTTTTAGAAAAAGTTTTAAATTGATCAAAAGCATCACTTTTATTTTTAAGAAACAAAGACCAAGTGAATCTAGAAAAATCGTCAACTATTACATACACATATCTGTTATGATTTATTGATTGAACTTGGGATGGTCCAAATAAATCCATGTGTATTAACTCTAATGGTTTTGAAGTGGTAATTTCTTCTTTTGATCTAAATGAACTCTTCTTTAATTTTCCGAATTGACAAGCATCGCATAAGTTATTAACTTTAAATTTTATTATGGGTAATCCTCTAAATGAATCTAATTTAGAAATCATAGAGATGTGTTTGAAATTCGTATGACTGAATCTCTTATGCCAAATCCAGGGATCATCTGTATTGGCCATAAGACATAAATTATCGCTGGATATTTTCATACTTAATATATAAATACTTTTCTTTCTATCTCGTTCGAATATGATTTTTGAATTCCTATCATTTATGAAACATTTATTCATTTCAAAATTTATTTTATAACCTTTATCGCAAAGTTAACTTATACTTAGCAAGTTGTGTTTTAAATTCCTAACTGGTAATACATCAGAAATAGTAGGACTTTCAGAATTACCGACATTGCCGATTCCAATGATATATCCTTTAGAATTATCTCCAAAGTTTACCATTCCACCATCTTCATACTTCAGATTGAGTAGTTCTGGATTTCCCGCCATGTGCCTTGAACAACCACTATCCAGTATCCATTTATCATTTTTCATTTCCACCAATTGCTTTTCACAATTTGAATTTTCAACAGCCATGTAACACATCAATTTAGGATTTGAATTTCCAACAGCCACCTTTTCAGACTTTGAATTGCCAACAGACACTTTACCCGTCTTTTCAACTTTTGAATTTTCAAATGCCATAAAACTCATCCTTTTCTGAATTAAACAATATTTCAGTAGATCACATGCTTCTTTAATATTATTATATGCAGACTCTTTTAACATTGATGCAATGCATGAATAGACACTGGAGTTATCAGAGATTCCAAAATTTGCCATTTTACCATTATTTCAAAAATCAGATTATGACTTTTTTGAAAGACCTTGCTCTGATACCAATTGTTAGGAAATGCGGAATGGTTCGTTAAGGCAAAACTAACACTAGAGGGGGTGAATAGTGTTTGTGAGAATTTAAACAAAATCTAAGACTTATGTAAACTATGAGATGAATCAAACACTACAAACACAATCACAGACACAGATTCAAACACAAATACAAAATAAATAGAAATAAAGATGAAGAAAAGGAAAGAACATACTGGATTTTATACTTATTTGGATTGCTCCTATGTCCAGTCCTGCACAACGCTGGATTGCGTAGAGTTTTATTACTATTTCCAATAGTCAAGTACAACCTGCTTGATTTCACAGCTACAAGGATACCACCGATTACTACTTCCTTGTTTTCTCGACTATAAGGAAACACTGATTCCTACTTCCTTGATTTCACAGCTACGAGGAACACACTGATTCCTACTTGATTCGACCCAAACAATTACAAACAGCCCTAAAATTCTTCAACATCACTTGATTTAGAGAGAGATGAGAAGAGAGTGTAAAGAGAAGAAGTTTGATCAAAACGGAATTGAATTTGGTAGAGTATAAGTGTAGAAATCATAAAAATGATTAAGAATAATTATATAATGAAAGAGGATGAAAGTAGAGAAGAAGATATGATTAAAAATTCAGTTTTAACCTTTTTTTATAGAGTGTGAAAGGTTGCAACGGTTCTGAATCATTTCAAATAGTGAAAAGACACTTCCTTTCAAAATTGACGTAACGATACGGATTTCGCCCGGACCTAATCGATAGCTAAATCGACCGAGACCGTTCGAATCCCGTATATGCTAACTCTGGGCGTACAACACATCAGAACAAATAACAGAAGAATTCTGTAAACATCATAATAATGTTACATCAGAGTACAGAATATATCAGAGTATATCGAAATATAATACAGCGGAAGATTTATTTACAACAAATGTAATACAATATAGCGGAAACAAATAAAATAACACAGCGGAAGACTATCAATACTTTGGACACAGCTTTCAGCTTCAATCCAGAATCCTGCATAATATATCTACAAAATAAACTACTCGACTGCCCGTGTGGAAAATAGGGGCACCCGAGTTTGCAAGGGAAAAGCAAACTACAGATCAGTCATGGGACTGGTGTGAGAAAACTCTAAACAGTTATAATTAACTTATTTAATAATATGGCATATCACGGGACCACGCCGCTAACGCGGAACGGGTTTACCCCCATGAATGCCAATGTATAAACAACAATCAATATAGATATGTGGATCTACTATGCATCAATCAACATGCAATATCCCAATCTACCCATTCAGAATAATCACCACACGTAGATTTTCTAAATCCAATTCAATTTACAGAAATTATTCCTTTGGACTTTATTTCCCGATTTCTATTTCAAATCATTTGAAATACATATCTAACTTTATATAACAAAGTAGATTTCACATCGGGATCTCAAATCAAATCGTTTGTAAATGTGAATTCCAAAACATAACAATGCATACAAACAAGTATGCAACCAAATATCGTGCTCCCCATCGACAAGGAAAAGGGTATGCACCTAGCAACTCGATATATATATAAATGTGCACCTACCCCACATAGGAGCAGGCTACACCGATGATGCACCTCCCACACATAGAGAGCATACACCGCCCTCTAACCCATACTTTTAGTCTCATGGTTACCCGAATCTTTAGCCACATACTAAATCATTTCATATTCCGAAGTAGGGAAAATCATTTCACAACATAATAATCACAAGTAGTTTCAAAATATAATACTTCACATCAGTAATTCACACGTATGATCGGTCACTATTAATCACATAACCTTTGAGCTCGTACGTCTCAAAGAAGGGTGTTAAGCAAGAGAATAAATTCTCCGCCACCAAACAGATACATCATTAATAGCAACTAATCAAATATGTGATGAACCACAATGTAACACATAATACATTTCAAAATCTCTTCGATAATATCGGGTTTAGGCCTCGAAATCCTTTCTGTTTTATAAAACATTTTTATAAAACATTCCCTATCCAAAATCGGGAATACATTTCTTTTCACTTAAGAAAAATATATCATTTCACAATCATTCATCAAATTTGAAATGAACACAACATCGCTAAACACCTTATCGTCAAATCGTGAAGTGTTTCACAAGGTGTTAGCACACAGATATCTTTACCCAACCCAATGCTAAATGTAAAGGCATATTCTGCTCATAAACTGGTCGAGCACCATCCAAACAATCAATCAACCACATTCAATATCAACAACTAAGTAAATTTGGTTTAATCACATCACATGTTTTGGTAAATTCAATCACCATCCATTCATCCATATCTAATTAAAGATTTATTCAAACCCCAATTGGTTTCATCTCTAAAATCATTTCATATTGATTGTTCTATTTTTGGAAATTAATCCTGCTTTTACGCGGGTTAAAGAACTAATGTCATTTAAACACAGTTCACGACAAACCCCAAATCCAATTTGATATTAAACACAAGGCTCTTAATAGAAAATAGTATCGGCTTATATTCAACATCAAATTCTAAAACCAACAAATATCGTATTGGAAATAACGATATTAATATGTCTTTCAAATTTCCACAACCATATCTGTATAATCACGAAATCCAACATCAAAATATTCCGAAGATAATTTCGATTCAAATCCATTCCAATTCATATATTGGAAATTCTGGTTATTTTTAAAACCATTTCAAATCCAATTTATTTATTTAAAGATAAATGAATTATTATTCTAATTAATAACTAGTTCATTTCGATAAAAATATATTTTTATCCTTTCAAATGTGGAATTTTTCATCCCAGTTCTTTCCAATTCATATGTTATGATTTTACACAAATTATTGATATTTTTAATAATTTTATCAAGGCCCGTATAGTCGATTTCCATCAAAGGCCTTCGAACTGCATTTACAACGACCTTTTCCAAATTTGATTTGGACATAATTCCAAATCCAACCGTTAGATTTCAAATTTCTCATATTCGTTAGAAAGCTCTTTTCGATACGAACCCAAGGTTCCAGTTTCAGGAGAATCCGACGGTCGGATCTCCCGTAATGTCCGTTCGAAGTTAATAGTCGAAATTCGCGAACTACCGCGGCACGGCCCGTTCTATTCAGGCCATTATATTATATAATATATATTTCGTCGATTTCCTTTTTAAAACATATTTTATAAATTGTTTTAAATTCATTTTCAAAATGATTTCAACTTTATATTCAATTTCTAATCAAAATTGAATATTCCATATACACGACAATTTTATACAGTGTATATATATGTTAAAATTATATTTTTAACAATCAAATCATTTTCACATTTCATATATATATATATATATATATATATATATATATCGTTTTCATCTCATATATACATCGTTTTCACATTTCATGTATATATTGTTTTATTTCATATATATATATATATATATATATATATATCGTTTTCACATTTCATATATATATATATATATCGTTTTCATTTCATATATATATATTATCTCCACCTTTCATATATATAATATTTTCACTTTTCATATATATAATATTTTCACTTTTCATATATATAATATTTTCACTTTCACTATATACGATATTTTCACTTTTCAATATATACGTTATTTTCACTTTTCAATATATACGATATTTTCACTTTTCATATATACAATGTTTTCACTTTCATATATACAATATTTTTACTTTTCATATATACGATATTTTCACTTTCATATATACATTTTACACATCGTATATATATATATATATAATTTACCATTGCATTTCATATATATATATACATTCACTTTTCAATTTATTTCTTTTCACATCACGATCAATTTTCACACAGAATACAATCAGACAAATCGTCCATGGACGACGGGGAGTAGTTCATATATGCAGTTATAAAATAAATAACTGTATAGAAAATTATAGTGAGAGAATTCTCACATTGGTTTTTATTTCTGAATTTCTGTTTTGATTCTGTTCGCGTTCAAATTTGCTTGAAATTCTGATTTTCTCCTTTTTGATTCTGGTCAGTCTTAGAATGTAGAGCTCTCTACCACGATTCCAACGAGCCCTGGCTCGTCAAATTCTGTTGTCGTTTGCATGAGATATCAAGGTTTAAATGTTAATTACATTAAATAGATTAGCTTAAGATAATTATTAACTTAATTAAATTAATAATCATTTAAACCTTCTCTGTATCACTCCAGGTTCCTTCACGCAAGAGTTCACCGTTAGGGTTTCAAAACCGCCGCTAGATGGAATGGCCGGACGCTGATCGGCCTACGCCACACGGTGCGCCTTGGTGGTGCCTCCCCGCCGCTGGAGTTCAGATGAACTCGGTGCCCTCCACCGCTCTGAATATCGCTCCAAAAACCGAGACTTTGAGCACAAAATTAGAGCAGACCACCTCACCATCGACGATCTCCACCGTTGAGGTCGTCGAGCTCAGGGAGGGCTTCCATTTCCTTAAGAAAGTTCCGAGTATCATTGTCCTGATTTGAAGATTTTAACGAAGATAGCATCGAGCGATTTCGATCGCTGAAACAAATGGAGGCTGGTTTCACAGTTGACCATGGAATTATTTGACCTAGGGTTTTAATTTCTAGGGTATTTATAGTTTATTTAATATTATATAATTCCAACAATGTATTTTTATCTATTCGAACACCAAACCAAACCCAACGACTGTCGGCTCTAGCGTTTTACCCCCATCCCAAACATAATGGGATATGTTTCGTAAGCCAATTCGATCATTTTAATCAGTTTTTCTTTACATTAAAATATAAATCAATATATATTACATTTAAACGTATATTTCAATTTACCAAGGCCACATACGGACTGTGAAAATTGCAGAAAAATTATTTCTAGCTTCGTATTGACAATACAGTCCTAACAAAACTAATTTCGTCAAATTCTGAGACCGTTTTAAAAATGGCCATTTTTAGGTCGATCGAAATTGACTGAAACTGACAAAACACGTTTAACTTCGCCACGCTCACATATTGATTCGAAAAATTACGAATTTTGAAACCGAGCAATAACTTGACATCACGGATCCAAAAATATTGGTTTCGTCGAATTCTGAGGTCGTTAGCAAAATGTCAATTTTCAAGGGCTATATATATACTCTATAACGACCTTTCTGAAAATTCATTTGGCCATAACTTTTGATTCCCGCTATGAAGTTTCGATCCTTCAGATTCGTATGAAAGATAATCATAAACAGATTTAAATATTTTTGGTTTCACTAAAATCCGGTTTATTTTGCACCCGGTACAGTCAGTCAAAGTTTGAATTGAAATTTTGAAACTGCCGCGCCATTTCAGGCCTTGTTTATAATTTAAAATAATTATATTTATTTTCAAACATCGATTCAAACATACTTTTCATCATTATTATTTAGAATAATTTATTTTAAATATTCAAAATCCACTAAAATAGTCAAATTAAAAATTTTAAACTGGCTAAGATTTTCCGGGTTGTTACAATCTCCCCCACTTAGAACTTTTCGTCCCCGAAAAGGAACGAAGTCGAAAGTTGTTTAATTAACCAACTCAACTTTCATTATTTTTATTATGGCTTAAGTTCTTTAACTTTTCAGTTTCTAAGAACTTTTCAAATTTTTCAAAAATTTGGCTAACACCCTTAATTTTCAAAAAATTTCGCCATAACCTCCCCTGCACCGGGAGCTTGGGGATATTTCAAATAGCCTCCCATGGCCCTCACCAATCCAAAAGAAAGAGGAAAAGCCAAGCGGCTAGCCCATCGGCTCATAAAATCATCAAATCCCAAGAAATACAATAAATGTGTATCTATTTGTCGGGCAAACAATTTTATTCCTTTTCTCTAGCCTCCTTGCTATGACCTGTTCACACATATATATGTACATGTATGTATTTGCAATCAATTTTCAACACAGTTCAATATTTTGATTCGATTTGGCCAATTCACCTTACATTCTATTATAGGAGTTATCAACTCAATATTTTTATTAATCAAACAACACAACCAACAATAAATTGGTTAATTAACTTTTCAATCGTATAATTTTATATAATCAAAAATCAAATTTTCTAAGACCGGATTATATATATAATCACAAATACGTTATATATAACCATATTACTCTCAACTCATTCTAGGGCATTTCTAACCCCATCTCTAACGAGTCACTCACTCCAGAATACTACCGATTCTATCTCTAATGAGGATTCTTCTATAGGATATTACTAATCCTACCTCTGATGAGTCTTTTGTTCAGTTCTAACGAGTTGTACCCCAAAGATTTGAGTTAACCAAATCTCTTATACCAGCTGTAACGATATGGATTTCGCCCGGACCTAATCGATCGCTAAATCGACCAAGACTGTTCGAATCCCATATACGCTAACTCTGGGCATACAACACATCAGAAAAAATAACAGAAGACTTCTATAAACATCATAATATTGTTACACCAGAGTACAGAATATATCAGAGTATATCGAAATATAATACAGCGGAATATTTATTTACAATAAATGTAATACAATATAGCGGAAATAAATAAAATAACACATCGGAAGACTATCAATACTCTGGACACAACTTTCAGCTTCAATCCAGAATCCTGCTTAATATATCTGCAAAATAAACTACTCGACTGCCCGTGTGGAAAATAGGGGCACCCGAGTTTGCAAGGGAAAAGCAAACTACAGGTCAGTCATGGGACTGGTGTGAGAAAACTCTAAACAGTTATAATTAACTTATTTAATAATATGGCATATCACGGGACCATGCCGCTAACGCAGAATGGGTTTACCCCCATGAATGCCAATGTATAGACAAAAATCAATATAGATATATGGATCTACTATGCATCAATCAACATGCAATATCCCAATCTACCCATTTAGATTAATCACCACACGTAGATTTTATAAATCCAATTCAATTTACAGAAATTATTCCTTTGGACTTTATTTCCCGATTTCTATTTCAAATCATTTGAAATACATATCTAACTTTCTATAACAAAGTAGATTTCACTTCGTGATCTCAAATCAAATCGTTTGGAAATGTGAATTCCAAAACATAACAATGCATACAAACAAGTATGCAACCAAATATCGTGCTCCCCATCGACAAGGCAAAGGGTACGTACCTAGAAACTCGATATATATAAATGTGCACCTACCCCACATAGGAGCAGGCTACACCGACGATGCACCTCCCACACATGGAGAGCATACACCGCCCTCTCACCCATACTTTTAGTCTCATGGTTACCCGAATCTTTAGCCACATACTAAATCATTTCACAACATAATAATCACAAGTAGTTTCAAAATATAGTACTTCACATCAGTAATTCACAAATATGATCGTTCACTATTAATCACATAAACTTTGAGCTCGTACGTCTCAAAGAAAGGTGTTAAGCAAGAGAATAAATTCTCCGCCACCAAACAGATACATCATTAATAGCAACTAATCAAATATGTGATGAACCATAATGTAACACACAATACATTTCAAAATCTCTTTGATAATATCGGGTTTAGGCCTCGAAATCCTTTCTGTTTTATAAAACATTTATATAAAACATTCCCTGTCCAAAATCGGGAGTACATTTCTTTTCACTTAAGAAAATTATATCATTTCACAATCATTCATTAAATTTTAAATGAACACAACATCGCTAAACACCCTATCGTCAAATCGTGAAGTGTTTCACAAGGTGTTAGCACACAGATATCTTTTCCCAACCCAATGCTAAATGTAAAGGCATATTCTGCTCATAAACTGGTCGAGCACCATCCAAACAATCAATCAACCACAATCAATATCAACAACAAAGTAAATTTGGTTTAATCACATCACGTGTTTTGGTAAATTTAATCGCCATCCATTCATCCAAATCTAATTAAAGATTTATTTAAACCCCACTTGGTTTCATCTCTAAAATCATTTCATATTGATTGTTCTACTTTTTGGAAATTAATCCTGCTTTTACGCGGGTTAAAGAACTAATGTCATTTAAACACAGTTCACGACAAACCACAAATCCAATTTGATATTAAACACAAGGCTCTGAATAGAAAATAGTATCGGCTTATATTCAACATCAAATTCTGAAACCAACAAATATCGTATTGGAAATAACGATATTAATATATCTTTCAAATTTCCGCAACCATATCTATATAATCACGAAATCTAACATCGAAATATTCCGAAGATAATTTCGATCCAATCCATTCCAAATCATATATTGGAAATTCTGATTTTTTTTAAAACCATTTCAAATCCAATTTATTTACTTAAAGATAAATGAATTATTATTCTGGTTAATAACTAGTCCATTTCGATAAAAATATATTTTTATCCTTTCAAATGTGGAATTTTTCATCCCGGTTCTTTCCAATTTATATATTATGATTTTACACAAATTATTGATATTTTTAATAATTTTATCAAGGCCCGTACAGTCGATTTCCATCAAAGGCCATCGAACTGCACTTATAGTGACCTTTTCCAAATTTGATTTGGACATAATTCCAAATCCAACCGTTAGATTTCAAATTTCTCATATTCGTTAGGAAGCTCTTTTCGATACGAACCCAACGGTCCCGGTTTCAGGAGAATCCGACGGTCGGATCTCCCGTAATGTCCGTTCGAAGTTAATGGTCGAAATTCGCGAACTACCGCAGCGCGGCGCGTTCTATTCAGGCCATTATATTATATATATAATATATATTTCGTCGATTTCCTTTTTAAAACGTATTTTATAAATCGTTTTAAATTCGTTTTCAAAATGATTTCAACTTCATATTCAATTTCTAATCAAAATTGAATATTCCGTATACACGACAATTTTATAGTGTATATATATGTTAATAATTATATTTTTAACAATCAAACCATTTTCACATTTCATATATATATCTTTTTCATTTCATATATATATATATATCTTTTTTCACATTTCATATATATATCGTTTTCATTTCATATATATCGTTTTCATTTCATATATTTATATATATATATATTATTTCCACCTTTCATATATATAATATTTTCCCTTTTCATATATATAATATTTTCACTTTTCAATATATACGATATTTTCACTTTTCAATATATACGATATTTTCACTTGTCATATATACAATGTTTTCACATTCATATATACAATATTTCCACATTTCATATATACGATATTTTCACTTTCATATATACATTTTACACATCGTATATATATAATTTACCATTGCATTTCATATATATACATTCACCTTTCAATTTATTTCATTTCACATCACGATCAATTCTCACATAGAATACAATCAAACAAGTCGTCCATGGTTTGTGGACGAAGGGGAACAGTTCATATATGCAGTTATAAAATAAATAACTGTATAGAAAATTATAGTGAGAGAATTCTCACATTGATTTTTATTTCTGAATTTCTATTTTGATTCCGTTCACGTTCAAATTTGGTTGAAATTCTGATTTGCTCCTTTTTGATTCTGGTCAGTCTTAAAATGTAGAGCTCTCTGCCACGATTCCAACGAGCCCTGGTACGTCAAATTCTGTTGTCGTTTGCATGAGATATCAAGGTTTAAATGTTAATTACATTAAATAGATTAGCTTAAGATAATTATTAACTTAATTAAATTAATTATCATTTAAACCTTCTCTATATCACTCCAGGTTCCTTCACGCAAGAGTTCACCGTTAGGGTTTCAAAACCGCCGCCAGATGGAAGGGTCGGACGCTTATCGGCCTACGCCACACGGTGCGCCTTGGTGGCGCCTCCTCGCCGCCGGAGTTCAGACAAACTTGGTGCCCTCCACCGCTCCGAATATCACTCCAAAAACCGAGACTTTGAGCACAAAATTAGAGCAGACCACCGCGCCATCGACGATCTCCACCGTTGAGGTCGTCGAGCTCAGGGAGGGCTTCCATTTCCTTAAGAAAGTTTCGAGTATCATTGTCCTGATTTGAAGATTTTAACGAAGATAGCATCGAGCGATTTCGGTCGCTGAAACAAACGGAGGCGGGTTTCACAGTTGACCGTGGAATTGTTTGACCTAGGGTTTTAATTTCTAGGGTAATTATAGTTCATTTAATATTATATAATTCCAGAAATGTATGTGTATCTATTCGAACACCAAACCAAACCCAACGACTGTTGCCTCTAGCATTTTACCCCCATCTCGAACACAATGGGATATGTTTCATAAGCCAATTCGATCATTTTAATCAGTTTTTCTTTAAATTAAAATATAAATCAATATATATTACATTTAAACGTACATTTCAATTTACTGGGGCCACATACTGACTCTGAAAATTCCAGTAAAATTATTTCTAGCTTCGTATTGACGATACAGTCCAAATAAAATTAATCTCATCAAATTCTGAGACCGTTTGAAAATGGCCATTTTCAGGTCGATCGAAATTGACTGAAACTGACAAAACACGTTTAACTTCGCCACGCTCACATATTGATTCGAAAAATTACAAATTTTGAAACCTAGCAATAACTTGACATCACGGATCCAACAAAAGTGGTTTCGTCGAATTCTGAGGTCGTTTGCAAAATGTCTATTTTCAAGGGCTATATATACTCTATAGCGACCTTTCTGAAAATTCATTTGGCCATAACTTTTGACTCCCGCTATGAAATTTCGATCCTTCAGATTCGTTAGAAAGATAATCATAAATAGATTTAAATATTTTTGGTTTCATTAAAATCCGGTTTATTTTGCACCCGGTACAGTCAGTCAAAGTTTGAATTGAAATTTTGAAACTGTCGCGTCATTTCAGGCCTTGTTTATAATTTAAAATAATTATATTTATATTCAAACATCGATTCAAACATACTTTTCGTCGTTATTATTAAAAATAATTTATTTTAAATATTCAAAATCCACTAAAATAGCCAAACTAAAAAATTTAAACTGGCTCAGATTTTCTGGGTTGTTACAATTGAAAAAAGTGACAGTTATTTGTCGACATGGCGTTTTTGGTATGCCCACATACCCAAGTGTAATTTTATATTTTAAAGTATTTTTCAAGTATTTCGATATAAAAATAATTCTGGAAATTCTTGAGTAAAAATCTAGTGTTGTAAATTAATATTATATAGTAGAAAACACATGAAAACATAAATTTAAACTATATAAATATATTTATAAAATTATAACATTATAATATTTTAAATTATATAAATATATAAAGTATAAGAATATAAATATAAAATTTAAGTTTTGAAAAACAAAGAAGAATAAGAAAGTAAAAAAAGAATAGAAAATAAAGTAGAAAGGATTGAGGATAGAATTGAAAATCAGAATTTGAAAATTTGAATTTGAACTTGGAGTGCTATTTAGAGTCTTACAGAATCTAGACTCTATAACTATATTAATCTTGTACTCTTGAAATCTTGAATACTCACGAGTCTAGAAATTTCTCTGATCTTTTAATCTCTATTATCTTTAAAACTGTATAGTCTTCAGCAATATTACTTTGTATACAATTCCTGCATATATATATATATATATTATACAAAAGTGTTAGTATATATCTTATAATCAATGATAATTGAAATAAGGTTGTTGTCATCAAAACTTCATTCTCCAACATCAACTCGGAATTTTGACAATAGATTAGTTATTTAATTAGATTCTCAAAAATAGGAATTTCTACAAATGATAGAATTTGACCATTAAACTTTAACCGATGCGTTCATCATGGAATTTTGGTCAACTTTCATGTTTGGAGTTTCACGAACACAATCCATATGAAAAAGCTACGGACGAAATACGATAACATACAGAAAATAAAAAAAATAAAAAAATCATATATTATATATCTTATTTAACCAGCCTCACTGGGCAACTGTCAATCCAAGCAGTCGACCCTAGCGATTGCCCCACTGGGCGCGAAAACGCCAAGTGACAGCTAGGGTTAAGAGGGCTAGATTATATTATATTATTAAAAAAATGGACGGATATAAACTAAAGTAAATCTAATGTTTCGTGGCCAATTACACTCCTATAAATAAAGGGGTAATGTAACACCCCGTAATTTTAAAACGGGATATAAGAGATAATAAAAAAATAATTAATATTTAAAAGAAGAATTAAGGGAATCGGTTTGCGCCATGGCATTCGTCTTGGAATTCTACTTGAGATAGAGCCCGAGTTTGCGTAAAATGGATAAAGTATGAAGAAGTTATGGAGGATAGAAGATTTCAGTTCAAACCAGAATTAAAATAAAATATTCATAACAGCTAAGGCGGGAGGAGGAAACGCGGAACCGACCACGTTTTGGGTGTCAACCTGAGACCTGCTGGGTCGACACTTATGTCGACTCAGGCTCTTTGGGGTCGACACCGGGGTCGACATAGGTGTCGACCCCCTGTAGGGGTCGACCCCATCATCCAGATCTGGGCAGTGACGAATTTTGACAACCCCGTGCTGATGTGGCCTTCTCTGATTGGCCAATGACTGATTTCTGAGGTATTAGGGCATATGTGTCATGCTACGGTTGGTTGTTGACACATCTCTTTGATTTGATGGCTCTGATTTCCTCTATACTAATCTAAAGGCTAGAGTTAATCCTAGACATCTATATATATGTAGCCAAACCTAGACCCTAACCTCATAACCCTAAGACTATGGTGTCGTCATGCTTTTCGTCTTTAAGCCAGCCTAGCCTCTTCCATCTTCTAAATAAAATCCAAACTAGTAATCGACTAAGAAGAACATCAAATCAAACGTCTACATCAAAGGATAGATTTTCAAATTCGGAAATCAGATCCCAGAAATCAAGATCCATCCTTTTTCTGTAAGTACAGTTATTGTTTAGATGTAAACACCTAATAAGAAATCATGACTGTAATAACTGGATCAAGAACTATGCCTAATTCTATTTGTGCCTATCCTTTGTCAATTTTGAATTGCATATGCCTATAAGGCTATTGTGATTGATGTAATGACACCTATCGTACCTATGAGACTATTGTGATTGATGTAATGACACCTATCGTGCCTATGAGACTATTGTGCTTGATGTAATGACACCTATCGTGCCTATGAGACTATTCTGATTGACATAGTGAAACCTAACATGCCTATGAGACTGTTGGATTGACAAAATGGAACCTGTCATGCATATGGGACTGTTGTGATTGATTTATCATGTTGCACATCCTATGTCTGTGAGACTATTGGACTGACACAATTGATCCTGCCATGCTGTATATGCAAATTTCATGATAAGTTATGTTCATACATGCTTACATGTTTAGATCCAAGCTAGTACCCATGTTTAAGATCTATATAAGTTCATGCTTACACAATTAGATCTATGCTAGTTCGCATGTTGATTGGATCTATTTGAAATGCAAGATCACGTTCATGTGCTTAATTAAGTTTATGTTGTTCTATCCCAAATTTATACTACACATGTTGATCTATATTGTTTATGCCTGTTGAAATGTTACATATCCCTTTCTTTTCCCTTTTGTTTATAAGTTAGGCTAATTTGCGAGCCTAACGTTCTATGTGAATTATGCGAACGAATAATGGGGGAGACGTTGGGGAAAAATATTAAACTACATGTTATTGGCATAGATTGGCTCATAATCATGTAAATTATTAGTAGCATGAAATGGTAGAATTTGCATACCTAGAATTATGGACATAATTTAGAGGATAAATGAGGCATGACTTGAATTGACAACACTTGTGGATAATTTACATATGAACATAAATTGTAAATATGTAAATTGATTAAAAGATGAATATGCCTAACCCGAGGTTAGATTGAGTTATGGTGTAAGATTGTCCGGAACTGCCCGGCACATCCAGCAACTGTAACAATATAGATCTAATGTCAGAGGTTAGAGCATTAAGCCCAAAAACCCGAGGTTAGATTGAGTTGCGGTGTAAGACTACCCGGAACCACCCGGCACATCCAGTGACCGCAACAATATAGATCTAATGTGAGAGGTTGGTGCTTTAATGAATGAATTAAGGCTAAGGAACATGCAAGTCAAGAATGGCAGGGTCAAGCTAACACAAAGAGGGCAACACTTAACCAAAATAACATGATGTGTGATATGGTTAAGTAACACAAGAAGGCAACACTTAACCAATGTAACATGACAAGTGGTAGGGTTAAGTAACACAAGAAGGCAACACTTAACTAATATAACATGATGTGTGATAGGGTTAACTAACACAAGAGGACAACACTTAACCAATGTAACATGACAAGTGGTAGGGTTAAATAACACAAGACGACAACACTTAACTAATGTAACATGACAAGTGGTAGGGTTAAGTAACACAAGAGGACAACACTTAACCAATGTAACATGACAAGTGGTAGGGTTAGGTTAACACTTAACCAACAAACGAGTGGGGTTAAGTTAATGGGAAACACTTAACCAATATAACATGATGAACGAATGGGGCTAAGCTAAGGGGAAACACTTGACCAATATAACATGATGAATGAGAAGGGTTAAGTTAATAAGAAACACTTAACTAACATGACATGACATGTGGATGGAATAAGTTAACTTGAATGGGTGGATAACACTTAGCCAATTTGGGGGGTATACGAATAGACCCTAGAAAACCCTAGTAAGGGGGACCTATTTCAGCAGTAACACACATAGATGTATCACGGTACCATGAACTAGGCAGGGTGGGGCACGATTACTGGGCTGATTATAAGCGGTCAAAATAGCGGCAGGTGGTGCAGCAGTGTAGTTCCGCCGTAGTATGGACGTGCACGTGCTCCGGCGTGGAAAAGCAGGCACTTGGCATCAGTAGTATACACTGTGCATCTAGAATTCGTGTCGGGTTGATATCATAGGGATTGATACACCTTATAATGGGACTAGCACAGGGTATCTACATGAAAGAGAGGGCCGATTGACACAAACACAAGGAAAATTAATATAAGTAGGGAGTCGATCGATAGGGTAGTAAGGGTACATCTAACATCTTTATGGCAATTAGGCTGGTTGAAGTAAGATATTCATACTAGATGTACACCTAAAGGCTACCACAATTGCAGGGTTGGAATCACCTTGTTTTATAACACAGGATACTAGTTGGGACACTAGTAGGGGATACGGATCCTTTTTCACAGGATACTAATTGGGACACTAGTAGGGAATACGAATTGTTCCATAAAAGACACTAGCTAGGATGCTAGTTGGGTGGTGTAGAGAAAATGGGAAATCAGAGAAAGAACCAAAGCGCATTCAGTGCATCTTACCTTGTCATATCTAACGATCATCATTTGTTGTTTTTCTATGCTTATTATCATGGTTATGTTTGGTATTCAGTTTATTCATGTCATGATCCTTTTACTTGTTTACATGCTGAATAATCACTGGACTTCCAGACTTATGTCTGACCCGTTTTCTTTCGCTCTCTTTTCTTCCGTCCCCCCCTCTAGGTTCACAAGGAGGGAATAATACCACTTAGCTCAGTTTTCTTACCAAGCTCGAAGATAAACGATGTATTGCCTTGGAATCTCTTTTCCACTGTTATGGCTGGCTCATGCTTTATTGGGGGATACCATTGTCATTTTATGCTTCTTTATTTTGTTAAGAAAGATAGATGCTTTGTTGTAATGGGTAAGGGTGTTTTAGTGTTGGGAAACAATCTTTGTACAAACCGTTTTACCAAGCTGCTATTTTATCAATAAAGTAAAGTTTTATATATTCCGCTGTTTCAAATTTTGTCTGTTTTGTAATTTATCTGTTCTATACACTTATGACGCTCCATTGAAGTTAATGCATTCCCTTTGTGAGTGACCTTAATGGAGGTGGGGTGTTACACTTGGTATCAGAGCTGAAGGTTACCAGAACAGATAAAGGATTTTGAAACTCGTTTTCAAAAGCATTTTTATAAAGAAGTATTTCCAAAAGCATATTTTAAAGAAGCATTTTCCAGGAGAAAAGTTTTGTTTTTAAAAGGCATATTCCCTAAAGCCATATGCACTATATTTCGATTCTCTATTTGAATCTCTTCTTCCTTTCTTTTCGTCATAGTTTCGTAGGCTTACGGCACATGTCGAGTGCGAAATAGTGCCCAACCTCCATCTGTAGCCGCAGTAGTTTCACCTGCGGCTAATCTTCTTTCAAGCTTTGTAGGTTGTCATACGATGGAGGTAGTTTCGAGAAACTTGCCAACAAGCTACACAAGGATAGTAAGGATAAGAATAAGGGAGTTTGGGCTGAGGAGCACAAGCCCAAGGATAAGAAGCTTGTTGATATGGCTTAATCCACGCAGAAGGAGAAAGATAGAACGGAAGATGCCAAAGTGGAAGAATCACAAATAAGGGTTGGAATATAAGAAGGGTGGAAGAAATAACAGATCCCAGGACAAGAGGGAGTGTCTTTTCTATGGTATAGTGGGTCATTTAATTGTAGGAAGAAGAAGGCAGGTTGTTGTTTTCAGTATGGTGATGCAGGGCATCTTATCAAGGATTGCCCAAAGGACAGGGACAAGGGGCAAAGGACATAATCTTCTAGAGGGAAATTGCATGATCTCACTGCTAGTGTACCTAAGAGAGGTAGGGGCGTTTCTGTTAAAGGTTTAGTTTTTCTTTTGATAATCTTGTTAGTACTCTTTTTGATTTTAGCGCTTCACATTCTTTACTATTTGCTTCCATAGTTGAGTCTCTGCACCTTAGTACTTGTATAGTGGAGGATTCCATTATTGTCTCAAATCCAATTGGTGATTCAGCTCATTTTTTTGTTTGGGTTTGGGAATATCTATACTAAACGTTGAGTTTTTGGTTTCATGGGCTATGGGTTGATTCTAGGGATGGATTGGTTATCCAGAAATGGTGCCATTCTCAATTGGGAAAGGAGGGTAGTTAGACCTTTGACTCACCTCGGTAATACCCTCGAAAATCTCGTGTAACCCTAGGGGTTCTGTCATGCTTAGTTACTAGAATCTCTTGATACATCTGTTGATAATTTGCAATCTGTTCAAGTAGTCCATGAATATCCCGATGTCTTTGATGAAGTGAAGGGTTTACCCCCAAAACGTGAAATAGATTTCCGCATATACTTGGTTGATAATGCCAACCCAGTTGCATTACCCGCACGACACATGGCTCCAAGGGAAAGGAAAGAGCTCAGCAAGCTAGTTAAAGAGTTGCTTGAGAAGGGGTTTATTAGGCGAAATATTTCTAAATGGGGTGCTCCAGTAGTGTGCACTACTAAGGCGGATGGTTCACTTTGGCTATGCATGGATTATAGAGAATTAAACAAGCTGACTAAGAAAAATAAGCACACGCTTCCAAGAATTGATGATTTGTTTGACCAGCTTGTAGGTGTGTCTGTTTTCTCCCAACTAAATTTGGCTACAGGGTTTCATCAGCTAAGAGTAGCTGAGGACAGTATAGACAAGACTTCTTTTAGGACCGGTGATGGTTTCTTTGAGTAGCTCGTCATGCCTTTCGGTTTGACGAATGCACCTGCTTATTTTGTTGACTTGATGAGTAGGGTATTTAGGGAGTTCCTTAATAATTTCGTAATAGCCTTCGTGGACGATATCTTAATTTTCTCAAAGAACGAGGGAGAACATGCTTTGCATTTAAGACAAGTCATGGATACACTTCGAGCACATCAACTTAAGGTGAAGTTCTCCAAAATGTCATTTTTGGAGAGAAGAAGTAAGGTTTCTAGGCCCATGTGGCATCCAAAGAAGGGATAGTAGTAGATCCCGCGAAAATAGTTGCGGTGCAAGACTGGAAGGTCCCAAGGAATACAACAGAAGTAAGAAGCTTTCTTGGACTAGCGGGCTAATATAGGAAGTTCATTAAGGACTTTGCGAAGGTATTAGCCCCACTTAAAAGATTGACGAAGAGGGATCTAACCTTTGCTCGGGATATTGGTTGTGATATTGCATTCCAACTACGAAGAGGGCTCTTACAACGGCCCCAGTTTTGACTTTTACCTTACGGTAGTAAAAGGCTTACGGTATACACGGATGCACGGGACACGGGACTAGGCGCCATTTTGATATAAGAAGGAAGGGTAAGGTCGTAGCGGATGCCTTAAGAGGAAGAAAAAAAAGTTGACTTCAAGTCCTCTTTATGTGAAAAAGGAAAAGTTTAGAATACAAATCAACCTTTGATTTTAAAACCTTGGGTTAAGTTAGCAGTTGGCATCGCTAGGAGTAAGACCTACGCTTTTTGATCAAATAGGGACTTCACAAAGAAAAGACTCTAAGAGAGTTGACGCAATGGATAAGTTAAGTTGAGAAGAGACCTCTAATCACCTTAATAAATACACTTGGTAACATAGTTAGATCTTCTACATGGAATACCCTCTAGTGAATTTTGAAGACCCTTTGAGGAAACGACACAGAAGAAATTGTAGTCCCGAATATACTAGAAGGAGAAGAGGTGGAACGAGAGGCGACAGTGTAATGAGTTCCAACTCATATTTTGGAAACAGAAATTAAGAAGCTACACAATCGTGAAGTTAGAACATCCAGAGCACAATGGAGTGAAGCTCAAGAAGATGCGACTTAGAAGACTAGATACGTGCATCATACCCTTTTTGAGGGTATTTTCTTGATCTTCCTTTTTCTGTAAAGTTTATTTTCCTACTAGTCTTTATCTTTTAAGTATATCGTCTCGATCCTATCCTTGATCCTTTGGTAGAAGCTAATGGATGTAAACATGTGTTTGAGACATGTTATGTTTGGTGGATGTAAGTGTTTGCTAGTGGTTGCTCGTTGATGCATATACACATTAGGCACTAGATCGGCTCCGTCACTTCCATATTGCATATGCATGAGTGAATTTATATATATATATATATATATATATATATATGGATTGAAACTTGATGTGTTATCATATGGATGTTGATTTGTATGAATGATTGTGCACTCATGTAGAAGTTATAAAGTAAGATTAGGAATAATTGCATACATGATGGACTCATGGCACTGACATAATTAACATTAAGGAGGTCAACTGAATCAGTAGACCGCCTGATTTTGCATTTGGGTAAGGACATATACACACTATGCATATGTTCATGAAAAGAATTAGAGACCTTTTAAGGACGATGGATGCCTTTGATTGAATGGTTGAGTAGATGGATGTTGGATGGTAGGATAAACATTCTTTTTGACTTGGACATTTCGGGGACGAAATCCTTTAAGAAGGGGAGAATGTTACACCCCGTAATTTTAAAATGGGACATAAGAGATAATTAAAGAATAATTAATCTTTAAAAGAAGAATTAAGGGAAATGGTTTGCGTCATTGTGTTCGTCTCGGAATTCTACTTGAGATAGAGCCCGAGGTTGCGTAAAACGGAAACAATATGAAGAAGATATGGCGGTTAGAAGATTTCAGTTTAAACCAGAATTAAAATAAAATATTCAAAACAGCGAAGGCGGGAGGAGGAAACGCGGAACCGACCACGTTTTGGGTGTCGACCCGAGTACCGCTGGGTCGACACCTATGTCGACTCAGGCTCTTTGGGGTCGACACCGGGGTCCACATAGGTGTCGACCCCCCTGTAGGGGTCGACCCCTTCAGCCAGATCTGGGCAGTGACGAATTTTGACAACCCTGTGCTGATGTGGCCTTCTCTGATTTTCCAATGACTGATTTCTGAGGTATTAGGGCATATGTGTCATGCTCCGGTTGGCTGGATGGCACATCTCTTTGATTTGATGACTCTGATTCCTCCTAGACTAATCTAAAGGCTAGAATTAATCCTAAACATCTATATATACGTAGCCAAACCTAGACCTTAACCTCATAACCATAAGACTATGGTGTTGTCATGCTGTTCGTCTTCAAGCTAGCCTAGCCTCTTCCATCTTCTAAATAAAATCCAAACTAGTAATCGACTAAGAAGAACATCAAATCAAACGTCTACATCAAAGGATAGCTTTTCAAATTCAGAAACCAAGATCCGTCCTTTTTCTATAAGTACAGTTATTGTTTAGATGTAAACACCTAATAAGAAATCATGACTGTAATAACTGGATCTAGAACTATGCCTAATTCTATTCGTGCCTATCCTTTGTCAATTCTGAATTACCTATGCCTATGAGGCTATTGTGATTGATGTACTGACACCTATCGTGCCTATCAGACTATTGTGATTGATGTAATGACACCTATCGTGCCTATGAGACTATTGTGATTGATGTAATGACACCTATCGTGCCTAAGAGACTATTGTGATTGACATAATGAAACCTAACATGCCTATGAGACTGTTGGATTGACAAAATGGAACCTTTCATGCCTACGGGACTGTTGTGATTGATTTATCATGTTGTACATCCTATGTCTATGAGACTATTGGACTGACACAATTGCTCCTGCCATGGTGTATATGCAAATTTCATGATAAGCTATGTTTATACATGCTTACATGTTTAGATCCAAGCTAGTACCCATGTTTAAGATCTATATAAGTTCATGCTTATACAATTAGATCTATGCTAGTTCGCATGTTAATTGGATCTAATTTAAATGCAAGATCACGTTCATGTGCTTAATTAAGTTTATGTCGTTCTATCCCAAATTTATACTACGCATGTTGATCTATATTGTTTATGCCTGTTGAAATGTTACATGTCCCTTTCTTTTCCCTTTTGTTTATAAGTTAGGCTAATTTTCAAGCCTAATGTTCTATGTGAATTATGCGAACGAATAACGGGGGAGATGTTGGGGAAAAAATATTAAACTGCATGCTATTGGCATAGATTGGCCCATAATCATGTAAACGTTTAATAGCATGAAATGGTAGAATTTGTATACCTAGAATTATGGACATAATTTAGAGGGTAAATGGGGCATGAGTTGAATTGACAACACTTGTGGATAATTTACATATGAACATAAATTGTAAATACGTAAATTAATTAAAAGATGAATATGCCTAACCCGAGGTTAGAATGAGTTACGGTGTAAGACTGCCCGGAACCGCCCTACATATCCAGCAACCATAACATTACAGATCTAATGTCAGAGGTTAGCGCATTAAGCCCAAAAACCCGAGGTTAGATTAAGTTGCGGTGTAAGACTGCCCGGAACCACCCGGCATATCCAGCGACCACAACAATATATATCTAATGTGAGAAGTTGGTGCTTTAATGAATGAATTAAGTCTAAGGAACAGGAAAGTCAAGAATGGCAGGGTTAAGTTAACACAAAGAGGGCAACAATTAACCAAAATAACTTGATGTGTGATAGGGTTAAGTAAAACAAGAAGACAACACTTAACCAATGTAACATGACAAGTGGTAGGGTTAAGTAATACAACAAGACAACACTTAACCAATATAATATGATGTGTGATAGGGTTAAGTAACACAAGAGGACAACACTTAACCAATGTGACATGACAAGTGGTAGGGTTAAGTAACATAAGAGGACAACACTTAACCAATGTAACATGACAAGTGGTAGGGTTAAATAATACAAGAGGACAACACATAACCAATGTAACATGATAAGTGGTAGGGTTAAGTTAACACTTAACCAATGAACGAGTGAGGTTAAGTTAATGGGAAACACTTAACCAATATAACATGATGAACGAATGGGGCTAAGCTAAGGGGAAACACTTAACTAATATAACATGATGAATGAGAAGGGTTAAGTTAATAAGAAACACTTAACCAACATGACATGACGTGTGGATGAGTTAAGTTTACTTGAATGGATGGATAACACTTAGCCAATTTGTGGGTTATATGAAAAGACCCTATAAAACCCTAGTAACGGTGTCCCATTTCAGCAGTAACCCACATAGATGTATCACGGTACCCTTAACTAGGCAGGGTGGGACACGATTATTGGGATGATTATAAACGACCAAAATGGCGACAGATGGTGCAGCAGTGTAGTTCCACTGGAGTATGGACGTGCACGTGCTCCGGCGTGGAAAAGAAGGCACTAGGCATCAGTAGTATACACTGTGCTTCTAGAATTTGTGTCAGGTTGCTATCATAGGGATTGATACACCTTATGATGGGACCGGCACAGGGTATCTACACGCAAGAGAGGGCTGATTGACACAGACACAAGGAAAGTTAATACAAGTAGGGAGTCGATCGATAGGGTAGTAAGGGTACATCTAACATCTTCATGGAAATTAAGCTGGTTGTGGTAAGATCCTCATACTAGATGTACACCTGAAGGATACCACAATTGCGGGGCTGGAATCACCTTATTTTATAACACAGGATACTGGTTGGGGCACTAGTAGTGGATATGGATCCTTTTTCATAGGATACTGGTTGGGACACTAGTAGGAAATACGAATTTTTCTATAAAAGACACTAGTTAGGATGCTAGTTCGGTGGTGCAGAGAAAATGGGAAATCAGAGAAAGAACCGAAGTGCATTCAGTGCATCTTACCTTGTCATATCTAACGATCATCATTTGTTGTTTTACTGTGCTTATTATCATGGTTATGTCTGGTATTCAGTTTATTCATGTCATGATCCTTTTACCTGTTTACATGTTGAATAATCACTGGACTTCCATACTTATGTCTGACCTGTTTTCTTTCGCTCTCTTTTCTTCCGCCCCCCCCCCCCCCCCACCCCCTCCAGGTTCACAGGGAGGGAATATTACCACTTAGCTCAGTTTTCTTTCCAAGCTCGAAGATAGATGACGTATTGCCTTGGACTCTCTTTTCCACTACTATGGCTGGCTCATGCTTTATTGGGGAATATCATTGTCATTTTATGCTTCTTTATTTTGTTAAGCAAGATATATGCTTTGTTGTAATGGGTAAGGGTGTTTTGGTGTTGGAAAACAATCTTTATATAATTTGTTTTACCAAGCTGTTGTTTTATCAATAAAGTAAAGTTTTATGTATTCCGTTGTTTAAAATTTTGTCTGTTTTGTAATCTATCTGTTCTATACACTTATGACGCTCCACTGAAGTTAATGCATTCCCTTTGTGAGTGACCTTAATGGAGGTGGGGTGTTACAGGTAAGGACTTATTCTTTTCCACACAAATCTGTAGGCAGCAACAAATGTTTGCCATTTTCCTCCATCTTCAACCTAATTTGTTAATTAAAAATATATTCATATACAACAAATCAAACACAAATCATATAGTATTGAAAGGAATTATCAGATCCAATGGAAAAGAATGTGAATTGATGCTCTACATCATATTCTCCCTTCTCTTACTATTTTCTTACCTATCTACAGATCTAAAAGTACCCCCTTTCAAATAAATTGTTGATCTATAAGAATATTAGAATTGTAGGTCTAAAATATTATTCAAAGTTTATATTTGGATGCTTTCAGGTGAGTGGGAAATTTATATACAGAGTTATAATAGCCTATTTATCTCATTTGAACTAGATCTCAAAATATATGCCTATTCTTATCATATCTGTTCATAATGTTGTTGTATTTTAATTGACACCTATCAGATCTGCTAGTAAATATTGTCAAAACTTGTAAATTGTGAATTGTGGTTAGGAATATTATTAATTGTAGGATTCTTAATTTTTTTTACATATATTTCCTATAATTATGTTGTAAAATGTTTTGTAGTTCATTGTAAAACACTGAAGATTTGGAAATCGGTCCCAATAATACATTTCAGATGTAGTTTCTTCCAAATCCCTAGTTTCAGTGTAAGTTAACGGATTGTGTGGTTTTTATTTAAAAGAATTATACCTATTTGGGTTCGATGTTGTTGGGGTTCTTAACTTAATTTT
This sequence comes from Allium sativum, assembly GCA_030737875.1. Lineage (NCBI taxonomy): Eukaryota > Viridiplantae > Streptophyta > Magnoliopsida > Asparagales > Amaryllidaceae > Allium > Allium sativum. The sequence goes on from CM060918.1 coordinate 674,660,935, forward strand.
TGTAAATATGTTGTTTTCCTCTTTTTGAATAAAAAGTTATTACTTTGAATTCACAAGAGATATGATGAAAAGATTTAAAAAGGGAAAAGTGGTGCAAATGTATGTATAATTATGCATATTTGTGCGTAGTTTGCATCAACTACTCCAAATATATATATACATATATATATATTTCTTGTGAATTTGAAATACGTCTAGGCATACTTTACAATAACTACAACTAGCGGTTTTTTGTAATATTTGGAATCTTTTGACAAGATTCGATATAAGAAGGAATGTTTGGATATTGATTAAACCAAAGCATTAAATTTAAAAATAATAATAAAGAAAATAACTATGTTAACTGCGTGAAATATATATATATATATATATATATATATATATATTATCCATCCAAATCTGCATAAAACGGTAAAATATACATTGTATTGAATGTTTGAATATTTGAACAACACTCAATTATGGAATTATATATGAAAATGTAATCCATGTGGAATTAATATATTTGTGGTGACCGTTATAGCAATTAATATAATTAATTGCTATAAAATAGAGCCGAAAAATTTATAAATAGCAATTGTAACTGATGTTGATTATGGAAAGATGAATATAATAGGATAATGGTTACAATTCCTAAATTAACAAGGATTAATGTTGTAAATCCCAATTAGGGAATTTGAATTATAACCGAATTCAGACACGAGGTTAAGCTCAACTTGTGGTAGAAGTCTGCCCAGAACCGCCCGACAAATCCAGCATCCAAAGGTGGCCAGCTTAATGTGAGGGGTCTAATGCGTAAATATAAATGTACTAAGGCACGAGGTTAAGTTCAACTTATGGTAGAAGTCTGTCTGGAACCAACTGGCAAATCCAACATCCACAAGTGGTCAACTTAATGTGAGTGGTTTGGTAGACAAATATATGTATATATATAACAAGCAAAAAATAAATAAATTATGAAGAATAGTAATTGTCTGTTGGGGTACAACAAATAGATACTTCAGGACTGATAAATCGTTGCCTTAGGAAAATATGACCGTTATGGTCATAAATGGCAATAAACTTAGGGGTACAAGCAAATTGGAGTTAAAAGGCGATTAATGGATATTGATTGTTGCTTAAATACTAAGTCCAATTAGGAAAATAATCGAATAAATATCCTAGGGTAAGCCGGATATAACTTTCCATATTTATAGAACTTATAATTAAAAACTAGAATTGGGCTTAGTAAGTTAATGATATAAAGTATTATTAACCATAGAAACCCGTGGCGATAATAAATCAAGTACGAATAGTATTTCCGTAAAGAGAAACAAAGCGGAAAGGACTTAATGGCATAGCCCACTTTATCCCAATAGGAAAGGTACTAAAGGCTAATGGGGGTACGAACTTAATAACCTTTGCGTATAGTCCGCTTCCTGGGTCTTAAGCAGCTGGGGTTGAAGAGTCCACTTGGAAGTAGGTATTTCAGATTAGGGGTCTTAAATGGCATGAGTGTGTGGTGCCTACCCAAACCTGGAAACTTAAAGCATTAGATATGGCTACCTACCCTATGGGTTGTAGTAAGCAACTAAGGAGGTTATCTAATATGGTCAGCTAGATGGTACAACAAACGATAAAATACCATCTCTCACCTTACACGGGGCAAGGGTATATGCGTGAATGACGGAAGCCTTAACTAGTTGGTCCCCGTATCTAGTGCCCTCAAGTTTATGTTAACGTTGAATATATCATCGAGGAACAATAAGTGACCAATAGGTCTGCCTAGGGTCTTAAGCGATCAGGGAGAATCCACCATATCTATCATTGATGGTGAGGTATTAAATAAGAAAGGATAGTGAATGATGACATATATATATATATGTGTGTGTGTGTGTGTGTGTGTGTGTGTGTATATATATAAATAACCCCCCTTATTAGAGGTACACTATCGATTAAATAACCAACCATGTACTGGTATAAAGGCTTCATAAATAATGCGTAAACGTTCTCTCTCGATATTATACTTGGAAATACTACTTGAGAAGGGTAGTTAGGGTCGTACGTAAAGATTTACATGGTTAGTCTAGAATCACTAACCTTGGTAGGCATATGTCTTGGGTTGAACCAAACGGGTTACATCTGTGTATTATAGTCTGTGTTGTACATTTCCTGTTTACCAGAATTTTGTTGTTTATACCCCTCCAATTCATTACAACCTCCCAGGTTTCTAGAGAAGGTCAGGTTCTCGCAGGTGTTTTAGTTTGGCTTTAGGTTATCATTCTCTCTCATGCTCGGTATTGCAAAGTGACTTACTTTGAAAATGGTAGTAACTTGAGTTAATATTAATCTATCCTATTTTGTTTATGCTGTAAGCTATCTTATCGTACTCTGATTATTATCATGCTTGTTTATTTGCAGATTCCAAATTTACGTGCTCCATCCTTGGATGTGTTTGGGTTTTGATTTTTGTTGAAATTTGGGCATAGAAAAGTGTAGGGTGTACAGGTAGATGAAATAAGTAATCTAGACCATCACAGAACAAACATAGAGGCACCATAACAAAAAATTATAGAGCCTATAGGGAATGGACTGATACCGGTCCATTAGGTTGACACCTTTTAACTCTTGGATGATTCCATGTTGTTACTTTGAGCTAGTAAGTAGAGTTTTGGTTAGATCCAAGATTGTATCTACTTTGTTTGTTTTCAACTTCTTCTATGGATCTAAAAACGGGTTAACATTTGCCTCATGTTGTATATTACGTTGAAAACATGATGTGTTCTGGATTAGCATTCTTATAAATTTCGTGATGTAAGTGTCTTGGGTTAATAAATTGACCTTTTTCGGAGATTTGTCCTGAATTGTCAATCCTCGACCTTAAACATTTATGTCGAGATATGCATCATATTCCATACTTTGAGCTTGGAGTACAAATTTGTCCATGTGCTTCCATATGCACGGTAGATGCCACACAAAAAATTTCATAACCCAAAGGATTAAACTGATGGACACGTACCGGTCCATAGGGCATGGATTGATTCTTGTCCTCGTACTTTGAATTTTTTTGAAAGAAAGTTTTCTATGTACTTAACAAGGGCTCGGTCCATATATTTGATTATTAATTTCGACTTCGTTTTTGCCTAGGGTTTCGATCTTTTTGCTTTCCTGCTGATCCACTAACATCATCAATAAATTCTCAATCATAGTCGCCCGGTTGACTTCCGCACCACCAGCCGTGTTCCTGATGCCACTATGTACTTTCTTTGACAACCACTTTGCCTGCCTTGCACAGATTCCTAAGATTTCGATCAAAGCCCTGACCATCACGAACTGAATTGTCATCTCCAATCTAATTTTCGACCACCTGGCCCTTGTTATGAGCCCCAAAGGTTTAGTTTTCCTGTCAATTTGAGATATACACAACCATGAATAGATTTTGCTTAGAAATCCACCCTAGGTCTGGACTTAGACTATAGAATGGCAATGTATACATTGGACTTAGGGTTTTGGGCTTGGTTTTGTAAGGAATTTAAAATTCTTTGAAAGTACAACTCAAATTTGAATTCTAATTTTAATTTGGGACAATTCCAGACGTGTATTTTGATCTAAATGGATTTCACATCAACTTAAAATTCTGAATTGAGCATAAACACATAATGATGCAATGAGCTTGAACTTCGGACTTGAATTTCAATAACATGATCATTGCAAACTAACAAAATTGCACATGAATCTGTAAACTGAATTTGGACTACTTTTTTAGGAAATGACATACATGCCCCTGAATCAACTTTCAGAATGAACAAATGGCTTTTCAATCTCTAATAAAACAGAATTTTATAACTGAATTTCGTAGTGCTTTTAATAATTTTAACACCGTTCTGACAATTTCTGAATAACCAAGTGAAGCTTAGCTCGATTTCTGATATCCTTCTTTTAGCATATTCACGCGTTCAATGGTCCTGTAATAAAGAGACCCATGTGCTGATTCGGTTAACAGAATCATCGTCCATTTCTTATGTCGACAATGAGTAAGTCTACACAAAAGAAACAATATGGAAAGCTCTTTGTAGGCTCAACCAGGCTATCTGCACGAGATAGTTTCATTAGAATGCTCAATATTTGTTAAACGACACAAGTCGAATTCAAATTCCAAATGTCGTCCTTTGCACAAGCATGACACGGTACTTAGGGAACATGTGCAGCTAACTGTTCTGGATACAAGATTCCTTCTATAGGATGGCATCGTGACATTCGTCACATTTACACTTCGAAGGAGGAGATATTTCTTGAGATAGAGTTGAGTTGACTTCAGCTATGCATTCCTTATCTACTCAGAACGGTGCCTCTGCCCATTTTCTAGCAAAAAGAGATATTAGTGTGATAGAGCCTATGGTTGATTTGTTATGCCTTTGGTTGATTTTCGACCGTGAAAATAGACACAAAACACAATGTCGACTATTCAAGCATCGGAAATACTGAAATCATTTATAAAAAGAAGTTAGAGGGTGAGAAATAGGAAGAATGAAAATTAGAATAGAAGAAGAAGAAATCACAACAGAAAAAATCAGAGTAAAAACGAATATCACAGCGGAATAAATAAAACATAATATATAATATAACTTTGAAATACAATTATATTTATACTTACACACATTATCAGTGTACATCACATGTATATCACAGCGGAAATAAACTCTCTATATATATCTAACTTTGAAGCCTCCTACTCCGAGCTCCTCCAAATATATCTGAAAAACCCCGACTACTTGATTGCCCGTACAAATATGGGTACCCAAGAGTTTAGGGAAAATAAAACAAAATAAACTATGGGTCAGTCATGTGACTGGTGCGAGTAAACTCCAATCATTGCGGTTTAACTTTTCAAAAACCCTTTTCAAAGGAATGATGATCGTAAGACCTCCACACATAAGCACGGTGATTTTTACCTTACGATAACCCAAACCATTCTTTTCTAAAAAAAACACTTTTTTGATATTATAATAATGTCTAAATCAAGTAAAAAACAATCTAGCAGAATGCTTTCATCTCACACTCTACATATATAATATACAATCAGAAACTGCGGCTCTTATGGGGTAATGGATTTTCAACTATGACAGGGTATGGAATCACCTTCCGATCAGTGTATTCTAGAAGCGATACACTGGAGTTCAACAAGAACATCTTACAACTCGTCTACACATGATCGACCATTCATTTTGCTTGAATGTTCCGAATATATTGTCACCTTACAGTTGGTATACCAACATAACCATTCCCGGGAGATACAGAAATAAAAAGAAGTAACAAATATGAATATTCTCTAGATGGTGAAAACATACCCTAATTGGGTGCGACCCACTTAACCATGCTACCTACCCGATTTTTGTCATTTCCTGTTGTTGAGGCTTGAGGTCTTAACGTATCTTTTGACAGATCCCACCTTCATCTCACGTCGTCATACCCGCAAAATCACAAATTGATTTCTCCAAAAATACCACGGGTATAAAGCTAAGAGAAACGAATTCCTCTGCCAGCAAACGTATATACATTTGAAGAGATCAACTTACGTGATCTATTAGATATACTTTGTCATACATTCGTCCATTTAAGTTATCCTGCGTCTGGACAAACCGAAGGCACTATTATGTAAATCCATCTTAGGAAATTTCTACCTAGGATCACCAGAATAGCCCTTTTATAAACTCCATCTTCAATTATCTTTATCATATTTGATTCGCAACGCAAATGACCATTCGGAGTGGTTTTCGATAATAAATCCGATCCTGGTCACTCTGTATCAACAATGGAAAATTGTTCAAAAGCTTTGATAGCCGGTTATTTAACTATCCAAGGAAACTATCCATACAACCAACGATATTATTTCCAAATGGAAATTTATCGATCAACCATTAATCAAAACTGAGCCCTTTAAATATATTTATCAATAATCATTTCATTTCTCAATTTCCATTTAATATCTTTACATAAATATTTTCCAACTCGCTTAGCCGCTCACGATTTCTTGGAAAATCGTTTCCTTATATTCACGACTCCTTATTTCCCGTATTTCAAAAATATACGTTATTAACATTGGAAAACATTTCCATATATTAATCACGCGTCACTATTCTTTTACGTCCAGCAGTCCCTAACCATAAACTAATAAGAGAATAATTCCCTAAGTATCAACCTGAAGGCCGAAATCAACATCAGATCGATACTCAGACAGCTACTCAACTTAACTAATTTCCAAGTAGTTTCCAATTTCCTTAACTCCATTTCCAAATTCCTTATTTACAAAACTATTTACACAACTCGCATATTCGGTTTACGAATCCACTTCTTTACAGAAATATTTGATTATAATAATAATGTTATAACCTCTAATTTTGAAATATTTAATTTCAAAATATAACTTTTATTTAAATAATTAATTAACTAATTAATTTGATAAATAAATAAATCTTGATTATGACCGGAAAGAAAATGGTTCTTTCATGAATTCGATAGAATCGAATCCAATGTATAACTCACTTTCGAATAATCCTTATTCAATTATCATTCCGAATGTCTGAATAAATTATCATTTCAGGTCAACTCCATTCCTAAATTCATTTCTAAATTCATCCTTTTCAAACATTTATACATCCCTGTTTATAACCATTTTAAAACTTCAATGTTTTCTTTTAAATCATTATTCACTTTGAAAATGTGAATATTATCTCTTTACAGAAATTTTATTTATAAACATCATTTCAGGTTCAAATCATGTTTATCGAGTTATTTTATAAATTTTTATACATATTCTATTCCATTTACAAGTCAACTTCTTATAATTTTTATATCAAGTTTACAATTAAATCTCGATTACATACTCGATTAGAAATTATTAATCTCAAACCAAAAATTAACCATCTTATCAAATTCTAAATTATATAATATATAATTTCTAATAATATTCAACATCGTCGAATTGTAATTACTAATCTTATGGTTTTATTTCAATGCTATTCACAGTTCGAACATCGAAATAATTTCATTATTTCCCTTTTAAATGATTTCTCGTTTCCTTTTTAAATTCATTCTTGGATTTACATTCACAGATTATTTAATAATAATTTTTTAACAATAATGATTTTATTTGATTTAAAAATATCATTAATAAATCAAGCTACTTGTTTTATTATGATTAAAACAAGTTATTAAAACCCCAAATCCTTTTCCATTATATTTTAATATATTATACAGTAATTTAGTACCAATTATTCAGGTCGATGTTATTTAAACATCCCAAACACACAATAATCAACACCAGATTATTTGTCACATCATATAATACAATATATGAAAAACAACAATATAATTGTTGAGGAATCTAGTTGGATCCTTCCAACCTGTTTCCCTACATCCACAGATGTTAATCAATATAAATAACACTTATTTCATAACAATACTAGATATTTAAATAAATAATCAGTATTCAATCAATTGTTCATATATATATATAATATATATTATTTCAACCAATTAATAAGCAATCCAAACAACCATCACACATAGCATTCAATCATTTTTATCAGTAATAAATAACGTTTATAAAATTATAAAACTCGATAGAGTTAGTGAGTTTACTCACCTTGTTCATTAATCATTAAATAACGAATAACATTTAGCAGATTAAATTGAGCATTTAATTCCTCCATAAATTGAAACGATCTCCAAATATCTCCATACTAGTTCCATCATGTAGCCGGTATCCATATGATCCTATGGATCCTGTTTTTTTGAATTTCGATTAAGTATGAGCAAGTTATGATAATTATAAGTAAATGCATATTTTATATACATAATTTATTTTTATATTAAATTCTTATTGGGCTTTCAAAATCAGTCCACCTTCTTATTACTCACCCACGACCCATTTCGAAAAAATACCCTTCTTCCCTGATTGAAATATGCAGGCTCCACAAGAAGAATATGCAGGGCACCAGAAGAAAAGGAAAACTCTGCTCCTCGTCTTCCCCACAAAACTCCACAGCGATTCCACCATCTAACTTCTCTCCGAAGACCCCATCCGCCTACCCCAACCAGAAGCAGCTCGTGCCACCTCCTTAAAATGTATGTCTTCTTCCATTTCGCATTGTTCAGGAAACCACACATATTCCCTGTTCTTCACGAATTTGCACCCATGAACACCCAGTTTTTCACATCACAAGCTTTATCTAACCATCCCCATTTTCTCAAAGCCGATGCTAAAGTCTGCTACATACTCCACAATAACCTCGAAAGAATACAAACCTAACTACCGCAGCAGCTTCACCTTAGCATCCCTGGCTCTCATCAATATGCTGCTTCTTTCTAACCGTACTCCTGTTTGCAAATCATAACTCATTCGATTACTCATCTTACCTCGCCTGCGCCTTGTGGTTGATTTTAAATCTATCTGGGAAAGAAACATGGTTTCCTATTGCCTTATCACTATACATCTGGGGTGTGTATTCTGCCACTATCTTGCGCGTATTGTTAAGTTTTTATTTTATTTTTTATTATTTTGAAGAGATCCAATCTGTTAAAGAGGGTTGAATGCCATGGGGAAAACATGGTTTTGAACTTCTTGACGAGTCGTACTACATATATATTTATATATATATAGTGTTCCTTAACTTCTAAGTAATAGGAAATTATATAGGGTGTCGATTATAGGCATACAACTTTTCAAATAAATCATAGGCCTGCGTGTTGTACAATTTCCTTCGTTGTTAAGGTAACATATATATTTTATTTTATTAGGATGATGAATAGTCTAAAGGTGTATACTTGCAGAGAGAAGCCAATGGATATAATGGTAGTTAATTCAAATACATGCGTTATGAATTTGTTATGCCAAGTGGATGCTTACCTGTTATTTAACACATGGTTAATTACAACGAGCCATACGAATTTGTGGAGAAGGTTAGTGGTAGCCCCAACTATTTCATAACTAGTTTCGTTTGAACGAGCGAGTATCAACTTCTAATGATGCCACATGATTTAATTGTTGATGCCCGCATGTAAGAAATGATATTTTCTTTTATTCATGTGCATACCAGAAAGCGTCTGTTATATATTTGTTAAAGTTAACACGTTACAGACTATGCAGAATTCTGTTTATTTACGAACACTGTGGACAAAAATAAAAATACTATCGTGTCAAGCGATGTACCACGACCCCAAACATATAATATAATAGACAAGTTGACTTATATTGTGAAATTCCAAAACACCAATATTGGGTGTAAAATACTTCAAATGAAATGTTTTTTATTTTCCAAATTAAAAATTATGGAAAAATTCTATAAATTAAATTAATAATACGTCTCGAAAATATTGTCCAAATTCAAAACTGATATTTAGTTATATTCAAATAATCGTTATGGATTATAAACGATTCTATAACGACTATTTGAAAATTTGATTTGGACATAACTTATAATCTATAAAGCAAAAACTCGATTTTTCACTTCCATTAGAAAAATATAGCTCAACGGGTTCGAACACTTCTTGTTTTGATGAAACCCGACTTATAACGGATCATGTATACTCGGTTGAAGTTCAAAACTCAGTATTTCGAACTGCCGCAACGTTACGAGTTCGATTATAATTTATACTATAATTAATACGTTCAACTGTCGTTTAAATAATATATTTGTTATTATAACTCAAATAAAAACTAAATTAAATGTCATATATTATCCAAATTACACAATATTGCAAATTCAACCATTTCCGACAATTTTAGAAATAATTATATTACTATCCCATTATTTAAAATAATTGAATAATCAATATTATTTAAATTCAAACCATTATATTCCCAAACCATTATATTAAATTAAGTAAATAAATTAATTATTAAATCGCTAAAATTTTGGGACGTTACATTCCTTCCCCCTTAAAAGAATTTCTCCCTCGAAATTACTAAGATAGAAAAAGTGTTATAAACCCTGTCAACTAGATTAAAAATCATTTGCTTACTCCATTTAATTTCAGTTTCAACTGAACCAATTTAATTTCAAATTAAATATAAATTTATTCTTACCAATGAATATTTAAAAAATTCTGAAAATTCTCTAACACTCTAAATTTCCAAAAAAATTCGCCAGTATCTCCTTTGTATGGCTCAACCAATACAACTACAACTCACTCTTCAAGCCTTCTCCAATGCAAAAGAAAATCAACCTGCCAAGTGGCTTCCCAAATAGGCTCATAAAAATCTCATACTCAATATAATATAAACTTGTACCTTTTTGTCGGGCATTCAACTCTATCACTTCCATTTGTTATCAATTCAGCTTCTATAAATGCCATACTAATCCATCACCAATCAATTTATCTTCAAATCCAATCATCCACTTATCCCAGGCCAAAATCCATTTCAAATTCCAATTCAAAACTTAAATTTCAAATTCTAACTCAACAATCCAATCTCATTCCAGATTATCTCTAATCCAATGAAAATTTATTCAACTTTGTTTAAGTTAAGTTCACATTTATTTATTCACTTTTTTTCCTAGTTCACTCTGTATAATTTCATAAGTTAAATTAAATTTCAAAAATTCAAATTCCTGGGTTTTATTTCAAATCATCTTGAAATCATCTATAATAATAACAGTTCAAAACATTTGAATTTCTGAACAACTTATTTTCTCAAAACAATTCAAAAATAAAATCCTTGGTAGTAATCTGTCACTTAGAGACTCGAAAATGAACACTGATGATGTAGCCAACATCATCAGATTTATTTTCCAACAACCGAAGTGAGTCCTATACTGTATCATTAAAAATTTATTTTAAAATGCTTCTATTTTTAAATCACTTTAAAATATCTTTCACACTACTTGGAAAACATTTCCAAAATCTCACATAATTTAAAAAAATTCGTATATTTAATCCAAATTTCATTTAAAAACTTTTCCAAGTTCCAGAATTTTAGTTCCAATTCTGGCTTATATTTAGAATTAATTAATCTGATTTTATATATCACTTCCATACGAATTCCGATTGGTTATTTATAACCATTTTTATAATCTTATCCGATTATAATAACAAACAACACATCAAATATATATAATGATTCCAAAATATATACTTCTCTTATATCAAAATATAATATGGGTAAAATTATTTCATTTACCCTCCTTTTAAAAACATACTATGTCAGTTCATTGTGTTTAAGTGTTTAGAAACCCCAATCAACATTGTGTTGCCACACCGTCGACCAGAATTCATATGCCACTCAACTAATAAATCTCCAAAATATAAATCCATTTTTTATAAATCTACAAATACTTTCACTCATATATATACACTCAAAATCAATCTAGGGTATTATTAAACCCATCTCTACTGAGTTACGCCACAGAGCCAAGGTAATTACTTAACCTTCAGCTCTTATACCACTGTAATGACCCAGGGATTTTCAACCCTGAAATAGACACAAAACACTATGTCGACTATTAAAGCATCGAAAATACCGAATCATTTATAAAAAGAAGTTAGAGGCTGAGAAATAGAAAGAAGAAAATTAGACTAGAAGAAGAAGAAAATCACAAAAGAACAGAATCCGAGTAAACACGAATCTCATAGCAGAATAAAATAAAATATAATATATAACATAACTTTGAAATACAACTATATTTGTACTAACATATATTATCTGGGTACATCACATGTATATCACAGCGGAAATAAACTCTCTATATATATCTAACTCTGAAGCCTTCTGCTCCAAGCTCCTCAAAGTATACTTGAAAAATCCCGACTACTTGACTGCCCGTACAAATTTGGGCACCCAAGAGTTTAGGGAAAACAAAACAAAATAAACTCTGGGTCAGTCATGTGACTGGTGTGAGTAAACTTCTATCATTTTGATTTAACTTATCAAAAATCCTTTTCAAAGGAATGATGATCGTAAGACCGATCCACACATAAACACGGATGGTTTTTACCTTACGATAACCCAAACCATTCTTTTCTAAAACAATACTTTTATGATATTATAATAATGTCTAAATCAAGTAAATAATAATCCAGCAGAACATTTCATCTCACGCTCTACATGTATAATATACAATCAAAAACCGTGGCACTTATGGGGTAATGGATTTCCAACTATGACAAGGTATGGAATCACCTTCCGATCAGTCTACTTTAGAAGCGATACACTGGAATTCAACAAGAACATCTTGCAACTCGACCACACATGACTGACCATTCATTTCGCTTGAATGTTCCGAATATATTGTCACCTTACGATTGGTATACCAACATAACCATTCCTAGGAGATACAGAAATAAAAAGAAGTAGCACATGAATATTCTCTAGATGGTGACGATATACCGTAATTGGGTGCGACCCACATAGCCATGCTGCCTGCCTGATTTTTTTCATTTCCCAGTTGTTAAGGCTTGAGGTCAAAACGTATCTTTTGATAGATCTCACCTTCATTTACTTTAAATGCCACATCGTTATACCCGCCAAATCACAATTTAATTTCTCCAAAAATATCATGGGTATAAAGCTAAGAGAAATGAATTCCTCTACCACCAAACATAGATACATTTGAAGAGATCAACTTATGTGATCTATTAGATATACTCTGTCAGACATTCGTCCATTCAAGTTGTCCTGGATCTGGACAAACCGAAGGCACTATTCTGTAAATCCATCTTAGGCAATTTTTACCTAGGATCGCTAGAATAGGCCTTTCATAAACTCCGTCTTCAATTATCTTCATCATATTTGATTCGTAACGCAAATGTCCATACACAGTGGTTTTCAGATAATAAATATGATCCCGGTCTCTCTGTATCGACAACGGAAAAATGGTCAAAAGCTTTGATAGCCGGTTATTTAACTATCAAAGGAAAATTTTCATAAAACCAACGATTTTATTTCCAAATGGAAATTTATCGATCAACCATTAATCAACACTGAGCCCCTTTAAATAGTTTTATCAATAATCATTTCATTTCCCAATTTCCCTTTAATATCTTTATACAAATACTTTCCAACTCGCTTAGCCACTCACGATTTCTTGGGAAAATGTCTCCTTATATGCACAACTCCTTATTTCCCGTATTTCAAAAATATATGTTATTAACATTGGAAAACATTTCCATATCTTATTCACGCATCACTATTCTTTCACATCCATCAGTCCCTAACCGTAAACTGGTAAGAGAATAATTCCCTAAGTAACAACCCCGTAGTCCGAAACCAACATCAGATCGATACTCAGACAACTACTCAACTTAACAAATTTCCAATTAGTTTCTAATTTCCTTAACTCCATTTCTAAATTTCTTATTTACAAAACTTTTTACATAACTCGCATATTTGGTTTACGAATCCACTTCTTTACGGAAATCTTTGATTATAATGATAACATTATAACCTCTGCTTTTGAAATATTTAATTTCAAAATGTAACTTTCATTTAAATAAATAAACAATTAATTAATTAATTTGATAAATAAATAAATCTTTTTTACGACCGGAAAGTAAATGGTTCTTTCCTGAATTCAATAGAATCAAATCCAACGTAAAGCTCACTTTCGAATAATCCCTATTCAATTATCATTCCGAATGTCTGAATAAATTACCATTTCAGGTCAACTCCATTCTTAAATTCATATCTAAATTCATCCTTTTCAAACATTTATCAATCCCCTTTTATAACCATTTTAAATCTTTAACGTTTGCTTTTAAATCATTATTCACTTTGAAAATGTGAATATTATCTCTTTACATAAAATTGGACTCGGTATACCCATCGAATCTTGTTTTTTATTTATAAATACCATTTCAGGTTCAAATCATGTTTATCGATTTATTTTATAAATTCATATACATATTATATTCTATTTACAAGTCAACTTCTTGTAATTTTTATATCAAGTTTACAATTAAATCTCGATTACATACTCGATTAGAAATTATTAATCTCAAACCAAAAATTAACCATCTTATCAAATTCTAAATTATATAATATAAAATTAAAAAAAAAATATTTTAACAATATTCAACATCGTCGAATTGTAATTACAAAACTTATGGTTTAATTTCAATGCTATTCACATTTCTAACATTGAAATAATTTCATTGTTTCCCTTTTAAATGATTTCTCATTTCCATTTTCAAATCATTCTTGGATTTACAGTCACAGATTATTTAATTATAATTATTTAACAATAATGATTTTATTCAATTTAAAAATGTCGTTAATAAATCAAACTACTTGTTTTATTATGATTGAAACAAATTATTAAAACCCCAAATCCTTTTCCAATATGTTTGAATATAATATACAGTATTTTAGTGCCAATTATTCAGGTCAATGTTATTCAAACATCCCAAACACACAATAATCAAAACCAGATTATTTGTCACATCAAATAATACAATATACGAAAAACAACAATATAATTGTTGAGGAATCCAGTTGGATCCCTCCAACCTATTTCCTTTCATCCATAGATGTTAATCAATATAAATAACACTAATTTCATAACAATACTAGATATTTAAATAAATAGATCAGTATTCAATCAAATATATATATATGACTATATATATAATTTCAAGCAATTATAAGCAATCCATACAACCATCACACACACAACATTCAATCATTTTTATTAATAATAAATAATGTTTATAAAATTATAAAACTAGACAAAATTAGTGAGTATACTCACCTTGTTCGTTAGCATTAAATAACGATTAATATTCGATTGATTAAATCGAGCGTTTAATTCCTCCATAAATTGAAATGATCTCCAAGTCTCTCCAAACTAGTTCCATCGTGTCGCCGATGTTCATACGATCCTAACGGATCCTTTTTTTTTTTGAATTTCGATTAAGTATGAGCAAGTTATGAAAATTATAAGTAAATGCGTATATTATATACACAATTTATTTTTGTATTAAAATCTTATTGGGGTTTTAAAATCAGCCCACCTTCTTATTACTTACCCATGACCCGTTTCAAAAAAACACCCCTCTTCCCCGATTGAAATATGCAGGCTCCACAAGAAGAATATGCGGGGATCCATAAGAAAAAGAAAACTCCGCTCCTCGTCTTCCACACAAAACTCCACGACGATTCCACCATTTAACTTCTCTTCGAAGACCCCATCCGCCTACCCCGACCAGAAGCAGCTCACGCTACCTCCTTAAAATGTATGTCTTCTTCCATTTCGCACTGTTCAGGAAACCACACGTATTGCCTGTTCTTCACGAATTTGCACCCATGAATACCTAGCTTTTTCTCATCACAAGCTTTATCCAACCATCCCTATTTTCTCAAAGTCGATACTAAAGTCGGCTACATACTCTATAGTACCCTTGAAAGAATACAAACCTAACTGTCGCAGCAGCTCCACCTTAGCATCACTGGCTCTCATCAATACGCTGCTTCTTTCTAACCGTATTCCTGTTTGCAAATCATAACTCATACGATTACTCACCCTACCTCGCCTACGCCTTGCGGTTGATTTTAAATCTTTCTGGGAAAGAAATGTGGTTTCCTATTACCTTATTGCTATACATCTGGGTTGTGTATTCTGCCATTGTCCTGCGCATTTTGTTAAGTTTTTATTTTATTTATTATTTTGAAGAGATCCAATCTATTAAAGAGGGTTGAATGCATGGGAAAAACTTGGTTTTGAACTTCTTGATGACGCGTACTACCTATATATTTATATATATAGTGTTCCTTAAATTCTAAGTAATAGGAAATTATATAAGGTGTCGATTATAGGCATACAGCTTTTCAAAATCCAAGGCATGCGTGCTGTACAATTTCCTTCACAGTTAAGGTAACATATACATTTTCCTTTTATTTTCTTTTATTACGATGATGAATAGTCTAAAGGTATACACTTGCAGAGAGAAGCCAATGGATGTAATGGTAGTTAATTTAAACACATGAGTCATGAATTTGTTATGCCAAGAGGAAGCTTGCTTGTTATTTAACACAGAGTTCATTACAATGAGCCATACGAATTTGTGGAGAAGGTAAGCGGTAGCCCCAAATATTTCATAACTACTTCTATTTGAACAAGAGGGTGTCAACTTGTAATGATGCCACATGATTTAATTGTTGATGCCCGCATTCAAGAAATGATATTTGCATTTATTCATGTGCATACTAGAAAGTGTCTGTTATATATCTGTTAAAGTTAACATGGTACAGACTACGTAGAATTCTATTCATTTGCAACCATTGTGGACAAAAATAAAAATACTATCATGTCAAGCGATGTAACATGACCCCAAAATTATAATATAATAGACAAGTTGACTTATATTGTGAAATTCCAAAACACCAATATAGGATGTAAAATACGTCAAACGAAAAGTTGCTTATTTTCCAAATTAAAAATTATGGAAAAATTCTATAAATTAAATTAAAAATAAATCTCAAAAATCTTGTCAAAATTCTAAACCGATATTTGGTTATATTTAAATAATCGTTATGGCTTATAAACGATTCCATAACGACTATTTTAAAATTTGATTTGGACATAACTTACAATCTATAAAGCGAAATCTTGATGTTTCACTTCCAATAGAAAAATATAGCTCAACAGATTTGAACGCTTCTTGTTTCGAAGAAATCCAACTTATAACGGATCATGTATACTCAGTTGAAGTTCAAAACTCAATATTTCGAATTGCTGCAACGTTACGATCCCGATTATAATTTATATTATAATAAATACATTCAATTATCATTTAAACAATATAATCGTTATTATAACTCGAATGAAAACTCAATTAAATATCATATATTATCCAAATTACACAATATTGCTAACTCAACCATTTCCGACTATTTCAGAAATAATTATATTATTATCCCGTTATTTAAAATAATTAAATAATCAATATTATTTAAACTCAAACCATTATATTCCCAAACCATTATATTAAAATAATTAAATAAATTATTAAATCGCTAAAATTTTGGGATGTTACAAGTTTCCATACAGACGCATACTTCTTGACCTCTCTAGATTTATAATTCCTCGAAAGATTCCATCTCTTATTCATACCCGAATCGATACCCATTCCAGTCGAAGTGCTGGAGGAGTAAATCATATTGATTGTTCCTCCAAGGGGATGCCCGAAGCCAAAAACTTAGCCAACATATCGAGGAAGAATATGGGACTCAAGCTAGGATGCCCCCTATCTGTGAGAGTGATGAAGGAAGTTTTATTCATTATTAAAGGAAGGCACACATTGATTTTGAAGTAGAAGATATTTAGGTGGCAGCAATGACTATAGCATTGTGGAAAGTGATTAGAATTATGAACTTGTTGAGTAATTTAATGAGGATTTTGATTTCATTCCTACCCACTTGCTATCAATGATGCCTTAGTGAGTCTGCTTTGTTTTGTTCCTTTAGTATCTATGGGTGGAGATGACTTTGAAGTGTTTGAGATTTGAGCGACATATATGTTACCATGAGCGAGTTGTTTAAGGATGCTAATGCGCATATCATTCTTGTTGCATGTAGCTCGGGAACATCACTACTATGTCTTATGGAATTCATGCCTGACATGTCACTTTCTAGTCTATTCGACCCCTACCGTCCTTATGATGATGACCAGTTCATGGGATATTTGATTTTAGTTGACACTTCACTTGCACCTAGTATCACCAACAATCGACACATGCACCCTTCTCAAACACTTTTTCTTTGCTCTGGTTTTAACATAGTTATATTTTCTTTTGTTTTAGATCACCATTATTTGCCAATATTATGACAATTTCAAGTATCATACTACTTGGGACCTGCGTGACTCGAAGCGCTTCCATCCAATTTAAATAAAGACAGAGGAAAAGATGAGAGAAAAGAAGACTCGAGAGGAGAGTGACCAAAGGGATCGAGAAGAATGGGACGAGAGGGGTCGGGATGATTGGGATAGAAAAGATTGGGGGAAGTGGACGATATGTATTTGGAAGAAGTCGGGAAGAGGACAAGTGTAAGAAAAAGGAGAGAGATGCAAGAAGAAGGCGACTAGTGGAGAAGAGTCACTTAAATGTGCTAAGACAGATTAGGGTTTAGATCTATAGATCATGACAACCACCGACCAGCCTTCTACCGGTCCTTTAGACTTGATTCCTCTTGTTTCTAGCACTCCAGCTCCTGATATTTACAAATTGTCAAGAGGCCGACTTATTCACTCCTGCCAGGGCCTGCACAATTATTGAAGAGATTTCCTAGATGGTTCCTTTACAGATTACGATTTATTTCGGGAATAATAATGATTGATATTGATGGCATTTTAAAGAACATTGAGCTCTTTAAAAGTGATGTATAGAAGTTATCCAGCTGGCAGAAGTCGGTGATTAACACGTAAAAGTGTTTATTTTGCACTCATATCTTATCTTTATTGTATATAAATAAATATTACGTTGAGTATTTTTGTGTATTTTTTGTAGATTTTCAATATAAGTCTCCTCTATCTCGATAAAAGACCAATTGCATGGCAAATGCTAATTTTCAGAATCAATAAGTTTTCAATTACAAAGGAGTTGTAGCACATTAATAAAGGCTTAGAAAGCTTGGTAGAGTATTTTGAGTTCGATTCCTATCATGTCCCTTTTTATAAAGACAGGAACATAGATGCTTCGCACCCGAGTCTTTTCTTTTGAAGAGTATATGGACTAGTGATATATATATATATGTTGTATATATATATATAAATATATATATATTCATATTTATATGTATGTGTAAGATTTTAGGAATTTGGCATATTCCTCTTAAAGAAATCAAAACAACTATATATAACTGCCATGTAGAAGAAAAGGAAACATTTGATTATAAATTTTCAATCAAGCATCATGAAGAGAATATTTAAAGAAAACCTTTGATTACAAATTTTCAATCAAGCATATGTTTATTTTTACCACCGACAGTGCCACATGTCAAAAAGAAACCTTTCATTATAAATCTTCAATCAAGCATCATCAAGAAAATATTCTTTTATCTTTGGAAAGAAAATAATTTCTATAAAAATTTTCTTGGCCCAATATTCATGTAGGGAAGTGACTTAAGCTATTATAAATACTCATGTACCCATTGTAAAGATTGTATATTCTTTTATTTTTCTTCTTCTGAATAAATCTTTGTTTTTCCTCTTATTTCAGTTTGTTTTTCCTTCATAACAATCGGTGTTGTCTACTCGATTATATTTGGTAGAACATAAATTGTTATTTTTTTAATTTGCATGCTAGTGATTAACTGTTTGATTAGATTCAACGGAAATCCTAATTTTTAAATTTTGCTGTTATTTTTATTTGTTGTTTTCTTTTTCTAGTATTTTGTTTTCTTCTGTTTTAGTTGTTGAATTGAGTATAGATCGGATTAGATTCAAAACTATAGTAAATTCAATTGTAATATTTCAAATCATCTTCTCCCACCACATTTAACTCACCCACGAAATTTCATAAATGATAAAATTTATTTTTCCTCACTTTGTTCGACTTGCATACTACAAAATCTATGCGCTTGCAGTTTTTAATAAATTTTCACTTTTCTAATTCATAGAAAAGTTTCAAACAAGTTTATGGCGCCATTGCCGGGGAACTAACAATTAAATTTGATTGTTTATCTAATTTCTTATTCGTGTTAGTTTCTATTTTTTTCTTTTTTATTATTATTTATTTAGAAAAAAAAATCTTGATTAGTTGATTTGGTATTACTCGGTGATATTGCAATCTTCTAAGAAAGAGAAAAAAACTTGCCATTCTTTTTTCGATTTCTTTCCCTTTTCAAGTTCCTTTCAATTTTTACATATCCTTCCTATTTTACAAATTCAAAAATAATGAATAAAACATCCTTGATTTCTTTCCATCTTTTCCTCTTTAGATTTATAACAGTCTTTCATCTTCATATATATCTTAAAATCCGCCTCTACTTCACTATTTTACCAATCTTGACACCTGCCCTCAAACATCTCCACACCATCCAACATCTCCTCTTCAAACTGAACCACACAGTCATCACCAAGCCAAGCAATAGGCCTTGTAAAGCCAACTTTTATCAACAATCTACAATCTCCTTCAACCATAATTCACCAATGTCACTCCCTGCAACATCCAAAATAAACAATAGAAACCCGATTCGGAAACACCAATTCACCACAATCGAAACTCAGACCACAAACTAAAATCGAAGCCAGGATCCTTAATCCAATTTTAGAAAAAAAAAATCTTTGTGTGATCTATTTCTGAAAATAAAGGGGAAGTGTTGTTCTTTCGATTTTTATGTGTTCTCTGAGGAACAGTACCTTTTGCAGGTTATTTGTTTAGTTTGAAGGGGTTGTTTACAGGAAAGATTATTATGAACGTTTGTATCCCATGTTTTACTCTGTAAGTGCATGAGGTGAATGTGGTTTAAGTCTAGTTTGTTTTTGTTGAAACTTTGATTTTGTTGAGTCTAGTTTGTTTGTTATTTTTCTTCGTTTATTCTAGTTTAAGATTTTTTTAGCTGTGACAGTTTTGCTTGTTTTATATTTTCTTAGTCAAGTCAATTTATTAGTTTAGTTTTCTTTAATTCCATTTTAGTTCTTTTTAGTTATTTTTGTTTGCTTGTTTTATTTTCTCTCTCCTTCTCTTCTAAAAAACAAGAGTTCAGTCAAATCAAAGACCAAAAAAGAGAAAGAGATCAAGTAGTAGAATAAGGTTTTGAATAGCTAATGTGCTACTCAATTGCTTTGGACAGACAACCATTCCCCACTGTAAAATTTATTTAAATCTATAGGTTCTTTGCTGCTAAAAGAAAAAATATATAGAAATTTCTTGGAAAGATTTTCTGCAGTGGCAGCGGCTTGGTTGTACAATTTACTGCAATTATTATTGTCTGATTGTAGTTTTGGCCGCGTACTGGAATTAATTTAGTTACGAACAAAGCCCCTAACAAACATAAGACAAGAAAGTCAATATCTTTCCTTGGCTTCAAAGCAATTAAATTCTGTCATTTGCATAAACTATGGACTCAAATAAATTTTAATTAGACGTTGTCCTTAGGATCAAAACTAAAGCACAATAGGACAAACAAATTGGGTTAAATATGCTAGGGATTGCGGATCTTAAGGCAAGACTAACGCTATAGGGATGAATAGTGTTTATAAGGAATTTATGAAAATCTTAAACTTAAATGATCTGCTATATGAATTACACATGATCAAAGGCACAGAATCAAACACAAACACAGAAATAGATAAATATAAAATGCAGAAAAAGAAAGAACACACTAGATTTTATACTGGTTCAGATTACTCCTACGTCCAGTACCATGCAACGTTGGATTGCGCAGAGTTTTATTAATATCAGAATCCAATTACAATGTCCTTGATTTCACGGCTATAAGGTTAACACCACTCCAAACACTCTTGATTTCACATCTACGAGGTTAACACCAATCCCTTTACTTGATTTCAGCTACAAGGAAAACACCTTTTCCCAATCAATTCCGAAATGATTACAATAGCTCTATAACTCTTTAATAGCACTTCCAAATTGATAGTAGTAGATAGAGATTGAGAAAAGAAGAAGTTTTTTTTTAAATTTGAGTAGAAATCGGCAGAGTATAAGTATAGAAATCAAGAAAATAATATATTTCATAAGAGGTATGAAGAGGGGTGAAGATGGAGAAGAAAAATTATGAAAAAATTCGAAATCAGCCCTTATTTATAGCAATTGAATGGTTGCAATGTTTCAGAATTTTACAAATATTGAAAAGACACTTCCTTTGAGAATCGAATTTCTGACAGTTGTATGTCGACACAGCTAT
This sequence comes from Allium sativum, assembly GCA_030737875.1. Classification (NCBI taxonomy): domain Eukaryota; kingdom Viridiplantae; phylum Streptophyta; class Magnoliopsida; order Asparagales; family Amaryllidaceae; genus Allium; species Allium sativum. Next base: position 674,682,773 of record CM060918.1, read on the forward strand.
ATATGTATGTCGACATATGTATAGTGTACTTGTTTTTAAAAATATTTTTTCAACTGTTTAAACATATGTTATTTTGGAAATTCTTTAATTAAAACTTAGTGATATAAATGAATATTCGAAAGTGTAAAATCACAAAAAATCATAATAATATATTTTATAAACATGTTTATATAGTTATAAGATTTAAAAACTATACAAACCTATATATATTAAAATTTTAAACTTATATGTTTGAAATCATAAGTAAGATAAAATAATTTACAATCAAAATTTGAATTTTGAAAACAGAATTTGAAATTTGAAAAACTGAATTTGTACTTGGAGTGTTATTCAAAGTCTTACATATAAACTAGACTCTATTACTGTATTTTTCTTGAACTCTTGAAATCTCTATATCTTGATAACTTGATTACTCATGAGTCTTGAATCTCTTGAAACTCTAAAACTGTACAGTCTTCAGTATTTAAGTCCTGTATACAAATCCTGCATATATATATATTTTGAAAATGGGTTCTTTATTAATAAACACGTTTCTGTACAACTCACACGTACGTACAGAACACCCCCGTAATACATGAAATGATACAAAGTATCAAACACAAAAACACCACGCTTACACTTCACAGACCTTGTATATACACCATTCAACCCATTCTAACCATATACACTGAAAATAAAACGTAAAAGTACGCCTATCCAAATAGATACCCAGTTCACAACTGCCAAGACGGTTTGCCAGTTTGAAACTACTGTTTGTTGCCCTTTTTACACGTGAATGTGCCTCGTTTTTGAAACTGTCAGGAGACCGTTTTGCATTTTGAATATATATGTATATATATATATATATTCTGGATAGAGATGTTAGTATATATTTATAATCAATTAATAATGGTAGTTGAATTAAGGTTGTCGTCATCAAAACTCCATTCTCCAACAATCTCCCTCTTTTTGATGATGACAACCTTTATTTATAAAATATTCGTACATGTTCATACCTATTTACACATTTTGATATGGTCCTTCAAATACTCCGCCTTTCTCCATGAATCCTTCGCATTCCCGCTTAAACTAAACCTAACTAAAAATTAGTATTATAATTTCTCCCCCTTTGTCATCAACAAAATGAAATTCTAAATATACTCACCCTAAATTATATATAACTTATATCTAACTATATATTCTAAAATAATAATATTTGATTCTATACTAAAGTACTTAATATTCGTGACTCCCCCTAAATTTATGCCTGTATTATATTCTTATTCTATATATTACTATTATAATACCAATTCTAGATTCTATGATAAACAAATATTGTATGAACTATACAATTTAAACATTGTTTTTCAATCCATACAGTACAAACTAATGTGAATTACAACGTTTTACGAGAACACGAACTATGTACATATTGCATCGTATGTACAAATAAACAAGAAACCAAATGTCAAATGATTCTTTATTATTGGGGACTTGTGAATTGGGAAATTGGGGTAATGGAGACAAAATTCCCTGTTTTTCTCAATTATATTATCTTCTCGATCGAAACAAACTTCGCCAATGCATATGACTTGATCATCCTCCTCCATGCCTTCTTTTTGTGCCTTTTCATCTTCTTATTCAACCATTCTTCCTCTTCTTCCTCTTCCACTTCTTGATTATCATCTTTGATGATAATCAGATTTGTTTGATTATCCATAGCAAACTTTTGTAGATTTCGCATGATTTTCCCTTGTTTTACATGCTCTTGATTCTTCCTAATTTGTAGAACTTGGATTTCAGCTAGCATTTGGAGTACATTATCCATTTTCCTTCTAATTTCATCACATAAGCGAGATCAGAGCGTTGAAACAGACATTTGGATGGTCCGGCGGACGATTCAGAATTGATTTGATTATTATAATTAATAGGGGCCGTTGTTTTATTTAGTTTTGAATTTTTCTAGAAATGAAATGAGGGGATGAAGAAGAAAATACGAATTAGAAAGTTTAAATAGTTGTTGTAACTAAATTTTGGTTGGAATTAATTTTTGAAATATGGCAGTTATATGTCGACATGTCAAAAATGTATGTAGTCATATGTGTATTTTAATTTAAATTTTTTGGATTTTTCTTTTATGCTTATATATGTTAATATATTTAACTACTCTAATTCACTTAATGAACAAATACCTAATTATCTTCTAAATTTAGTAAATGTTGCCTTGTTTAATGGTTTTGTTAATATATCTACTATTTGTTTTTTTGGTTCTATAAACACGAGTGAAAATATCATTTTACTTAAGTTATCTCTTAGAAAATGATGTCGTATATCGATATGTTGAGTTTTGAATGATGAGTTGGACTTTTAGATATATTTATAGAACTTGAATTATCATAGTATATTAGTGATTTATTTATATTTAATCCAGAATCACTTAGAGCTTGTTGCATATATATTGCTTGTGAACAAGCCAGAGCAGCTGATATATATTCTGCTTCAGTTGTTGACAAGGATACTATATTTTTCTTTTAACTAAACGAAGAAACTAGTGAATGTCCTAAGAAATGACTTATTCCACTAGTGCTTTTACGATCGGATTTACATCCTACATAATCAGCATCACAATAAGAAATTAAAACAAACGAATCATTCTTTGGATAAAATAATCCAAAATCTAAAGTATGTTTAACATATCGTAGAATACATTTTACGGCTTTCAAATGTGTTTCCTTAGGTTGCACTGATATCTTGCACAGAGACATACACTATGCATTATATTTAGTCTACTAGCGATTATATATAATAATGATCCTATCATACCTCTATATAATTTTGATCAACGTCATTTGACGTATTATCTTTACTTAAGGCTATATTAGTTGCCATAGGTGTTAGTCTCCCATTAGTTATTGTTAAATTATATTTATTAATTAAATCTATTGCGTATTTTTCTTAATTAATATATATTCCATTCTATAATTGACGAATTTGTAAGCCTATGAAGAATGTAAGTTCCCCCATGTGACTCATCTCAAATTCTTGGGCCATAATATCTGAATTCTTTATTTTATTATTTGTTGATCCGAAGATTATATCGTCAACATATATTTGTACCAATTGTATATCATTATTATTTCTTTCAATAAAAAGTGTATTATCTATTTTACCAATTTCGAAGTTAGATTGTAATAAATAATTTCTTAACCTATCATACCTAGCTCTAGGAGCCTGTTTTAATCCATATAGAGCTTTCTTTAATTTATATACATGATTTGGTAATTTTTCGTCTTCAAAAAGAGGTGGTTGCTCTACATATATGTCTTCTTTAACATATCCATTTAGAAAATTGCTTTTAACATCCATTTGATATAATTTGAAATTATTATGATTAGCAAAGGTTAATAATTTCCTTTGGTTCTAATCTTGCTAAAGAGGCAAACATTTCATCATAATCTATTCCCTCTTCTTGAGTATAACCTTGCTCTACTACTCGTGCCTTGTTTCTTACAACCTCATAGTGTTCGTTCATTTTATTTTTATAAACCCATTTAGTTCCTATTACAGTTTTATCCTCTAGTCTAGGGACAAGTTCTTATACATCATTCCTGGTGAATGGATTCAATTCTTCTTTAATAGCAAGGATCCATGAATCATCGAATGATGCTTCCTTTGAATTCTTAGGTTCAATAGTCGAAAAAACCGCTGAATTACTCATATTATTTAATTGGTTTCTAGTCCTAACGACATATTCAATATCTCCCAAGATAATTTCTACAGGATGATCTCTTAATAATCTAATTCTTTTGTTTGGTTGATTATTTTCATTATTTGTTTCAATAATCACATTTTCACATTCATCTTCATTGTGTTGTTTTATATTTTTATAGTTTTCATCAAAGGATACATTTAAGGTTTCTTCTATAGTATTAGTTCTTAAATTAAAAACTCTATATGTTTTACTTCTTTCTGAGTATCCAATAAATATTCCTTTATCAGATTTAGAGCCAATTTTTTCTAAATTTTCTTTAGTATTAAGAATGAAACATTTACTTCCGAATATTCAAAATACGTTACTTTTGGTTTCTTATTAAACAAAAGTCCATATGGTGTTTTGTGAGTTAAGGGTCTTATTGAATTCTATTTAAAAGACAAAAAGCCATGGCAACTGGCTCAGCCTAAAAATTTCTTGGTAAGTTACTATCAGATAACATAGTTCTCGCACACTCTTGTATCGACCTATTTTACGTTCAATTACTCTGTTTTGTTGAGGTGTTCTAGGGAAGGAAAAATTATGGTTTATCCCCTTTTTATTACAAAATTTTCATTTTCGAACTATGCACTGTGGTTACTACTTATTGTTTTTATTTTTAATGATAATAAATTTTGAATTCTTTTAGCAAAGGTTTTAAATTGATCAAAAGCATCACTTTTATATTTAAGAAACAAGGTCCAAGTAAATCTAGAAAAATCGTCGAATATTACGTGAACATATCTATTGTGAATTATTGATTGGGTTTGGGATGGACCGAGTAGATCTATGTGAATTAACTTTAATGGTTTCAAGGTTATAATTTACTCTTTTTATTTAAATGAATTCCTATTCAATTTTACAAACTGACAAGTGTCGCATATTTTATTTACTTTAAATTTCCTTTTAGGTAGTCCCCTAAATGAATCTAACTTTGAAATCTTAGAGATGTGCTTGAAATTTATATGACCGATTCCCTTATGCCAGATCCATGGGTCACTTGTATTGTCCATAGATTATCATCAGAAATTTTCATACTTAATATATAGATATTTTTCTTTTTATCTCCTTCGAATATTATTTTTGAATTCCTATCTTTTATAAAGCATTTATCTTTTTCAACGTTTATTTTATAGCCTTTATCGCAAAGTTGACTTATACTTAGTAATTGTTGTTTTAAATTCCTAACTAATAAAACATCAAAAATAATAGGAGTTTCAGAATTACTGACATTGTCGATGCCAACTATATATCCTTTAAAGTTATCACCAAAGTTGACCATTCCACCATATTCATATACTATATTTTTTAGTAATTCTGGATTTCCCATCGTATGTCTTAAACAGACACTATCCAATATCCATTTGTCCTTTTTTGATTTCCACCATTTGTCCATCATAATTTGAATTCTTAATAGTCATGTAACACACCATTTCGAAATTTGAATTTTCAATAGCCATGTCACCTATCTTTTCAGATTCTGAATTTCCAATAGCCATATAACATATCTTTTCCTGTATTGGACAACAATTCAGTAGATAACTTGAATTTTCAACATAATTAAATGCAAACTCTTCAAACATTTGTGCAATGATTGAACTAGTGTTATAAATCATTTCAAAATTTGTAATTTAATATTTCCAAAAATCAAATTATGAACTTTTTGAAAACCTATGCTCTAACACCAATTGTTAGGGATTGAGGAATGCGGATCTTAAGGAAAGAATAACCTAGAGGCAGGTGAATAGTATTTATAAGGAATTTATGAAAATCTAAACTTAAATGATCTACTATATGAATTACATACACCAGAGATGATCACAGACACAGAACCAAACACAAACATAGAAATAGGTAAATATAAAATGCAGAAAAGGAAAGGACACACCGGATTTTATATAGGTTTGGATTACTCCTACATCCAGTCGCACACAACGCTGGATTACGCAGAGTTTTATTAATATCAGAATCCAATTACAATCCCCTTGATTTCATGGCTACAAGGTTAACACCGCTCCAAAAACGCTTGATTTCACGGCTACAAGGTTAACATCGCTCCAAAAACGCTTGATTTCACGGCTACATGGTTAACACCGCTCCCTTTCCTAGATTTCAGGGCTATAAGGAACACACCTTTCCCAATCAATTCTCAAATGATTACAATAGCTCTATCACTCTTCAATAGCACTTCCAAATTGATAGTAGTAGATAGAGATTGAGAAGAGAGGAAGTTTTTTATATAATTTGATTAAAAATCGGCAAAGTAGCGTAGAAGTAGAGAAAATAATATATTTTAAGGGTGGTATGAAGAGGTGTGAAGATGGAGAAGAAGAAATATGAAAAAAATCGAAATCATCCCCTATTTGTATCATTTGAATGGTTGCAACGTTTCAGAAACGTTACAAATAATGAAAAGACACTTCCTTTGAAAATTGAGTTTCTGACAGTTGTATATCGACATAGCTACATATGTATGTCGACATATGTATAGTGAATTTGTTTTTAAAACTATTTTTCAAGTGTTTAAACATATATATTATTCTGGAAATTCAAGAATCAAAAGTTAGTGATATAACATAATATTCTAAAGTGTAAAATCATATGAAATCATAATAATATATTTTATAAACATATTTGAAAAGCTATATGATTTAAAACTATATAACTATAAACATACACACATACATACATACATATATATATATATATATATATATATATATATATTAACACTTTAAACTTATATGTTTGAAATCAAAAGTAAGATAAAATAATTCGAAATCAAAATTTGAATTTTGAAAACAGAATTAGAAATTTTAAAATAAGAATTTTAAAAACAGAATTTGAACCTGGAGCGCTATTCAATGTCTTAAATATAAACTAGACCCTATTACTATATTTTTCTTGAACTCTTGATATCTTGATAACCTGATTATCACGAGTCTTGAATCTCTTCTGAATCCTGAATCCTGAATCTCTTGAAACTCTAAAACTGTACAGTCTTTAGTATTTAAGTCATATATACAAATCCTGTGTATATATATTCTAGATAGATATGTTAGTATATATTTTATAATCAATTAATAATGATAATTGAAATAAGGTTGTTGTGATCAAAACTCCATTCTCCAACAAAATATCTTTGATTTGAATATTTATTTTGCTTAGTCTATTGTGAGGAATTCGATTTGTTCCTTTTGTAAAGGATGGTGATACGTATTACATCAGGAATTTTTCAATATTCTAGCAACTTAACTTTTGATATATCTATCTAATTTGGTTTGCAAAATTTTTAACTACAAGAGTGTGTTTTGTGAAATTGATTCTCTCCAGGGTTTGATCGTGGATATATAGTAGTTCTAAATTTTGAACTATTAGCAAAAGAGGTTGCATACTACCCATAGAACGTTGGTCGTATCCCTTAGTATTTGCTATATGTGAATGACCATAAAACCCTCTTTCCCCTTCAAATCGAGATTATTAACTAGTAAAATATCCTTGAGTAAGTTATTTATTTTGAATAGCTAATTGTATTAACTTTAAGTTTAGGATTTTCTTTGTTTGCATTTTATAATGATGAGTGAAAAAAGTTTTAGCTACCATAATTCTCCTAGGGAGTCTCAAATAAACCAAAACTTATCAAACAAGATGGATCAATATCGAATAAATCAAAATTCTCTAAATCGCGTAGTAGAGGATAGACCCTTATCTCTTCGAGATTGATGTTAACCAACTAGCACCATTCAACCTTTTGTCATTGTGTTCCCACCAGCTGAAGGAAACAATTTTGAGCTTAAACATTCTTTTATTCAAGGGCTACCAAAAGTTACTAGTTCTGAAAATGCTTATTGGTTTCTAAGTGAATTTGAATTGTATGCGTCCACAACTAAAATGCAACAATTATCTAATGAATCAATCAAGATAAGGCTAATTCCATTCGTATTACCGGAGAACGCTCATTGATTGCTAAATTCTTTTCCAAAACATTCAATAAGAAGTTGGGATGAATTTGTCACTATATTCTTAAAATAAGTTTTTCCTATTTCATAAAAAATTAAAAATCAGAACTGAGATAAATCAATTCTTTCAAAATGAGAGGGAAACTTTTTCAAAATACTAATAGAGATTCAACGAATCGCTATATAGTTGTCTGCATCATTCAATCCCAAAACACCACTTGTGTTAAATTGCATATGAAGGGCTAATCTATTAGACTAGAACACAACCAAAATCAATTTGTGGGGGAGAATTTATGTCTAAAACTGCCGATGAAGCTTGAGAATTCTTAAAGAATTATTCTGAAAAGGACATGCAATGGGAATCAATTTGTATTCCTATCCATGCTTTAACTAAAGGAGTGCAAGTTGTGGACCAAAATCACTTTCCTCTAGAAAATCAACCTCCTCAAATCAGAGAAGGGCTACCCAACTATTACTCTCAAAACCAAGTTAATGCTATAGCTCAAAATAATCTTTACTCATCCATGTATAACCCTAGCTGGAGGAATCATCCAAAATTTTCTTGGTCAAATCTTGATACTTCGGCGAACCCGTCTCACATGCAACCTATGTTCCTAAATCTGAATTACCAAGATCCATCTCCCAATTCTCAAACTTCAAAAGATGTACCACAATCAGTCATATAAGCATCCTGACATTCAGTCTTCAACTGAATCCTCTCAATCTTCTCAGCCTTCACAAGAAATTATGCCTTTAGAGAAGAATCAAATAAACTCTTAGAATGCTAAAATTGAACAAACGATGAACATGATGAAGGAACTAATGAAAAGTAACGAGAAAAGAAAATTTCCTAGTCAACCTGAGGTGAACCCAAAATATAATTCCCATGTCGTAAATTCTTATGAGAACAAAATCCATACTCCAATCAATGTTGTCACCATCCTTAGGTTCAGAAAGAGGATTGATAATAATGTTGGCAACCCTGAAGTACCTTCGAACTCAACCTTAATGCAACATCCTGACGATCATCCAATGGCTATGAATGCCAGTTCTTCTAAACCTTTATCTTCCTCAAATGTTAGTAATCCCAACAGTTCTCCTAGTGTCAGCAAACATGACACGTCTTCGAAAATTGATGTTGCCAATAAAACATGTCATCTTCTACACCTTTACCACCTTCTCTTCCCATGGCAAAACCTTCTTCTTTGAATGATAAAATTAACTAGAGAGTTGAAAAACCAATAGCTCCATTTCCTTATAGACTCGATAAAATGAAGAAATCAACAATCTCGATAAAATTTTAGAAATTTTCAAGCAAGTTCCTGTGAAAATTCCATTTTTAGACACCATTGGACAAATTCCTTAATATGCTAAATGCCTTAAGGAATTGTGTACACAAAAATGCACCACTAACATTCCAAAAACTTCCTTTTTGACTGCAAATACAAGCTCTATTCTTTCAAATCTTGGCTCAGTCAAGTACAAAGCCCCTGGCTGCCCAACAATTGATTGAAAAATAAGAAACACTTACATCTCTCATGCCCTACTTGATCTTGGTGCCAGTATCAATCTTCTTCCTTACACTATTTGTTGTCAACTTGGATTAGGGGAGATTAAACCAACAAACATTACTCTACAGCTAGTTGATCGGTCTGTCAAAAAGCCGTTGCGCATAACCGAATATATCTTGATACAAATCAAATAGTTTTACTTCCCTGTTGATTTCACATTTCTAGGAACCAAGCCCGTGTCAAATTCCAATGTTCGAATCTCATTGATATTAGGATTCCTCATTTTAGCAACCTTAAATGTTATCATACATTGTGGGAACGATCAACTTTGACTTTTGTTCGGGAGCCTAACCATTGAGCTAAACATCTTTAATCTCAACAAACAGCCTAGGGATTTTGAGATTGAATGACATGATTCAAACAACGGTTGGTGAAACATCTAATGAGACTTCTGAAGCCTTATAACGTTGTCTTGACTATTTCAACTCCAATTTCGATGAGATCGAATACATTTCTGAACTAAATGAACTTCTTAACTCGAAACCTGTGACACATAAATCTAACCAAGAAATGTTGACCAATGTTAGCACATAAGAACATCCTTAGTTATGCCTCAAACTAGTGCCACAATACCTTAAGTATGCATACTTGGACTCTTACAAAAAAAACTCCCGTAATCATGGCCTCTTTCTTACTAAGGACCAAAAAGAAAAACTTTTGAAAGTTTTACAGGAAAATAAAAAGGAATTAGGATGGGAAATTAGCAATATCAAAGGAATCAGTCCATCAATTTTAGAACATTACATAACATTTAGTTGATGAGACTAAACCCACTCGTGAGGCTCAAAGGAGAATAAACCTAAACATAAGAGAAGTGGTCAAGGAAGAAATAATCAAATGTCTAGACAATAACATCATCTATCCCATCTTCGATTGTACTTAGGTGAGTCTGGTACAAGTTATAATAAAGAAGTCAGGAATCACAGTGATCAAGAATGAAAGTATCGAACTCATCCCTACAAATGTCAAAACAAATGTCGCGTGTGTACTGACTATCAAAAACTCAACTTGGCAACACGAAAAGACCACTTTCCTTTGCCTTTATTGACCAAATTCTCGAACGTTAGTGGGACACAAGCATTATTGTTTCCTCGATGGATACTCTAGTTGCAACCAAATTCATGTTGCTTTAGAAGATCAACATAAGACCACCTTTACATGTCCCTTGTTGACGTGGGTAATTGTTGCTCTATTCAGCACACGCCAACCTCGATTGTGTGTAAACACAATAATCCAAATCCAAAATAAGTAAACGCGGGGAAAACAAAGCTTTTTATAGTAGTTCGGCACTAGTGCTTACGTCCACTTCATAATAATTGTTCATCATATAATATTCGATTACAATGTTGTACAAGTTCAGACGATATTTAAGTACAAATTATTACAATAGAATAACAAAATGTACGTTAATTTTATACTTTGACTAAAATGCCCTTCTTCTTCTTCATTGAGTAGAAAATGAATTGACTTGGTCAACAATGTCCAAAGTTAGATTCAATGTCTAAGAAGTCCAAAACAGTCCAAAAGTAGCATAATTATCCTTGTGAATGTCCAAAAGTTGATGGAAAACGTTTGTGCAACGTTTTAATAGTCCATGCTATATCAAATAGCCATGGGGAAGGAGACAGAAGCCATTAATGATGCTTTTGGAGCTCTAGAAGTAAAAAATATCCAAGCCCAAAAGGCTCTAAATGAAGGCCATGTCTTGGGGTATTTATAGGTGGGAGTTGGTAGTGCAGTAGGTAGGAAATGGGGCCCACACACCAGAAAATCGGGTTTCTGAAGACCAATATAGGCAAAAATTAAATCCCTTATATGTAGCAAGAGAATTTTGTATCCCTCCAAAGGGATACAAAATTTGTATCTCTTGGGCGATAGGAATTTCGTACCCCTCTAGAGGATACGAAATTTGTGTCCCTTCCGAGGGATACGAATTTCGTACCCCTCTAAGGATACGAAATCCGTATCCATCCAGGGGATGCGAAATTTGTATCCCTCTGAGGTACAAATTTTTTATCCCTTACGGAGATGTGAAATTCGTATCCCATTAGGGTATCCGAAATTCATATCCCTCTAGGGGATTCGAAGGGGGCGAGGCTTGCTTTCCGAATACTAGGCTTGCCTTACTGAGTTGATCTGACAATTCTAAACGACAGTCGTGCGTTCACGGAAACAAGCATAACATTCAAACCGTAAGTTTGTTTTGACCAAGCCAAAGGTGTACTTGAAGCTAATTCAGATAACTACAAGAGTTATGGTGCATAGAACCATACTTGATATTTATGGTCTAAAAGAGGTAATCTAAAGGGGTTTACGGACACTTTTATGTTTACTTCGTGACTTCGACTAAATCCTTTATGTTTTCTGACGATGTTGCCGATGCTTGTGTGCTTCACTAACCAAAAATTTGACGTGTGACTGCTTCGACCGGAAAGCATGTCAACATCTCTTTTGAACCTTTGCTTATCATCACATGCCTTATGGCATTTGTAATGTTCCCAACTTTCGAAAGGTGTATGATGAGTATTTTTTCTGATATGGTGGAAGAATTCTAGCGAATATTTATGGATGATTTTTCAATCTATGGATCATCTTTTTCTTGATGTCTAACTCATTTTCAACCTGTCCTAAAACATTGTAAGGAAAAATTGCTTGTTCTTAATTGGAAAAAATATCACTTCATGGTATAAAGAGGGATAGTTCTAGGTCATGTCGTCTCAAAAGATGGTCTTGAAGTCGATAAATATAAAATCGATTTGATTGTAAATCTACCTCCTCCTAGGTCTATCAAAGATGTTAGTTCATTTCTTGTCCATGCAAGATTCTCTAGAAAATTCATTAAGGATTTCTCGAAAACCTCAAAACCTCTCTCGAACTTATTTCCCAAAGACATCAAATTTGAATTTTCCAATGATTGCAATATATCTTTTGAAACTCTTTGGTCAATCTTGACTACAACTCCCATCATTCAACCCTCAGATTGAACTCAACCCTTCAAACTTATGTGTGATGCTTCTAATTTTGCGATCGGAGTAATCTTGGGTCAGTGATTCGATAAACACCCTCGAGTCATTTATTATGCTAGCAAAACCTTAAACAATGCCCAATTGAATCACTCAACTGTCTAAAAGGAATTTTTTGCAGTTGTCTTCGCTCTTGAGAAATTCAAACCATATCTCATAGGATCTAAAGTCATAGTTTACACTGACCATGTGGCCTTACGATATTTGCTTTCTAAAAAGGATGCGAAGACCCGCTTGATCCATTGGATCCTTCTTCTTCAAGAATTCGTTATAGAAATATGAGATAAAAAGGATTTTGAGAATGCTGTAATGGATCAACTCTCTCGAATTGTACACGAAAAGGTTGAGTACACCTAAATCATTGACCATTTTCTCGACGAACAAATTCTTTTGATCTCTAACACCTCTTGATACACTGAGATTGTGAACTATCTTGTCACACATTAAACACCATTGAAATAAGATAAACAAAAATTTCTCTCTAATGTTTGAAACTTTTATTGGGACGACCCATATCTTTTTAAATATTGTCCAGACCAAATTATTCGAAGTTATGTACCCGATCATGAGAACCAAAGTATTCTCTCCTTCGCACAAGATCATGCTTGTGGCGGTCATTCTGGAGCAAGAAAACTACTCCAAAGTGTTTCAAAGCGGTTTTTATTGGCCAACACTCTTCCGTAAAGCTTACGATTTTTGCTTTAAAACGCGATCTGTGTCAAAGAATGGGTCGAATAACTAAACGAAACGTGATGCCTCTCAACCCCATTTTAGTAATTGAATTATTTGATGTTTGGGGCATCGATTTCATGGGACCATTTCTGTAACACCCCACATCTGTTAAGGTCACTCACAAAGGGAATGCCTTAATTTCAATGGAGCATTATGGGTACTGGAACAGAAATATTACAAGACAGACATATATAAAACAACGGAAAGTAAAGTAGAAGTACTTCAAATCGTTTATTAAATAGAATTGTTTACAATAAAAGCCCACCAACTTCCAATACCCAAATACATAGCTAAAATATCTGTCTTGCTCAAAAACAAAGAAGCATGAAAATAAATTGTAGTATTCCCCAATAAAGAAAGGCAAGCCATAGCCAAGAGAGATCCAAGCAGCACATGAAAGAGCCTTGGAGCTTGGTAAGATCCGAACTAAGCTGTATTCCCACCCTGCGAACCTGGGGGGTGGGGAACGAAAGAAAAAGAGGTGAAACAAACTGGGTCAGTCATAAAGACTGAGTAAGTCCTAGTGGCTTTCAACAAAAAAATAGGTAAAGATAACATGGCATGAATAAACTGAAAGTAAACATAAGCATGACGACAAGATAAGCTACAGGCACGATAACTAAGAATAACATCATAGGATTTCTTTCATGTATGACATTGCAAGGTTCCCATTCAAGATGAACTAAGTATAGTTTCGCAAGATTTCTATCAAGCATCGCAAGATTTCTCTGCTTCACCATTAAAATGATATCTATTTGCTCTACACCACCTAACTAGTGTCCCAACTAGTAATCTATAAAATGATAAAATCATAACGTGATCCCAATCCCCGAAATTAAGGTTGCTTTCATGTGTACATCTATTATTTATTACCTAGATCTAATCTAGGGTTTTCTATCAAGCGCTTCCTAGATTCAACCAGGATTTATGCCACCTAGGTCCAACCTAGGGATTATGCTACCTATTGAACACTTCTCGGATTTAGGGTTTACGCCACCTAGGTCCAACCTAGGGATTATGCTACCTATGTGTGTCATACGACCCCCAATGATTGTAGATACCTATGCTGGTCCCACCATGGGGTGTATCAAGACCCATGGTGGCGGCCCGACGCAATTCTAGAAAGCATAGGTTATACTACTGGTGCCCCCAGTGCCCTGTTTGTCTGCTCCGAAGTGTGTGCACGCCCGCACTCCGTTAGAACCTACACTGTAACACCCCACACCCGCTACTGTCACTCACTAAGGGAATGCCATAACATCGGTGGAGTATTTTAAGTGAATATAGAACAGAAAAATTACAAGACAGATATAAGTAATACTTGAGAATTTGAAACATCATTTCATTGCAGCGGAAAGTAAAACATGTTTGGTTACACCAAAACCGTAAACAAGAGTCGAGTACATAATATCCATCCTGATAAAACAAAAGTACATAATCCCACTACATAACTTAATAGCCATAATAGAAAAGATAAACTGAGCTTTACATCCACGGTCCAAGCTCCAAAAGATAGATAAAGCAGTCTGATCAAAGCCCACTAGTGCTAGGCCCACTCTGATAATCTGAGGGTTGGGAAAAAGATAAAAACAACGGGGTCAGACATAAGTCTGAGCGAGTCCTATAACTTTAACAATACAATCATTAAAGTAACCAGAGTGAGACATAAGCTTGATATACGGTAACGACTGGGGATAAATGGCTACACTAAGCAGCCAACTAGACTTAGGATGAACTAAGATAACCGTAAAGACGCATTTACCCACCCAAGGATAATTACTACACTGCACCACCCCAGATCTACCCACCCAAGGGTAATTCCTACACTGCACCTGTAACACCCCACACCCGCTATAGTCACTCACTAAGGGAATGCCATAGCATCGGTGGAGTATTTTTAGTGAGTATAGAACAGTAAAATTACAACAAGACAGATATAATGTAATACTTGAAAATTTAAAACATCATCTCATAGCAGCGGAAGTAAAACATGTTTGGTTACATCATAAAACCATAACAAGAGTCAAGTACAAAATATCCATCCTGAATAAAATAAGTACATAATCCCACTACTCATAACAAATAGCCATAACAGAAAAGATAAGATAAGCTGAGCTCTACATCTACGGTCCGAGCTCCAAGAGATAGATAAAGCAAACTGATCAAAGCCCACTAGCACTAGGCCCAACCTGAGGACCTGAAGGAAAAAGATAAAAACAACGGGGGTCAGACATAAGCCTGAGTGAACCCTATCTCCTTAATAATACAATTATTAAAGTAATTAGGGTATGATATGAACTCGGTATGGTATCTTTGGGGATAATGACTACACTAAGTTGCCCACGAACACAGGACGAACTAAGATAACCGTAAAGACGCATCTACCCACCCAAGGATAATTACTAACTGCACCACACCAGACTTATTCACCAAGGGTAATTCCTACACTGCACCACACCAGTTTTACCCACCAAGAGTAATTCCTACTTAAAGGTTGATCCCACTAAGTGTACTTAGTAATTTTTACCCGGTAGTTTCCTGTACCCCTACACAGGTGCCGTCTGCCCCTATTTTTACTAGGTGTACCCACTACCCCCAAGCGATCGGCTCCCTACCGTAGATACCCGTGCTGGTCCCACAAAAGGGGGTGTATCATTCCCCAAAGTGGCTACCATATAATATCACTGTGCACGGCTTTATATCTACACGATGCAACAACGACTTACCAACCAGCCCGGGTCCACACACGCATATGAAACCCGTTGATCCCGCGTTGCCACCGCTAACCCGTTTTGGCCTCTTACAGTCAAGCCCAATATGCGTGTCCCGTCACCCGACTAGAGTCGAGCCTACAAAGATACGTTTGGGATATTGGTTGAAATGGGCCCCCACAAGCTACTACTTAAGCTTGTCGTTTAGTCTAGTGCATCCCACTTAACCCTTTAACCATGTCCTCTTACATGTTATAAATCTTGGTTAAGTCCTTTAATCATATTTCAATTGCCACTTAGGGCACCCACTAGATTCCCACATGCCACCCATGGCACTTACTTAACCCCTTAATCATGTTTAATTACATGTTCCACCTTGGTTAAGTATTCTAATCGTATTCTCACATGCCACCCATGGCACTTACTTAACCCTTTTATCATGTTTAATTACATGTTCCACCTTGGTTAAGTATTCTAATCGTATTTTTCTATTGCCACCCAAGGCAACCCACTAGTCTCATCATGCCACCCCAAGGCACCCACTTAACCCCTCATGTCCCACTTACATGCTAATATGGTTAAGTGTTTCTTAATTCATTAATTAAGATCATGACCTCATAAAGACCTCCCACATTAGACCGTCTTTTATGACTGCTGGATATGCCGGTTGGTTCCGGGCAGACTTCTGTCATCAAAAGGGCCTAACCTCGTGTCTTTACTTTAATCATGTATTTAATTTA
Organism: Allium sativum; assembly: GCA_030737875.1. Taxonomy (NCBI): domain Eukaryota; kingdom Viridiplantae; phylum Streptophyta; class Magnoliopsida; order Asparagales; family Amaryllidaceae; genus Allium; species Allium sativum. The sequence goes on from CM060918.1 coordinate 674,699,239, forward strand.
TGACTAAGACCTCTCACATTGGGCCAATCATTTGTAGCCGCTGGATGGCCGGTCGGTTCCGGGCAGACTTCCGCTACAAAAGGGTCCAACCTCGTGTCTTAGTTGATTAATTAAACCTAATTAATCACCCCCATATTAATTATCCCTAATTAATATCAAATTTTCCATAACATGGGTAGACCTAACTCAATAGGTAAATTCCCATGGGGTAGACCTAACTCAATAGGTAAATTCCCACTTATGGTAATTAATTTTTTTTTTATGGTATGCTTAATCATACCCATTTCAACATACTTTTAATTAACATATTAATTAACCCCATCGTTCCCCACGTAAATCGTCATTATGACATAACATAATAAAGGGAAGATTTACCACACATAACATGGTTTTAGCATATAACTTTATCATGGGTTAAGAGGATGTCAACTTGCATATATGAGCATGTATTAACCCAACTATATTCAACCCAAACTTGCATATTATCAAACATGTGTCTTACATAACATGTTGCATATGAACTTACATATCATCAAACATGTGATTTGCATAACATGTTGCATATGAACTTACATATCATCATACATGTGATTTGCATAACATGTAGAACTTGCATTTTAGCATATACTTAACTTGCATAAGCACTCACATACTTGCATAAGCATTCATATACTTGCATAAGCTTGCATATCATGTTAACTTGCATTTCAACATATACATAACTTGCATAAACATTCACATACTTGCATAGGCTTGCATATTATGTTAAACTTGCATTTCAACATATACATAACTTGCATAAACATTCATATACTTGCATAAGCTTGCATATTATGTTAAACTTGCATTTCAACATACACATAACTTGCATAAACATTCACATACTTGCATAGGCTTGCATATTATGTTAAACTTGCATTTCAACATATACATAACTTGCATAAACATGTTTGCATAATGGATCCATATTCACTTAGTGTTTTGCATCATAAACTTCATGAAACAACTTGCATAAAAATATCATGATTACATATTATGAAACTTGCATGACATAAGGCATATAACTTGCAAAACACATAATATTCACTACATCAAGCTTGCATAAATATATGGATCCACAAACATAGCCATACTTTATCACATCTTATCATAATCAATTCAATAATTGATTATTAAGGGGATAGAAGCTCACCAAAACAAGATTAGCAAGTTAAATGAAGCAAATCCCAATGATTAAGTAGAAGAAGATGTAGATTAGCTTGCAAATCCTCTTAGGATTTTTAGTGGAGGCTCTCCAATTTTCTAAGTGGTGGCATAATGGCCTTAGATCTATTTTTGATAAGGATAAGGGGGGTATTAGGGTGTATATATAGATTAGTTAGATGTTTTAGGACCATAGGATATACCCTAGAACCAATCCTAGCCTTTAAAGCATGTCTTGGGGAAGAAGTCAAGTGTAGGAACCATTTAGGGCCCAAAAAAAACAGCCCAAAACTCATCCCGGGCCTCAAAACATGAGCAGTTTTTGTTTTTGATTTTTCGTGAAACTTTGACGGGCCATAACTTGGTCATACGGACTCCGATTTACGAAAACTCGGACTCTATTTCGCGTATTTTTCCGAGACGAACGCAATGGCACAGCCCGTTTCCCCTGATTCAGAATATTAAATTTAATTCTGCTCTGATTTATGTTATAACAAGTTATTTAACATACGGGGTGTTACATTCTCCCCTACTTAAAGGATTTCGTCCCCGAAATCTCTAAGTCAAGAAGAACGTATCCTACCAACCAAACAACCATCTACTCAACCATCAAACACTGGCATCCATTGTCCTTAAAACAATTTCTAATGATGTATGAGCATATGCAAAAAGTGTGTGTATATGTTCCCTATCTAATGTATGAACATATGCAAACCATGATAGTGCCATGCATCCATTATGTATGCGAGGGAACCCTATCGACACATACAATATCTACATGAGTGCACAATCATTCACCAAAATGCATCATCCATATGATAACACAATCATTATACATCCATAAATATAGCTTCCTACACACAATTTTATGCAATATGCAATATGAAGTGATTGAGCCGATCTAGTGCCTAGAGTGTGTGTATATGCATCCACGAGCAACCACTAGCAAACACTTGCATCCACTTGCATCCATCATACATAACATGTCTCAAACACATGTTTCAACCATAGGACTATCCTATCTGAAGGTCAAAGGTACTAACGAGAGGACATACTAAGGATAAGATAAGTACCAGTCAAACGATAAAGGAGAAGTTAAAAGACATACTCTCAAAAAGAAATGGATACAAAGAACGCATCTTCGCTTCCGTCTCCCAAGTTGCGTTGCTCTCCTCTTCTCCCCATTGCACTTTGACTAGCTGAACCTCTCGATTTATCAATTTCCTAGTCTCTGACCCAAGGATGCGAGTAGGAGCTCGTCGAATAGTCGCATCACGCTCTGCTTCCACTTCTCTAAGCAAACTTGGCTCTACCACCTCTGCGGTCTTATGTAGGCACTTCCTCCCATGGAATACATCATGTACACCACTAAGTCTGTCGGGCAATTCCACCAATGGAAGATGCTCCTCCCATGTACCTCCAAAATCCAAGATACATAGCCTCAAAAGGTCTTCCAAAATATGATTCACCCTCTCGGTCTGGCCGTCCGTCTGAGGATGATATGCGGTACTCAAACGCAACTGAGTCCCTACCGCCTTTTGCAAACTCTTCCAAAACTCTCTAGTGAAGATAGGATCTCGATCACTCACTATACTGGAGGGTACCCGATGCAATCGAACTATCTCTCGAAGATATACAAAAGCTAGCCATGGAGCAGTCCACTTACTCTTCACAGGTATGAAATGGGTGTTCTTAGTAAGTCTGTCTACCACCACCCAAATTCCTGTATTACTCTTTCTCGATCTGGGTAACCTGTCAATAAAATCCAACGAGACGCTGTCCCACTTTCATTGCGGAACCTCCAATGGGTGAAGCAACCCACCCGGTTTCTTTCGCTCCGTCTTCACTCGTTGGCACACCAAGCATCGAGCGACATGCTCGGCCACATCTTTCTTCATACCGGCCCAGAAGAAAGCCCTCTTCATGTCTTGGTACATCTTACCCCCACCGGGATGAATGGTCATCCTAAAACGGTGTGCGTCATCAAGAATAGCCTTCCTCAAACCCTCGTCCTGCGGTACACAAAGTCTACCGTCTCTACGCAAGCACCCTCTATCTCTAAGGTGTACCTACTCAAATGGCTGGACGACTCCCCCCTTATGAGCTTCTCTACTAACTCAACCAACTGTGGGTCGCCCCTCTGTGCTTCTCCAATCCGCCCCAAAAGAGTAGGTCTAACTTCCAAAGAAGCTAGCAAACCGGGTACAAAGTCAACGGAAGGTCTAAAGTCAAACTTAGAAATAAACTCTAAGCTCCGTCGTTCAACGAACAATGAACTCAAGGACAACCTTTTTCTACTTAAGGTGTCCGTTACCATGTTACCCTTACTCATAGGATGCTAAGGATCCCATCCACTTTTGCTGTCCTAAGACTATGCGCTCGAAGAGTCTCCAACACTTCCCTAAGATGTAGGGCATGCTCTTCTCCACCAGAATATCATCCAAAATCATCACAACTGTCTCCCACGCAGACCACCCTAGTCGAATTCGGCATCCCCCAAATGCAAGCCCCAAAGGCCTAAACCAATATCAGACAAACACCCAAGGGATACCTCCTTCGAATTCAGACGACCTACGTGAGACGATACTAGTAAAAATGGCTAAATAATTAAGCCCTTGACCAATTCTGGATGTTCTCGCCAGTCTCGCTCCAAAACCGTCGTTTATCCTATACTGGCCCTGCTCAGCCTATTGAGCACATACGAAAACTTATTTCGCTCCTAGAAAAGACCCAGATGTCATCTACAAAGACCATCACAAACTTATTTAGGTACTCCCTGAACACCCTTCTCATCAAATCAACAAAGTATGCGGGGGCGTTCGTCAAACCCAATGGCATCACCAGCCACTCATAAAAGAAATCATCTGGAGTCCTCAAGGCAGTCTTCTCTATACTATTCTCAGCCACTCTCAACTGATGAAATCCCGTGGCTAAGTCCTACTACAAAAATACTGAGGCGCCAGCCAACTGATCAAAGAGATCATTAATCCTCGGCGATGGGTATCTATTCTTCTTTGTGAGTTTCTTTAGTTCTCTTTAGCCTACACAAAGTCTGAGGGACCCATCCGCAAAAACTACTGGAGCGCCCCACTCCGATATACTTCGTCTTATGACCCCTTCTCAAGCAAATCGCCTACTCGCTTATGGAGTTCCCTCCCCTCACGAGGAGCCTTGTGGCACACTGGCCAAGATACTGATTTGGCATCGTCTACCAAATATATTCGGAAGTCAATCTCCCGTTCCGGAGGTAAGCCCTTCACCTCCTCCAAACCCATCCGAGTATTCCCGGACCACCCTATAAATTGCAAACTCTCGACCTGCGTGTCAAGCGATTCTAGATATCTTAGCATAACAGATTCTATGGGATTACAAGAGATCTCAAGAGTGTCACCCAAGCGGCCCATAAGCGTAACAACTCTCCCCTCAAAATCAAGAACGGCACCCCTACTGGATAACCAGTCCATGCCCACTAACCCATAGCCCGTGAAGCCCAACAAGCATCACATCTAAACCCAACGCTAAGTATAGAAACTTTCAAACCCAAACACATCATGGAGCCCAATTGGGTTTGAAACAACTAAGGGATCATCTACCAACTGGTGTCTCAGTGCAGTGACTCTACTAGTAGTGATGAGATAAACGAACTTAATGCGTCAAAATCAAATAAAGTATGGACAGGATGATCGATCAGAAAAACTAGACTTTCAATAGAAGTAGTTCTACCTCTTTCCCGAATCGCGAGAGCCTGTACTTGCCCCCTAGCCTGACCTGATGCCACATGAGCTTGCACCAGTCCTCCTGAGGTAGACCCCGTCCCTTGCTCCTTCTTTGGACAGTTTTTCATCAGATGCCCTGCTTCGCCACAGTGGAAGCAGCCAGTCTTAGTCTTCTTGCGACAATCTTTGTTTAGGTGGCCTAGTGTCCCACAATTGAAGCACCTCTTCTTTCCCTTGCCACCTCTGTTTTGCTGTTGTTGTTGAGGTCTCTTCTGATCTCCTTTCTTCTCGGGTGCTTTACTAGCATTGGTACCCTTCTCTTCCTTATGCATATTTTCTTCTGCTTTTGAGAGAAACTTTGCCTCAAACCTATGCCTGAAATCCACCCAAGAGTCAATCAGGCGTTCTTCATTAGTGACCTCCCACCAGAACGAGGCCTCTCCTTCCATTAACCAAGCGGCCAACCTGACTTTCTTTCCCTCTTCTACTCCCAAGATTTCCATCAATTCTTCCGTCTCATTAAGCCAATCCCTAGCTCCCACAAAAGGTTTTCCTCCCATAGCCTTAAACTTCCTACAAGTCATAGCAAAAGTATCCGTGCGAGGAGTAACGAGTGCAACGGGTGGAGGAGGAACATTTGCTGGACCTGCAGCGGCGGCCCTAGCCTCTAACAACCTCCTATACCATACTGGTACCGCTACACTATCCGGAAGAAAAAGATCTTCAGCCATGCTGAGACGAAAAAGGGAAAGATTCAAAATGGAGAATTCGAGAGATAAAGATATGGCTATCGGGGATTATGCTTTTCTTTCAAAAACTTTTCTCCTAAAAGACATGTTTTTGAAAATATCTTTTCCAAAAATGTTTTAGAAAAATAGTTTTCTAAAAATTTTATCTGTTTCGGTAACCTTTGCTCTGATACCACGTGTAACACCCCACACCCGCTATAGTCACTCACTAAGGGAATGCCATAGCATCGGTGGAGTATTTTTAGTGAGTATAGAACAGTAAAATTACAACAAGACAGATATAATGTAATACTTGAAAATTTAAAACATCATCTCATAGCAGCGGAAGTAAAACATGTTTGGTTACATCATAAAACCATAACAAGAGTCAAGTACAAAATATCCATCCTGAATAAAATAAGTACATAATCCCACTACTCATAACAAATAGCCATAACAGAAAAGATAAGATAAGCTGAGCTCTACATCTACGGTCCGAGCTCCAAGAGATAGATAAAGCAAACTGATCAAAGCCCACTAGCACTAGGCCCAACCTGAGGACCTGAAGGAAAAAGATAAAAACAACGGGGGTCAGACATAAGCCTGAGTGAACCCTATCTCCTTAATAATACAATTATTAAAGTAATTAGGGTATGATATGAACTCGGTATGGTATCTTTGGGGATAATGACTACACTAAGTTGCCCACGAACACAGGACGAACTAAGATAACCGTAAAGACGCATCTACCCACCCAAGGATAATTACTAACTGCACCACACCAGACTTATTCACCAAGGGTAATTCCTACACTGCACCACACCAGTTTTACCCACCAAGAGTAATTCCTACTTAAAGGTTGATCCCACTAAGTGTACTTAGTAATTTTTACCCGGTAGTTTCCTGTACCCCTACACAGGTGCCGTCTGCCCCTATTTTTACTAGGTGTACCCACTACCCCCAAGCGATCGGCTCCCTACCGTAGATACCCGTGCTGGTCCCACAAAAGGGGGTGTATCATTCCCCAAAGTGGCTACCATATAATATCACTGTGCACGGCTTTATATCTACACGATGCAACAACGACTTACCAACCAGCCCGGGTCCACACACGCATATGAAACCCGTTGATCCCGCGTTGCCACCGCTAACCCGTTTTGGCCTCTTACAGTCAAGCCCAATATGCGTGTCCCGTCACCCGACTAGAGTCGAGCCTACAAAGATACGTTTGGGATATTGGTTGAAATGGGCCCCCACAAGCTACTACTTAAGCTTGTCGTTTAGTCTAGTGCATCCCACTTAACCCTTTAACCATGTCCTCTTACATGTTATAAATCTTGGTTAAGTCCTTTAATCATATTTCAATTGCCACTTAGGGCACCCACTAGATTCCCACATGCCACCCATGGCACTTACTTAACCCCTTAATCATGTTTAATTACATGTTCCGCCTTGGTTAAGTATTCTAATCGTATTCTCACATGCCACCCATGGCACTTACTTAACCCTTTTATCATGTTTAATTACATGTTCCACCTTGGTTAAGTATTCTAATCGTATTTTTCTATTGCCACCCAAGGCAACCCACTAGTCTCATCATGCTACCCCAAGGCACCCACTTAACCCCTCATGTCCCACTTACATGCTAATATGGTTAAGTGTTTCTTAATTCATTAATTAAGATCATGACCTCATAAAGACCTCCCACATTAGACCGTCTTTTATGACTGCTGGATATGCCGGTTGGTTCCGGGCAGACTTCTGTCATCAAAAGGGCCTAACCTCGTGTCTTTACTTTAATCATGTATTTAATTTATGACTAAGACCTCTCACATTGGGCCAATCATTTGTAGCCGCTGGATGGCCGGTCGGTTCCGGGCAGACTTCCGCTACAAAAGGGTCCAACCTCGTGTCTTAGTTGATTAATTAAACCTAATTAATCACCCCCATATTAATTATCCCTAATTAATATCAAATTTTCCATAACATGGGTAGACCTAACTCAATAGGTAAATTCCCATGGGGTAGACCTAACTCAATAGGTAAATTCCCACTTATGGTAATTAATTTTTTTTTTATGGTATGCTTAATCATACCCATTTCAACACACTTTTAATTAACATATTAATTAACCCCATCGTTCCCCACGTAAATCGTCATTATGACATAACATAATAAAGGGAAGATTTACCACACATAACATGGGTTTAGCATATAACTTTATCATGGGTTAAGAGGATGTCAACTTGCATATATGAGCATGTATTAACCCAACTATATTCAACCCAAACTTGCATATTGTCAAACATGTGTCTTACATAACATGTTGCATATGAACTTACATATCATCAAACATGTGATTTGCATAACATGTTGCATATGAACTTACATATCATCATACATGTGATTTGCATAACATGTAGAACTTGCATTTTAGCATATACTTAACTTGCATAAGCACTCACATACTTGCATAAGCATTCATATACTTGCATAAGCTTGCATATCATGTTAAACTTGCATTTCAACATATACATAACTTGCATAAACATTCACATACTTGCATAGGCTTGCATATTATGTTAAACTTGCATTTCAACATATACATAACTTGCATAAACATTCATATACTTGCATAAGCTTGCATATTATGTTAAACTTGCATTTCAACATACACATAACTTGCATAAACATTCACATACTTGCATAGGCTTGCATATTATGTTAAACTTGCATTTCAACATATACATAACTTGCATAAACATGTTTGCATAATGGATTCATATTCACTTAGTGTTTTGCATCATAAACATCATGAAACAACTTGCATAAAAATATCATGATTACATATTATGAAACTTGCATGACATAAGGCATATAACTTGCAAAACACATAATATTCACTACATCAAGCTTGCATAAATATATGGATCCACAAACATAGCCATACTTTATCACATCTTATCATAATCAATTCAATAATTGATTATTAAGGGGATAGAAGCTCACCAAAACAAGATTAGCAAGTTAAATGAAGCAAATCCCAATGATTAAGTAGAAGAAGATGTAGATTAGCTTGCAAATCCTCTTAGGATTTTTAGTGGAGGCTCTCCAATTTTCTAAGTGGTGGCATAATGGCCTTAGATCTATTTTTGATAAGGATAAGGGGGGGTATTAGGGTGTATATATAGATTAGTTAGATGTTTTAGGACCATAGGATATACCCTAGAACCAATCCTAGCCTTTAAAGCATGTCTTGGGGAAGAAGTCAAGTGTAGGAACCATTTAGGGCCCAAAAAAAACAGCCCAAAACTCATCCCGGGCCTCAAAACATGAGCAGTTTTTGATTTTTCGTGAAACTTTGACGGGCCATAACTTGGTCATACGGACTTCGATTTACGAAAACTCGGACTCTATTTCGCGTATTTTTCTGAGACGAACGCAATGGCACAGCCCGTTTCCCCTGATTCAGAATATTAAATTTAATTCTGCTCTGATTTATGTTATAACAAGTTATTTAACATACGGGGTGTTACAGCACCACACCAGTTCTACCCACCCAAGGGTAATTCCTACTTAAAGGTTGATCCCACTAAGTGTACTTAGTAATTTTTAATAGTAGTTTTGTGTACCCCTAGCTGACTACATAGGTGCCGTCTGCCCCTATCTCCACTAGGTGTACCCACTACTCCCCAAGCGATCGGCTCCCTAACGTAGATACCCGTGCTGGCCCCACAGTGGGGTGTATCATCCCCCAAAGTGGCAACCTGATAATATCAACGGTGCACGGCTTATACCTACACGATGCAACAACGTCTTACTTACCAGCCCGGGTCCACAAACGCATATGAAACCCGTTGGACTTGCGTTGCCGCCGCTAACCCGTTTTGGCCTCTTACAGTCAAGCCCAATATGCGTGTCCCGTCCTCGACTTGGGTCGAGCCCACAAAGATACGTTTGGGATATTGGTTGAAATGGGCCCCCACAAGCTACCCACCTAAGCTTGTCATTTCTAGTGAACCCCACTTAACCCTTTAACCATGTCCACTTACATGTTATAAATTTTGGTTAAGTCTTTTAATCATATTTTAATTGCCACTCAAGGCACCCACTAGATTTCCACATGCCACCCAAGGCACTTACTTGATTCCCACATGCCACCCAAGGCACTTACTTAACCCTTTAATCATGTTTAATTACATATTCCACTTTGGTTAAGTATTCTAATCGTATTTTCTATTGCCACCCAAGGCAACCCACTAGTTTCCTCATGCCACCCAAGGCACCCCCACTAGTTACTACATGCCACCCAAGGCACCCACTTAACCCCTCATGCCCCACTACATGCTAATTTGGTTAAGTGTTTCTTAATTAATTAAGATCGTAACCTTTGTAAAGACCTCCCACATTAGACTGTCTTTTATGGCAGCTGGATATGCCGGTTGGTTCCGGGCAGCCTTACACCATAACAGAGTCTAACCTCGTGTCTTTACACTTGTTACGTATTTAGTTTATGACTAAGACCTCTCACATTGGGCCAATCATTTGTAGCCGCTGGATTTGCCGGTCGGTTCCGGGCGGTCTTATGCTACAAAAGGGTCCAACCTCGTGTCTTAGTTGATTAATTACACCTAATTAATCACCCCCATAATTAGTATTAATTATCCCTAATTAATTACAAATATTTAAGAATATGGGTAGACCTAACTCAATAGGTAAATTCCCAATTCCATAATATGGGTAGACCTAACTTAATAGGTAAATTCCCAATTATGTCCATCCACTTTATGGTATGTTTAATCATACCCACTTCACACAATTTTATGTGTTCATTAATTTTTACCCCATCGTCCCCACGTAAATACGTTAACATGACATACTTTAAAAGAGACGATTCATCATACACACAATGGGTTCAACTTAGCATATCATTAGCATTATCATGGGTTTAAAAGGTGTCAACTTGCATATATGGCCATAAACCCAACTTGCATAAATAACCAACCCAAACTTGCATGAATCACATATGTCATAAAGATGGTAACTTGCATAAATGTTCATGTCATAGACCTATCATAAAGGTGTCAACTTGCATACATGTCATAGGTCTAAAAGGGATGAACTTGCACATGTACTTATGTCATACAAAAGGGGTAAACTTGCATATGTATGTATGACATACAAAGGTGTAAACTTGCACATGTTACTTGCATATAATCAACCACCAAACTTGCATAACGTGTCATATATGGACTTGCATATAATCAAACACCAAACTTGCATAACATGTTACATATGAACTTGCATAAAATCAACCACCAAACTTGCATAACATGTTACATATGAACTTGCATAAAATCAACCACCAAACTTACATAACATGTTACATATGAACTTGCATATGTATGTATGACATACAAAGGTAAACTCGCATATGTTATGCATATCACTAATCCAAACAACTTGCATAGATTATGCATATTATAGATCCAAAGTCATAGGTTAAACTTGCATGTCATGTCACTTATTTCACACATGATTCTAGCATAAAACCAAGCATTTAACTTGCATAAAACCAAACACTTAGCATGCATAAAACCAAATACTTAGCATGCATAAAACCAAATACTTAGCATGCATAAAACCCACCACTTAACATGCATAAACCCAAACACTTAACTTGCATAAACATAGTGTCATCATGAATAAGTGTTAAACATAGTGATTAGCAAATTAGCATCATAACATATGACCTAAAACCCATTGATCCGCAAGCAAAACCATATGATCTCATCACATCTCATCTACTTAGTTTAGCAATTGGTTATTAAAGTGATAGAAACTCACAAACTCCAAGATTAGCTCCTTAGATAGTTGCTAGAGTTGAAGTAGAGGTGGATTAGTAGTTGATTAGCTTGCAATCCTCTTCTCTAATTAGTGGAGGCTCCTTCTAAGTTGCATTTTGGCGGCATGATGGCATAGATTCTATTTTTAGTATGAATTAGGGTAGTCTTAGGGTGTATTTATAGGATTAGGTTGTGTTTTAGACCCTTAGATTAACCCTAGGTTAGTTTAGGTCCGTCAGATTTCGTCCCAAGCCCTCCAACCCAGCCCAAAACACAACCAGGTGCACCCAGGCCAGAATCAGCCGACAGGGCAAGTCGACAGCCCTGTCGACTGCCAAGTCGACAGGCATGTCGACAGGCAAGTCGACAGCCCTGTCGACAGCCAAGTCGACCTGGCTGGGCGGGAGTTTTCCCGCCTGGCCCCATTTCTCTACATGTTTCGAAATTCAAATTTCCCGAAAACTTCTTTGGGCCTTAACCGGGTCATACGGACTCCGATTTACAAAATTTCGGACTCTATTTCGCGTATTTTTCCGAGACGAACACAATGACGTAACCCGTTTCCCCTGATTCTCACATCTAAGATTATTAATTCTGTAATTAGTGAATATCAGTGTTAACTGAAATTCGGGCTGTTACATTCTCCCCTCCTTAAAGGATTTCGTCCCCGAAATCTCCAAGTTAAGGAGAATGCATATCCTACCATCCAAACAACCATCTACTCAATCCATCAAACACGGGCATCCATTGTCCTTAAAACAATTTCTACTGATGTATGAGCATATGCAAAAAGTGTGTGTATATGTTCCCTATCTAATGTATGATCATATGCAAACCGTGATAGTGCCATGCATCCAATATGTATGCGAAAGAACCCTATCGACACATACCATATCTACATGAGTGCACAATCATTCACCAAAATGCATCATCCATATGATAACACAACCATTATACATCCATAAATATAGCTACCTACACACAATTATATGCAATATGCAATATGAAGTGATTGAGCCGATCTAGTGTCTAGAGTGTGTGTATATGCATCCACGAGCAACCACTAGCAAACACTTGCATCCACATGCATCCATCAATCATAACATGTCTCAAACACATGTTTCAACCATAGGTTTACCCTATCTAAAGGTCAAAGGCACTAACAAGAGGACATACTAAAGATAAGATAAGTACTAGACAAACGATAAAGGAGAAGTCAAAAGACATACCCTCAAAAAGGAATGGGTATAGTGAACGCATTTTCGCTTCCGTCTCCCAAGTAGCGTTGCTCTCATCTTCTCCCCATTGCACTTTGACTAGTTGAACCTCCCTGTTTCTCAACCTCTTAATCTCTGACCCAAGGATGCGTGTAGGAGCTCGTCGAATAGTCGCATCACGCTCTATCTCTACTTCTCTAAGCAAGCTCGGCTCTACCACCTCTGCGGTCTCATGTAGGCACTTCCTCAAATGTGACACATGGAATACATCATGTACACCACAAAGTCTGTCGGGCAACTCCACTCTACAGGCCATCTGTCCAATCCTTTCCTTAATAGGAAACAGTCCAACAAACCTTGGTGCTAACTTCCCAACAGATCCAAAGCGAACCACATTCCGTAACGGATATACTTTGACAAAGACCATGTCCCTAACATCAAACTCAAGATCCGTCCTCCTCTTGTCCACATAAGATTTATGTCTGTCTTACGCCGCTTTCATCCTTCTTCGAATCAAATCAATCTTTTCCGAAGTCTCTCTAACCATATCGGGCCCAAGTAAGATCTTATCCGTAGATTCCCACCAACATGTAGGTGATCGACAAGGCCTTCCATAAAGAGCTTCGAAAGGAGCCATGCCAATACTAGACTGAAAGCTGTTATTATATGCGAACTCCACCAATGGAAGATGCTCTTCCCATGTACCTCCAAAGTCCAAGATACATAGCCTCAAAAGGTCTTCAAAAATACGATTCACCCTCTCGGTCTAGCCGTCCGTCTGAGGATGATATGCGGTACTCAAACACAACTGAGTCCCTACCGCCTCTTGCAAACTCTTCCAAAACTCTCTAGTGAAGATAGGATCTCGATCGCTCACTATACTGGAGGGTACACCATGAAATCTAATAATCTATCTAATGTAAACTGAAGCTAGCCATGGAGCAGTTCTCTTACTCTTCACGGGTATAAAACGGGCGCTCTTAGTAAGTCTGTCTACCACAACCCAAATTCCCGTATTACCCTTCCTCGATCTCGGTAATCCATCGAGACACTATCCCACTTCCATAGCGGAACCTCCAATGGGTGAAGCAACCCACCGGGTTTCTTCTGCTCCGCTTAGCACACCAAGCATCTAGCGACATACTCGGCCACATCTTTCTTCATATCGGCCTAAAAGAAAACTCGCTTCATGTCTTGGTACATCTTGTCCCCACCGGGATGAATGGTCATCTTCGACCGATGTGCATCATCAAGTATAGCCTTCCTCAAACCCTCGTCTTGCGGTACACAAAGTCTACCGTCTTTACGCAACCACCCCTTACCATCTAGGGTGTACCTACTCAAATGGCTGGACGACTCCCCCTCCTCATGAGCTTCTCTACTAACTCAACCAACTGTGGGTCGTCTCGCTGTGCTCCGCCAATCCGCCCCAAAAGAGTAGGCCTAACCTCCAAGGAGGCTAGCAAACCGGGTACAAAGTCAACGGAAGGTCTAAAGTTAAACATCGAGATAAACCCCAAGCTTCGTCGTTCTACGAACAATGAACTCAAGGACAACCTTTTTCTACTTAAGGTGTCCGCTACCACGTTACCCTTGCCATGGGTATATGCTATCTCGAACTCATAGGATGTTAAGAATCCTATCCACTTTTGTTGTCCTAAGACTATGCGCTCGAAGAGTCTCCAACACTTCCCTAAGATGTAGGGCATGCTCTTCTCCACTTCTAGAGAAAACCAGGATATTACCCCATCCAAAATCATCACAACTGTCCATCTCTCACGCAGACCATCCTAGTCGAACTTGACATCCCCCAAGTGCAAGCCCCAAAGGCCTAAACCAATATCAGACAAACACCCAAGGGATATCTCCTTCGAGTTCAGACGACCTACGTGAGATGATACTAGTAAATATGGCTAAACAATTAAGCCTTTGACCAACTTTGGATGTCCTTGCCAGTCTCGCTCCAAAACCACCTTTTTTCCCATAACTGGCTTTGCTCAACCTATTAAGCACACACGAAAACTTATTTCGCTCCTAGAAAAGACCAAGATGTCATTTACAAAGACCATCACAAACTTATTTAGGTACTCCCTGAACACCCTTCTCATCAAATCAACAAAGTATGCGGGGGCGTTCGTCAAACCAAATGCCATCACCAGCCACTCATAAAAACCATCCGGAGTCCTAAAGGCAGTCTTCTCTATACTATTCTCAGCCACTCTCAACTGACGAAACCCTGTGGCTAAGTCCAACTGCGAAAATACTGAGGCGCCAACTAACTGATCAAAGAGATCATCAATCCTCGGCAATGGGTGTCTATTCTTCTTTGTGAGTTTATTTAGTTCTCTTTAGCCTACACAAAGTCTGAGGGACCCATCTGCCTTCGTGGCAAAAACTACTGGAGCACCCCACTCCGATATACTTCGTCTTATGAACCCCTTCTCAAGCAAATCGCCTACTTGCTTATGGAGTTCCCTTCTCTCACGAGGAGCCATGTGGCACACTGGCCAAGATACTGGTTTGGCATTGTCTACCAGATATATTCGGAAGTCAATCTCCTGCTCCGGAGGTAAGCCCTTCACCTCCTCAAACACATCCGAGTATTCCCGGACCACTCTAACAGATCGCAAACTCTCGACCGACGTGTCAAGCGATTCTAGATAACTTAGCATAACAGATTCCATGGGATTACAAGAGATCTCGAGAGTGTTACCCAAGCGGGTCATAAGCCTAACAACTCTCCCTTCAAAATCAAGAACGGCACCCCTACTGGATAACCAGTCCATGCCCAAAACTAACCCATAGCCCGTGAAGCCCAAAAAGCATCACACCTAAACTCAACGCTAAGTATAGAAACTTTCAAACCCAAACACATCATGGAGCCCCAATTGGGTTTGAAACAACTAAGGGATCATCTACTAAACTGGTGTCTAAGTGCAGTGACTCAACTAATAATGATGAGATAAACGAACTCGATGCGTCAGAATCAAATAAAGTTCGAATCGGAAAATAAAGAAATCCAAATTCCAACCTAGACGGTCTTATCCCCATCTGGTACACTAGACGTGAGGGAATACAACTACCCTCCAGAAGATTCCATACCTTGCCCCTGCCCCTTTGGACAACCCTAATAAGGTGTCCTATTCCTCCCAAAAGGATAACTACTCGCCTTCTTCTTCCCATTCTCCACTCGTAACCTCCCACCAATGAGGTTTCATCCTTCATTAACCAAACAACTATTTGAGCCTTCCTCCCATCGTCTATCCAATAGGTACCTACCAGTCCTCCTCCTTCTTGAACCAACTTCTAATCCGACTAACGTCTAAGTCCCTTGAAGTGGTTTTCCATTCTTATCTATCTTAGAAAGATCATTTATACACGGAGGGGAAACTCAAAACGAGAGAGGAAGAGATTCAAAATGGAGAATTCGAAAGATAAAGATATGGCTATCGGGGATTAAGCTTTTCTTTCAAAAACTTTTCTCTTAAAAGACATGTTTTTGAAAATACTCCTTTCAAAAATATTCTTAGAAAATAGTTTTTCTAAAAATTTTATCTGTTCTGGTAACCTTAAGCTCTGATACCACGTGTAACACCCCACACCCGCTACGGTCACTCACTAAGGGAATGCCAAAACATCGGTGGAGTATTTTAAGTGAATATAGAACAGAAAAATTACAACAAGACAGATATAAGTAATACTTGAGAATTTAAAACATCATTTCATTGCAGCGGAAAGTAAAACATGTTTGGTTACACCAAAACCGTAAACAAGAGTCGAGTACATAATATCCATCCTGATAAAACAAAAGTACATAATCCCACTACATAACTTAATAGCCATAATAGAAAAGATAAACTGAGCTTTACATCCACGGTCCAAGCTCCAAAAGATAGATAAAGCAGTCTGATCAAAGCCCACTAGTGCTAGGTCCACTCTGATAACCTGAGGGTTGGGAAAAAGATAAAAACAACAGGGTCAGACATAAGTCTGAGCGAGTCCTATAACTTTAACAATACAATCATTAAAGTAACCAGAGTGAGACATAAGCTTGATATACGGTAACGATTGGGGATAAATGGCTACACTAAGCAGCCAACTAGACTTAGGATGAACTAAGATAACCGTAAAGACGCATTTACCCACCCAAGGATAATTACTACACTGCACCACCCCAGATCTACCCACCCAAGGGTAATTCCTACACTGCACCACACCAGTTCTACCCACCCAAGAGTAATTCCTACTTAAAGGTTGATCCCACTAAGTGTACTTAGTAATTTTTAATAGTAGTTTCGTGTACCCCTAGCTGACTATATAGGTGCCGTCTGCCCCTATCTCCACTAGGTGTACCCACTACTCCCCAAGCGATCGGCTCCCTAACGTAGATACCCGTGCTGGCCCCACAGTGGGGTGTATCATCCCCCAAAGTGGCAACATGATAATATCAACGGTGCACGGCTTATACCTACACGATGCAACAACGTCTTACTTACCAGCCCGAGTCCACACACGCATATGAAACCCGTTGGACTTGCGTTGCCACCGCTAACCCGTTTTGGCCTCTTACAGTCAAGCCCAATATGCGTGTCCCGTCCTCGACTTGGGTCGAGCCCACAAAGATACGTTTGAGATATTGGTTGAAATGGGCCCCCACAAGCTACCCACCTAAGCTTGTCATTTCTAGTGAACCCCACTTAACCCTTTAACCATGTCCACTTACATGTTATAAATTTTGGTTAAGTCTTTTAATCATATTTTAATTGCCACTCAAGGCACCCACTAGATTTCCACATGCCACCCAAGGCACTTACTTGATTCCCACATGCCACCCAAGGCACTTACTTAACCCTTTAATCATGTTTAATTACATGTTCCACTTTGGTTAAGTATTCTAATTGTATTTTCTATTGCCACCCAAGGCAACCCACTAGTTTCCTCATGCCACCCAAGGCACCCCCACTAGTTACTACATGCCACCCAAGACACCCACTTAACCCCTCATGCCCCACTACATGCTAATTTGGTTAAGTGTTTCTTAATTAATTAAGATCGTAACCTTTGTAAAGACCTCCCACATTAGACTGTCTTTTATGGCAGCAGGATATGCCGGTTGGTTCCGGGCAGCCTTACACCATAACAGAGTCTAACCTCGTGTCTTTACACTTGTCACGTATTTAGTTTATGACTAAGACCTCTCACATTGGGCCAATCATTTGTAGCCGCTGGATTTGCCGGTCGGTTCCGGGCAGTCTTATGCTACAAAAGGGTCCAACCTCGTGTCTTAGTTGATTAATTACACCTAATTAATCACCCCCATAATTTGTATTAATTATCCCTAATTAATTACAAATATTTAAGAATATGGGTAGACCTAACTCAATAGGTAAATTCCCAATTCCATAATATGGGTAGACCTAACTTAATAGGTAAATTCCCAATTATGTCCATCCACTTTATGGTATGTTTAATCATACCCACTTCACACAATTTTATGTGTTCATTAATTTTTACCCCATCGTCCCCACGTAAATGCGTTAACATGACATACTTTAAAAGAGACGATTCATCATACACACAATGGGTTCAACTTAGCATATCATTAGCATTATCATGGGTTTAAAAGGTGTCAACTTGCATATATGACCATAAACCCAACTTGCATAAATAACCAACCCAAACTTGCATGAATCACATATGTCATAAATATGGTAACTTGCATAAATGTTCATGTCATAGACCTATCATAAAGGTGTCAACTTGCATACATGTCATAGGTCTAAAAGGGATGAACTTGCACATGTACTTATGTCATACAAAAGGGGTAAACTTGCATATGTATGTATGACATACAAAGGTGTAAACTTGCACATGTTACTTGCATATAATCAACCACCAAACTTGCATAACGTGTCATATATGGACTTGCATATAATCAAACACCAAACTTGCATAACATGTTACATATGAACTTGCATAAAATCAACCACCAAACTTGCATAACATGTTACATATGAACTTGCATAAAATCAACCACCAAACTTACATAACATGTTACATATGAACTTGCATATGTATGTATGACATACAAAGGTAAACTCGCATATGTTATGCATATCACTAATCCAAACAACTTGCATAGATTATGCATATTATAGATCCAAAGTCATAGGTTAAACTTGCATGTCATGTCACTTATTTCACACATGATTCTAGCATAAAACCAAGCATTTAACTTGCATAAAACCAAACACTTAGCATGCATAAAACCAAATACTTAGCATGCATAAAACCAAATACTTAGCATGCTTAAAACCCACCACTTAACATGCATAAACCCAAACACTTAACTTGCATAAACATAGTGTCATCATGAATAAGTGTTAAACATAGTGATTAGCAAACTAGCATCATAACATATGACCTAAAACCCATTGATCCGCAAGCAAAACCATATGATCTCATCACATCTCATCTACTTAGTTTAGCAATTGGTTATTAAAGTGATAGAAACTCACAAACTCCAAGATTAGCTCCTTAGATAGTTGCTAGAGTTGAAGTAGAGGTGGATTAGTAGTTGATTAGCTTGCAATCCTCTTCTCTAATTAGTGGAGGCTCCTTCTAAGTTGCATTTTGGCGGCATGATGGCATAGATTCTATTTTTAGTATGAATTAGGGTTGTCTTAGGGTGTATTTATAGGATTAGGTTGTGTTTTAGACCCTTAGATTAACCCTAGGTTAGTTTAGGTCCGTCAGATTTCGTCCCAAGCCCTCCAACCCAGCCCAAAACACAACCAGGTGCACCCAGGCCAGAATCAGCCGACATGGCAAGTCGATAGCCCTGTCGACTGCCAAGTCGACAGGCATGTCGACAGGCAAGTCGACAGCCCTGTCGACTTGGCTGGGCGGGAGTTTTCCCGCCTGGCCCCATTTCTCTTCATGTTTCGAAATTCAAATTTCCCGAAAACTTCTTTGGGCCTTAACCGGGTCATACGGACTCCGATTTACAAAATTTCGGACTCTATTTCGCGTATTTTTCCGAGACGAACACAATGACGTAACCCGTTTCCCCTGATTCTCACATCTGAGATTATTAATTCTGTAATTAGTGAATATCAGTGTTAACTGAAATTCGGGGTGTTACATACACTGTTGCACCCACCGCCGTCGCTTTGACCGCTTACAATCAGCCCAGTAATTGTGCCCCACCCTGCCTAGTTTCAGGGTACCGTTGATACCTGATTTGGGTTACTACTGAAATGGGTCCCTGTTACTAGGGTTTCCTACTGGTTAAGTGTGTGGGCCTATATATACAGATATTACCCACCTTCCCGTGATGTACTTAACCCACCGATTCAAGCGTGCTTATTAATGGTCAAGTTTGTGGGCCTATATTTACTAAGATTACCCACCAACCCGATATGTACTTAACCCTCTCCGTCCATTACGTTAAGTTGGTTAAGTGTTTTCTCTTGTTTTACTTAACCCTACCACACATCATGTTATATCGGTTAAGTGTTGTTCCTTGTGTTACTTAACCCTACCTCAAGCCTTGTTATACTGGCTAAGTGTTCTCCCTTGTGTTAACATAACCCCACCGCATGTCATGTCATATTGGTTAAGTGTACATTGACTTAGCCCACCTACTTATCATGTTGTGACGGTTAAGTGTTACCCTATGTTGTTACTTAACCTTACCACGCATCACGTTATATTGGTTAAGTGCATGTTAACTTAACCCCATCCACCAGTCATATTATAATGGTTAAGTGTTACCCTCGTGTGTTTACTTAACCCTACCATGCATCAGGTTATATCGGTTGGTTGTTATCAACCTATTCAAGTTAGCCCAACCCATCCGCTAGTCATGTTATAACGGTTAAGTGTCATTAGCCTAGCCATGTTACTTAACACACCCATTCATATCATATTGGTTAAGTGTCATTAGTCTAGTCATATTACTTAACCCACCCATTGGTCTGATTAACAGTTATGTTGGTTGAGCCTACATTTATAAGTTTTACATGTTCTTAATTCATACCGGTTAGGTCCATATTTACATGTCAAATTTCCATGTCATCCCACCTAATCCTCTAACCATACCCACGTCTTATTATGGTCAGTATTCCTAAATTCATTCATTATGAGGAACGAATCATGACCTCTCACATTAGACCGTGCATTTTGTGGCCACTGGATTTGTCGGGCGGTTCCGGGCAGATTTACACCACAAACTGGGTCTAGCCTCGTGTCATAAACCGTTACGGCTACAATTTGGCCTTCGACCTCTCACATTAGACTGGCACTTTGTGGCTACTGGATTTGTCGGGCGGTTCCGGGCAGATTTACACCACAAACTGAGTCTAATCTCGTGTCAAAGGTTCATTAATGGTCGTATTCCACCCAAAACCCCAATATCAGTTAATGCGTTTAACATATAGAAATGTTCATGATTCACATTTTTGCCCCAAAACGTATTCCCAGATTATTATCATAATTCACTATAAGGTTATGCCAAGTTATAGCTTTTTATTTACAATATGTGCCAATTACCCAAAACCCAACTTAGGCGCGTTCATATTAAACTTTCTCCAAGTCATAAATTATCATATATGTTTCTACTCCAAATTTTACATAATTAACATATGCCCAAGTTCTAGGTTACATGTTAGTTTTACATATGCCCAATTCATACCAAATTTACATATGTTCAATTCATGCCGTTTTACATGTATGCCAATTTACACATATACCAAGTTTCATGCCGTTTTACATATGTCAAGATTCATGATTTACATGTTTACAAAGCTATGCTCAATTTACATAGATCCAGTTTTATACCCAAAATTACATGTATAACATGTTTACACCAATTTACCCATAACGAGTTCTAGCCAAATTACATATATCAAGATCCATGTCATATTACATATATCAAGATCCATGTCAAATTATATATATCAAGATCCATGTCAAATTATATATGTCAATCCCCATTCTTGCAATTACTATTATAATGACAATACCCAAATATTCAATTTCATGTTAATGGTAGTAATACCCAAATATCCAATTTTTATGTTATGCCATCAATTACACCAAACACATATATCCAAATAGGTATTATCCCAATATTCCCCCGTATTCCATCGTACGCAAATCGAGGTTTAGGCCTAGGTCCGAAATTGACCAAGGTTCATCAAAAGAAAATAAATAGGGGGAGGTAGAAGTTGCAATAAGAACAAGATCAGAAAGAAAACAGCATAAATCATCATGATAGGCATAAAGATTACAACTTGATGATAACATCATTACGAATCAAGAAAACTGCTAAATAGATCATAAACTTGGCATGAGAATAAAGATAGACAACTCTCAAAACTCAAGATTCAACAGAAATAGATCTGAATCGATAAGCATACTTATATCCAATTCCACTTTATTTTATGGCCATATTATAATTAAATATTTAAATCTAAAAGTAACTAGCACTTACAGAGCATGGCTAATGAATTTAGAACTGAATTTGTTGTAGAATGTTGTAGTGACGTTGTTGATTTATTGCCTTGAATCATTGTAGAAGCCTTAATCTTCGAATTGGATTGTGTATGTAAGCTTAGGAAATTTATTAGAGACGGCGGCCATGGTCAAGAGGGATTCCAGCAGAATTTAGGTGTAAGAATGATTTGATATGAATTAGGTTAGGTATAAGGGTGGTTTTATAGGTGTAGCAGCTAGTTTAGGCCCTTAGATTAACCCTAGAATCAATCCGGACCGTCAAAACACGTCTCAGGCTTCAAAAATGAGTTCTGGGTCAAAACAGGCCGACCAGGTCGACCTGTAAGGGGGGGGGAGGTCGACAATATGGTCGACCTGGGGGGTAGGTTGACCTTATGGTCGACCTGGTGGGGGGGGGTAGGTCGACCCTATGGTCGACCCCCTGGTCCAGTGCTGCCTGAAAACTGCTGAAACTTGTACATGCCATAACTTCTTCATCTGGACTCCGATTTTCGAAAACTCGGACTCTTTTTCATGTAAAATTTCGAGACGAACGCAATGGCGTAACCCATTTCCCCTGATTCTGACTTTAAAATTTAATTCTGCCTTGATTTCTTGTTTTAACATGTTATAAAAATACGGGTTGTTACAATTTCCTAAATCATTTAGGAATATTTACATCTTACTTGTGGTAGACTATGTATGAAAATGGTTTGAAGCTATCTATTGACGTCAAAAGTTGGTCACTAGTGACAATCAACCTCCAATCGTATTGAGAGCACACGAATAAAGATTGTAAGATGCAGAAATAATAAAGAAAACGGGGAGCACACACAGAATTTTTACAATGATTCGGCAAAGACTGTGCCAACATCCACTTTATTTGTATTACTTTTGATTTTTTGATTGCAAGTACAATGCTTTTTCTCTGTTTGAAGAAATGTGAGAGATGAGAAGTTTTGGAGGAGAAATCTTAGAGTGCTTTAGCCTTTGGAGTTCCAAAGAGATCAGAAAAAAGAGTCTTTTCAGTGCTTCCTCCTTCTCTTCTTTGAGCTTTGAGGTATTTATAGGTGGAGATGGTGACTTGAGATGTTGTGATGTGGCCCGGCCTTTTCGGGAAAGCTTGGACGGGTGGAGTCCATTCCTTTGTTAGAATAGCGGCTGGAAGACTGATTCCACTATTCATAAATAGTATCTTTAGTAGTTGTGGCTTACGTGGAATCCACTGTGAGGTGTATCAAAAGTAGAGCTTTGTCCGGATGTGGTTGACCGCCTTTGCTTCTTTGAAAGTCGGCCTAATCATCGGAATAGCTCAGTTGAATATCTCCATGCTAGTTCGAGATTTTCGGCCGATGCGGTTTGTATGGAAGCGAGATACATGTTCGACTGGTAGAAAAATTCTTCTAGAGTGAGTCATCAGTTGATGACAATTGGCTTGGGCTAATATGCGACTGTTCCGGGCCTAGCTTCCATTGGGCTTCCTAAAGCATGATTTATTTGATTCAGCTTATTGCGCGTTTGGGCTTCGATTTGGCCCGTCGCGGCTTTTTCCAAAAAGAGTGTTAACACCATCCCTACCAAAACCAACGACAACAAGGCTGTTGTTAAATTCCTTAAAGAAAACATCTTTTCACACTTTGTCACACCTCGAGCTATCATTACAATTTACGACACTCACTTCTATAAACGTCTTGCTCAAGAAGTACTCAATCACACACAAGTTGTCTACCCGTTACCATCCACAAACTAATTGGAAAGTAGAAGTTCCAAATAGACAAACCAAATAAGTCATTGAGAAAACTGTGAATTCAATAGAAATGATTGGATCATCAGACTGATTGATTCACTTTGGGCATTTCTCTCTTACAAAACCAATCTAGTGGATGTCAACATATCGTTTGGTCTTTGGAAAGGCTTGTTAGTTGCCTTTTTGAATTGGAACATCGTGCTCTTTGGGCTATAAATATTTTGAATTTTGACTTTACATAGGAAGTTACAGATTTTAGAATTATAGGAAACAAGAAATAAAGCACATGAAAATGAGAAAATCTATTAAAAAAAGAACCAAAGCCCAATACGACAAGAATAGACTTCGTAAGAAGTTCAACGTAGGTCAAAAAGTTCTTTTGTAAGACTTTAGACTTTTATTTGTTTCTAGAAAAACTCAGATCTCGATGGGCTGGACCTTATATTATGAAAACAGTATATCCTCGTAGAGCAGTTGTAATTGAAAAATCCTAAGAATGGAAATGTCTTCAAAGTAAAGGGTTAGCGACTGAAACCATTTTGGAATTCGAGCAATACAAAGATGATGACCTATCGATATTCATGAGCCTGATCACACACCGTGAAAATTAGGTGGTACAATTTTTTTTCTTATTTTTCCATTTTTTTCCTTCCATTTTGGTCTGCATACTTTAGACAGTTGGGACACTGTCTCAATCTAGTGTGGGGTAGTCAAGTCTGCATCATATCTCAAAATTTTGCGGACCTCATGTTTTTCCTTTTAAAGAAAATTCTAAAACAAACATCAAACACAACTTATTTTATATTGGTACAACGAAGTAAGCTAACAATTTTTGAACAATTGATGGTAATTTTTTCTCTCTCAACTAAGATCGATTACAAAATATAATGAAAGTTGAATTACGAGTGATAATAGTAAACCAATATATAGGGAGACTCTTAGGTGATGGCCGTGAAGTTTATTCTAAATTGTAGTCTTTGTTCAATGAGTGGAGGACTTAAAGTACATGTACTGTCTTTTCAAGTCTTTAAAACTAAGTTGTATTAAGCTGAATTCGCGTAACTCTCTCATTTTCTTATGTTCAATAATAATATTAATCCAAGGGTATCCAACATTGTTAGTAAATCTAGCATCGGTGTGCAAACCCGCCAAGCTTTTTCCCAACTCTCACGTAAGCCCGCGAGGCAGTGCATGAGTGGTATACCTTGGTCTCATTTTATGAGTTGGACACCTAAGCATTATCGACATTTTGTTGACATAGTTAGCGTCGATCTACACAATTTGCCAAGCTTTGTCCCACACTCTAACGTAAGCCCACGAGGTAGTGCATAGGTGGTATACCTTGGTTTTTTGAGTTAGGTGTGTGTAATTAGTTATAGATTTTTATTTTTTTAGAGAGAAAATGAGCAAGTGATTCCCAAGCACTTCTTGATCTTACTGATTTGACTAAGCATACATAAGGAAATAAAAATACCGCTTTGCAAATTGTAACAAGCAAACAAGGAATTTATTTCATGGATGTTCTATGTTATCAGCTGAACCAACTGGCCAAACTAGAATTTAACGTATGGAAACTTGAATTATGTTGGAAATTTGTGACGGGTTGAGGAATCAAAAATTTCTATAGATTGATTTCTAATTGTATGCTACTATGTTGCAACTTTTCTAAAATATGTCATGATTTCAATTGTATATATCCGTTGCATTCATGTAGTTGCATTAGAGCCGTCGCATGTTGCGTTCGAATTTTGTGGGTAGTATCCACTAAAATCCTCTTTAAACACCACTCCTCCTACTAGGGACACCTAGAGGTTTAATGGCTTGTTGCAAACGCTCAATGCAATTGTGTTTCCTACAAAAGTGTGACCTACCTAGTTTAGTTTTTTCAATTCTGTTTTACTCGAGGATGAGAAAAAGATAAGTGTTTGGGTATTTGATTAACATATAAAAGTGTTAATCTTTACACTCATATCATATCTTTATTGTATATAAATAGATATTACTTTAGATATTTTTGTGTGTTTTTACAGATTGTCAATAAAAGTTTCCTCTATCTCAATCAAAGACCAATTTCATGGAAAAATGCTACTTTTCGAAATCAACAATTTTCCAATCACAAAGGAAGTTGTAGCACATGGATAAAGGCCTAAAAATTTTGGTAGAGTACTCCGAGTTCGATCCCTATCAAGTCCTATTTTTATGAAGAAAGAAGCATGGATGCTTCACACCCCGCCTCTTGTGTTTTGAAGAGTATATTAATTAGTGATATTATATATATATATATATATATATATATATATTCTTATGTATATATACAACATATATACACAACTAATAAAGATTTTAGGAATTTGGCATATTCCTTTCAAAGAAATCAAATCAATTATATTTAACTTCCATGCAGAAGAAAAGGAAACCTTTGATTATAAATCTTCAATCAAGCATATGTTGATTTTCACCACTAATGGTGCCAAATTTCAAAAAGAAACATCTGATTATACATCTTTAATCAAGCATCATCAAGAGAATATTCCTTTGTTTTTGGAAAGAAAATATTTTCGATAGATTATTTTCTTGACCCAAAATTCATGTAGCGCAGAGACTTCATCAATTATAAATACTCACGTACCCATTGTAAAGATTGTATATTCTTTTCTTCTTCTTTTAAATAAAGATCTTCATAACAATTGGTGTTGTCTACTCAATTAGATTTGGCAGAACATAAATTGTTATTTTTTTAATTTGCATGTTAGTGACTGATCGTTTGAATATATTTAAGGCAATCCTAATTTTTATTTTCTGTTGTTGTTTCCGTTTGCTGTTTTCTTTTCCCAGTATTTTATTCTCTTTTATTTTAGTTGTTGAATTTAGTATAGATCCGATTAGACTCGAATCTATAACAAATTCTATAGCAATATTACAAATCATCTTCTCCTAGCATGCCTAACTTGCCCACGAAATTTCACAAATGATAAATTTTAAATTTCTTCCATGTGTTCGACCTTCATAATGCACAATCTATGTGCTTGCAGTTTATAATAAATTTGCGCTTTTCTAATCCATAAAAAAGTGTGAAACAGTTGGCCTTTATGCTCCTAGGAGTTACCAGGCTTAACTATGAGGTGCAACTAGCTGTGGAGGTGACCAGGAGGAGTACGAAAAGTCTCTTAAAGAGTGTAATGATGAGATTAACTAGATTGTTAAAGTGAATGCAGAGGTTGATACTGTCAAGAAAAAACTAAGGAAGAGCTAGCCAAGACGATTAAATCTAATAAGTGGAAAGAGGATGGTTGGAATCTTAGGTTCAAGACGCTCATTACTCAAATGAAGGTTAAGGACCTGCTTGATGTCGACTTTGAGAGAAGGATCACCCAAAAGTGTTAGAGGAACATTGCATACCTTACTCAAAAAATTTGACTCCCAATCTCTTGAAATTGCCTTGCTCATGGAAAGACTTGCATAGGCATAGCTAGAGAAGGAGCAAGAGCAATTGCTGAAAGAGAAAGAACATGAAGCTTACGAGAAGGAGATAATATAAATGACTCATGATGAGACTATGTATAACCTTAGGACAACCTTGAGTTTTTGGACGATAAGTATCCATGTACATTACCAAAGTATAGGCCGAGATCCTTGATCTAGCAGACAACCTAAGTATACATAGGATGAACTTAAGACTTTCTACCTAAATGATGGTTCTTGGACCTCTCTTTCCTAGGGAAAGAAGAGCGTAGACTTGAAAGGGAGAAAAATGTTGCACACAGAATTAGAACTTTAGGAGAGACTCATCATGGTCAGGCTACTTCCAATGTTATTTCCCGATCCTCCCCATGTGGGTCCTTCGAATGAGATTTCCACTTCTACTAAAGTCACCACCACCACTACTATTGTGGTTGTCACTCTTATACCTCTCTCAACTTAGCTTCTAGTCACTATCACCATTAAGGCAACCCTGTCAAGCGATGAAGGTAATGAAAATGATGGGAAAGAGTTCGAGATGGCTGCACGAGGGTACCCCATGATAGGTAACATTAACACTATCCGAAAACCATAGGACTTATTATTCTCTCAGTTCGAGTTTGATGATTTACTTTCTCGTTTTTCACTTGTATTAGGCTTGGACTTGCCAAACTCTCCTCCTCTCATATCTGGGGCTGCGGGGATGATGACCATTTTCATTTCTTCAACACTTGTCTCCTCCATTTCCACAGCAGTAAATTTTACTCCTCCGACAATTTCCACTATAATCACATCCCAAACTTCCACTTCTGCTTCCCAGTTAGGACTGCACTCTGTAAATATTGCAGTTTGAAGGATTTGGGCAACCCGGCTATATCCTTTGAAAAAGTGGGGAAAGCTTGAGAAGAAAGAGAAAGAGCATGAGGAGAAAGAGCATTAGGAGAAAGAAGCTGAGGAGGGGGAGATTACTACAGAACACAAAGAGCTCTCGTTCGAGAGTGGAATGAAATTTAAGAACGTAGCTGGCAATGCAGCGCATGCAAGAAGCCAAAGACTCTTTAGGTTGAGTTAATAATTGCTAGCAGCACTTAGGAGACTCATGTGGTTCTTGCGTGCGCAGCTTCGACTGTCGCCCATTCAGATAGGCCTTTGAAGTTGTCTATAAAGTCCGGCAACACCTTGAAGAGAGGGAAGAATAAAGATTAGCATCCTGATTTCTAAACCCCATATAGTTCTATTTCTTGTGTTTTTCTATTATTGGTCGGAGTTGTGCAGGTGCCGGCCCTCGCCTTTTAGATTATCAGTACACTTGTGAATAGATGTAGTAATGAGATAACTTTTGTTTGCTATATCACTTTGCATCATTTGTATTTCAGTATTTTTTAACATTTGCCTATTTTTTTACAGCATTTTATTTACTTGTAACACTCTATTCCTTTTGTCGCAATTCCCATTCGTTGTGATAGGCTCATGGTATGTTTTACCATGATAACACTTGATTCAACCCAGGTGGTGTTTCCCATATATCACGGGTCATCAAAAGTTGGAACTTGCATGTACTTCAATTATGTTGCCACTAGTTAAATGTGGCCACCCAATCTTACCAATTTACCACAAACTTAGCATCTAGATTTTAGAATCCTCCTCATAGGACATTTTCTAGTCCTACTTTTATGAATTCAGAATTTGCTGCCCTTATTTCAAGCTAGATTGTGCTCTTATAATTGTATAGTTGACTAAATTCATTGAGCAGTAAACCTCTGATGATCGTTAAGCTTTGAGTCAGGTCACTCATCTTCAGCAAAAAATCCTTAGTGAATTGGGGTCGAAGAATTCCTTTCATTGGTGACTCTGAGTCTTCTCTATAGAAGGCTTCAAGCTAGATTAAGGGGTAAGGATGCACTCTTGTTGGAGATGCTTGGTCTCAACGGTTGGAGGGTACTATCCTCGAGTGGGAGTGAGGTAGCCTTCTCTTTGGAGTCGCAAGCTCAGCGGGAGGAGGAGGATTTGCTCATGTAAAGACAAGGATGCATGCTTGAGGGTTATGAGCTTAACTTTGGAAACACAGACCTCGAGGGGAAATGAGAGAGCCTTTTCTTTAGAGTCGTGAGCTTAATGGTAAGAGGTGCTTCTCCTCTTATAAAGACGAGGATGATTTTTTTGGACTCACAAGATCAACTTTGGAAGTGCCGACCTCGAGGGGAATTGAAGAAGACTTCTCTTTGGGGTTGTGAGCTCAACGACAAGAGGAAGCTCTCTTCATGTAAAGACGAGAATGTCTGCTTTGGGGTCATGAGCTTATCTTTGGAAGCGCCAATCTCGAAGGGAAAGGAGGGAATCTTCTCTTTCGAGTTGTAGGATCAATGGCAGGAGGCGCTTCACCTCTTGTAAATATAAGGATGCCCGCTTCGAAGTCCTGAGCTCAGCTTTGGAAGTTGTCGTTGAGATTTATGTGATATTCTGTATGATGAGGATTTTGAGTAAACGGATTAGTAATACCAAATGGTATGGGACATTTGGTAATATTTTTCTAATTACTCTTTTGACTTTTCATATGAAATGATCGTTTGCTTTATATTTTCAATTGGTGTGATTTGCTTCCTTACTGTAAACATTTAAGTAACACAATGTGATATATGAAGCTTATGTTATATTTGAATAATTACCATTGAAAGTATCCATCAGTTTCTGAACTGAAATATTTTTGGGACACTCTTAGTTGACATGCATTTATGTCACTTGTATGATGATACTTTTATTCTATATCACATCTAATGTGACTTGATTTGAGAAGTTTAACCACCACACTTTATGAATAGGCCTATAATAGGCTTGTTATTATTTACTATTTGATAATTAGATTGGTGGTTAAATATTGGCTTTGTTTTGCTTAATTCGGGTTTTATGAATTTAGTAATGAGTTTTGATGAATTTTGAGCACACATTACACGATTTAAACTAGTTTTCTGATATATGTATAGAATAAGTTTTCATTATAGTTTTGAGGCTAAGTGAGGTTTATAATTTTAGTTTTTACACTAAGTGGCGTCGAAACAATAGTAAAAAAAATTCTATTTTTAAATCTATAGCTTTCCAAGAAAGAAAACTATTGGTTTCGTAAAATATTTCATAACTTTTATTGAAATCAAGTATTTTCTTATATATATATATATATATATATATATATATATATAAAAAAACTACACAATCTTGTACCCTTCAAGATAACATATTGGATTTTAAACGACATCGTACACTCTATGGTATGGGACATGGAAGTATACAAATTCGGTTAACTCCAGTATAGTTAGATTGAAGCTGATGCCTTATTAATGATGATTTGGTGTTTTCGATATTTTCCATTGTGAAGTTGATAAACAGCTAGTAAACCAGTGGTGAGAACGTGTGGTATGGGACGCACAGTTACCACTACCCGGGTTACTTACGGTGAGTCAGTGACGCATATTGTGTTTGTTAAGCCAGTACTTTGCTTCGGGGGGAAGCCAGGACTCGGGGGGAGTCACGTATATGTATTCACTTGACCGGGAGGTCGAGATACACTCGGCTGGGGGGTCGCAGTGATAGGCGCTTTGCTTCGGGGGGAAGCCAGGACTCAAGGGGAGCCACTTCTATGTATTCACTTGATTAAGGGGTCAAGATACACTCGGTCGGGGGGGGGGGGGTCGCAGTGTCAGGCGCCTAATTTGAATACGTATAAGTACTGAGCTAAGCTCAGGGGAGCTATACTACCATGTGGTTGCACGTGCATAATTATTTTTAATGGATCCATATTGTGATGATATTTTGTGATTTGATCTATACGATCCATATTGAGATTTAGACGTTTTGAAGTGAGGTACTCCCTTTATTGATTATATTGTTTTATCTATGAAGAGTATTATGAGTATCTTATTGTTTTATATAATAAATGCAGTGAAGATTGTATTGGTTATATACGATACCTTTATATTGAAAAAGGAGAGTGGGCGTCCCAAAAATATGTATTATATCTGGGAGATGAGTTGAAATTCTTACAATTAAGTAATCAAATTGAAAATTTTCTTTGTCGAGAAGATTACAAAAGATCCAAGCTCTATTTGTTGAATATTTAAAAGGAAGAAGTTGAGGTATGACGTTGGAATTTCGTAATGTGTATTTTAACCCGTGAAATTGCGAGGACGCAATTTCTTTTAGGGGGGAGTCTGTAGCAACCTGGATTTTTAGTAAGGGGTTGAAATAGCTCGGAAAATTTTGGCGTTTAGAAAATGAATTAAATAGAGATTAAAATAGAACTTATATTTAAAATGCAAATTAAAACTTGAATTTTTATCTCTCGAATGT
Organism: Allium sativum; assembly: GCA_030737875.1. Lineage (NCBI taxonomy): Eukaryota > Viridiplantae > Streptophyta > Magnoliopsida > Asparagales > Amaryllidaceae > Allium > Allium sativum. The sequence goes on from CM060918.1 coordinate 674,730,994, forward strand.
ACTCTAGATATATTTAAACGACATTTCTTTCCTAAATTTAATAAGAGCATATTTGTCAAAAATAGTCAACATTAACTTATTAGCGTTTGAGGAGAAAATCGAATATATGTGGCATGATTTAATTTAATATATGCTTATACATTTCTTTGTTTTTATTCGAATTCTGGACTATTTAATTTATTAATAAATTTGTTAAATAAAATAATAATAAATAAATAAATAAATAATATTGTTCGTGCGCTTCGCTTTCTCTTTGGTTCAGCCTAACATTTAACAACGTATTCAGCCTAACGGTTGTTTTAATAAATAACGTTGTATACTGGTAACGTTTGATCAATCTTATTCAGTCCGGCGTTACCATATTTGAGAATTTTGAATCAAAGTTTGGGAGATGAACCTAACTGACACTTTTTTTCATATTGCTGAATATTATAGCCACTTGTCCTTGCCACCTTATTTTTAGATTATCATGTGTTGTCTCTTTCAGGTGTCTGGATTATTCTATTGAGTTATAAAAATTAGGGTTGCACACAACCCATATCCAACCCGACCCAACCCACCAACCCGACCCAAACCACATAAACCCAACCCATCGTAGTTCGGGTCGGATATGGGTTACAATTTGTAACTCATACTATATACGGGTCGGGTTAGATATTTTGTTCAACCCAACCTTATTTTAACCCAACCCAAACCTATATTGAAAAACTAATTTAATGTTAGCCTACTTAAAATTAGAATAATATAGTCTTGGAATAATGTTTTTTATTCTATAGTAAATATACAAATAATATATTTCATATCAATCCAAACCAAATAGATTTGACAAATATATTTTAAATAGCATTTCAACGTATTTTAAAATGGAACACTTGTTCTACTATGTAGTAAATTAATTTCATATGATGTGTTTTACAATGAAATTTTAATAAATTATGTCATATAACGAATCAGTTATTTTAAATGCATTATGCCAGCTAAAATTTGATATACAATGCTGAATATTTTTGTATAAGTTTTAAAACAATTCCCTTATATTTTCATTTTTTATTATATTTAAGCAACTCAACCCTACTAAACCCGACCCAACCCATATCCAACCTCATATAGGGTTGGATACGGGTTGAACTACCTTAAACCCATACCTATGCAGTTCGGATGTAGTATTTGGTCTAATCCGACTCGATCATACTTTGTGCAGTCCTGATAAAAATAGTGCGTACCCTCTTCTACGGGGAGATAGAAAATCTCTTCCTCCTTTATCCCAAATAGCCAGTTAAAATCCTCTCTCCCCTCGAAATTTATTTTAACAGCCGATACTTCCTTCTTCCCCAAAAATTGATCTCCCCCAAATCGTGTAATCCATGGCAACGGGGCTGAAGCTCGATCGTCTCCAGTGGTGTTCCACACTCAAACATCGGACCGACTCGTGGTGAAAGCCCTTCTCCCTCTCTTCGTTCGAACCAGAGAACTCAAAAATTGGATGCCACCTGATTTCAACGCCGCTGGCCGAGGACCTCGATTCCATCCCCGTGATTGTGCCGCCTCATGCACCTTACCCTCGCTCGACGCCAGAACCATCGCTGGTGATGAACTCCATTTGCCAGAGCTCTGCATCTTGCTGAAACCCGGAAACCCACGGGGTAGAAAGCGTAAACAAGACGAAGCAGAAGCAGCCCTGCCTTGGCTCGGCGTCTCATGCACCTCCGCATGTCGTTTCCCTTTAGTTTCGTGCCACTACCGTGATAGGGGTAAGTTTATCTTATGGTTAAACTTGATTACAAGTCCGCTATTTCGAGTCGTCACTAAATATCAGTGTTTGGGCTTTACTTAGCAACTGTTCCGGTCATTTGGGTGAACTGCCTTGGTTATAATCATTAACCTCACTTGAGTAGGGGTTGCTAGTGGCTATAAACCCGCATGGACACACTCTGTTTCGCGATTACTAGGCTCAACTAGTTTGCATTTTTCTATGAAATATTATTGTGAATTTGGGTGTCATCTAATATATTTTAAATCATTCTGCAAGGGAAATTAGTTTCGGTTATGCTTTTGTACTATACATACGCGGATTCCCTGTTGCCATGCATGCTAAAGAACTTTCCCATTTGCATTACCCTCACACTTGTTTTAATATAAGAAAAGCCTGTTTACATTTGCTGTTGGATCTTTGTTGCTTTCAAATTGGTATTTATTTGTAGGAAAGATAGGTTCATGAGTAATATAACACATGGTTTGTGATGAGCTAAAAACAAAGGTATAACATTTTTCTTGCAGAAGATAATTTGATTTGATAAAGAGACAATAGACAAATCATTTCTGTTCCATTTGGAGGACAATAGCAGTGATTATGGTTGCTCTCTGTGAACGCTATGTTTAAAGAGCGCAAAATGATTGAGATAAATTGATTTAAACATTTCTAGGCTAATTTAAGCATTTTATTTGCATTTCTTCAACCAAAGTTGGTTCAATAAGCTTGTAAGTCTATGGATGAATCGTGCAGGATTTAAGTCTTTGGTGAGAGCTGCAATTGTATTGATTTACCACCCTGATGGTTGTTTTTATCAACTTGGTAGTTAAGATAATTTTATTTTCTGTTGAGAAATTCTAATTCAACATGTATATATAGATAGTATCCAAACTGGAAAGGCAATGTTAATTATACACTTTGAATACAAAAATAAAGAAGGTATACAGAAGTTTACTTGTTCAAGCATATATTGTATGTCATAGAGACTAAGAGACATATGATGGGAGAAATATTCAGGATTGGTTAGTCGCTGTTAAAAACATTTGCAAAAGAATAAATAAATAAATAAGATGGAGTGAAAGAAGTGTAATTTCAATAATATTGATAATATAAATAAGATGATATATATAGGTAAATACGGGGCGGTTCATGTTGGCTTTCCTTGAAATCTTAAGCCACATGTGAGTCTTGCTGTGTATGTGGGAGGCTGTTCTTTGTTCTTTTTATTTTAAGATATCAGTATGTATATGGGTTAGTGACTGAATGGACTAGGAATTGTTTGGGGTTTCTTGGTTCCATTCGAATTGCAGGTGTGGCTATATATATATATATATATATATATATATATATATATATATATATATATATATATATATATATATATATATATATACACACATACTCACTATAAGGGTATATTGGGACACTACATGTCTCTTTTACAAGGCGTATATCGGGAAGCTACATGCTTCTTCTTTTTTATTGACTGACCGATTGTATAAACTTTGTTTTCCTCTTCTAGATCTTGTAGCTACTACTTTTATGCGGTTTGTAGTTATAAATTTCATAAATAAGAGACATGTAAATGGAATAAAATCCAATTATGAGTAACAAGAGATTTATGCCTAAATTTTACCAGTTCACCTCTTGGTAAATTTGCGTCACAACTTACCGCATGAAACTTGTGCTTTAAATTAATGCAATGCTGTATGGTTTACTTGGCAACTTATTTTCTTGAGTTGCGGATTAGTAGATATAAGTGAACAATGCACAGTAGATGTAATAAATCCATTTAGGACACCATTCACCACGTATGTCGCATTGCTATGTCATGCCCATGATCCTTTTTTGGGTAATTCACTGATTTGGTATACTCGAATCATTTAAATAAATTTGTTGGGATCAAACTAATTATATGTATGTGTTTATTGAAGTTTACTGACTTGAAATAAGTTTAATCCCGACTCGAGTGTTTTGTGTTTTTGCATGAAACGCTCGGGTCAGGCCCCAAGTGTTACAGATGCAAGTTTTAGCTCATAAAAAGGAGAGGAATGTGAAGACGCATATGCGCGAGCAAGTCCGACTAAAAGTGTAAACTTTTATTTATTTTAATATTCATGTATATGTTTTGTATTTTCCACCGTATAAACATTGTAAAACTCTGGAATTTGTATGAAAGTTCATGCTACAATTATTGTGCGTTGTGATTTTGTGTTAAATTCCATTTCAAAACTTGTAAGCCCATAACAATCCATTGTTTTGAACGCTTCGAGTTGGTTTAATTACCGACTTGGGAAGGTCAAAATGGCAGGATGTTACATTTGGTATCAGAGCCATGGTTTATATAAAACTTGGCTTATTGGATTTAAAAACTCATTAGAGATAGGCTGGAAATACCTTATAATGGGCGGAATTGATACTATAATCGCTCTTTAGAAAGCGCATTTTTGGGAAGAATCAAATATCTTGATGAGATTTTGGAAAAAAATATTATTGTTTTAATGAATATTATAGCCACTTGTCCTTGCCATCTTATTTTTAGATTATCACGTGTTGTCTCTTTCAGGTGTCTAGATTATTCTATTGAGTTAGGGGTTGTTCTTTGGCTCAAAACGGGTCCGTTAGCCAACGCACGCGTCCGTTGGCTAATGGCTCGTTTTGAGCCGTTGTGCCAACGGCTCAAAGTTGAGCCGTTGGCACACCTCCCCCATTCCCCTACCCTTATAAATCCTCCCCCCACTCATCTACTCCTCACTCACCTTCTTCCACTCTTTCTTCCAATGGAGAATCCATTCCCAAATGATGGTGATTCCGATTCAAACGCTTTAGAGGATATCATCCTAATTGGAGCGTACTTACGTGGTCGTCGAAGCGAAATAGGACGCCAGATTCATACTTCGATGTATACCGGATTGATGTGGATAGACGACATACTTAACGGTCATCAGACAAGATGTCAAAGGCAGTTTCGTATGAAACAGTTATGTTTTCTTTCGTTATGCGATAGGCTGGAAAGTTGCGGATTGACCACTTCAGAAAATGTTACTGTTCGAGAAGCGGTTGGGATATTTTTATGGACTATTGCCACCGCTAATTCGAACAGACAAGTGGCTGAAAGATTTCAAAGGTCAGGTTGCACAATCTTTCATTATTTTCATGCTGTTTTGAATGTCGTCCTAGTATTATCTACCGCTATTATAAAACCGGGTGATCCTCAATTTAACTCAATTCCTGCTGAAATTAGCAATGATAACCGTTACTATCCGTACTTTAAAAACTGTATTGGTGCAATAGACGGCACACATGTTATGACACACTTACCTCCAGATCGAATTGTTCCGTATATCGGACGAAAATGATACGCTACACAGAATATTTTGGCTGTATGCTCGTTCGATTTACTATTTACGTATGCTGTATCTGGATGGGAAGGTACTGCACACGACAGTCGAATTTTTAATTCTGTGGTGAATGACAGAAGTTCCAATTTTCCTCATCCTCCTCCTGGACAGTATTATGTTGTGGATTCCGGTTTTCCACTTACAACTGGGTATATACCACCATATCGAAGTGATAGATATCACATCCCCTAGTTTCGTATGACCACAAATCAACCGAAATCCCATAATGAAAATTTTAATTTCTACCATTCTAGTTTACGTATGGCAATTGAGAGGACATTCAGAATATGGAAAAAGAAATTTGTTATACTCAGAAATATGTCAACCTACAAGTTCGCAGCTCAAACAAAAAATTGTTGTTGCTACGATGACTATACACAATTATATACGCAAATACAATATAGTTTATCCAGATTTTATGGCTTATGATGATGATTCAAATCTTATTCCAGAAGAGTACGAACAAGAATACGCCGACGTGCGAAACATAGGCAATAATGACCTAGCACCGGCTCAACGCTATCACGGCAGCGCTGATATGGCAGTGCGTCGCGATCACATAAGAGACGAGCTTGTTGCAGCAGGATTGCACTAATAGATTTCTGCAATGTATCACTTTATCTACTGTTTTCTTATTTCTGCCATGTATCCCTTTATCTATTGTTTTCTTATTTCTGCAGTGTATCCCTTTAGCTGGTTTTTTTGTATTTCTGCAATGTATCACTTTCTGTACTGTTTTTATGTAATGAACTGTTATGTTTTGTTAACTGTGTTATTCTGCAATAATTATAATGTTATGTTTTAATCTGTAGTTAGTTAAATTACAAAAAATAAATAAAATACTCCACTTAAATACTCCGCTAAAACCGCCAAATGCATGGTCCGCTAACTACTATTCTCCGCTATAATACTCCGCTCAAATTCTGCGTTTAAATTCTCCGCTTCTGCTTGCAAATAACGCAACCTTGTAAAAATAGTGCGTACCCTCTTCTATGGGGAGATAGAAAATCCCTTCCTCCTTTATCCCAAATAGCCGGTTAAAAACTTAAAATCCTTTCTCCCCTCGAAATTTATTTTAACAGCCGATACTTCCTTCTTCCCCAAAAATTGATCTCCCCCAAATCGTGTAATCCATGGCAACGGAGCTGAAGCTCGACCGTCTCCAGTGGTGTTCCACACTCAAACATCGGACCGACTCGTGGTGAAAGCCCTCCTTCCTCTCTTCGTTCGAACCAGAGAACCCAAAAATTGGACGCCACCTGATTTCAACGCCGCTGGCCGAGGACCTTGATTCCATCCCCATGATTGTGCCGCCTCATGCACCTTACCCTCGCTCGACGCCAGAACCATCGCTGGTGATGAACTCTATTTGCCAGAGCTCTGCATCTTGCTGAAACCCGGAAACCCACGGGGTAGAAAGCGTAAACAAGACGAAGCAGAAGCAGCCCTGCCTTGGCTCGGCGTCTCATGCACCTCCGCATGTCGTTTCCCTTTAGTTTCGTGCCACTACCGTGATAGGGGTAAGTTTATCTTATGATTAAACTTGATTACAAGTCCGCTATTTCGAGTTGTCACTAAATATCAGTGTTTGGGCTTTGCTTAGCAACTGTTCCGGTCATTTGGGTGAACTGCCTTGGTTATAATCATTAACCTCACTTGAGTAGGGGTTGCTATTGGCTATAAGCCCGCATGGACACACTCTGTTTCGCGGCTACTAGGCTCAACTAGTTTGCATTTTTCTATGAAATATTATTGTGAATTTGGGTGTCATCTAATATATTTTAAATCATTCTGCAAGGGAAATTAGTTTCGGTCATGCTTTTGTACTATACACATGCGGATTCCCTGTTGCCATGCATGCTAAAGAACTTTCCCATTTGCATTACCCTCACACATGTTTTAATATAAGAAAAGCCTGTTTACATTTGCCGTTGGATCTTTGTTGCTTCCAAATTGGTATTTATTATAGGAAAGATAGGTTCATGAGTAATATAACACATGGTTTGCGATGAGTTGAAAACAAAGGTATAACATTTTTCTTGCAGAAGATAATTTGATTTGATAAACGGACAATAGACAAATCATTTCTGTTCCATTTGGAGGACAATAACGGTGATTATGGTTGCTCTCTGTGAACACTATGTTTAAAGAGCGCAAAGTGATTGAGATAAATTGATTTAAACATTTCTAGGTTAATTTAAGCATTTTATTTGCATTTGTTCAACCAAAGTTGGTTCAATAAGCTTTTAAGTCTATGGATGAATCGTGCAGGATTTAAGTCTTAGGTGAGAGCTGCAATTGTATTGATTTACCACCCTAATGGTTGTTTTTATCAACTTGGTATTTAAGATAATTTTTTTTCTGTTGAGAAATTCTAATTCAACATGTATATATAGATAGTATGCAAACTGGAAAGGCAATGTTAATTATACACTTTGAATACAAAAAAAAAAAAAAAAAAAGGTATACAGAAGTTTACTTGTCCAAGCATATATTGTATGTCATAGAGACATATGATGGGAGAAATATTCATGAATGGTTAGTCGATGTTGAAAACATTTGCAAAAGAATAAATAAATAAATAAGATGGAGTGAAAGAAGTGTAATTTCAATAATATTGATAATATAAATAAGACGATATATATAGGTAAATATGAGGCCGTTCATGTTGGCTTTCCTTGAAATCTTAAGCCACATGTGAGTCTTGCTGTGTATGTGGGAGGCTGTTCTTTGTTCTTCTTATTTTAAGATATCAGTATGTATATGGGTTAGTGACTGAATGGATTAGGAATTGTTTGGGGTTTCTTGGTTCCATTTGAATTGTAGGTGTGGCTATATATATATATTTATAGGGAGTGACTATTGAGACACAAAATTGAACATAAATCAAAGAACACAGAGTATTAGCCGTTGGATCATTTTGTCTTTATGTGGAGAGGTGCAAATCATGGGGAGATCCAATGGTGGAGATGCATTGTATCACCAATTATATCTATATTTTGTGTCCCTTTAGACTTTCCCACACACACACACACACATATATATGTATATATATATATATATATATATATATATATATATATATATATATATATATATCATATAATACCATATACTCACTATAAGGGTATATTAGGACACTACATGTCTCTTTTACAAGGCGTATATCGGGAAGCTACATGCTTCTTCTTTTTTATTGCCTGATCGATTGTATAAACTTTGTTTTCCTCTTCTAGATCTTGTAGCTACTACTTGTATGCGGTTTGTAGTTATAAATTTTATAAATAAGAGACGTGTAAATGGAATAAAATCCAATTATGAGTAACAAGAGATTTATGCCTAAATTTTACCAGTTCACCTCTTGGTAAATTTGCGTCAAACTTATGCTTTAAATTAATGCAATGTTGTATGGTTTACTTGGCAACTTATTTTCTTGAGTTGTAGATTAGTAGATATAAGTCAACAATGCACAGTAGATGTAATAAATCCATTTAGGACACCATTCACCACACATGTCGCATTGCTATATATACCCTTATAACTACAAACGGATTTGGTATACTCGAATCATTTAAATAAATTTGTTGGGATCAAACTGATTTTATGTATGTTTTTATCAAAGTTTACTGACTTGAAATAAGTTTAATCCCGACCCGAGTGTTTTGTGTTTTTGCATGTAACGCTCGGGTCAGGCCCAAGTGTTACAGATGCAAGTTTTAGCTCATAAAGAGGAGAGGAATGTGAAGACGCATATGCGAGCTAGTCCGACTAAAAGTGTATACTTTTATTTATTTTAATATTCATGTATATGTTTTGTATTTTCCACCGTATAAACATTGTAAAACTCTGGAATTTGTATAAAAGTTCATGCTACAATTATTGTGCGTTGTGATTTTGTGTTAAATTCCATTTTAAACCCTGTAAGCCCATAACAATCCATTGTTTTGAACGCTTAGAGTTTGTTTAATCACCGACTTGGGGAGGTCAAAATGGCGGGATGCTACATTTGGTATCAGAGCTATGGTTTATATAAAACTTGGCTTATTGGGTTTAAAAACTCATTAGAGATAGGCTGGAAATACCTTATAATGGGCGGAATTGATACTATAATCGCTCTTTAGAAAGCGCATTTTTGGGAAGAATCAAATATCTTGATGAGATTTTGGAAAAAAATATTATTGTTTTAATGAGATTTTGAAGATAAAATTATTTTGAAGGAAATATTTTCAAATATAGGTTTCCTTATTGGAATTCCCATTTGGAAGCCCTTTGCGATGAGAATTTTTTCGTCAAGGAAAAATATATAAAAGGGTTTTTACAAGGGGATTTTTGGTTAAAAAACAAGATGTAAGTATGGGGTTTTGAAAAATACTTAGAAATTTTACAAGGTGAAACCCGAACGATGTCCGATTTGAGAATGGTTGTTAAATAAGAACTAATTCGGTTTTGGAATTGACTCGGGTTGGTTTGTTTTTTGAAATTAAGTAAAAATACCGGTGATAGGAAATAAATAATAAGAACAACCAAGAGTAAGTAAATTAGTTACTTTTATCTTGAAAAATACTAATCACGGTGAGTTGTGTTTGTAACTGAGGTGTGGTCGTAGTCCTTCAAATCGACTGGGTGTATCTCAATGCCCTGAAATCGAGGTTGTGGGGTGTATCTAGTTGCCCGAAAATCGAGTTTGGTTTAATTGAGAGAAGGTGTCATTGAAAGAGCTAGGTTGACTTGGTTGGTGATTGTTGGAGTGTTGATATGATTTCAGATTAAGGTGGAGCGTTGTGATGGTGATTTCTCATGTCCATGAAAGTCGGATGACTTGTTGCTGATGTGATTTCATATCAAGGTGGAGTGTTGTGATTTGTGACATGAAAATCACATATGTTGATAGAGGCGAGGCGTGGATGTGCTTGGTGGTAGAGAAGATGGTGCAGCAACAGAAAGAAGGTTAGAAGGAGTAGTTTGGCGTCTGAGCGGATTTATTGCTGGATTTTGACCCGGTCTTTCTGTGACTTATCTACAAGTATTAAGGGGATATATTCCTAATATATCAGGAAAATTGGATATTTTTCCTAAGCCTTCTATTCTCCTATAAAGGTAGCACATAGGGTTGGATTAATGTATGACCGAATAGAGTGGTGACTGCGTGCCTTTAGAGCTTGGTGCCTCCCAGTTAATCCAAGGATTAGCCGTCGTTCTTCATTGTTCTCCTTCTGCAATAAAGAGTGTTAGTCATCTAGATATTCTTTCCTTATCTCAATAAGGTTATTGATTCTTGTAATTTTGTTTATTCTTGGTTCTGATCCATTGAATGTAAACAAAATTTGTTTTTGTGAATCAATAAAGAGGGTGGTTGGGTGGAATATTTTATGTTTGCGCGTGTGATTTCATATCTGTGTTTGTTTGCATAGAAATCATTTAAGTAATTGGATGAAGAAGATCCTGATCGCTTTCGCAAAGGCACAGTTTTCATAACAGTTGGTATCAGAGTCAGGTTACTTGTCCAAGCATATATTGTATGTCATAGAGACATATGATGGGAGAAATATACATGAATGGTTAGTCGATGTTGAAAACATTTGCAAAAGAATAAATAAATAGGATGGAGTGAAAGAAGTGTAATTCCAATAATATTGATAATATAAATAAGATGATATATATATATAGGTAAATATGGGGCGGTTCATGTTGGCTTTCCTTGAAATCTTAAGCCACATGTGAGTCTTGCTGCGTATATGGGAGGCTGTTCTTTTGTTTTATTTACTTTAAGATATCAGTATGCATATGGGTTAGTGACTGAATGGACTAGGAATTGTTTGAAGTTTCTTGGTTCCATCAAATTGCAGATGTGGATATATATATATATATATATATATATATATATATATATATATATATATATATATATATATATATATATATGTATGTATATGTGTGTGTGTATTTCATATAATACCTTATACTCACGGTAAGGGTATATTGGGATACTACATGTCTCTTTTACAAGGCGTATATCGAGACGCTACATGCTTCTTCTTTTTTATTGCCTGACCGATTGTATAAACTTTGTTTTCCTCGTCTAGATCTTGTAGCTACTACTTGTATGCAGTTTGTATTTATAAATTTTATAAATAAGAGACATGTAAATGGAATAAAATCCAATTATGAGTAACAAGAGATTTATGCCTAAATTTTACCAGTTTACCTTTTGGTAAATTTGCGTCACAACTTACAGCATGAAACTTGTGATTTAAATTAATGCAATGTTGTATGGTTTACTTGGCAACTTATTTTCTTGAGTTGTAGATTAGTAGATATTAGTGAACAACGTACAGTAGATGTAATAAATCCATTTTGGACATCATTCGCCATGTACGTCCCATTGCTTTGTCATGCCCATGATCCTTTTTTTGGGTAATTCACTGATTTGGTATACTTGAACCATTTAAATAAATTTGTTGGGATCAATGTAACATCCCACCTCCGCTAGGGTCACTCACAAAGGGAATGCACTAGTCTTGAAGTGGTATTATCGAGATAACATCACAGAATTATCACAAGACAGAACATAAATAAATAATTAAGTAAACAGCGGAAGAATTTTTGAGCAAAACAGAACTTCATTTTATTCCAAAGTAAACCATGTCTCTTACAAACATTTCAAATAACAACTTCATTACAACTGTCTTATAATAATAGCCAAAGAAGCAATAACTTAAAACAGAAAAAACAGCTTATTCCCTTTGTGAGTGACCCTAGCGGAGGTGGGGTGTTACATTTGGTGTCAGAGCAGAAGGTTACCAAGGCTGGGCAAGAGTTTTGAAAACCTTTTGAAAAACCATTTACAAAGAAGCACTTTTCAAGAAAAGTTGGTTTATTTTAAAAGGTGGGGTGTTACAATCAAACTGATTATATGTATGTTTTTATCGAAGTTTACTGACTTGAAATTAGTTTAATTCTAACCCGAGTGTTTTGTGTTTTTGCATGAAATGCTCAGGTCAGGCCCCAAGTGTTACAGATGCAAGTTTTAGCTTATAAAGAGGAGAGAATGTGAAGACGCATATGCGCGAGCAAGTCCGACTAAAAGTGTAAACTTTTATTTATTTTAATATTAATGTATATGTTTTGTATTTTCCACTGTTTAAACATTGTAAAACTCTGGAATTTGTATAAAAGTTCATGCTACAATTATTGTGTGTTGTGATTCTGTGTTAAATTCCGTTTTAAACCCTGTAACACAATAACAATCTATTGTTTTGAACGCTTCGAGTTGGTTTAATCACTGACTCGAGGCAGTCAAAATGACGGGATGTTATAGAAGTGCTAGCCTTATGTAGAGGGTTCTCTTGACTTTGTCGATTACTCGTGCCCCTACTTTCTAAGGTTCATAATTGGATTCAGTTGACTGTGTTCTCCAAGGCCAGGTGTTTTCGACATTGGTCGAGTTTTTTGCCTCATCGTAGTAAGGTCTTTTTCCTTCCATAATCTGCTTTTTCCATTATCGACCGAGATGAGACATTGATATATTGGTCGATATTTTGGTTTTTTAGGCTAAAATTTAAATCCATGCATAACCCAAAGTCAATTTTATTGTGGTTCGACATCTCTGGTCTATGTCCACTATGATCATGAACAAACAATTGGATAACACCATTTGTTTCATGAAATGGATGGATATGACACAAGTAAGTGAAGGCATCTAAAGGATATGATTATAGAGCACATGAATAGTGGACAATGAAGTGCTCTCTGTTTAGGTTAAGCCGGCTTTCTATTGTTAGCTTGACTCAAACTTTGATAGTTCAATCAAATTACCGAACTATGCTAAGCAATAGGAGGTGCCTAACTATGGCTTATTCTCCAAAACCAAGTGCCATTAGAACTACTACCAGTTATATGACTCACAACCTGAGCGTAACGGAGACCCCAATCCGGCTTAAAAAGCAAGTTGTGCCCCAACTCAAGAGAGAGAGGTACTCATATATCGTGTGGCACAATGCCTTGATTGAAATCAAATCATAGAGGGCCCATGAACCAGTGTCTTTTCGCCCAATCAATGCACTGGCCTTCGGTCCCCTCCCCCAATTGATCTGGGTTGCAATTGATATAGTTGGCTCCCTGCTTTGTTAGTAATTCATTCTTAAAGTCACTCTTTGATGAAAAGGTTCTATTTTAATGAGTCTTTACTGTGCGTAGAATGTTGTAACATCCCGTATTTTTCTGTAGTCAGATATTTAATATATTTTATTATTTTAAATGTTGATTAGGAATTTTATATGAATATAATATATAATTCATTTATATTATGAAGTTTGAATGTTTAATTTATATATAATTATAAATCGAGCTCGTAACGGCGCGGTAGTTCGTAATATTGAGTTTTGAACTTCAATTGAATATACAGAATCCATTTAAAGTCGGAGTTCTGTGAAACAAGAAACATTGGAATCGATTTGATTATATTTTTCTAATGAAAGGGGAAAATTGAGATTTCATGTTACAAATTGTTAGTTATGTCCAATTCAAAATTTAAAATAGTCGCTATGGAATTCGTTATTAAACGACAACGCTTATTAAATAAAATATAAAGGGTTTTTATATATTTTGAGTATTGTTTAACCCGTAATTGTGAATATTGAGTTTAAAAATATATATTAGTTTATTCTGAAGATGTGTAATATTTTATTTGAATAAATATGATGATAAGTTATTATTATTTAAATTAAATTATTTTAGATTTAATTATATTATAGTAAGCCTTAGAAATGGTTTTCTCTTCGAACGATACCTGTTTTGGACAAAACAAATTTTATTGGAAAACATATAATTAATTATCGTTAAATTTCTGGTTTGGAGCCAATTGGAGTTGTTTTATCGATGCACATAATTTAAAGGTGAACCGATAAATTAAAATAACACTGTTATGCAAACAGATTCAGTTTTCGATGAAGTAAATTTCATTGGGACCGGACCGTTGAGACATAGTGATGTGTCCATTTACATTTATGGTTGGAGTTTGCGTGTGTCGGTCCAAATATAACAGATTACGGTTATCAGCGATAAAATTTGGTACCGTATAATAATAAAAATGTAAATAATAATATATATAGACACCCTTCCCTCTTAAGTTAAAATAGGTTCTGCTCTCGCTAAATATCACCGCTCGTTACTTCTTGCTTAAGGAAACCGTGCTCTCATAGCTCCATCCAACCTTCTTTTTCTCAGCAGCTACCCAATGCTTGCTCTAATTGATAAATCCCATCGAACAGCTACTAACTATACATGGACTCTATCTAATAACGTAGTACTATTCAGTGATGGACATTGTGGCTGTCTAGAATTTTGTTTGCATACATACATACATACATACATATATATATACACACACACACACACACACATCCATAGATCCATCCTTTCTTCTGCTTTTGCATTTCTCCTAGCAATCCAAATACTGCTCCTCCATCAACAAGATGAGCGATCGAGAGCCGCCCATTTTTCTTCTCCATTATCACTCAATTATTTTCAACAAATACAAACACCTTAATCGTCGTTCTTTTTCCAGCAAACCTAGCACAAGGAGAAGTATTCGAGCTGTGTGAAGCCATATGCGACTTTGCTGAGCTGATAACTGATGGTGGCGCGACGGCATAGTAGTTTTTGGTGGGGGATAACTGGGTGCGTGGAGAAGTGTTAAAAAGGAGGACTGTACACGGGTTAGGGTCAGTTGTTTGGTCATTCGAAGTGAAGAGCGAGATTGAAGGAGGGAGATGGCGTCGGAATTAGATGGGGGATCAACGGTGTGAGCAGTATAGGACTGTGAAGAAATAAGAGAGAAGGACATTTTAAATGAATAGTAAGATGAAAGGAAACATGTTGCGTGGAGTGGAGTAATAGAGTTTCCATGCGTAAGTAGAATAGCATGTTCAAGAATATGAGAAGGGTGGTAGAAGGCGCGGGTTCGAAGAAAGTTGGGCAACAATAAGTAGTGCGGAGATGAACAAGGTATTGGGCATATTCTGAGGATCTGGGTTAATTTTTAAACACGAGTTATGTAGTTGGTAAACGGTGAGGCCATGCAGTCTGGAACGTGAATTCGGAAGGTATCGGCCTGTGCACTTTCAAGAGAAGAAGGAAAAATTAATTAACATGGGCTACTGAAATGGGAACCGTGGAGTTTTTGGGAATCAGAGTTTGAATATGGGGCGCAATGAAGTATAATGTAGAAGAAGGAATTAAAGCAACTATTCGAATAAGAAGCAGGCACTTGGTGAAATGTTTGAAGAATTTAAGGCTGCGTGGAAAGGGGTGAGGGCTATCTTATGTGGGTAGAATCCATTGGTCAAAGCTTTAAAGGGTGAAGATTCAAAGCGTGAAGGCGTGAAAGCAAATCAAAGTAAAGTTTGGCTTGGAGAAATCATGCAAAGCAACATGTAGTGAGATCGACACAAATTGAACGGAAACATGATACAAAGGATCAGAACGAACGAACGAGGAGTCGGGCATTTGGTAGTGAAGCATAAGCAGGTAGAAAGGTGGAGCAGGCAAATGGGTAATTACAAGGAGCGAAGCAGTACAATTAAAGGGTGGAAGAAACATAAATGGGCTGCACGTGGCAGCTACTTTGAAAACATGGCAGATGGAAGTATCATATCGGCCAGTTATCATGTTACAAATCAAGAGTTAAGGAAATGGGTCTGTTAAATTTTGAAACAAACAAAAGTGGGAAAAAGAATCTGGGTCGTGTTTTCCTCAAGATGTAGACAGACATAAATTGCCAAAGCGAGTACAACAAGACATGTTTATGTTTTAAGGATAAAGATTATTTAATTTAGTTAAGTCATATATAAATTAGTAATTAAGTAAATTTGTTTACAAAATTAAATCGAAAATTTAAAACTTGAATAACTCTTTGTTATATTATTAGAATGGAACACAACCAGTGGCCCTGGAATCACGATAACAAGTGGGACATCATCGAACTGATCTGGACAGTGCAGGAGACGACTGGAATTTAAAGTTAAATTAAACAACTGTTTAATTTAGTTGTAACCGAACCGTTCTACAAATGGAGACAAAGTGAGTTTACTCACTCAGTTTTTACCCACTTATATTTTATATAAGTCGAGATTGTTTTGTGTGCTATGGTTGATAAATGTTTGCTATGTGGTGAATAATATTTATATATTGAATGAATTGGTTGAATTAAACGTTCATTTATTTCAAACAAAATAAAATCGTTATTTTAATGATTTATTTCCAAACGAGTAACTTACCTTATCAGTTATGTTTATAATAATATAAACGTATTGAATTTAAATATGAGTGCTTGAACTGATGTTGTTGGTTGTTTATTAAATGTTATATCTGTTTATTAAATTTTGATAATATTATTTGAACTAACGTATTTGGATGTAGGGAATCAGATTGGAGGGATCCAACTGGATTCCTCAAATTTATTATTATTTTCATATTACCATTATATGAACTGTTTACCCAATATGGATTAGACAAACTGATTTAGTTGTTGATTGAAATTCAACTACTGTGCGTTTTTAACCAATGGGAAGTATTAGTTGGGTAATTGGCATCAAGAGGCTTAAAATCAATCGTTTTATAGATATGGATTTACCGTCAGGTAAATCAAATGGAATGAAGTTGTAAAATGTATTTTATAACTTAAAATAGATTTTTAAATCTATTAATTTGGAATGGAAATTTACTAAAAAGGAAATAAATATTTATTATTTATTATTTAAGTATAGGTAATTATTAAATGGTTTTATAACGCGAATTCTTATGTTAATAAGATTTTATAAGTAGATGAGCAAAAACTAACCGAGCGGTTAAGGGTTGGATTAATTGTTTTAAGAAAAAATTAAATGGGGATATTTAAATTAATTTTATTGTTAATTAATTTAAAGGAAGTATTTATTGGAATAGATTAATGAGATAATCATGGGTTGAGTTTAACTAATCCAAATATTTTATTTGGAACTGGTTATTTGATTAATTTACTTTTAATTAATCAAATGGTATAGTAACGAAGAGTTGTTTGATTTTTATAAAACTTTTTAAGTAAAATTATTATTTATTTTAGTTAATAAAGTAGTTAACTAAATTTACAGTAGTTAATGGTGAAGCAAATTTATTCTTTTAATTTAAGAGATTAGTTTTTAGAGGAAAATGATTTAAGTAATCGAGAGTATAATGAAATATAGTTAAAATGTTAAAAGAGTTTATAATCGGGTATATATTTAAACCCGAGTTTGTGGGAATGAAATTATAAAGAGATTTAAGTGGAAATGATAGCTTAAATGAAATGTTTATGTAACATTTGGATTAAGTAAATATAAATCGAGATATAAAAATGATTTATATTAAAACTGTTATATAAGATGTGGACATTAAAACTGTTATATATGATTATAAAAGAGATGTGGATTTAAACTATTAATATAAAATGGGCGATATTTTATAACGAGATTAAGTAGAACAAATAGAATTGAAATGAGATTTTCAAAGTGGAAATTGGTCGAATGGATTATAAGTGAAGTAAAATGGATTGATGAGGAATTATGATAAGAATTTAAAGAATTGGAACCTAACTGGAGACTGGTTGAGTTGAGTGATTTTCAAGGTGTTAATCTAAGGTTGATTTTGGTATTCGGAGTTGATACTTAGGAAATTATTCTCTTACAAATTTATGGTCAACAACTAATGAGGGTTAAAGTATAGAAGTACATGGATTAGAAATAAAAGGATATTTCCAAGGTAACAAGGGAATAGAAGGTTGAAGTATATATAATGGGATTTCCAAAGTAACGGAAAGGAAAAGATTTGAGAATATAAAATAATATTTCCAATGTAAAGGAAATAAAAGGAGATTGGTGAAAAAAAAGGAGATTGGTGAAAATATAGTGATATTTTCAAAGTAAGGAGATAAGTTTTAGAATAAGTATATTCTAAATAAATAAGTGACGACTATTGTTTTCAAGCAAAGAGAACAAAAGATATTTTCGTAATGATTATTTTACGAATATTAAGTTAAAGTAGTTTTCCAGTTTTAGATAATGAATAATGTGGTGGAAATGATAATTAATGGAGAAATTGGATATTGTTAAGTGTTAAGAGAAAATTGTTTTGAGGATATACTTATATTAAAATAAGAAGTGAAAAGCTATATTTGAATTATTAAAAGATTTTGAGATTTATTAAACGAATATTTTTAATTAAAGAAGCCAAGTGATGCTGAGTACTGAACCAGTAGATATATTTTTATTTTATGATTGAATGGTTGTTTATTTGATAGTTAAATAATCGACTATCAAATCTGGCCTATACGGCTGTTGGTATGGAAAGTCCGGGATCGAATTTATATTCGAATACCATTCCGACCAGCAAATATAGAAATGTAGAAGATATCAGATGCTGATTGAGACGGAGATATTGAAGACCTTAGATCTTCATGAAATGAGAGAACCGCTTAAAATTTCTGATTTGACCCGGAGATATACTGGGGTTCTATCGTGGTTGAAATCTACGGATTTGCAAGGACTACTCATTACTGATCTATACGGTGATACCTATGATATAGTAGGAGGGTACCTTCGGTTCATCCTGTTTCTGGGTGACTTGTATGGACGAATGTCTGACAGGATATTTCTTAAGAATCACATACATTGATTTTTACAAATGTAATTTTGTTAGTGGCAGAGAATGGCCCTTCTCTTAGCTTAACGACCAAAGTATTTTTGTGTACATCAATTAGTGGTTTGGCGGATCTGACAATGTGGCATTCAAAGTGAATGGTGATATGATGTTCTGAAGGTAATGTTAAACCTCAAGCTACTTCAATCGGGAAATGACAAAAATAAGGTAGGCAGCATGGCTAAGGGGGTCGCTCCCAAGTAGAGTGTATAATCACCTATCTAGAGATAATTCATTTCCTTCTTTAATCTATTTTGATGTTGTCCCCTTTCGGGAAACGGTAGGGTAGCTCCCAACCATTGGTGATATACATTTGATACACTCAAGCGAAGTGAGTGGTCGGCCATGTGTGGCATGGTTGCAAGATGTTCTTGTTGAAACCGGTGTATTCGCCTCTAGAGATACACTATCGGAAGGTGGTTCCATACCTTGTCATAGTTGGAAATTCAATCTCCAATAAGAGCCCGCAGTTTTGATTATATACTGTATATGTGGAACGTGAGATGAAAGCATTTCGCTAGATTGATATTTATTTGTGTTTAGACACTATTATGATATCAGAATAAGATATGATTTCTAAAAAGAAATGATTTGACTTTAAAATCAAGTTGGGTGATGTTTTTAGCTTAGCGAGTTTTCTCACTCTGTTTCACCAGACTGATCCGACGTTTTGTAAATTCACAGGTTAGACCGGGTTGTACAGGTTCAGGTTATCGGATTTTATGAAGTCCGAAGATAAGCTGGATGAGTTCAGACGTATATATCTAGTGTGTGTTCCGCTAAGTGTTGTATATGAGGGCAGATTATTGTAACTTCCCCGATGTATTGATGTTCCCTGATGATTGTAAGTTTTATTTCAAAGCTCTCAATAAAGTTTTATTTCTATGTTATATTTTGTTCCGTTGCGATGTGAGACTCTAATGTTGTTTTGTTCTTCTTCTTCTATTCTAATATTCCTTTCTTACTTATCTCACCCTCTATTTTCTTTCATTAACTATTTGGCGTTTCTAATACTTGAGTTCTAGAAAGTAATACGGGTTTGTGTATTATTGTTGGAATTCAGGCGTCGAATTCCTTGGGTCGCTATGGTGGTATCATAGTTGTTTGCTGGCTGTGAGCTGGGTACGTATGATAGGGGGTTCTTACTTGGCTATTTGGTGGCAAGCAGGAGACTCTTACCTATACATGTCCCTCGAAAGTAGCAAAGGGTTGGTCGAGTCGTGAGGCTGGACATAAAAGCAATTCTAAGGTATCTCGATAGTGCCACGTTAGGAGGTTAGCCCAGTGGTTGATGGTTGCAAAGCCTAGACCATTACAGTGGTATCAGAGCATAAGGTTTGGTAATAACCTTGGCTCTATGGCGTAACTCGATAGAGATGGGGTTAGTAATACCCTAGAATGAGTTGGAGTGTATATATATATATATGAGAGTGTATTTGTAAATTTTATATAAAAATGTTTTGTATTGTGTTATTTGATCAGTTCAATTTTGAACTAGCAACCGACACGATATTGTTTTGTAAAGAGGGTAAATGAAATTATTTTACCCAAAATATATTTTTTGTATATAAAGGAAATGATTTTTATTAAATTATTGAGATATTGAGTTGTTTGTTTGACTCGATGGAATTCGAATTGGATTAATAATTTGAATGGTTTAGTATAACTAGAAGAGATTTCACATATGGAATTTGTGAATGAGAATTTTAATTTGAAATTAAAATGGATCAGGATTTAACTTAAAAATAAGTTAAACAAAATTTGAAGAGGAATTGGAATAAAAAAATCATGATTTGGATTTTTGAAATGGAATTAAACTAATTTTGAAATAAATTAGTTAATTGAATGCGAAGTTGAAACTTAACTTGGTTAAGTTAAGAATGAATCTGGGAATTAAATAAGGTAAATTTGAAATTTGAAATTTGTTTAATAATAATGAGATTGAAATCAATCGAATATTAATCGATTGATAAATATAGTATGTAAAATCTAAGTAAATATTAATCTTGGATATAAATTCACTTGAATGATTGGCTTATGTTGACTGTGTATCATTTGTTGATTATATGTTTGATGGATTTGATATAATTCATCAATGATTTAATGAAGAGTTTAATGAACTGAAAACCATGGAAATGAATTCCAATAAAATAAATTTGAATCGAATCACCTATGAATTGAACTAAATGGTTCAACCCTAAATTTGCACCTGAGTGATGTAATGAGTTGATTTTGAAAATCTGTATAGTTATACTTGTTAATCCATGAAACATTGTTGAAGAATTACATGTAACTGTTACCTACATGTTGAATGGAGTTAAGTACATGCACCAGAAGGCTGTAAAATTGATATTGGTTGAGTATATTGAAATAATTGAGCAGCTATGCTCAATAGCGCTCGTAAAAGGTACTCTTACACGAAAATATAATTTTTTTGGTTTTTGAATTTTGTTTTCCGACCATATGGGTCGATGTATATATTATTTGACCTTGCGCTATTGCAGAAGTCACTCCGTATAGGGGAGGCCCTAACGAATTTTTCCGAAAATTTAATGTGTTCAAAATTTTCGATATTTTGAATATTTTTATTAGCAATAGTGAATTGCTTTTCGATTTATAATAAATTAGAGTTTGAAACCTTAGTAATTTCAAGGACAAAATTCTTTTAGGGGGAAGAATGTAACGTCCCGTATTTTTCCGTAGTCAGATATTTGATATATTTCATTATTTTAAATATTCATTTGGAATTTTATATGAATTTATAATATATAATTCGTTTATATAACGAAGTCGGAACGTTTAATTTATATATAATTATAAATCGAGCTCGTAACGTCGCGGTAGTTCGTAATATTGAGTTTTGAACTTCAATTGAATATACAGAATTCGTTTAAAGTTTGAATTCTATGAAACAAGAATGTTGGAATTGATTTATTATATTTTTCTAATAAAAGAGAAAAAAAGAGATTTCATGTTATAGATTGTTAGTTACGTTCAATTCAAAATAGTCGCTATGGAATTCGTTATTAAACGATAATGTTTAATAAATAAAATATAAAGGTTTTTTTTTTTATATATTTTGAGTATTGTTTAATCCGAAATTGTGAATATTGAGTTTAAAAATATATATTGGTTTATTCTGAAGACGTGTAATATTTTATTTGAATAAATACGATGATAATAATTTTTTATTATTTAAATTAAATTGTTTTAGATTTAATTATATTATATAAGCCTTAAAAATGGTTTTCTCTTCGAATGATCTCTGTTTTCGACAAAACAAATTTTATTGGAATACGTATAGTTAATTATCGTTATATTACCAATTTGTAGCCAATCGGAGTTGTTTTATCTATGCGCACAATTTAATGGTGAACCGATAAATTAAAATAACACTGTTGTGCAAATGGATTTAGTTTTCGATGAAGTAAATTTCATTGGGACCGGAACGTTGAGATGCAGGGATGTGTCCATTTACATTTATGGTTGTAGTTGGCATGCGTCGGATTGAATATAACATATTACAGTTATCAGTGGTAAAATTTGGTACTGTATAATAATAAAAACGTAAATAATAATATATATAGACACTCTTTCCTCCAAAGTTAAAACAGGTTCTGCTCTTCCCAAATATCACTGCTCATTACTTCTTGCTTAAGGAAACCGTACTCTCATAGCTCCATCCAACCTTCTTTTGCTCAGTAGCTATCCTATGCTTGCTTTAATTGATAAATCCCATCGAACAACTACCGACTATACATGGACTCTATGAACTAACGCGGTACTATTCAATGATGGACGTTGTGGTTATCTAGAGTTTTGTTCGCATATATATATATATATATATATATATATATATATATATACACACACACACACACACATCCACAGATCCATCTTTTCTTCTTCTTTTGCATTTCTCCTAGCAATCCAAATATTGCGCCTCTATCAACAAGATGAGCGATCGAGAGCCGCCCGTTTTTCTTCTCCATTATCACTTAATTCTTTCAACAAATACAAGCACTTAAATCGCCGTTCTTTTTCCAGAAAACCTAGCGCAAGAAGAAGTAAGCCATATGCGACTTTGCGGAGCTGATACCTGATGGTGGCGCGACGGCACAACAGTTGTTGGTGGGGGATAACTGGGTGTGCAGAAAAGTATTAAAAATGGGAGTTGTACATGGGTTGGGGTCGGTTTTTTGGTTAGTCTAAGTGAAGAGGGAGACTAAGGGAGGGGGAAGGCATCAGAATTAGATGAGGGTTAAACGACGTGAGGAGTATAGAACTGTGAAGAAAGAAGAGAGAGTGACATTTTACGTGAACAATAATATGAAAGGAAACATGTTGCGTGGAGTGAATTAACAATGTTTCCATGCATAAATAGAATAGCATGTTCAAGAATATGAGAAGGGTGGTAGGAGGCGCGGGTTCGAAGAAAGTTGGGCAACAGTAAGACCGGGTTGTACAGGTTCGGGTTATCAGATGTTGTGAAGTCCGAAGATAAGATGGAAGAGTTCAAGCGTATATATCTAGGGTGTGTTCCGTTGAGTGTTATATATGAGGACAGATTATTATAACTGCCCCGATGCATTGATTTACTCTGATGATTATAAGTTTTATTTCAAAGATCTCAATAAAGTTTTATTTCTATATTATATTTTGTTCCGCTGCGATGTGAGACTCTGATGTTGTTATGTTCTTCTTCTTCGTCTATTCTAATATTTCTTTCCTTTATATCTCACTCTTTATTTTCTTTCATAAACTATCTGGTGTTTCCAATACTTGAGTTCTAGCAAGTAATACGGGTTTTTGTATTATTGTTGGAATTCGGGCGTCGAATTCCCCGGGTCATAACAAATGCCCTCTTCAAACCTCCCTAGGGGATCTGCTGAGGTAGGATGCCCACTTTATACCACTTTGCGTTGCATTGGATCTAGTACACTTTTTTCTTCTGGGACATACGGTGATTATCTCGACTCTATGAATCAACGCGGGATGCACCAAGCCTTCCCTATAACAGGCTTATGGAAGCCATTTATCATTTGGATTTTTTTTTTAGATCAGGAAGCAATATGTTCAAAATATGATCATAAAGATGAAACGTGAGCAACCAGCAACCGCACGTCATAAGAGCAGACCTAAATCTTATTCGCATGATGGAATCATCATTACCTAATGATGTGGATTGAGTTTGGATCATACACGGCTAAGTCGCTTATGCATGTAAAAGATCAAGACTTGATCCTTAGGCATGATCTTGGTCGATGATAAAATGTTTAACTTGCTTTTATCTTAGTCAATATGGAATAAAAATGGCTAAGTTACCTCCATACACACGAGATCAAGATTTAAATCCTAGATGTGCTCTTATATGATGATGAACCATTGGATGTCTTTTTTGGATTGTAAATAAACTTCACATTCAAACTTTAGTTAGATCACTTTGCAAGTATAGACTATTCATGTGAGGTATGGATTTACAAACTAGATTTCAATTTTATTCAGTTAATGATCACTGAGTACAGATTATGCTTGGTCAGATTAGGGCCTCTTTATCAAGGCTTGGCAAAGTGGCTTGATTGGTAGTTAAGTCCGGATTATGCACGACAAAGATCATATCATCCTAACAACGGGGCCGTCAGATCGGTTTTCAAGCATGGATTATGCTTTATAGAAGCATGAGGATACTATGGATTTGGATATCATCTTTGAATAGTTGTAGATTTAGATTTGGATATGGAAATTACAGGTGATCCAAAATGATTGTAGGCTTTGGATTTGAATTTGGATATTGGCTTTGTACTCAGAATGGACATGGGTCATATAAATAACATGACAAGATCATGGATTTAGTTATTGATTTGGCTTTGGTTTTGGATATTGGCTTTTGGATGGGATAAGCCATCCGGGTAGATGGATCGTGGACTGTGGATTATGGATTTCAGACTTAAGGCAATACCAAACACATCTTCCATAGCAAGATATGTTTTGAGGGGCAAGTATTAACATGACATTTTACAAGGTTGTTATGCTTTAGACTTAGACACGTTGATCGCTCAATCATCAAGGCGGATAGCTTAGTGATATTGTTGTGTGACTTGTTATGTATATTTTTTCGGCAAGGTTGACCGAATTTTAAAGTGATCCATAACACTTTTTATCATAACAAATAATAAATACAAGGAGAATAGGAGATTGATCGAGTATCTATCTACTATAAGATTTTTATAGTGGGTCGTCCAGTGAACTGATGGTTTTTAAAGTGGACCAACCACGAGAAAAGTACAAAAGTCAACTCCATATAGGGAAGGACAAAAGTACAAGCTGCCTAAACATGCATATATTGCAAGTTACAAAGGAAACCATTCTCCACCCACAAGCCTGAATAATCACTTTAAACCATCACGTATAGAGGTTAAGAGTCTCTACAATAACCTTCCTCAAAGTCATGGGAGGTTTTAACCATTTAACATTTCTATTTTCTTCATTCTAGTAACCAGATATGTAATCCCGTTGTACCTAAGGATTGAAGCAGCTAGAGAGGGATAGAGAAAGGATCAGCATCAGCAATACCATGTTTATTGTTATTTGCATTTTCATCACCATTAATAGTTTGCAAATTTGGAGGGGCCTTATAAGCAGTAGGCAATATAAAATTAGCATAAGGATTATCATTTTTGATGGGCTTAGTTCTAAACGACAGCATGAGACTTTGGCAGCAGAGAAGAACTAGTCAAGGAGGCAATATTGACTAGGGAAGACTGGTTTTTGGTGACCAGTTCACCAGAATTTGGGTATTTGTACTTTTACTCAGAAAACCAGGTTTGAAAGGGGAACTTTGTTATTGAGAAGGGGAGACATGCACAGTAGGGGCATGTACATCATCATTGTGTTGCATGCTTTCACTGTACTGGCCAATTTAGTCAAGCTACTTTCATGCACACTATTACCTTGAAAAGAAGAGCAAGCGCGGAATAGATCATCAAAAATTTGCATTTCTTTTTCAGTAAACTCATCTTCACTCAAGCATTTGTTCTTTACTTTGTTCACGACATTAACAATTTTAACTTTAGAGTAAACCTTCTTGGAGAAACAGAGTCAGTAGCCATGCATTTCACTTCATCAGACTGTCGCAAATGATCAACATTTCCAGTTTTCACACTGCAAATGGGTAAAACCTCACTAACATTAGCACTAACAAATGTGGTGTGCTAACAACACTGTCTGAACACTAACTATTTGAATGTTAATATTCATACATAACTTAGAAGGAAGTTTGACATTTTGGCTTAACTTTTCGCTTACTTAATTTGGGTAAAGTCCAAATTATATTATTAAGCATTATTTAGTTGTGATATTCATTTACACAAATTCTCTTTGTTAAAACTATTAGCTTGAGCTTATGGAATTAGTATTGGTTAAAAAATTTATATTATCCATATTCAACTCCATTACTCAAAATATTTGGTTTAATAATAACAATTTTTATTAATCGAAATTTCTTGACAAGTTACCATGACCTTTAGTTGATTACGATACTAACCCTATCCGACTAAGGAGACAAATTCTCTCTTAAATAGTGATCCACTTCCAATACTACCACTTGACCTGACTATAGTCAGTCGATCGCTACCATGACATGATTTGATAATAAAAGGCTTTAATATTAAAGATTAGCAGTATTTTCTAATTTAGAGAACTATGTAAATCAGTCACATCGACATTTTTTTCCTTGACCTTAGCAGTATTAGTCAATAGAAAATTATTTAGTGAATCATTCTATAATTATCGTATAACTATCAATATGTAACCTCTTAGTGCCACCAACAGTCATGAGTGCCACTTAACATTTGGAGAGCATTACATACTTTAGTTTCAACTAATATATCGACCCATTCATTCTCGATGCATCTTAACTAGAATAATTTAAAATGGTAAGCTAATGTTTATTATGATAGACTAGTCATGGTTACAACACCTTGTAAATAATGTCACAAAATGTAAAATTAATGGATTTTTTATAAAATATACTTTTAAATAAATTGCTTAATCAATGTGGTGCACTATATAAAATTTATTATGGAAATAATATACCTTTTTATTTTTAACTAAATTGGTTAATGAGTTATATATATGTACCAAATTACATAAGTACCACTAGATCATACCCTAACTCTATCAATGTAATGATTCTCCTCTTATGTCTAGGTCTTGCGAAGAACCCAACATCTTCTAACCAATTATGGTGGACTTGTAAATCATATTGCTAATGGAACCTACGGTCATGCTCTTACTGGTATTCCATCTCCTTTTATTATGCAGAATCCTTTTAATCCATTGCAAAACATTACACCGAATGTCTATACCTATTAGTAATTCTATGCATCCCGCTGCAATAATGTCGAAGTCATGGTCTTCCTTATTCTCCACTAAACTGGGTAATGTTGACATGTACTCCTAGGATCTTTGAATCGCATACTTTAAATGGAGTCAATATGTCTTCGGAGGTTGTAGAAGCCGACACCCTCATTTGGCATGAACTAGTTGGATTCTTTCTTGATGAAAATCCTCCTTTTTCAGTTGTGAAAACGCATATTAAACAAGTTTGAAAGATGAAAGGAAAATTTAGTATGTAACTCGTTATTTTGATTTCGCTTGCTTTGAGGAGAGGCTTCATATTCTAGAACTTGATCTTGTCATTACTATTATAAAACCTTTCATTATTACCATATGGTCGCCTTTTGTCAATGTTGCTTGTGAATATGTACTCTCAGTTCCGATTTGGAAAATTTTATGATTATTGCACTTGCTTTCCAATTTAATGGTTGGTATCTCTTGCTTGTGGAGCTTGATTGGTGATTTATGAATCAATGGTGAAAGGGGATAGATTGGGGTATATGAGACACCTGATTGAGGTTAAGCCTTACTGGACATTACTTTCCTTTTTATCGATTGAATTGCAGTTTGATATAGTTGCAATGATAGAATTTGATTACAAGAGGTAATTATGCTTGAACTAAAAGTTATTTTAGCACCTTGTTGTTGGATGTAATCAACCTTAATCCTATGCCAATCCCTATAGTTCAAAAGATTGAACTGAAGCCACCATAGAAGATATTGATTCCCAAAGTTGTGATGAATGTTTGATGCCCCAAATTTGCTTCCCCAGTCCCAGAATTATTTGTCCCCAATTCCGCCAATGTGACACCCCACGTCCATTAATGTCACTCACTAAGGGAATGCATTAACTTTCATGGAGCGATATAAGAGTATAGAATAGAACATCATAAGACAGATATATAAAATGGTACTTCAAAATTCAAAATTTATTCATTGCAGTGGAAAAGCAAAACATGTCTGGTTACAACATCAAAACCACATACTAAAGCCAAGTACACAAATATCCATCTTGAATAAAATTATTATCAGAGTACATAAAAGCAAAACCATAGTCCCATTCCAAAATGCCATATGAAAGAGAAACGAAGCTGAGCATTACTTTCAGCGCTTTCCAAGCACTTCCAATAGAGAGAGAGAGAGAAATCCAAATCAAGCCTCACTAGTCCCACCCTGAGAACTTAGGGGGTGGGGGGAAGGGAAGAAAAGAGGCAAAACAAAAAGGGTTAAACATAAAGTCTGGCGAGTCCAATGACTTTAACAATATAATTAGTAAAGTAACAAGATAAGAACATAAACTGGATACAAGGAATGACTGTAACATAAGCAAGTATGACAAGGTCAACAAGATGAACAAGGTATAACATCGATTGCGCTTCTAACCACTATAAGATATTTCCTGCATTGCACCAATACTAGTGTCATACTAAAAGGTGATCCCTCCCTACTAATCATAATAATGGCAGCTTCGTGTACTCCTAGCTGCTCTCGTAAGCGCCCACTTGCTCCTACCCCACTAGTTGTACCCATTACCCTCCCAATTCGATCGACTCCCTAACTCGTAGATACCCATGTTGGCCCAATAGTAAGGTGTATCACTCCCTAAAGCGGCAACCCGATACTACTAAAATGCACGGCTTATACCTACACAATGCAACAACATCTTACCTACCAGCTAGCTCGGACCCACGCACGCACATAACTCCACTGGACTAGCGTTGCCATCGCTCTTTACTCTTTTGACCTCCTACAATCAACCCCAGTAAGCATCCCCCGTCCTCGACCTAGTTCGAACTAAAATAGATACTAAAAATGGGTTACTGGTTGAAAAGGTCCATATATTTGACACAAGCTTCCCTCCTACGCTTGGTCCCCTACTAGGATTTCCCACTTAACCCTCTTATCATTCCAATGTTTTCCCGCATGTCTCATTTGGGTTAAGTGCTTTAATTATGTTTCACATGTCACCTATGTCACCCACTTAACCCTTTTATTATACCCATGTCTTACCACATGTCTTATCTTGGTTAAGTGTTCATTAATTCATTATATCTGTAATTGTGCAAGACCTCGCACATTAGATTACCATTTGCGGTTGCTAGATATGCCGACCGGTTCCAGGCAAACTTCTACCGCAATCAGAATCTAACCTCGTGCCTTAGCACTATTACACTTCTAATTTCTGCCTTCGACCTCTCACATTAGATTGTCGTTTTGCGGGTGCTGGATATGTCGGGCGGTTCCAGGTAGACTTCTACCGTAACCCAATCTAACCTCGTGTCTTAGGCGTTCATTATCTTTTCCTTTTTATTCATGCCCAATTTCAAGTCTTTAATTAAGGTATTCCAATTGCCCATAATTTCCAATTATGCTTATAATGCTAATTCAAGTTATTCCTATAATTCCATGTATACAACTTGTACCAAATTATGCCCAAATCAATTTCATAGTTATCAACAATTTATGCCAAATCTGATTTCGTTACATATTCCCAAACTTTTCCCAATCATCCTAACGTTATTCGTACGTAAATATCAATGTAATATTCTTAAGCTCGAAATTAGCCTAATCTCAAAAGGAAAAGGCAAAAGAAGAAGGGAAGAGAATCAAACATCAAAATTGGCATAAACATATAAATAGGCATGTGAAATGAATAATGATAAAATAGATCAGACAGGCATATGATAATAGTAATTGGGTATGAATCTGAAAGATAATGATTTACAAACTTGATAAGATTCATCTTACATACAGGTATGTTCATTAAATCCAATTTACAATCCTATCACAATTACTTTTTAATTTAATTATATGTGAAAGTAACGTAAACTCATAGCGATAGGATTCTTAGAAAAGAGAATTAGGCGTTGTTGTAGCAAATCTTATCTTGAATAACCTCTTCCTTGATTATTGAAGAAGAAAAGCTATATTAGTTTAAGTTGGAGCAGCAACATTGAGGCGCCATGGATTAGGGTTGAAGAGATTAGGGTTAGGTTTAGGTGTTTATCTATAGGCGTGTTAGGTGAATTAGGACCTTTAGATTTGATTAGGAACCATCTGAACCACTCAAATTAGAAAAACACATCATTAGGAAACTGCCCAGAATCAACCATTATACAGGCCAATTTCGACTGGTCGACAGTTTTTACTTCTGTTTAAAAAACGGTCGAATGGTGAAAAATGGGCAGTCAATTGTTTTCACTTCGAATGGTGAAAAATGGGCAGTCGACTTGTTTTACAGCTTTAAACTTTAAATCTTATGAGCTTCATAACTTCTTCATATGATGTCTGTTTTACGCAAATTAGGACTCTATCTCAAGCAAAATTCCGAGATGAACGCAACGGTGTAACCCGTTTCACTTAATTCTTCTTCTAGAAATTAAATATTCTTAAATTAGTCAGTTTTAATATTTTAAAATTACGGGGTGTTACATTCTCCCCTACTTAAAGGATTTCGTCCCCGAAATCTCCAAGTTAAGAATAATATATGTCCTACCATCCATCATCCACCTACTCATCCGTCAATTACGGGCGTCCATTGTGCTTAAATGATTTCTAATGTTTTCATGAACATATGCAAAGTGTGTGTATATGTCCTTATCCTAATGCAAAATCAGGCGGTCTACTGATTCAGTTGACCTCCTTAATGCAAATCATGATAGTGCCATGCGTCCATTATGTATGAAAAAGAATCCTAATGATACATATCATTTCTATATGAGTGCACAACCATTCATCCAAATGCAACATCCATATGATAACACATTCAATATACATCCATTAATTTAAATATGCACACTCATCCATATGCAATATGAAAGTGATTGAGCCGATCTAGTGACTAATGTGTGTGTAAATGCATCCACGAGCAACCATTAGCAAACACTTGCATCTGCTTGCATCCACCAAACATAGCATGTCTCAAACACATGTTTACAACCATAGGATTTTCTACCTAAAGATCGAGGATACAATCGAGAGGATATACTAAACGATAGAACAAGTATAAACAAAGCGGTAGAAAAAGGAGAAGTTAAGAACATACCCTCAAAAAGGAAACGGTACGATGCACATATCTTGTCTTCCATTTCCCAAGTCGTGTCTCCTTGATCATCTCCCCATTGGACTTTAACCAACTTGACCTCTCGGTTGCGTAATTTCTTGACCTCCGATCCAAGGATGCATGTAGGAACTCGTCTAACCGTGGCATCTTGCTCTACTTCCACTTCTCTAAGCATGCTCGGCTCTACTACTTTCACGGTATCGTGTAAACACTTCCTCAATGAGACACGTGAAATACGTCATGAACACCACTAAGCTTCTCAGGCAACCTCACTCTGTAGGTCATCTGTCCAATTATTTCTGTAATGGCGAATGGCCCTACGAATCTTGGTGCCAATTTCCCTACAGATCCAAAACGAACTACATTCCTCAATGCTGATACTTTAATAAAAACCTTGTCTCCGACATCGAACTCAATATTAGTTCGTCTCTTTTTAGCGTATGACTTTTGCTGGTCTTGTGTCGTCCCCATGCATCTTCGAATCAAGTCTATCTTCTCCGAGGTTTCCCTAACCATCTCGGGCCCAAGCAAAATCTTATACGTAGATTCCCACCAACAAGTCGGTGATCGTCAAGGTCTTCCATATAAAGCTTCAAAAGGTGCCATGCCAATACTAGTCTTATAGTTGTCTTTGTAGGCGAACTCTACTAATGGAAGGTGTTCCTTCCATGTCCCTCCAAAGTCCAAGATGCATAACCTCAAAAGATCTTCTAGAATCCTATTCACTCTTTCTGTTTAGCCATCCGTCTAAGGGTGATAAGCGGTGCTCAAACACAATTGTGTTCCTACCGCCTCTTGCAAGCTCTTCCAAAACTCACTAGTGAAAATGGGATCTCGATCGCTTAAGATACTAGAAGGTATGCCGTGTAGATGAACTATCTCTCGGAGATAAACAGATGTTAACCATGTCGCAGTTCTTTTACTCTTTACGGGAATGAAATGGGTGCTCTGTGTAAGTCTATCTACTACTACCCAAATCCCCATATTACCCTTCCTTAACCTTAGCAAGCCGCCGATGAAATCCATGGAAACACTCTCCCATTTCCACAGCGGAACTTCTAAGGGGTGAAGCAAACCACCAGGCTTCTTTTGCTCAGCCTTGACTTGCTGGCACACTAAGCATCTTGAAACGAACTTAGCCACATCCTTCTTCATTCCGGCCCAAAAGAAAACTCGCTTCATGTCCCAATACATCTTGTCACCACTGGGATGTATGGTCATCTTAGAACGATGTGCGTCTTCAAGGATTGTCCTTCTCAAACTCTTGTCTCGTGATACACAAAGTCTCCCATCCCTATGCAACCAACCTTTTTCATCTATAATATACCTACTAAGATGGCTCGAAGTCTCCCCTCTTATGAGTTTGTCTACTATCTCTATCAGTTGTGGGTCATCTCGCTTTGCCGCTCCTATCTGTCCTAAAAGTGTAGGTCGCACCTATAACGATGCCAACAAACCGGGTACATAATCGATAGAGGGTCTAAAGTCAAAGGTAGATATGTACTCTAAACTCTGCCGCTCGATAAACAAAGGACTCAAAGTCAACCTCTTTCTACTCAAGACGTCAGCTGCAATGTTACCCTTCCCAGGGGTATATGCAGCCTCAAAATCGTAGGATGCTAAGAACTTCATCCACCTCTGTTGCCTTAAGTTTAGATCTTTTTGAGAGAACAAGTACTTTAGTGACTTATGGTCTGTATACAACTCAAACCTCTCTCCAAGCAAATAGTGACGCCAAGACTTAAAAGCAAAAACTATGATAGCTAACTCTATGTCGTGGGTAGGGTAATTCTTCTCATGGACCTTTAACTGCCTTCCACCATAGCATATCACCCTTCCCTCTTGCATCAAAACTGCGGCAAGCCCTGTCCCGCAAGCATCGGTATACACGGTGAATGGTTTACTCCCATCTGGCAAAATTAAACTGGAGCTGTCGTCAATGCCCTCTTCAGTCGTTGAAAAGCATCGTCACAGTCAACATCCCAAGAAAAGGTCAAGTTCTTCTTCGTCAACCGTGTAAGTGGGGCTGATATCTTTGCAAAGTCCTTGATGAACTTCCTATAATAACCCTCCAACGCTAGAAAACTTCTTACTTCCGTTGCATTCCTAGTAATCTTCCAATCTTGGATTGCTACCACCTTCGCGGGATCTACTGCTATCCCTTCCTTAGAGACCACGTGTCCTAAGATTCTCACTTCCTTCCTCCAAAAATGGCATTTGGAGAACTTAGCCTTGAGTCGATGTGCCCGAAGGGTCTCTAAGACTTCCCTAAGATGTAGGGCATGCTCTTCCTCGCTTCTGGAGAATATCAAGATATCATCCACAAATGACTACCACGAACTTGTTTAGAAACTCCCAAAACAGCCTACTCATAAAGTCTACAAATATGCGGGTGCATTCGTCAAACCAAAAGGCATGACGAGCCACTCGAAGAAACCGTTGGGAGTCCTAAAAGCAGTCTTATCTATACTATCCTAAGCTACCCTCAACTGATGAAATCCTGTTGCTAAGTCCAACTACGAGAAAACTGAAGCACCAACCAACTGATCGAACAAATCATCTATCCTCGGCAATGGGTGTCCATTTTTCTTTGTGAGTTTATTTAGCTCCCTATAGTCCACGCACAATCTAAGCGAACCGTTTGCCTTTGTAGCAAAAACAATTGGAGCACCCCATTCCGAGATACTTCTTCTTATGAACCCTTTCTCAAACAGCTCCCCTACTTGTTTACTGAGTTCCTTCCTCTCTCTCGGAGCCAAGTGGAGCATTGGCAATGCAACTGGCTTTGCATTATCTACTAAGTATACACGGAAGTCTATCTCGTGCCTCAGGCGTAAACCCCGAACCTCATTAAAGACGTCATCATACTCACGGACTACTCGAACAAATTGCAAATCATCGATGGATGTGTCAAGTGATTCTAGGTAGCTAAGAATCACTGAACTCCTATGGTCACAAGAAATATCAAGGGTCCTTCCACAACGAGTCAACAATCTAACTACCCTCCTTTCATAGTCTAGGATGGCACCATACCTGGCTAGCCAATCCATCCCTAGAATCAAACCATAGCCCATAAAGCCAAGAACATAGGCGTTGCATTCAAACTTAACACCCAAGATAGACACTCTCAAATCCCGACAAATCATAGATAAATGAGTCGAACCACCAATAGGATTTGAGACTACAATAGGATCCATAACTAAACTAGTATTTAGGTGCAGTGTTTCAACTAATGAAGTAGATATAAATGAACGTGAAGCGCCAGAATCAAACAAAGTTCGAACAGGATGATCAAAAAGGAAAATCAAACTTTCGACAGAAATGTTTCTACCTCCTTCTTGCCTCAGTGCCATGAGAGCATGAACCTGCCCTCCAGAGGTAGATCATGTCCTCTGCCCTTGCCCTTGTCTCCTCGGGCAATCTTTAATCATATGTCCTGCCTCATCACAATGGTAACATCTAGGCTTCTTCTTCTTTCTACAATCTTTCTTTAAGTGGCCAGGTGTTACACTATTGTTACACTTCTTTTTCTCTTGTCCCTTGTTATCCTTACCGTCTTTCTTTTGTTGTTGTTGTGCCTTCTTTGGATCCACTTTCTTATCATGTGTCCTATCCATTTTAGCACCTTTCTCCTCCTCATTCATCAATGCCATATCAATACGTTTCTCGAAAGTAGCCCCCATAGGAATGTGGGACATAACCAACCGGTGAAGCAGTTCGTTCAAGCCCTTAGCAAATCTCAAGGCTTTCTTATGTGGCGTGTTCACCAACTCTAAATCAAATCTCGCCAACTGATTAAATTTGTTAACATAATCCTTAAAAGACAAATTTCCTTGTTTCAAAGCCAAGAACCTCTCCATGTATAAACTTTCTTCTGCTTGTGAAAGAAATTTCAACTCGAACCTCTATCTGAAATCCATTCATGTCTCCACTGCACGTTCTTCATTCATGACTTCCCACCAAAATGAAGCTTCATCCTTCAATAGCCAAGCTACTAGTTGAAACTTCCTTCCATCATCTATGTCAAAAATACCAAACAAGTCCTCCACTTCCTTGAGCCAATTTCTAGCCTTGACAAATGTCTCAGTCCCATGAAACAGTTTTCTGCCCATCGCACGAAAGCCCTTACATATCTTAGAAAAAGCATCTGCACACAAAGGAAGAGGTGGAACAATGGCTGCAGCTGGGGGAGGAGGAACGTTTGTTGGGCCTACGACAGTAGCCCTTGCCTTCAGATACCTTCTGAACTAGCCTGGTATCTGTACGCCCTCGGTTATATCGGGTTCCCCAGACATGCTGAAAGAAAAAGGAAGAGATTCAAAATAGAGAATCGAAAGAAAGATATATGGATTTTGGGGATTATGTTTTTCATAATAAACCTTTCTCTTGAAAATACCCTCTTTAAAACATGTTTTTGAAAATATTTCTTTTAAAAAACTTTTAAAATACTTCAAAAGCACATTTTTAAAAAAAAATCGATCTATTTGCTCTAGTAACCTTCAGCTCTAACACCACGTGCGACACCCCACGTCCATTAATGTCACTCACTAAGGGAATGCATTAACTTTCATTGAGCGTTATAAGCGTATAGAACATAACATCACAAGACAGATACATAAAATGGTATTAAAAAATTCAAAATTTATTCATTGCAGCAGAAAAGCAAAACATGTCTAGTTACAACATCAAAACCACATACTAAAGCCAAGTACAGAAATATCCATCTTGAACAAAATTATTATCAGAGTACATAAAAGCAAAAACATAATCCCATTCCAAAATGCCATATGAAAGATAAACAAATCTAAGCGTTACTTTCAGCACTTTCCAAGCACTTCCAGTAGAGAGAGAGAAATCCAAATCAAGTCTCGCTAGTCCCACCCTGAGAACCTGGAGGGGGAAAGGAAAAGAAAAGAGGTGAAACAAAAAGGGTCAGACATAAAGTCTGGCGAGTCCAGTGACTTTAACAATATAATTAGTAAGTAACAGGATATGAAAATAAACTGGATATAAGGAATGACTGTAACATAAGCAAGTGTGACAAGGTCAACAAGATGAACAAGGTATAACATCGATTGCGCTTCTAACCACTATAAGATATTTCCTGCACCACACCAATACTAGTCTTGTACTAAAAGGTAATCCCTCCCTACTAATCATAATAATTGTAGCTTTGTGTACTCCTAGCTGCTCTCGTGGGCGTCCACTTGCTCCTACCCTCACTAGTTGTACCCACTACCCTCCCCATTCGATCGGCTCCCTAACTCGTAGATACCCGTGTTGGCCCTACAGTAAGGTGTATCACTTCCTTAAGTGGTAATCTGATACTACTAAAATGCACGACTTATACTTACACGATGCACGTCTTACCAACTTGCCCGGACGCACGCACGCATATGACTCCGTTGGACTTGCGTTCCCATCGTTCTTTACTCAATTGACCTCTTACAATCAACCTCAGTAAGCGTATCACATCCTCGACCTAGTTCGAGCTCATATAGATGCTAAAAATGGGTTACTGGTTGAAAAGGGTCCCCATACTTGACACAAGCTTCCCTCCTACGCTTGGTCCCCTACTAGGATTTCCCACTTAACCTGCTTATTATTCCCATGTTTTCCTACATGCCTCATCTTGGTTAAGTGCTTTAATTATGTTTCACATGTCACCTATGTAACTCACTTAACCCTTTTATTATACCCGTGTCTTACCATATGCCTTATCTTGGTTAAGTGTTCATTAATTCATTATATCCGTAATTGTGCAAGACCTCCCACATTAGATTACCGTTTGCAGTTGCTAGATATGCCGGGCAGTTCTAGGTAGACTTCTACTGCAATCTGAATCTAACCTGGTATCTTAGCACTACTACATTTCTAATTTCTGCCTTCGACCTCTCACATTAGATTGTCATTTTGCGGTTGCTGGATATGTCGGGCGGTTCCGGGCAGACTTCTACCGCAACCCAATCTAACCTCGTGTCCTAGGCGTTCATTATCTTTTCCTTTTTATTCATGCCCAATTTCAAGTCTTTAATTAATGTATTCCAATTGCCTATAATTTCCAATTATGCTTATAATGCTAATTAGAGTTATGCATATAATTCCATGTATACAAGTTGTACCAAATTTTGCCCAAATCAATTTCATAGTTATCAACAATTTATGCCAAATCACATTTCATTACATATTTCCCAAACTTTTCCCAATAATCCCAATGTTATGCGTACGTAAATCTCAATGTAATATGCTTAGGCTCAAAGTTAGCCTAATCTTAAAAGGAAAAAGGAAAACAAGAAGGGAAGAGAATCAAACATAAAAATTGGCATAAACATATAAATAGGCATGTGAAATGAATAACGATAAAATAGACTAGATAGGCATATGATAATAGTAATTAGGTGTAATAACCCGCATTGGTAAAGGTATTATAATTAATTTATTTAATTATTTAAAGGGTGATTAAAGAATTTAAATGGTCATTGAATTAAATAATGGTGAATATTTAATTAAAATAATAATTAAATAATATATTTAATTTTGAAATAATCAAAATTGGCTGAAATGACGATATGGTGTGAACTGGATCATCTGTGATATTTAATTCAGCTTAGAGTTGAAGTATATTGACGAATATATTCAATCGACGACAGTTTGAACGTATAATTATATATTAATTAAAATCGAGCTCGAAATGGCGCTGCAGTTCGTAAATTGGCGATTCGAACTTCAACTGAATGTACAGGGTTCGTTTTAAATCGGATTTCTGTGAAACAAGAAACGTGTGGAGCTAGTGGAGTATATCTTTCTAGTGGAAGAGAAAAATCGGGATTTCGTCGTGTAGATTTTGATTTACGTCCAAATCAATTTTCAGAAAAGTCGCTGTGGAATTCCTTTATAATTTATAAAGGAATTATTTATATTTTAAAAAGGAAATTCAATATAAATCGAATATCGGGTTGACCCAGAAGTGAATATCGAGTTAGAAATTCATATAGGAATATTCTAGAGCTATATGGTATTCCACTGTGAATATATATACAATAATATAAATTTATTTATATTTAATTTAATAATATTTAAATACATTTATATATTTAAATGGGTCATTCAGAGCGTTAAAAATAGCCAGTTTTGCAAACGACCTCGGAATTCGATGAAACTAATTTTGTTGGATCCGCAATGTTAAATTATTGCTAGATGTAAGTTTCCGTGATTTTTAGAGTCACTATGTGGCCGTACGGATTTTTAGAGTGAAAAACAGTCAGTATTTTGATAGTTAAAAATACGCTGTGTGAGCATACGTAGTCGGAATTTGACGAAACCAGTTTCGTTGGGACCGTAATGTCGAACTGTAGCTGCATGTCCAGTTTCGTGATTTTTAGGTACCGTATGTGATCGTATAGATTTTTAGAAGGCGAAATGAATATATATAAATGAGAATATATCAGGAATATTCCTTCTATAAAATATCTAGATATTATTTCTTCCTATAAATAGCCTAACATTTGCCTAAACCTAATTCAGAAGTCAACACCTCAAAATTTCCGCCGCTTACCAATTCTTTTAGCAAAAAGAAATTTGTGAGGAATAAAATTCAAGAGAAATCGAAATAAAATCTGTAAATTACAACGCAAGATTTCCTTGAGCTTTTGTGGCTTTTCTCTTCAATCTGGTGGGAGTATCTTTGGGTGCGATGAAGGGTTCTGGTGCTCGAGTTTTCCTGAGCAGTGAACTATGTTTTGGGTCCGTTCGATTTGCAGTCTTGGGTTGGTGAAATCGATGATTGTTTGGAGTTTATGGGAAGGAAAGGCTTCCATTTCGGAGGATTGAGGGGTTTTCGTTCTGGAAGTTGTCGATGTCTATAATGGTTCTTCACGAGTTCGAACTGATATTTGGGGTTATAGAAATTAGTGTGAGCTGAACCATATGGTGATGGAAGGGAAGAGGAATCAAAGCAGATTGAAATGGTGGAGTTGAGAGGTGATTCGGTGGTGTCAAGAAGGATGGGGGTTGAAGTGTTTGTGTGGAAATGGTTTGCTGAAGCAAGGAGAGGTCACGGCATCAACAAATTTGGAAAAGACATGAACTGTGGTCATTTTTGTTTTGGTTTCGGTGATGGGTGGGTGGCTACAAGTGGACATCGAAGTGCGAATTGGTGGAGATACTGGAGAACGATGGTTGCAGGATCGAACTGGTGATTTGGAGAAGATAAATACTGTGCAATGAGGTCACGGGTTGAACTAAATGGGCTGAAGGTAAAGATCAAGGCCCAACTCTAATTTAAATTAGTTTAAGTTAAATTAATTTTGGGGTAACTTGTTAACATAGTATTTGGTATATACGTCGTTAGAATCTCGAATGATTTGTCGCATTTGAATCGCGGGCTCGTAGGCTATACATGGAGACTGGTTTGGAATGATCGGAGCTTATTACAATTTATACCGAAATAAATTATCTGATCTGAATCAACTATCGACGGTTATTGTTCTTTAACGATGAACTGCCAATGTGAGTAAAACTCACCAACTCTGAACAGTTATATTTTTATATAATGTATTTTTAGAACTGTTAATCATCTGTTGATTGCTGTGTGTTGGTTGATTGATTGAACTGCTAGTCAGTTAGTGAAAATTATATATATATATACCGTTAAATATTTATATATTGATTCTGCTATCAGAATAATTTATATTGAACTGAAAGTGATGATAATCATATTGTGTAACATCTGTGGATGCAGGGAGACAGGTTGGAGGAATCCGAATGGATTCCTCAATAGTTATTTTATTGTTTTTCATATATTGTTATATGATGTGATATAAAATCTGTGGGCGATTATATGTGCTTGGACGATATTGAACATCGTGATTTGATATGATTGAATACCATAACATACCGAAATGTTGATAAGGGGATTTTCAAAGTGATATTGAAAATAGAATATTTATAAAATGGGATATTTATAAATAAGAGATATTTATAAAGTGGAATATTTATAAATAAGAAATGTTTGTAAATTGGAATATTTATAAATAGGAGATATTCAAAAAGGAAATAATTACAAACCATTTTCTTTTTGAATGGAAAGGCCTGTGTGGCGGGTTTGGGGATTTTCCCGATGCTCCCGTTACAAAGGAGGTTATGGCGAATTTTTCAGAGAATTTAAGGAGTTAGAATATTTCAAGAATAAATTTGAAAAGGAAATATTTGTAAACCATTTACAAATAGAATTGAAAAGGAAACGTTATAAAAAGGAAATCATTTTTAAAGTGTAGAACCATTATTTAAAAGTAAATCTTTTCAAATGAATAAAACGTTGTTAAAAAGGAAATCTTTATAAAGTGAATAAAGTAAATCGAATATGGTATTCAAAAGGAGTTAAATCGAATATGGTATTCGAAGGGAGTAAATCGAATATGGTATTCGAAAGTTAGTAAAACGAATATGCTATTCGAAAGGGGTTAGTCGAGTCGAGTTAGTTGAATAGAGTTAACCAGTTCAGTAGAGTTAACCAGTTCAGTAGAGTTAACCAGTTCAGTAGAGTTAACCAGTTTAATAGAGTTAACCAGTTCAATAGAGTTAACCAGTTGAGTTAAGTAAGTCAAGTTAACCAGTGAGTTAAGTAAGTCAAGTTAACCAGTTGAGTTAAGTAAGTCGAGTTAATCAAGTCGAGTTGATCGAGTTAGAGTTACTCAGTTAGAGTTAATCGATTAGAGTAAAACGAACTAGAGTTAATCAAATATAGTTATTTGAGACAGAGTTAGTCAAACATAGTATTCAGGGTAAGTTTCCATCTCGTACGACTGCTAGCGTAATTCGCAGGGCTGTAAATAGCCTAAGGCGGTCGGATGTTGCCTAAGGGAATCAGGCGTAACCATTGTGATCATTGCGATCTAGAGTCAAGCGAATGGCGTTAAATCGAATCTAGTTATTCGATAGGAGTTAATCAAGATGAGTTAAATAAGTTAAGTTAATCGAATCTAGTTATGAATCTAGTTATTCGATAGGAGTTAATCAAGATGAGTTAAATAAGTTAAGTTAATCGAATCTAGTTATTCGATAGGAGTTAATCAAGATGAGTTAAATAAGTTAAGTTAATCGAATCTAGTTATTTGATAGGAGTTAATCAAGTTAAGTTAAATAAGTTAAGTTAATCGAATCTAGTTATTCGAGAGGAGATTATCGAATATAGTTCATTCGAAGGAGTTATCAATTATTAGTTATTCGAAGTGAGTAGTCGAATATTGGTTATTCGAAGTGAGTTAATCGAATATTGGTTATTCGAAAAGGGGAGTTATCAAATCGAATAGATTAAAGGAGTTAATCGAATAAAGTTTATTCGAGTAGAGTTAGAGGAGTTATCGAATATAGTTTATTCGACAGGAGTTAAGTGAATAGTTAGATTAATCAAAGTGAATTAGTTAAGTTAAACTAAGTGAATTAGTTAAGTGAATTGGTTAAGTTAACCAAAGTGAATTTGTCGAGTTAATCAAAGTGATTAGTTCAATTAATCGAGTTGAATTTGTCAGTCGAGTTAATAAATGGAGTTAGTCAAACCAAGTAAAACCAGTTAGAGTTAATTAGTTAAGGTTGACCAGTTAGAGTTAATCAATCAGAGTTAATCAAATAGAGTTAAGTAAAATTAGAACTGACTAGAGATTAGTAAATTGAATGGTTTTCTAAGTGTCTATCTGATGTTGGTTTCGGCCTTCGGGATTTATACTTAGGGAATTGATCTCATACAAGTTCACGGTCAGGGACTGATAGTTGGGGAAGAGTAGTGATTTGTAAATAAGCAGATGGAAACGTCTTCCAGTGTTAATAACATATATTTTCTAAACATAGAAAATAAGGCAATGTGAATATATATATAGATATATGTTGATGATTGATCGATATAATTTCCATCTGGAAATAATATCGTTGGTTGCACACTTGTTTTTCTTTGATAGTTAAATCACAAACTATCGAAGTTTTGACCATTTTAACGTTGTTAATATGGAGAGACCGGTTGGATTATTATCCAAAGAACCACTCTGTATTGGCATAAGCTTTACGAATCATATATGCCAAGGATAATTGAAGACGGAGTAAAATGCAAGGGCTATTGTATAAGTCTTAGATAACAGTGCCTAAGATGGATGTACTGGATAGTACCTTCGGTTTGTCCAGTCCCAGGACAACTTGTATGGACGAAGGTCTGACAGAGTATATCCAATGGATCGCGTAAGTTTATCTCTTCAAACGTATATACGTTGGTGGCGGAGGAATTCGTTTCTCTTAGCTGTATACCCATTGTATTTTTGAGGAAATCAATTTATGATTTGGCGGGTATGACGATGTGACATTCTAAGTGAATGAGGATGACTTGTGTGGATGAATATCTGACAGAGTATTTCCAGAGAAGTCACGTACATTGATTCCTTCAACCGTACCAAGAGTGGAAGCGGAGAAGGAAACTTCTTTAGTTAACACGTAATGTACTGTTGTAGACGTCAATTAGTGATTTTCGATGGATCTGACAATGTGGCATTCGAAGTGAATTTGATGAAATGATAAAGCGTAGCTTCTAGCCTCATCAACCGGTAAATGACAGAAATCGGGCAGGCAGCATGGCTAAGTCGGTCGCACCGAAGTAGGGTGTATAATCACCTATCTAGAGAATATTCATTTGTTTCTTAAATCTATCAATGCTGTCCCATATATATACGGGAACGGTTGCTGATCCCAACCGTTGGTGATGTACATTCGATACACTCAAGCGAAATGAGTGGTCGGTCATGTATGGCTGAGTTACAAGATGTTCTTGTTGAACTCCAGTGTATCGTTCCTAGAGTACACTGATCGGAAGGTGGTTCCATACCTTGTCATAGTTGGAAATCCATTATCCAATACGTGCTTGCGATTTTGATTGTATACTATATATGTAGAACGTGAGATGAAAGCGTTTTTGCTAGTTGATATCTATTTGTACATAGACATTTTTATAATATCAAAAGGTTTTTGATATAAAGATATTTTGGATTCTCATAAGGGAAAAACCCGTTCCGTTCTGCGGCGTGGTCTTATGAGATATCATTTACTTGTTCATATACCTGTTTAAACTGTTTTACTCACACCAGTCC
This sequence comes from Allium sativum, assembly GCA_030737875.1. Classification (NCBI taxonomy): domain Eukaryota; kingdom Viridiplantae; phylum Streptophyta; class Magnoliopsida; order Asparagales; family Amaryllidaceae; genus Allium; species Allium sativum. The sequence goes on from CM060918.1 coordinate 674,774,440, forward strand.
CATGACTGACGCGGAGTTTACTTTGTTGTTTTCCCTAAATTCTTGGGTGTCTAATTTTGTACGGGCAGTCAAGTAGTCAGGATTTTACAGATATACTTGGAGAGCTTGGAGCAAGAGGCTTCAAGATCGTATAGCTATAGTTATTTCCGCTGTGTTGTAAGTGTTGTACTTTGATAAGTGCTATTGTATACATAACTGTTATATTTCAAAGTTATGTTATCTATTATATGTTATTTGTTCCGCTGTGAGGTTCGTGTTACTCTGATGTTGTGTTCTTCTTCTTCTTCTATTCTAAGTTTCTATCTTATCTAGTCTCACCTTCTAATTTCTTTCATTAATTACCGGGATTTTTCAATGTTTTGGTTATCGACATCGAGCTTATGTCGATAACCAAAGTCGCCAAAAATCCGGGTCGTTACATTAGGTATGAATATGAAAGATAATGATTTACAAACTTGATAAGATTCATCTTACGTACAGGCATGTTCATTAAATCTAATTTACAATCCTATCACAATTACTTTTTAATTTAATTATATGTGAAAGTAACGTAAACTCACAGCGGTAGGATTCTTAGAAAAGAGAATTAGGCGTTGCTGTAGCAAATCTGATCTTGAATAACCTCTTCTTTGATTGTTAAAGAAGAAAAGCTAAATTTGAGTTGGAGCAGCAGCATGGAGGCGCAATGGATTAGGGTTAGGTTTAGGTGTTTATTTATAGGTGTATTAGGTGAATTAGGACCTTTAGATTTGATTAGGAACCATCCGAACCACTCAAATTAGAAAAACACGTCATCAGGAAACTGCCCAGAATCAACCTATCTACAGGCTAATTTCAACCGGTCGACAATTTTCACATCTATTTAAAAACGGTCGAATGGTGAAAAATGGGCGGTCGACTTTTTTCACTTCGAATGGTGAAAAATGGGCGGTCGACTTGTTTTACAGCTTTAAACTTTAAATCTTCCGAGCTTCCTAACTTCTTCATATGATATCCATTTTACGCAAACTCGGACACTATCTCAAGCAGAATTCCAAGACGAATGCAATGGCGTAACCCGTTTCACTTAATTATTCTTCTAAAAATTAAATATTCTTAAATTTGTCAGTTTTAATATTTTAAAATTACGGGGTGTTACAGCCAAGCAGTAGAGCACACTCTCTTTAGTAATATTAGTTGGAATTCTAATGAAAGGACTTGGATCCATGAAGTGACAAAAGTTTCGCTCTTCACCGATGTTATATAAATATTTTAAATTAGTTTCCACTTAGCAAGGTGAGTATAGATCTTTATCTTACCACATTTTTTGTGACACGCTTACTCTTATAATTGATGGAGAATATAATGAGAATAATAGTGATATTTTAAAGGATGAGACCTAGGAGAGGTATCTGATTTCCGATGATGAGTGCATAATATTTGATCACAAGATTGCATTAATATATAGTAAGCAAGTAAACATCATTGAGACTATCATACCTAGTGATGAATATGTATCCTCCTCTACATAAGAGGATTAGTAAGAGATTTGTATTAATCGAGGTGTTGTTGTCTTGGTCCTGTACTTTATTTCACTTTTTGTTTATTAAAATATCTTTTTCTAGCATTATAGTTTTTGAGGTAACTTAGCCTGGCACCTGTTTAAATTTGTAAGATGGTAAAGCCACTATAATTAGATTGCTTATGCAAATAATAATACTTTGTTCCATCAACAACAAAAATGAATTTAGCCTAAACCTTGCTTAAAAGGGTAATTAGAAAGTGGTAGATCCTGATTTCATCTTTTGGCTGCTTTGGGATCCGCAAGTTTGATGTCAATTTCAGTTATGAGGGGAGATTAAAGATAATTCAGATATGCATTTTATTTGGTTTCACAGGGTTATAAGGCTATGTACTTACATATTGGGCATGGCTTGTTTTCTGTTTATTTTCTATAAATACATAGCAGCCACTAGTTGGATTATGCTATCAATTACATTTTACAGTAACAAGTTTATACAAGCTACTTTCTCCTTCAATTTGTTTAGGGTATCCGAGTCATTGCCTAATGGATATATAGTTGTTTTCTTCAAGAAGACTGTGGCTATCATACTATGATCATCAAAGAGGTTATATTTTACCAAAATCTTTTCATTTTCGCATCTACCTATGATCAAGATAGTGGATTTGTTTTATTACTCCTAAGAAAATTGTCATCATAGGAGTATATACGCTTCTCTCAACAATGTGCATCTGTTCTTACCAAATTTTTGGCTAAGTTACTGCTCCGCTTAGAGGAAATCTGATTAGCTTCATCACTTCCCCTCTAGCTGCAACATACTCCCTGATTATCAATAGTTCTCAGCACACCATCTGATTTGAGTCTTCTTGATTCATTTTATTAAACCAAGTTCACCCTTATTTCATATTCTTCCCGTTGTTTTTTGTTATCACTTTATTTCCATCATCATAATGTCTAGAGAAGATGATGGCATCACCTTAACAAGTTCTAGAAATGATGCCATTGATATCAAGCCCAAAATCCAAATAATAACTTTACCACTCGATGAAGACAACTATATATTATCAAAGTATAAAGTTGAGACTTCATTTAGAGGGTATGGTCTGATTGAATACATCAAAGGCACGTTATTGATTCCACCCATAATGATCGAAGATGCTCAAGTCAGTTGTGTCAGTAAACCAGACCACTGTAGATACTTAAAGAAAATTAGTCTATTGGCTTCTTGGCTTCTTTCCTCAATTAGTGAGAATCTTTTATTGCAAATTGTTGGCTGCAATACTTTACATGAAATCTGGGCTCGCATTGAGCAGATTTTCAATGCTCAATCATCTACAAGAATCATGCACCATAGAAAAGAGCTACAAAATTCAAGGAAAGATGGTATGAGTATAAGAGATAGATCAAGAACTTATGCGACAATTTTAGTTCTGTAGGACATCAGATTTCAGACAACGAAAAATATTGGTTATTACTAATGGTCTTGACCAATATTATGAGTCGTTAGTCACTTACATTACCACGCAACCAACATTACTTGACATCCAGTTTGTCCATTCATCTCTGTTAGCCTATGAAGGCAGATTCGAACAAAGAAAGGCTATGAAAGGAGAGTATTTTATAAATTTTGTTGTTGCATCGAAAGGTAAACCACAGCAAAAAAAACATCAACCAACAAAAACAAGAAAATAAAGGTCAAAGGGATGGTTAGTCACAAAGGGGTTGTGGCAGAGAAAGAAACAATAAAAACAATCTTGTGAAGTTTCAAATTTACGAGAAATTTGGATGAATGTCAAATAGATGTTGTTTCAGGTTCAATTCTGAGTATAATGTAGATCAGCAAAATAAATCTAAATAGAGGGGACTCAACGCAAATATAGTGCAACTTAATCAGCAAAACAAATCTAATACTGAAGCCAGTAGAGAATAGAGTTCTAATATGGATGATTCCATGAAAGATGACGACATTAACATAGAAGACTGGTATCCAGATTAAGGTGCCACTAATCATATCACTAACAACCTTCAAAACCTTAATCTTGGCAGACAAGAACTACACAGGTACACATAAATTACATATGGGCAATGGATAAGCCATAAATATATCACATGTTGGAAGTTCTATATAAAAGGAAAAAGGAATCTTTATTTAAATAATCTATCAAGGGTGCCTAGCATAATGAAAAGCTTAATTAGTATATCTCAATTTTCCAATGACAACTATGTGTACTTTGAGTTTCACCCAAAGTTTTGTCTTGTAAAAGACTTATTAAATAAAACCACATTGTTGCAGGGTAATCTGCACAATGGATTATACAATTTCAACGATATCGAGACAAAGAATGGTGACAATAAAACTATTTTTTGTAATAATACCTATGTTGTTAGTGATAATGTTGAATCTAATCCGTGTGATCATGTTGACAGTAGGACTGGTATAAACATTTGAATGAATGTAATGAACGTCAAAACTCTGTTGGCAACACATGCAATGCAGATCATAATGAAAATCGTGCTGACACTAGTAATTTTACTAGTATTCACAACAATTCTATTAGTGATCATGAAAATTCCAACCATTCCAACAACATCACTGATAGAAAAACATTTAAGGCATGGCACTATAGATTTGGACAACCTAACATTAAACTTATGGAGCATGTTTTGCACAATAATAATATTCATTGTAAAGACATACCTAAGTTTCACATGCACGCATGGCCAACTTGGTAAGTGCCACAAATTGCCTTTTGGCAACTCTGAAACCTAGTACAGCAAGCCACTGGATGTAACACTCCAAAATTTAATACACTATAATTGTATAGTAAAGACAATAAAATGAATATTATATAATTAAATATTTAGAATTAAGTAAAATAGACTTTACCTTGTGGTCGTCTCAGGATTGTGGTTCAGATAGACTCGAAGTTTGCATAAATCGGATAACATATGAGGTAGTTATGAGCTTTTAAATTTTGAATAGAAATTTGAATTTCAAAAAAAAAGTTATATATATCTTAAATAAAATTCAAACAGAATAATTAACGCATAAACCAATGGTCATGGGGCGATCCACACTAACATGGGTCAACCTATGGGTCGACCCATATTAAGTGGGGTCGACCCACGGGTTGACCCGGTAGGTAGGGGTCGACCAAATGACATGCAGGATTGATTCTTAATGATGTATTTGGACTATTTTGTATGTTAGGTTCGTTGGATGAGTTGTGGCTAGATATAAAATGCTAGAATCAAACATTAATAATTATCTCAGTTAATCTATAAATAGGGGCACTCTCTCATTTTAATCTACATACAACTATTCTTCACCTTTCTACCTTCATAGTTATATTCTAAATAAATTAAAATGGGGAGATGTTGCTGAAAGTTAAATTAACAGAGAAATTCAATCTACAATCAACATACAACCTTCTTTATATAACCTTTTTCAAGAACTATTTCTAAACCTAATACCTATCCCTGTGATTTCAGTTTACTTTCAGATCTGATACCTAGAAATGTATTATGACAGTAAATAAAAATTGGATTAGAACATACAGTACCTATAAGTTATTTTCTATACTGTTCTTTTACTATTATTCATTTATGCCAATTGTTACACTAATATATGTTCTTTTACTATTAATTGATTAATCTGTTACGTTCATATATATATATATATATATATATATATATATATATATATCTTCCTTTTCCCTATTATGCTATTTAATTTATTTCCAGTCTTGTTTATATGCCTATTCTGTATAGTTTGATTTGATTATATTCTTCTCCATCTATTTTTTCCTCTTTATTTACGCTGAGCCTAAGCCATCAAGAGCCTAGGCCATTTCCAATTTAAGATTGCATATAATTGAATTTGGGATAAAATGATATGATAATGAAAAAGGAGAAACTGGGCATATTATAAATTAAGATCTTTTGACTATAATATTGGGCATATTATAAATTGAGGACTTTTGACTGTAATTTGAGGAATATAATCAAAAGGAAGAATATAAATATATGTGTGCAAGTTAGATTGGACTTAACACATAGGTTAAGTAAAGGACATGTTAAAAAGATATAAGTACCATATGTAGGTTAAATAAACTAAATCACCACAGTGGATATGTACATCTGGGCAGGTGCTTGTTTTGGGGAAGGGGTTGTACACATAATAACATGTAAATATTACAACCACGCTTATTAATTGACTTAAAACTGCTAGTTCCCTCCTTCTACTGTTGTATCGGGTTTTTGGGACACTTAAATTCTAGTTACTTGGGGGCATAAGCTTAGGGGTAGGGCTTGCGTCAATCTTGTTATGTGAAACCCATATCAGTCAGTATCTTTATTGGTATCTTGTTAGGGAGTCTTGCACTAGGTAGGGTCATGTGCATGCTTTACTGAATTGAATAATAAGAGATTCAAAAGAGAAAGGTGGGTATGGGGGCGTTCCGGCGGAGTCATGAGCGTGCATGAGTCCGATTAAGGAAACTAAGTCATTGTAACAGCTGTAAATGGGTCTATGTTCTATAAGTTGTTGGGTTAGGGAGTGATACACCCTACGCCTACTGTCGGGGCTGACACTGGGTATCTACATAGTAGGGAGCCGATTGCATGGGTAATAATTAGGGTTATACCTAACCTATTATGTAATAAGGGTAACACCTAATCCTGTTATGTAATTAGGGTAACACCTAATCGTGTTATGTCATCAAGGTAACACCTAATCCTGATATACTAGTATTGGTGCAGAGAAAAACTTGTATTGGAATATAAATGAGAAGATTTACTCAATCATTATTTTATCTAGTTCTTCTTTTTTTATCTTGTTGCGTAGTACTTATATGATGTTGTACTTTCTCATTAGTCTTATTTATCTGTCTTGATATCTCTATTTTATGCATATTTGGAAATCATTAGAACTTGCCAGGCTTAATGTCTGACCTATTTTGTTTTGTTTCTTTCTTTTCCCTTCCCCCCTCAGGTCCTCATGGTGGTAGTATTCCGCAGTGAATAGGATTTTCTTTCCGCTTGGATCAGGATTCTTTTGCTTTGATGTACCGCTTTGATTATATTTCTACTTTGCTATGGCTTGTAAAAAGGGATATGATTTTGCATTACTGTACTCTGATATTTGGCATTATAAGACAAATGGTTTTATTTTAAGTATTTGGTATTTGATGATGTAATTGGTTTGGAACAATGTTCTGCTTTCAATAATAAAGTTAGTTTTTCCACTGCCTATTTATATCTGTCGTGTGAAATTTTATTTCTGTTTACCTATTGCGCTTCACAAAACTTAGTGCTTCTCTCATAAGTGACATTAACAGATGTAGGGTGTCACACTAGAGCTTATAGCTGCAGAATTATGGGGTCCAGATCCATTAAATTCCTTCCAACATTTCAGGTATTATCTTCATTTTGTTGATGCTCATACTAGATACACTTGTGTATATTTTTTATTAGAGCAAAGTCAGAAGCATACGCCACTGTCATTCAATTTATCACTTTTTTTTAAAACAAACCAATTGTAGTGTTAAAATATTCCAAACAAACAGAGGAGGTAAGTTCATGCCACTTTAGAAATTTTTCCATGACATGGGTATTCTACATAGAACCACCTTCTCATGCACATTTGAAAAAAAATGGTCTTGGTGGAAAGGAAACATAGACATATAGTTGACATTGGTCTAACACTTTTATTTCATGCATCATTTCCAATGAAATATTGGTGTGAGGCTTTTCATACTGTTGTTTATCTAATAAATAAACTGCCCACCAAATTTTTGAATTTTAAAAGCCCATATGAGATGTTGTATAATAAAAGGCCAAAGTACAAAAATTTAAAAATGGCCGAATGTTTATGATTTCCTTACCTCAGACCATATAATAAACATAAACCCAGTCTAAGATCTAGCCAAAGTTCCTTTTTGGGATATGCATATAACCAAAAAGGGTACAATTTCTTGGATAATAAAGGTAGAGTATTTGTATTAAGATATGTTACTTTTAATGAATCTATTTTTCCTTTTACAAATAAAGGAGACAAAGGTAAGAAGGGAAATGGGAATTGCAGTGTTAATGTCCTAATCATACCTATTCTATCAGAGGTGACTGAAGAATTTGGAGTGGAAGGCATGCCAAAGTCAATTTGACAGTGGACAGTCGACAACCTCTACAACAAAATTAGACCATAACTCAAGTACATCCAATACTTATATGCCCGGACACCAAAATGATGTTGATCAATACAGTGAAGTTAGTGGTAGTGGATCCTCAAGCATCTCATACCCAAGTGATCATGGAGGGGACCGACACCAGAACCAAACTAATGCTGGTCATCACATGATCACAACAGTGAAAAGTGGGATATTTAAGCCTAAAATCTACACTGCATTTGTCAGTAATAAGGAGCCTATCTCATACAAAGAAGCTGTTAAAGACATCAAATGGAATGAAGCAATGGATATAAAAATGAATGCACGTAATAAAAATGGAACATGGACTATTGTGGAAGCACCAAAACACAAAAATATTATGGGATGCAGATGGACTTACATAATAAAACGTAAGGCAGATGGCAGTATTGATAAATACAAGGCTAGACTCGTAACCAAATGATATTCCCGACAATTTGGTTTTGATTCCAATGAAACATTTTCTCCAGTTGTTAAACCAACCACTATTCGAATTATACTTGCTATGTTTATGCACAAACAATGGGGGATCAGGCATATCGATGTCAATAATGTCTTTCTTAATGGAGAATTACAAGAGGAAGTGTAAATGCAACAGCCAAAAGGATACAATTCAGTATATTCTAATGAGGTGTGCAAATTGCATAAGGCCATTTATGGATTAAAACAGGCTTCAAGGGCCTCATATGAAAAACTTAAGCATGCTCTCACCAAACTGGGAATCAATGCTACCAAATCATACACTTCATTGTACATTAAGAGAAAAGGATGTGTTGTAACTTACATTCTAGTATATGTGGATGACATATTGATTACTAGAAGCAATAATGAAGAGATAAGCAAAGTCATGCATTACTTAGACCAAACTTTTGCTATTAAATATCTAGGTACCCTAGATTACTTTCTGGGAATTCACATAAAAATGATATCTAAATATCAGACATTTATGTCACAAAAGCTATACATTTCAGAAATTCTATCAAGAGCAAAGACGGACCAAGCTAAGCCTCTTCCTACACCTATGACAAGCAATCTCAGTTTATCAAAACATAATGGTGAACCAAATGACAATGTGAAACAGACAGAGGCATTGTTGATGTCTTACAATATGTTACATTATAAGACCTAACATATGTTGCAGCGTGAATAAAGTATGCCAATTCATGCAAAACCCCAACGGTGATCATTGGAAGGCTATGAAGCGAATCTTATGTTACTTAAAGGGTACAATCGACTATGGATTAACAATAAGATCAAGTAACAATTTAAATTTAAATGCTTACAGCGACGCTGGTTGGGATAATGATCCTGATGATCACAAATCAATCACATGATACTGTATTTATTTGGGTTGCAATCTAATATCCTGGTGTACCAAAAAGTAGACCACGCTTTCTCGATCTAACACAGAGGCTGATTTCTCGCAAGCATGACCAGCGAAATTATTTGGATCGATAGCTTACTCAAAGAGTTAGGGTTTGATTTGCAACAAAAGCCAGTTATTCGGTGTGACAACAGAAGCACGATCTTCCACTTACCGATCGATCGCACGCAAAATCACTGAAATTATTCGGATTGATAGCTTACTCAAAGATTTTGGGTTTGATCTGCAACAAAAGCCAGTTATATGGTGTGACAACAGAAGCACGATCTCCTCTCAATGAACCCAGTTCAACATTCTCGAACCAAGCATATGAAATCGATCTCCATTTTTTTCATGAAAGGAAGAGCAGTGAAAAATTGATGGTAAATCTTGTACCATCATTCTACCAGCATTCTGAAGTCCTAACCAAAGCTTTATCGTGCAAGAATTTTGAGAGATCAAGAGCAGATCTGAAAGTGGAGAAAGAGCCGCCATAAGAAACGAAGAGGCGAAAACCCTAGCATCAATGGAGGCTGGGTAAAGAGAATTAAATATGCATCTTATTCGGTTTCACAGGGTTATAAGGCCCTTTATTTACATATTGGGCTTGGCCATTTTTTGTTTATTTTGTATAAGTACATAGCAGCCGCTAGCTGTATTACATTATCAATTACATTTTACAGTATAAGTTTGTACATGTTACATTCTGAAATAAAGTTACTTTATCCTCCAATTCGTTTGGAGATTTGGTATTATTTATTGGTATTAGGTGAGTTCTTCAGTATCCTCCACTTTCCTACGCTTATTAATATAGCTAAAATTGGTGTTTTTAAAATGATCTCCATGAACATTTTCAAAATTTCGTCCAACTATAATGGCATGTTTATGTTCGAATTTAAAAGCAACCCCTTATGAATCATGTTATTAGTTATGTATATAAATTAGATCAAAGGAGGTATATGCTTACCAATCATGATTGGATGAACTGAATATGTTGCTTGGATGTTTATGAGTGATGTTTTCTCATGGATGGATTTTTGATACGTATGTTATCGCTTTTAGTGTGGTTGGTCAATAGCTTGGGAATAAGTGGGTCAAATATGTTGGAAACATGGTGCAACTTGGTAATGGGGTTTTTAAGGGTAGGGGAGCCTATAGATCCAGATGTATGGGGATTGGGGTTAATTCGAGTGGTTAAATTCATAGTGGTGAAAATAGTAAATGAGTCCGCGGGAGTTGTGTTTTAGGTCAATAAAGGTTCTTCTTCAAGACTTAGGCTATAAAATTTTATGGCAGGATTTCGGGCAGGGCAAAGGATTGATTGGGAACTTTAGGTCAAATTTTAAGGATTGGATTCAGTTTTCAGTTTGGTGTTGGTATCTAGGGTACTGGAAGAAAGGAACCATAAAAGTGAATGGATTTCACCATAATTTTAAAGGTAACTGAGGAGTTAAACAAATATCATCTCTCACCTACTCAAACTAGTTCAAATTAACATAAGTACAACAAATGTGTATATGTATGGTTTTTTTTACATCTGGTTTTCATATATGTTAAGTTTTCAGAACTTTTTAATCCTCAATGGAGATTTGTGATGATATTGTGGATTCCATAAACACAATTTTTTGGATTTCAAACATGCAGGTTTTTAAGAGTATGTTATTCTCAACTATGCATATGTGTGGATATAAAATGAATAAATGTATTTTCAAAAGAAATGTGCAGGTTTTATATAAGGTGACTTCATATGAATAAGTAGTTATGAATGAGCCATATTTTCAAGGCATGCAAGGTGTTAGGTGCACCTATATAGGTTTTCAAATATTTATAGCGCTATGTTTTGTAAGTTATAAGGTATGTATGTTTTAGACATGAACCTTTGTTAAAAAAAGCATATATATATATACACGCACACATTAAACTTTTGATATGTATGGGATTTCGAATATGAAAAGATCCATAAAGTTTTTGTATGATTTCATATACGTGGTCTCATACAAATGTGGATTTTACGTGTGCCAATTTCCTAGCAAAAATGCCATTAGAATCCAAGTCCATAAGGATTTATATACATATGATATTTTCAATAACACTAAAGGTAAAATATTCATTGAATCGAATATTATAAACAAAGGTTTCCAATAGGGGTTTTTAGCCTCAAGGACAAAATGAACTAAAAATTATTCCATAAGGACAAAGGGATAAAATTTTATCCATAAGGACAAATTTTAGTGTAAAGGGAGGAATTCAGAGGCCCACTATAATTCATCCCTTTGCACTAAAATTTGTCCTTATGGACAAAATTTTAGCCCCTTGTCCTTATGGAACAATTTTTTGTTTGTTTTGCCCTTCACGCTATTTTCCTGTTTCCTCTCAATACCTATGTATTAAGTTGTTGAGGTATGTAGCTTTGAATTTATCAAGTTTTTGAACCAATATGATATTGATCTTAAAAAATAACGTTTTTTATATGTATTAACTTTAAGTGCATGCCAGATCGGTTTTGGAACATGCCAATTTTCAAGTATCATTCCAATTTCATAAGTAGATGTGACTTCAACTATATCAGATAGCATCAAGTAATGTCAGTTGCATCAGTTGATTCATACACTTTAATTAGTTTTAGGGCTGAATAATGGACATTATAGTTTTCTGGCTCGGTACGAGGCTACAAGGTGTCTGATCCATGTCTGTATGTATGATAATCGTGTAGGACAGAACTAAGACACGCCCCCACCAAGTCCGATCTAAAATGTTCGATGCTTTTCTATTATTCGAACATTATCTGTCCATTATTCGACTCCTACGAATAGTGCTCAAATTTAATGCTTATCTGTTCCATGTCTGTCTGAATCTCTTATAGGACAAGTCTAGGACACACCTCCGTCCAGACTGATCCAACCTGCTTACACCACTAATTGGTTTCATACACTGATAACTTCCTTATCATAAGTTTCTTATATATGATTACAGATAAATGGCCTCCAAATGTGTATATACAGCTAGGGATGACAATATGGCAGGTCTAGGGTTCAATCCTTGTTGATCCATCCGTGTTTTGGCCTATTTAGCATGTCCTATTGGGTCATCGGGACAGAAAGAACCGCGACTCGCTTTTGAAAAGTTCGGGTCTAGGGTCGGATTTGTGTCACGGCTAACCCGTCCAAACTCAACCCGCATTATTGAAACATCATTAAAATGCTTTATAACTATAATGATTACTTATTGATCTTCGTAGTTACATGTTGTTGTGATATGAATATTATATTCTTTGAATTAATAGACTATAAAATTTTCATAGTACTAAATTGCATCAACGATGATCATACAAGAACAAATACATACCTTTTGAACGATTATCTTACAACTCATTTTATTATATTCACTTATAATTGTAAACACATTATTTTATATAAATAATTTATCGTTTAGTGATAAAATATAATTATATAAATTTATTTATATTAGAAAACAATTTCATCTGGTTTGAGGACCGGTCGGGTCTACCTTGATCCGTACGAGTTTCGAGTACGGGACATAATTCTAGACTAGTAGCGGATTTATGGAGCGGGTCTGGGGTAGGGTTCAAAAAAACTCGAGGCATGTCTGGGGCACAAAAAACCCGCCCTAATGTCATTCCGATATATATTTAACTTTACAAGCATGAGTTCAAATTATAAACTGTATGAATTAGATTTTTTAAGTCAATGAATTTTATGCAATGTATAAAATCAATTCTTCATTTAATAATATAATTCTTTGAAAAAGTTATCACTTAAGAGGGAATTCTTACAGAGGAGAAGGCTCCATTGTATAGAGCCATTCAGTTCATAAAACATGACATTTCAGATTCATAAACGAGATATTTCTTTTGTTCTATGAAACCAAATGAGGTACAATTTTAACTACGTCCGGTAAAGGTATGATAGCCTACATTATATTTATTATAAAAAGCGATTTTGCTCAAAAAAATAACCCTGTATGTCTCTTATAAAATATTTTTTGTAAATCAAAGAAGTTGTGACTAGTTATTTCCTGAACTAGAAAAACATATGTCTAAATATTTTGAAAATGAATTTACAAATTTTTTAGAGTATGTATAGTTGAGAATAATACTAGAAGAATTTATGTCATGGCCCATCTGTGTTGTAGCAGCTTTAATTAGGAAAATCTACCTTCGATCAGGATCTATTAATCCCTGTATCATAAATTTCTTGTTTATAGTTCTATTATGAGATCACAAGTTCTTCAAAAATAATCCTTTGAATTATAAATATTAAGATTAAAATCTACATTGATTGACTACTAGGGCGTATAACTCCATCATGACTATGAATATTGTTAAATTTAGGTGATACCATATCACAAATAGATGGAAAGTAAATATTGGTTTAATATGGAAATGCATGAATTAATTGATTTCATTTGCATGAGATGGAAAGAAATAAATGCAGACATTAATTTCTTCCATCTATGCTAAAGAAACAGATTGATTTAGTTTCTGTCTTTGCACATTTGCTGCTATGGTAATTTGCCTCCATTATATTATTACCATATATTAGTAATTTAATTGATGGCTCACACAGATTTGAGCTAACTATATATTGAGGGGTATACTTCATTGTAAACCCATCCTGGCGTGGAGTCAGTGATCTCCAATGGTGTCTCTTCTTGTTAAGATATGTAAACTCTTATTTTTGTAATCTTTTGTAATTCTCTCATGTGGAATAAAATCTCTCTCTTTTGGACTGGACATACACTATCTCGATGGTAGTGGAACTTGTATAATTATTTTGTGTCTCTTTGTTTCTCTATTATATTTATTTACTATTTTGTTGATGTAATAGAATAATTGCTATCATATTAGATTAATGTTCAATTGGCAAATCTAGATCCCATTTATTGTGCTTCTGCATTCGCGCAATCTTCTCAGACAATAAATTGGTATCAGAGCAAGGAAATTTGTTTTCTATTGTGCATCAGTTATTTCTACAAAAGTTGGTAGATTCAGTGGTGATTATGCTATTACTATTTTGGGAGAAAAGGAGACTTTAGTGGAGAAGATTATGTAGAGAGAGAAGAGTGTTCCAGGCTTGGGACTTTGATGTAGCTTGAGCTTTGGATTCTCATTAAGGTGGAGTTATATGTTAGAACGCAGCCTGACCAACCGTAGAAAAGCGGCTTCATAGATAGCAGCTTGGAGAAATTGCTTAGAGGTGGTAGCAGCCAAAGACGAACTGCTGGAGGTGTTAGCGACCTTTCCAAGTGTTTGAGGACTATGTATAACTTCAAGTTCAGTTGAGAAATGCTCGCATTGTATGAGAGATAAAGAGTTTAATGTGTTGAAGGGACCATTGGGTTTAGAAACTGTATCTGATGTAGCTGATTTTGGTGACGGATTTGACGCCACTCGAACTTATCGACTTGTGATGCCATCTTGGAGTGTTCAGTTCTTAGAGCTAATTTTAGCAGATTTAATGCCATTGTGGTTTATCGTCGATTTTGTGATGTCATCATAAAGAAGTGTTGCTACATGCAGGTATGTGGAAGAAGAGAGATTTATCTTGCCTACAGAGATTTGGATTTTCTCTCTGTATTTGAATTGGTGGTTGAGAGAATTATTTTTGGTGTTGGCGATATTGAGATTACTTTGGAATCTGTCTTCTTTTGATTTTGGATATTTACAATATTTTGTTGGTGGGCCAGGACGTAGTTTGAGCTCGTAACATGGTATGGTGGGGGGTAGCTTTGCTGGAACCCATTTGGCGAATATTCATTTTGGTTTCTATCTCATTGTGAGATTCTTGATTTAAGGTGGAGTTATATTGAAGAGTTTTATGTGTGAAGAGGATTTTATTCGAGATGGGGGATTGAAGATATGTGATTTTACATCAAGGTGGAGTGTTAAATTTAGGTGATACCAAATCACAAATAGATGGAAAGTAAATATTGGTTTAATATGGAAATGCGTGAATTAATTGATTGCATTTGCATGAGATGGAAAGAAATAAATGCGGACATTAATTTCTTCCATCTATGCTAAAGAAACAGATTGATTTAGTTTCTATCTTTGCACATTGGTTGCTATGGTAATTTGCCTCCATTATATTATTACCATATGTTAATAATTTAATTGATGACTCATGTAGATTTGCACTGACTATATATTGAGGGGTATACTTCACTGGAAACCCATCCTGGTGTGGAGTCAGTGATTCCCAGTGGTGTCTCTTCTTGTTAAGATATGTAAACTCTTATTTTTGTAATCTCTTGTACTTATCTTATGTGGAATAAAATCTCTCTCTTTTGGATTGGACATACACTATCTCGATGATAGTGGAACCAATATAAATATTGTGTGTCTCTTTGTATCTCTGTTATATTTATTTACTATTTTGTTGATGTAATTGTAATAACCCGGAAATCTGAGCCAATTTAAAAATTTTATTTTGGCGATTTTAGTGAATTTTGAATATTTAAAATGAATTATTTTAAATAATAACGACAAGAAATTTATTTTGAATAGAAATAGAATGTATATATTTATTTGAATCGTCGTTAGAATATAATTATTTATTTTTAATTATAAAAGGAATTGAAAATGGCGCGGTAGTTTGAAATTTCGATTTCAAAGTTCAAATGAATGTACATGATTCAAAATAAACCGGATTTTAGCGAAACCAAAAATATTAGAATCTATTTGAGAATATCTTTCCAACAAATCCGAAAAATCAAAATTTCATAGCGAGAATAAAAAGTTATGCCCAGTTGAAAAATCAGAATAGTCGCTATGGAATTCTATCCCTTAAAAATGGAAATTTTGCAAACGACCTCGGTTATCGACGAAACCACTTTTGTTGGATCCGAGATGTAGAATTATTGCTAGATTCCAAAATTCGTAATTTTTCGAATCAATATGCAAGCGTGGCAAAGGAAAACGCGTTTTACCAGTTTAAGTTGATTTTAATCGACTAGAAAATGGCCATTTTTCAAACGGTCTCAGAATTTGACGAAATTTGTTTTGTTAGAACCGTATCGTCAATACGAAGATAGGAAATATTTTTCGGGAATTTTTAGAGTCTGTATGTCGCCCCGGTAAATTGAAATGCGCGTTCAAATTCAATATATAGATTTATATTTTGATTTTGACGAAAACTAATCGAAACGATCGAATCAGCTTACGATACATATCCATTGTGTTCGTAATGGGGGTAATTAGCTAGGGACGACAGGCGGTGGGTCCCGTTTTGAGGTCGAAATAAAAAGTTGCTTTATGGAATAAATAAATAAAATAATATAAAATAAAAATTTTCAATAAAACCCCTCTTCCCCATTTCTCTTCCTCACATATCAGTCAACGCAAATTAAAAAAAAGAAAAAGAAAAAAACCGCCTGTCCGTCACCCTCCACCTCACGCCGCCCTCCTCAGGCGTGCCGCCACTGGCGCGGCTGCCTCCAACCCCTTCGTCGCTTCGCCCCTCTCTCCTCCTTCTTCCTTCTTCAACGCACGAGAAACCAGCCCCCCTGAACCCACAAACCGCCCTCCAATGCCAAGACCGATGCAGCATCGTGCTCCACCTTGTCAGAAATAAACCCTCCTTTTCCTGCGAAGCGAAGTAAGCTTTTTATTGTTACTTTTTGTTAGGTAATTAGTTTAAATAACTTCGTTTAAAGCTGTGATTATTACCATATATTTTATATATATGGTTTTAGAAGAAAAATATGATTTTTATTTAGAAAAAGAAATGATTTTTAGTTTAATAAAGTTGAGATTTTTATAATAATAAAGACGAGATTTTTAAGCGAAGAAAGATTATATTTTTATCATATAGAAAGATTTTATTTTTACTATATAAAAGGTTATATTTTTACTTAAGAAAAGTTTGATTTTTAGATTAGAGAAGAAAAAAGATTAGATTTTTATAAATATGAAAGACGATATTTTTATTTAGGTAAAGACGATATGTTTATTTATGTAAAGGCGGGATTTTTATTTATATAGCAGTGAAGTAGAAATATAATTTATAGCAATAATAAAAATATGATTTTTATATAGTAGAGAGAATAAAAATGTGATTTTTATATACATAGCAACAATATAAATATGCAATTTTTATATATGTAGTGGATGTGGACAACGAAAGTGATAAAAGGCGAGTGGCGAAGATTTTTCTACATAAGAAGAGTCGCGGTGTATTGGATTTGCTAGTCGGTGAGAACTCCTCACTTTTATTTTGATTTCTAGTTGAAATATATACTAGGATGCAGACGGTGCTTAGCAGCACCCGACATCCGTCGTCCAAAGACCATGGATGACTTGTTTGTTTGATTGTTGTGTTGTGAAATTTGACTGTTGGTTGTGAAATAAAATATATATTTATGTGTTGAAAGAAAATATATATTCATGTGTTGAAATAAAATATATATTCATGTGTTGAAAAAAAAATATTCATGTGTTGAAAGAAAATATATATTCATGTGTTGAAAGAAAATATATACTCATGTGTTGAAAGAAAATATATACTCATGTGTTGAAATAAAATATATATTCATGTGTTGAAAGAAAATATATATTCATGTGTTGAAATAAAATATATATTCATGTGTTGAAATAAAATATATATTCATTTACAAATCGAACGATTTGTTTATGTACATCGATTTGACTGATATTGATTGTGACGATAAATTTTACACATCGCCCAACTGCACAAATAAAATCTGTGTTTGATTGTTTGAAACTCCACATGGGTGTTGGGATGAAATTGGACATACAGTAATCCCAATAATTAACTGTACGTCGATCGATTGATTGACTGGCTGTTATAAGCGTTGAATATTTATATTTGATGCTTATACAGTGTAGAATGCACTCTAGATGATGGTTGATGATTTATCGTTGCTATTATATACATGTGCTGTAGGGAATCCATATAATTAACGTTATATGGTAATTGATTGGACCTCATTCCAATTTGGAAAATAAGGAATATTATAGAAATAAATTCATGTGTTGAATAGAAAATAAATTCATGTGTTGAATAGAAAATAAATTCATGTGTTGAGTAGAAATAAATTCATGTGTTGAATAGAAATAAATTCATGTATTGAATAGAAATAAATTCATGTGTTGAATAGAATAAAAATTCATGTGTTGAATAGAAATAAATTCATGTGTTGAATGGAATAAAAATTCATGTGTTGAATAGAATAAAAATTCATGTGTTGAATAATATAAATTCATGTGTTGAATAAAATAAATATTCATGTGTTGAATAGAATAAATATTCATGTGTTGAATAGAAGAAAACATTCATGTGTTGAATAAAAGCCAAGTTGATTAGATTGACGCCATTTTGACGTGAACGATATTTATATCGATTTTATTCATTTTTATAATGAATATAGAAAAGGAAGTGATTTCAAAATATAACGTTTTGAAAATATTATCATTTATAGATTAATGATATGGACTGAATAGAACGCGCTACGCCGCGGTAGTTCGCGAATTTCGACCATTGACTTCGAATGGATATAACGGGAGATCCGCCATCGGATTCTCCTAAAACCGGAACCGTTGGGTTCGTATCGAAAAGAGCTTTCTAAAGAATATTAGAAATTAGAAATCTAACGGTTGGATTTGGAATTATGTCCAAATCAAATTTGGAAAAGGTCGCTGTAAGTGCAATTCGATGGCCATTGATGGAAATCGACTGTACGAGTCTTGATAAAATTATTAAAAATAGTAATAATTTGTGTAAAATCATAAGAAATGATTTGTGAAGAATTGAGATGAAAAATTCCAAATTTGAAAAGATAAAAATAGATTTTTATCGAAATGAACTGGTTTAGAACTAGAATTAAAATCCATTTATTTTTAAAATAAATAAATTGGATTTGAAATGATTTTAAAAGTAACCAGAATTTCCAATAATTGAATTGGAATGGATTTGAATCGAAATTGTCTTTGGAATATTTCGATGTTGGATTTCGTGATGATACCGATATTGTTAAGGGAATTTGAAAGATATATTAATATCGTTATTTCCAATACGATATTTGTTGGTCGTAGAATTTGATATTGAATATAAGCCGATATATTTTCTATTCAAAGCCTTGTATTTAATATCAAATGTGATTTGGGTTTGTCTTGAATGGTGTCTTCATTTACACTGTTCTTAAACCCAGTAGAGAAAAAGATTAAATCTTTTTATTTAGATTTAATGAAATATACCAATTAAATGGTATTTAATTGGAATTGAATAGAATGTGATTTTAGGTTTATCATGAACCGTGTTTTAAATGACATTGGTTCTTTAACCCAGTTAAAGACAGGATGTGATTTCCCAAGTTAAACAATCATTAATATTAATTTTTGGGATGATTAAAACCAAGTGGATTCTTAATGAATCTTTAATTAGATTGAAATGATCGAGAATGGAGTATCACCAGTTTTGCTCCAGGCGATAGTTAAATCTTTAATTAGATTTGAACGTGAAATGGTAATTGAATTTACCGATAACACCGTGGTGTTAGATATGAAGTATGACCAGTTTTACTTTATGGGATGAATAGGTTGGGATTGGGAAATAAAATAAATGATTACTTCGGTGTGGTTCGCTAATCCCGACTAGTTTGAATTGATATTCAAAAGAAGATTAAAGAATAAATTTAAAGAATTTATCTTTGATAAAATTAATGGGAAACTTTCCCAAAGTATAAGAAAATTTAAATAAAAGAATATTCTAAATTGGAATGAGGCGTATGTTGTGTTTGTGTAACACTTGTTTATTATATATGCGAGTTATTCAGAAAGACCGGGTTCATCCCATTCTGAATAACTGATTCGACGTGGTGTCGAGGATGAAGATGGTGGTCGAAGACCGGAGGTCTTCACATTGTTTGGGTGATTACTGATGATCTTGATTGGGCTGTACACCCAAGAGGAGGGAATCAGTTGGTGATCGTCAAGACGTACTTGGAGATCGATGGATATGCGAGGTACAAGGTGCCTCCGGTTTTGTTCAGACCCAGAACGAACTTGTAAATGGACTGTGTGTCTGACATTGGATTTTATTCTGTGTGATTGATTTCTATTAAATATATATCTGTTTGGCGGTGGAGAATTTATTCTCTTGCTTAACGCCCTTCTCTGAGACATACGAGCTCAGGGGTTAAATATTGATGGATATCAATTACATGGAGTGAATTGCCTGTGTGGCATGCCTAAGTGGCAATATGATCAAGGCTTCTGTTGAAAAGTAAAGACTTGTGGTTGACGATCAAAGCACGGCCTGTGTGGCATAGCTTTGTGTAACGTTAATTCGCGAGCCTCACTCCCCGATGTGAACCAGAAACGGGAGAAGGATCCAGGGAGAACATGCGTCTCTTTCTAGCTAGGGTGGTGTCAGTGACCTACCAGCCCTGACATTTATATTATTTTCACCTGTGTGGTTGTTGCTGTTGCGAGGCGCCTCAGATATATCGGTGACTGTGTGGAGCCGATGGAGTCATTTGGCTCATTTGCGCCCCCAAAGGGCGGGTAGACGTAGTGTTCAGGGTTTTATTTAATCCACATCGAGTGGACCGGCCCTGTGGCTCCAAGGGTCGATGCGTTCTGATCCTGAGACTCGGGCTAGACAGTCTCGAATTCGGTAGAGGACTATCTTTTGCCTCGGTTCACAGATGGAAATCCAACTTCCAATACGTGACTTTGCGGTTTTGATTGTAGAGCCTAGTATGGCGACATGATATATGGTACCCATGTCGTCTATGATTGATACTTATGATTGAAATTGTTTTGACACTATACACTTATAGTAATAATAAAATATGAAATTTAGCGTATCAAGCATTCTTTGGCTATTATAAGGTAAAACCCTATCCTCCGGCTTGTATTGCATTATGTGATGGGACCTGGGTCTTATAATAGCTTTATTGTTCTTTATTTAGCATTGCGCTGTTGTTTTATGCACTGGTATTCTTGGGAGGAAACTCGTTCCGTGTTATACGGCGTGGTCTCTTGATTTACCTAACTTTAAAATAAAGATTAATAACTGTTTTAGTTCTCACACCAGTCACATGACTGACCTGGAGTTTATTGTTTTAACCTAAACTCTGGGTGCCCTTATTTTCCGCACGGGCAGCTAGTAGTTTTGGTTTTGCAGATTTATATTCACAGGATCCTGATTTACAGCTGGAACGATATCCGGAAAGCTATGTATCCATATATTCTTTTCAGTTGTGTTTTGTATTATTTTCCGCTGCTATGTAATGTATTGTAATCTCTGATATTTTGTGATGTATATTATTTATTCATACTCTGTATATTCTTGTATTCTGATGGAATTGGCGTATAAGCAATGAAATGTTCTTCTGTTTGTGTTCTGATTTGTCGTGTTCTCAAAACAATCAGGGGTTTCGAACGGTCTTGGTCGGTTTAGCGATCGATTCGGATCGAGCGAAATTCCTTTTCGTTACATTAATAGAATAATTGTTATCAGATTAGATTGATGTTCGATTAGCAAATCTAGATCCTGTTTATTGTGCTTCCGCAATCGGGCAATCTTCTCACACAACAAATATGACATCTTCTTATACTTAAGCCTACTTTACTCACACCTCTTAAGCCTTGACTTAACCAAGTGTCACTTTTTGCCAGCACTCATTCAGGTTATATCTAGGCTCTCTAAATTCCATCATTAATCAAGGATCCTATCTCTACTTGGATTAAATCATTCTACAAAGATTGACGTCATGATCTTATGGTCTCAATGTAATTATGATTATAGTATTTATCAAATTATATGAGCATGAGATTACTAAAGAAGATAAAACACTAAAAGAGGTTCAAACATAATCAGATAATACCAACTGGTTTATACTATGAGTAAAAGAATGCCTATTCACACTATGAACATATCAAACCGCAACAAAATCTATTACTTGATCATAAGAGGTAGTGCCCCTAATTAATGATGAAATGATGCTCCATTAGAGAATCAAAAGGTAAAAGAAAACCCCTGAATCTGATCAACTGGCTAAGGAATACAATGATCAAGTAAGCACTCATATATCAACATGGAATGTCAAAATATCATGACTATGAGATTAATAAAGAACTTTCTAAAAGGTGATTGGATACTCTAAAAATTACGCTTGGAATAATATCAAGAATTATGCCGATATGATGGCAATATGATAATGAAAATAAGATGTTGAATGTCAAAAGCTATCTTTTCCAACAATTAATGATTGGAAGTTAAATCTAGAATATCTACTAGAAACCTACGAAAGGGAGTAAGAATTGACCTAGAATAAAAAAAAATGGTTCGTACTAAAGCATAATCCTTCAGTGTCTCTCTAACGCCCTTATTGAAGCACCTCCTAGAGGGAGGAAATCTTTGGCCTTTCTAAAGCGTAATCCTTTAGTACAACTGTTTAAACCTCATTAGGACACTCCTTAAGGAATCATTTGGCGTTTATATTGCATAAGACATGAGTGCTTCTCCACAGACTTAGTAAGCATATCCTAGAGGAGGAAAACTGTGACGACCCGCTATACACCACTAGTGCTTAGAACTAAAAATTTCGCAGTGCATAAGAACTCGATCGATGTAAAGTGATCATCGAGAGGAAGAAATAGTTGGAAAGAAGAGAAAAGACAAATGAAAGAAGAAAATAAAAGAGAAGAGAAAGAAAATATCATACTATAATCAGAGAACCTGTCGTATATCTCAAAGTGCATCAGAAAACATATAATAGTAACAATCACAGATATAAAACAGGCAAGACTGTGATAACCATATAAACCACAAAATCAGGGTGCATAGGCTCATATAGTTATAAAAGACAGTAGTAGATTTTATATAAGAGATAAATAAACATAACAATTGAACTGTCTCTAATAAGAATATATAATGCTATCAAGGGTCCGCAATATACACAGCAGAATAAATAATAAGGATATAAGTATAAATAGGTAAAATGTCGCCCTTCCGAATCCACCTGTATAGCTCTAGATAACACTCATACCTACCACTCGGTCTTCTCATCAACATCGTCAATGAGCATATAAGGTAATAAGTGGAAAATAAAACATTGAATCAGACAACAGTCTGGTGTGAGCAATAAATAAATCTCAAAGTACTATAAAAGTCGTAATAGTAAATATGGAATAAAGGGTACGAGAATCATATCATCCCTTCCTCTACATCCATAGGGTTACCACATAACAGTTGATATATGCTACAATGTGATAAAAATCATATAAAAAGAGTGTGATAGATGTTTAAGTACTAATGATAATAAATAAATAAATAAATAAATAAATAAATAAATAAACGTCCATAGCATCCATTCTCACATTCACTCACTCAGTGCGTTGAGTATACGATACTCAATACTTTAGTTACCAAATCCATCGAGGCATTGGCAATCCCAACTGCAATAGGCTCTACCAAACTATCTCTATGCCCTAGTGCAGTGGACTATAACGGATAACCCTACCCAATCCATACTACAACAACCACCGGCGTCCGGGCCAATCAGTCCATACTAGAACTGGAGTTGATCCATCTTTGTACCCCTCTTTCAGAGGTATACTAAAATAATGAATACAGATAACTCCTTTTCACATGTTCTTCGCAACAAAACACATCTTAAGACTGTCACTAAGACTCCCCTTTGAAGTCGATTGGCAAGTGCACTATCTATGGAAAACTGCACTGCCGTGAGACCCGATCGACTTCCCTTTAAGTCATAACAACTACATGTCAACCTATTGTCATATGATCGTACTCAGTATGATTTAATGTCAACTTTTCTACATCTTGGAGAAAAGTTATCCACTGCAGTAGCCTTGCTCCCCATCTTGGAATCACCATCATCGAATGACGAATCAATAGAAGCACTGCATCTCACTTTAAGCCAAAGCCACTGGTCAAAGACCCATCATGTTGAAACCGTTGTCGAACAAACCATCATGTCCTGATCCTTGAAATAACATCATCTCCATATCAAATTGGCCAATAACAACAGTAATTGATATTGACAACTTCATAGTAATCAATAATGACTACTCGGATCAGATATTTAATCAAAATTGGTTGAATACACTCTAAGTAAAACTTCCTGTTAATACCCTAGATACCCTAGGTATTGATTTTGATGATAACAATCATATAAACATGACTACTAACGTATCTTCGAGTTGTGCAGTTACATAAGATATATTATAGAGATATTTTTAAAAATATACAAGAGTACAAAAGAGGAATTATATAAGAAGTTTAATCAAAGCAATGAAAGGATAATCAGAACAATTGAAGACCAAAGGTATTAAAGATGAATGTTGAAGAACAGAGGTGTTTGAAGTGATGAGAAATTGGTTAAACCTTAGAATATCTTGTTAAAGATCTCATGGCAATTATACTTAAAGATAATCAACCATTGACCTCAACCGAATCACCAAAATCCACAATATAAGGAAATCTGAAGTGTTGAATATTTGCGACACCTATGTGTCTTTTGCAACACTACATATGTCGACAAATGTATTTTTGTATGTCGACATATAGCGGTTTTCCATATTTTCAAATTCAAACTGAGAAGCTTTTTCGCTCCACCCTTTCACCAAAATACACATCTTTTCATACACTGTTTAAAGGCTCCTGGAAACGAATTTTCACATCATATTTTCACATTTTCTTCTACTCCTTCTTCTCTATTTATTCTCTATACAAATCCATTGAATACTATCCTATTATTCTTGCAAATCCACTCTCTTTCACTTCTATTCTTCATTGATTTGCAAGCCACACAATATCAGAAATTTATACTTGAATTTATATCATTGTCTCTCTCTGATTTTATCTTATTTCCTCAAAAAATTCAAAGATATATTGCCATTAGAGGTCTATAGGATCATTGGAGGTCAATAGGATCATTGTACCAAATCTGCAAGAATCTGTATTGAAGATACGACTTCTTGCCATTATTTGTTGTTGCTGATAAAGAGAAGTTGTGTCTTGTAGCCTGTGAAATCAAGATTGTGAAGGTGTTCTTACCACCCTTGGAAATCAAATGATTATAGTGAATTCTACACGGTGAAGTGTAGGACTGGATGTAGGATTGATTAATCCGAACCAGTATAAAAATCCTAGTGTTGTTTATTATTATTTTGTTACTTATTTCTTTCTGTTTGAATTTGAATAGATATAGTAAATACACTTCATCTCTTTAGTGTCAGAATAGCCTTAAGATCCATTAAAACTGGGCTATAGACATCCCAGTTCCCCAAGACGTCCGACATTCGTTGCGAAGTCCAGCTCATCGCGAAGTTCACCATTCGTCTTCAGGTCGGCCATCAAGCTCAAGTGTCGCTCCATCTTCAAATTTGTCGCTAAGCTCCAATGTTGCACCATCTCAAATCCATCCATGTGCTCTGAGGATCCTTCCAAATAAAAATCATCCATTCGAGTCTAGCACCCTTGTGCATTCAATCGGTATACACCAAAGTGTGTATTCGATCGATAAGCACCCCAAAAAATGAACGAAATATTTCCTAATGATAGATCGCTAACTTACGACATTTTAATCTAAACTAAGCAAACAATTCAAACATGCAACCGATAGTCAAAAATTTCCAAAACTAGCATACAAGCATCCATAATAGCAATAATACACCAAATAGAACTTATCTATAACAATCAAAGTGAAATAAGTGTTCAAATAACATAAATCTAATAGTGTGGTCAAAGCACTGTGCAATAGCAGGTAAATGGTTGAATAACACATTATAGTGTGAAAATAAATAAAAGTTTGACAATCAGGTTAAATCTACACAAAACACTATTTAATATTTTTATTAATTATTTACTAGGTTCTATGATCCTAAGTGTTAACATTTTATAATCAAAAATCAATTAAAGTGTCAAATTATGTTATTTGAACAATTAAAGTTCATTTAGAGACAATACCACTCACCTTAGTCAAATTGGAAAAATCAGCTCTGAAATGTAGAACTCATCAAAGCGAGCCCATAGAAGAAACAACATCCAATTCCGACCTCGTACGCAAAAGTTACATGAGATATAAGTTTAAAAATTGATCTAATAATTGAATTAGCTTGAATATGATTAACTAACTCTTAATTACCTTCATAATCATCTCCCTTTCCTCAACTACCTTTGCACACACATTTCATTATTAAACCCGTTAACACACTTTCTACTCTCCTCAATATCTTATGATTTACTCAAGGAAACTAAGTACCTGCGATTCCTGTCAAGTTCCTCTTCGCAAACTCTTCTCATAGACCCCACCACCACATGCTCGGACCCTCTAGGCATTTTCTAACCTGATGGTGCGCCTCCCACTTCATATGAACACATTTTGCTTCAAAGTGTTTCGAGGCTCCAAACTTTGAGGCAAGATGTCATTACTGATGAGAACCTCAATGATGTCCTTTGATTCGCGAATCCTCGTCTCAAGTTCCGGCAAAGTGGAACCCATGTCCAGGCACAAGCCATGGTTGTACCCCATGTTGACGTCAAACATGAAGAAATGGGTATGAGCGAGAGGATATTTGTGTAACGGTCTGAAAGGAATCCAAAACCATGATTTTTAATTAAGTGGATAATGAGATATAAATTTTTGAATGGAAGAATTAAGTTGTGGCCATGTTTGCAATGGAACAATAAATGGAATGAATGAGGGGAGTGAATGGTGCTGTAATAGCCCATTCCTATTTAGGGATTTTGGATAATTATAATATTATATTCATTTATTCACCAATGAGAACCCGCGAACTCCAATCGAGACGTGCTACCAACCGTCATCTATGTGAAAGCGCCTTCTGAAAACAATAAGACTAGGCTTGAGGCCTAATTCGATTGAATGTAGAAGTTAGCTTTTCAAACTCGAATTCTACAATGTTATTTTCTTACAGAAATCGACACACGTTTAATTTACGCACGGTCAAACAGTGCATCTGATGGCTACGAAACTTGACGGCGTGCAACAATTCACTACTACAATTCAAAAAAATATAAGTTTCATTGTAATCCAACATTGTGTCTTTGAAACGACAATTTATATTTATATCGAGATCGTCATGACCGTCTAATGGTCTGAACTCGAAATATGGTGATCCATACACTTATTCTTCACGTAATGAACAATCCAGACTCAGTGGAACTAGTCCTAATTCAATCATTTGTGAAAAATCCCATTTTGGAATCGTCAATCGATTAATTAACGATTAATATTTAAATAAAATATTTAAATATATAAATCAATGAAATACAAGTTGTTACAAAAGCCATTGGCCTTATCGAGGTGTTAAGCCTTCAATTTCGTTGTGTGTTCCTCAATGAAGCTTCTCTTAAGGGGAGACTATATATGCTTTTGGTACTACTTGAGATAGCTAACAAAAAGCACATAACAATAAGCCAAAATTATCACTAAAGATGGTGATTAAGTAATAACCAAGTTTGGACAAACTATACCTAAAAGGAATGGGTCCAAACATTGAAAACCCGAACATGGTCAAGTTTTCTCCAAAAGCCAGTAAATCTCCAAAGGAAAATGGATTCCTACTCAATGCATATGCTAGATAAAAAAAATATGATCTTATGTTCTTATTACCGTATAAGGATTTCTAATCTTCTACTCTTATTATGAAATAAGAATTTATGGAATTTTATTCTTATTTCCATACAAGGATTTCTGGTCTTTTATTCTTATTACCGTATAAGGATTCCCAAAATTCTACTCTTATCCCCATATCTGGATTTCTGATATTCAATTTTTATTGCCAGATTATGGTTTTTGGTCTTTATTCTGAGTTCAAAACAGTATTTTTCATCTTATCGAAGATTAATTTCTGTTCTTTTATCCAAATAATGATTTCCAATCTTATATTATTATTGTTTCCAAATGTATTTTTGGTCTTCTATTACTATTACCAGATTCTAGTTTTTTATTATTATTTTCAGAGGGATTTCTAATCTTCTCCTATTATTACCTGATAAAGATTTATAATCTTCTATTATTATTACTTCCCGATGGTTTTGTAGTTTTCTACTATTATTTCCAAACCGTTTATGGTCTTTTACTATTGTCTCTAAATGATTTTTGGTTATCTACTGTTATTTCTAGATGGTTTTCTGGTCTTTTACTATTGTTTCAAATGGTTGTTCGGTCTTCAACTATTATTTCGAGATGAATTTTTGGTCTTATATTATTATTTTTAAATGGATTTTTTAGTGTCATATTACATTCGCATGAACTTGTTGGTCCCATGTAGAATTTACGGACATCTACTATCTGCCACTTATCAAGGATTGTCCACTTGTAGAATTTTACAATAATTAGGACTGAAGAACTTTCCATTCGAGATAGTTTTATTAATATAATTTATAAATGAATTGTTAGCCTCTTCTCCCAACATTTCAGTCACATGATTTTCCAATAAATTAATGCAACCAAATCAAGTTTAAGGGAAGCTATCCTAGTCTAAAAAAATAAAGTTATGAAAAACCATCGCCAGTTTAATATTTTGCATAATGATGAAACAAGGTATTAGGAGAGAAAATCAATTCTAGATTTTACATTAAAGTGTAGAAATCAACTTCTATGTTGAGAAGGGTAAGGGAAAATGTTATCTACATAATTTCCAAAAGGGAATGGTCATAATAGTAAAATTCAACGTCAAAAGGTTGGTCGATAAAATTTAAAACGAAGTAAGAAGTCATGTTACCTATAAAAAATGTGCATTTTGTAAAGAACATCAATATAGGAAGGCATGCTCTAAGTCTTTCATAATGAATATCGACATGCATGCCATATTCTAGATGTATGACGTATCAACATCACATAGATAAACAATGAGGAAACAAAATAAGGTAAACTATGTCGTGGATGTAAAGAAATACAACTTCGAGTTCCAAGATAACAAGGCTATGGCAGTGTCTAACTCCCTATCCGACAATGCACACTAAAAAGGGCATTACTAGGTAATATTGCCTACTAGTGCAGAGAATAGGGCTGGTAAGGAGTGACTACTAGTGAGTCTTATATTAAACGAGTATTAAGTATATTGATTGGGTGCATTAATTTTTCTCTCTCACCTTAAGTGAATTGACATACTCAATTCATATAATATAAAACCACGTTGGTAAGGATCATTTCAGAATAAAATGTAACATTAACAAGCAACACAGATCATAGAACAACAAACACAGTCATATATACAAATACATCTAGTATAATACAAAATGACATACATAAGTGTCATATGAACTACAATAAGTATACAACATTAGTAGAATAAAAGAATATGTACACATCATAGAAACAAACAAAAAAACTATACGACTTGCTCAAAACATGCATAACCGTCCCAGAATAGTTATAGATAGTCCAATAGCAGCAGCTTGGATAAGCATATATCTACACAGGTGCGATCCTGAAACAAGTCAATGTGACCTGAGTGTAAATACATGGGTCAGTCTAGCTAAAACATGTCGGTTAGAACATAATAAATGGAAGGTAATATCATATAAGGAGTAATTCCTCTAAACAAAGGAGGAATACGATAAATACACAAACAACATAGAATACATAAGATAGGATCACCAACTCATAATCAAGGACCCATATGAGGTAATACACACGCAACACAATAAAACTATTTACATCGTTTAATTGACCAAAGCTCAAGGCTAAGTTAGTCCCAAAAAAAAATCTTAAATCGGATGGAAAATATGATGAAATCACAATACACAACTTGTCGATATCGGTCAGGAGTTTGCTACACAACAGTGTAATTTCCATGTAACAAACATCAAACAGTATAACGGTTATGCATAAAACTCAATATTCCTAGGATAGTTAAACACCATAATATTTCTAGAAATCATGGTATACTCGAATTATAGAAAACACAATATCACACAATCATCATACCACATAGTCATGGGAATTTATAAAACATCGAACCACATATTTTGCATCCAAAAAGTGAGACCTAGCTATGCCAACGAGTGCACCACATAGTTGGACAAAGTCAATTGGTACTACACATACAGTTTTGTCATCCAACTTAGTTACTCCATATAAGTAAACCCCTGATTTACATATTTTAGACTCATATGTCTAACATAAATGGTCGTCTTGGCCTAATATTGGTAGTAGAAAGATGTCAATCATTGACATGAAGGTCACAAATAGTTCCCGAGTATGTGTCGCCAGCTTCACAACAATAATCCAGATAGTGATAACAATACAATTCATACTGTACGTTCTCACTTACAGGTTTACTAATAGACAACCAATTCTGCAAAGTAGCTCCAATGCAACATGTCAAGAATTAAGCAATATAATATACCTTTATGCCTCATACCACGAGACGTACTGCATTGCTTAATTCACTTCCTTTTTCTCTTGAAATTTGCATAAACGTGTAGGTTTTATATAAGAAAATATACTTGGTTTGAAAAACCAAGTTTATAAAATGAGACTGAAATCATTTGGATGGTTTCTTTGGAAATCTCTATGTATAGCAAAATATTGTATACTATATAACTTTGAGATGATTTTATTTTTAGAGAACCAAAAAATAGAAAATCATTTGCCTCAATGTTGTACATATGTATATAGAAAATTCTTGTAGAAATCAATTTATAAAACATGCACTATATTAGAAGTCTCATGAAATCAGCAAACAAGGTGACATAAAATTTCACAATTCGACGTGTGAATTGATGGATATGTTGGATCTTCCATATAGGGCTAGGCCTATAAATAAAAACATTGAATTTACTTCAGAAATAATGGTAAAATCATCGGGAAATCACATAGAACTTAGGTCGGAAAGCATCAAAACAACAGAGTTAAAAGCCAGGTTCATAAGGCAGTAAGGGGCCGACCCTTGCATTCTATAGGTCGACCTTATACATGCTTGGGTCAAACTTAGAGTCGACTCTTGAAGAGCTTAGGTCAATATAGGAAGGTGATTTCCCTAGGTTTGCCATTCTATTCCATGTTTATTCTGAGCACAATTTCTAAATGAGTTACAAGTCGAATTTCAACTTGATTATTAACATGCAAGAAGAAGGATATATATAACCTTCAAACTAAAAGAAATAAAGCACAAAATTAT
The DNA here is from genome assembly GCA_030737875.1 of Allium sativum. Taxonomy (NCBI): domain Eukaryota; kingdom Viridiplantae; phylum Streptophyta; class Magnoliopsida; order Asparagales; family Amaryllidaceae; genus Allium; species Allium sativum. The sequence continues at coordinate 674,805,675 of CM060918.1, forward strand.
CAAGAATCAAAAAAGAACCATCACTATAAAGATCAAACTAGAAAGACTTTTTCATAACAAGACAATGAAACTAGGTTTTCATTACAGTAACTCGTATTCAATCAAAAAATCAAAATAATCCAGACTTCCACACACATATAAGCTAGAAAAAAGTGAGTTTTACAGACTCATTTTAGCCTGAATTATAGTAAATTTGGAAGAAAGATTGGAAATTTGGATTATATTCTTGCCTTAGGAAGCTTTTGCATCCAGAAAGATTGAAATACAAATATATGCAAAGTTGAAGTGTATAAAGATTAAATTTTTCCCAATTCAAAATGAAACTAAAATAGATTCATGGCCTCAGCTAGATAACTTGTAGAATCACAATTTGCAAGCTCCTTAATCACTTTTCTATTTTGATTGGAGTTGGGTTTCAATGCTTGGAGGGATAAAAGAGAATTGCTTTTTACTATGAAATAAAGAGAAGGAAGAAGAAGCTTACTGCGCAAAAGATATGTACTACAAAATATGAAAGTTTCCATAATTTCTCTTCCTTAATTACATTAGGTTGGGCTTTAACTTGACCGAATTAAGCTTAAGCATAATAAGATTAACCTAATTAGGGGATTATGCTAATATTAACATATTTTAACACATATTTTAAGTGGTTTAACATTATTCCTTCATCAGAAACTCACAACTCTTCGTTATTTCAACTCATAGAATTGTAGTAGATGTGCATATCTCTTTTTGAAATATTTTAAGCATTATTTTCATAATAACATACATTAAATTTACATTTTTATTTCAGAACACATATTTTACATTTCCTTTTTCAAACTTATAAATTTTATATCAACTTTACACAAAACACATTATATCAAAAAAATAACTATAATAAAATTATTTTATTACCCTAATATTGATTCGCAATCAACATTTCTCCTTTTAAATTCTTATTTACGACTCAATTAGTTTTATAACGAAGTTTTGTACCAAAATCCATTGTTCTAACAAACATTGCACAAACTACTTTAAAATGTTTTTAATACACAATATTGATTTTAAACAAATATTACACTTATTAATTGCAACTCAACAAATATACAAAAAATCTACAATAAATTCACAAACTATTAAAATTTATTATATACGATGATCCATAAATTAATTCTCATTGCCAATAAAATCTCTCTTTACTTGTCTTTGTCACCAATTAACATTGTTATAGTTTGGAAATTCTATTTACTTCGTTTTCGATATTATTTAACACATTAACATTAAATTAAACCCATTATTATTTTATTCAATTCAGTATGACACGACTTCAAATTTGACTAACTTCTATTTTAATACCTAAAACAACCTGAATCTCTCTTATACCCAAGCTATCACAAATCACAAGATTTATTCAACTTGTATTATTATCAAGTTCACTCATTTAACTCGACAACGATTCACAATTATCGCTGTAATTTGTCTTATCCCAGTATCCAAAGGTTTGGATTGTTACAAACTCCCCCATAAACCTTGTAATTTCCTCATGTTTACACCTATGTACATATATATAACCAATTCCTAATTAACACTTCACAATTTTACTTTTTTTAGAAAAAAAATAGTTCACATTTATTAACTTCACAGTTTACCTGAAAATAAATCTATTTATCCCAAATAATACATAATTAGTTTACACACAATACACTTCAGATGTATTTGAGAAATACACACTCATCTTTCCCAAGCTCAAATTAGTTAATGAGATTACCTCACCATCAAGAAATATCAAAATGTTCGGTTAAACGACTTCAGTTTTGATCACAAAATCAAAATAGCAACGCCAATTTCCCCATTCGTTCTTGATTACCAGACGACTGCATAATGTCATTTAACTTAATCATAAGAGTGTATTCCTTAATTATTTCTTATTCTCGACATATCAGTCCTTTTAAAATACCTCTTTATACAAAGTTCACCTATGTTTATACTTTTATTTCTCAAGATTGCTATTTCACCTTGAAACTATTATTTAATTTATCCTAAAATAATGTCAAGCCTATAAGTTCATAATGTTTTTCTTTATAATTTGACTGCAAAATTCATATATTATCAATACTGCCTCACCATTTTTCCCCTATAATTCACCCAATGGCTTGGATACACTTTTATTCAAAATATTTCCATATTTAACCAAAATACTATGTTCGAATATCTCATATTTGAATTTAAGAGATTCCTATATTTGAACTTCCTTTTGACAAGGCCGCCATGGTCATGGACATCACGGATTGAAGTACTTGGAACTCGTTCATTGCACATTCACATGTCAAAAGGAATCAACTAAGACAACCTCACCTCCGATTCGACCAGAGCTTGGTTCGACTAAGTCAAACATTGGAGAATTCCGAAAGGAAACCTCCTTCAGTTCGATGATACTTCGGCTCGACTAAGGTAGTAAGTAAAAGACCTCGGACCGATAAAGGCAGTGAATTCGATTTGGTAAACTTCGGTTCGACATTTTCGCTCTGAGCTAGGCCAAGACCATCAGATATTTCTCTTAAAGAAATGCTCCAGCTCTAAAGAGACTGCTTCCACTACCTCTCTAAGATTCAGATCGTCTACCACGTGTCCTATATCAGACCGTACATGGTCGAATCGAAGGAGATATTTTCCTAGATAAATGCTTCATCCACGTTGATACTGATTCTATGATCTTCACATCCACCAGATCGGCTTTCATATGCCCTACAAATCGGGCACTGCTTATGTATGTATATCCACCTAAAGCTACGAGTTTAAGATTTTTGGCTCTTGCATCATCTTCACAACATTATTATCGTCTGCAAACAGCATTGTACCTATTTTTTCATTACTTTCCACCAATGTACTCAATTTTATTAAGTTATAAAGAGAATTATAAAGTGGGATTCGACTCGTTAACGTTGAACCACTACAAATTTGTGTGTGCTCTCTATTTTTATTTATCATTCTTCATTCACTTCCCTTTATAATTTTTATTTGGGTATTTGTGCCATTTTTTGGCATTAACGCTTTGGTGCTTTTAGTGAGAGATTTTTCAACGTTTAAGGATTTTTCAATCTACTTTCCGAATCACCAAGTTCGGAGAGAAAATTCTACTTTTCCTACATTTTCAAGATTTTTCATCAATTCCAACAAAAAATGGTGTCAACAAGAGTCGACGAGAATAGAGGTTACTACAGACCTTCAGCTAGTCACGATCATCACCGGGTCGACATCAAACCGACCTAATGATGTTGCTACCACCTCCACTCCTCCAACTTATCAGGTTTCTTCTACTGCTTTTGCAGCTCGTGATTAGTTTACACTGTTATTAAACAAGTTGGACAAAGTGACTACGGTATTGACGCTCCGAGGCACGAGAAAGCCATGATGCGACAAGGCATGGATAGAATAGTAAGGCAATGTGAAGAGTTTAGGAGGTAAAGAAATCTTTCCTCATCGAATAACCAAGAAGTAGAGGGATCATTGTCATCCGGAAATAGTGGAGAGGAGCAACATCAGTGATGCCCAAACGAGCACAAAATCTCTTAGAGCCCTAGTTCGGTAGGATCCCGATTCGACCAGAGCCAGGACGGATCAATAATGTTAGGATCGTCCAGTTGCCAATTCAAGGACATTAATCTGAGAGAGGACGAAGAACCGGGATGTAGAAGGGCAACTCCTAATGAAACTATGGTGGAGATCATGATCGATAAAGACGACCCGGCTAGGGTCTTGAAGATCGGATCCCATCCCGACCCCCTGTGGACGAAGGAGATGACTTATTTTCTCTATGTGAACCTTGACGTGTTCACATGAAGCAATGCATACATATGTGGGATATCTCCATCGATCATGAGCCATTTGCTCAATATCTACCCGAAATACATTCTAGTATAGCAGAAGAGATGTATGCTTAGTCCAGAATGTTCGGCAGCTTTAAAGGATAAGGTTGAAAGGCTAAAGAATAGTGGATTTATTCGAGAATCAACATATCCCAATGGATATAATACTTAGTTTTTGTGAAGAAAGCCAACAAGTAATGATGGATATGCATTGATTTCTTAGATTTGAACAAGGCATTCCCTAAAGATAGCTTTTGGCTATCTCAGATTGACCGTCTCGTCGACTCAATTATTGGACACGAACTTCTTTCTTCATAGATGCTTACTCTGGATACAATCAAGTTTTGATGCACATTCCGGATCAAGTATATACAAGCTTTATAGAAGATCTTAGGTTATATTGCTATGTGTTATGTCATTCGAACTAAAGAACGTCGAGGTGACATACCAACTAGTTGGACAATCGCATGTTCCAAAATCAAATCGAACGATGGAGGTTTATGTGAATGACATGCTTGTAAGATCAAATCAATCATCCAAAACTGTCAAGGATATACAGAAATGTTCAACATCCTTTGTCATTATGGATTAAAGCTCAATCCTTTGAAATGCCCTTTTGGCATTGCATTAGGGAAATTTTTACACTTCATCGTCAACTCGTGAGAAATTGAAATTAACCCCAAACAAATTGAAGCTATCAGTGGTATCCGAGAACCTCGGAAGATCAAGGATGTGCAAAGTCTAGCTGGGAAGGTGGCAGGTTTGGGCAGATTCATATCTAGAGCTAAAAATAAGTGCATCCCCTTCTTTGACTTGATTTAGCAGGGAAAACGCAATTTTTCTTAGATGCCTAATTGTGTCGAAACATTCCAGAATATTTTGGATAACTTGGAAAGACCTCCAATCTTATCAAAGATTTGTTCATATACTTGGCAGTGTCCATACATGCCATCAACCTAGCATTAGTCCGTGACGACGATCAGGTTCAGCGACCGATGTATTATGTAAGCAAGAAATTGACGGGGGTGCAGTGCAATTACTTGAAGATTAAAAAGCTTTCTTATGGTTTGTTGATAACCTCAAGGAAGATCTGCCTCTATTTCCGAGATCATCCTATCAATATGTACACCGACCAACCGCTATGATGGGTCCTTCACCGACCTGAGGAACCTAAGAGGTTGCTTAAATGAAATGTCAAGTTGAGCCAGTCTGACATCACTTAATTTTCTGGGTGGGCTATCCAAGAACAAGCATTGGCTGACTTCATAGCTGAATTCACTGCTCTTGAGGATGAGGGAGACGAAGAAATCGGCCCGCTAACAGTTGCATGAAACTACTCACTAACGAAGCCCAAAATGACTGGCATTAAGGCACTAGAATAGTGTTGTAACTCCTAATGGACGATTTGTGTGCCTTGAGACTGGAATTCCTAGCAACCAATAATTATGTCGAGTGTGAAACCTTGATTGCTGAGCAGAAACTCTCAAAGTAGTTAGATATAAAAGCTATTGACATATTTTGTGACTAAAAAATTGTTGTGCGTCAAGTAAGAAGGAATTCAAGATTAAGGGGAAAAACCTGCCGCTTATCTTGGTCAGGTGGAGAAGCATCTAGGATGGTTTGACTATTATAACATTTCTCATGCTCCAATGGAGCAGAATTAAAAGGCCGACTCATTAGCCATACTAGCCAGTTCAGACAATCCAGAGCATACAGAATCAATCTCGATAGAGACATTAGCAACCCTTAGCGTTAATCAGATGGAAGTTGATATGGTATTAGATGTTGAGCCTTAAAGAGAATCATGGGTGACTCCTATCAAAGACTTTCTCCTGCATGGAGCTCTTCCCGAGCGAAAGAATGAAGTACGCGCTCTTGTGCATAAAGCTTTGAGATACATCATCCAAGGCAACACTTTGTATCGTAATGGATTCTCAGTTCCTTTACTCCAGTGCATTGCTAATAACAACGCCAAATGCATGTTGCTATAAGTGCATGAGATAGAATGTGGTGATCATACTAGGGGTAGACTTTGGCTAGGAAGATACTACGGTATAGCTACTTCTGGCCTATTGTGAATCGAGATGCAATTGATTATTCGCGATGTTGCAACAAATGCCAGAGATTTGCAAGGATTTCCAGAGCTTGGCCAAATCGACTCACTCAAATGTTTAGTCCTTCGATGTTTGCATTTTTGGTGATAGACATCATCGTAAGCCTTCCGATTTTGAATGGTGGAGCAAAGTATACGTTCGTGGCAGTTGACTACTTCACGAAGTGTGCCGAAGCTGAACCACTGACCATGATCTTGATGAAGCTGGCGACCAACTTCATCATCACAAACACCATATGTCGATTCAGACTTCTCAAGACAATCATCACTGATAATGGGATTCAATTTAGTAGTACAGAGTTTAAAGATTTATGTCGATGACATCGCATCGAGAAGAATTATGTTGTAGTTGCGCACCTACAATCGAATGGATAGGTCAAAGATGTGAATAAGATTATCAAGTCCATTCTTAAAAATATATTGGATAAGGCTAAAGCCAAGTGGGTCGACAAACTACCATTATCACTTTGAGCATATCACACTATCCACAAGTCAATGACCGGCCACACTCCATTCATGCTCTCAATAGATATGAAGCAGTCATCTCAGTGGAGCTGGAAGTCCCCTCTCACAGAACAATATATTATGATCTTTTGACTAACAAGGCACATCTCCTCGAATCACTTGACATGATCAACAAGATGAGAGAGGAGGTTGACTTGTGTGCTTCAGCGCATCGACATCGAGTCATCCAGTACTACAACAAGAAGGTTCAACTAGAATCTTTGAGCCTAGCGACCTTGTTCTAAAGCGCGTCTTCTCGTCCTCTGTTCATATGAGTCCGAGGTGGGAAGGGATTTATGTATCGAACGTAAGCTTGATAATGGAGCATTTAAGCTAATAACTGTTGATGGCGATCGACTCTAAAGAGAATGGAATGCAGAGCATCTACGACAAATTTGACTTAAACTTTTATTTCTTCAATGTAATAAGGCGTGACCCGCCAATTGTGTTGTAAATAAAAGCTATTTTCCATGATCAATGATTGTGTCTTATAATTTGGCTATGTGTTGTGATTAGACTGGCCTTAGCTAAAACTCGAGCGAAGGGAACGACTAATTCCCAAACAATGTTCATTCTCTCATGTTTCTCGATGAGCTCAATTAACTCTACGTCTAGTCAAATTAAACTTAACATAATTTGATCTTGATCCCGACGATCTTGGTGATCCTCACTTTAGAAACTAAAGTGAGAGAACGACGCCTAAGCGAATAGGAGATGACCATTCGTGCACTGATTCTTAACTTTAATGACTTGAGAAAGAGTATAAAGATTTTAGTTAGCATGAACGGTGCACCATGATGTAAGACTGCTGAACCCACAACCCTCGCTATGACATACGGTATGTCAATACACTTAGCTTAGATGCAACCAACACTAGGGGTATGGGTACAAACTTATAAATTAACTTTGAACACGTCTTGGATGCAATTGGTGATTCGAAGTTAACTAGGGAATATACATTATACCTCCGGTCTACGACATTTAATCATACAAAGCGAGACAACTTACGAGTTAAATTTCTAAGCGAGATATCTTAGAACTTTTTACACTTTTACTTCAAGAAAGAATTGCTTACGACTTAAACTTGACTTGGTGAAAAAATAAAACACAAGCACATTGAATGAAAAACAATATAAAACTTGTAAACAAAAAGAAATGATTTATTTATATTATAGGTCTTTTACAAGATTACAAAGAAAAAACATGAGGGTCGCACTTGCAACAAAAACAGCAGGACTAAATACAAAAATAGAGATGGGTCTACTAAGTTTATGGTAGCTTATCATCCATCTTGGACTTCTTCCTTTTTTATTAAGATTCACCTTTGTGAGAATATGCTTTCATGACTTCTCACTTGAGGAATCCTCAGCCCCTGACGTGGGATTATCATGTTTCTTCTTTAGGCGCTTTCTTGGGTATTGTGCTTGGGTTTGCTTAACCAATGTATCTGTTCTAGGAGGCTGAATTACTTTTAGCGACTTGATAGAGAGGGGTCTAGAAGTTGTCTCCCATTTGAGATTGAGAAGATTCCACTCAACCAATGCCTTCAATTCCACAATGCCTGAGGGACTAATCTTCCCAGATTCGCAGTCTATATGACATCATCATTACCTTCGGTCGGAGTCTCTTTCCTGTACAAGTTCTTAAGTGTGTCAACCATCTCATCCTCCTTGCCCACACCATCACCAGAGGGCACATGATGCCCCTCAGCTGTCTTTGCTTCCGCCTTGCAAGTGGTCTTAGCTAGAGGTGTACCTAACGCAGGAAGAGAAAAAACCAGTCCTAAAGGAATAACGGGTCACCCGACTGGAAGCTCGGTAACTAGGCGACATGTTGTAATAACTTTCTGGAATTGAGGGGAAAGATGAGAAATGCCCTTGGCGAACGCATCTCCTGGAGTATCGGGGGCCTTGACTTTGGAAATGGGAGTTAAAGGATTGCGCAGGTAACACCTTGGTTCATCGATATTATACTCCCCGACTGTCCCTGACGACTTAGTTGAAGGAGGCGAAACGATTGCTTCTTCAACATTGGTAGGTTGACTATTTGATTTCATGGAAGCTACATCGCCCTTACCTGAACTGGGATCCACCTCGATGATTTTTTTTCCTTTTAAGATCGAGTCGCTCTTTGTCTTTCTCTTCTTTTAAAAGCCTCCTGTCTCGAAAAGTACTTTAGGTTTAGAACCCCTTATAAATCTGGCCCTCGGCTCTTCTTCATTGACCACCCCATCTTTAGAATTCAGCCTGTTCTCTCCTAAGAGTTGGTCCCAGGTGTCGGTCAGGGTTTTTGGATAATTTTTAACCCATGTCAAATCCCAATACTAGAGAACTCGTGCATAGAAAGTTAACACTTGTGTACCAAGCTCTCCCTCCATTTTTTCAGCCTCAACAACGCAAGCCTTGAGCTCCCTGATTTCTTTATTATATCGATTTTGGGAATTCGTGGCATAATCGAGAGCAGCATATGAATTTTCTATAGCCTTTTTCCAAGATTCTTAAGAGGTGGATAGTTCGGCTTTAAGCTTTGCATTTTCTTGGGCCAACATCTCCTTCTCTCTCTTCGAAAACTCATTCTTTGCATTAAACGATTTGCTATGCTCCCCTACTACCAATAGTTCATCCCCAACCGACTTGGTTCTAATTGAGCATCGACTAAGCTCGGTATTGAGCCTTACTCACAAACTAGTAAGCTCCACTTAGTGGTGTCATATAACTTCTTGGTAGCAACAAGTTGAGCTTTTCATTCTGCCAGATTTTTTTATGCTCTAGAGTGCTTTTGTCGCAAACCAACTCTTGACTCAGGTTAGCAATGGATAGATTAAGACCCCAGATAGCATCAGATATCCTCCTTGAATATTTCATCTCCCAACACTGGAAGAGTATGAAATTAACATATAATATGATATTATTTTTGAAGGATTTCCGATACAATCCCCAGAAAAGGTAGAAACTGTATGTGATCAAAGTGGTGGTTGAAGAATGTCTTTTTTAGCAACTCCTTTCGTTGTCCAACTGTAAGCTCTTATTCGTTGGAAGGCACTAATTGCGTATCCTTGTCATTTCCCCACTGCCACAATGGGTCCTGAACCTTTCGGAGGAGCATGCTTGGAATGTGGAGTTGGAGCGGAAGGAAGCTTAGGATATGAAGACCCTTTAACTTGGGAGTGCTCGCTTGGTGTTTTGTCATGAGACCAAGAAGTCTTCTCATGAGAGCGACGACCGGAATCATGATGGTGTTTCTCCTATGTATGCTCTTTTCCCTTCTGCTGGGATCATTCTCTTTCATTTTTCCCCCGCTCTCTCTCCTTACGCTCTATTTCCTTTCGGTAATGCTTTTCTTGATATCCCTACTGGAGTATCTCTTATAACCGTGATTACTTTTAGATAGAATAGAACAAAATAATATGGCGTACTTCTTCCCTTAGTCATCGAACCTATAATTCAAGAAAAGGATTTAGGGCATAACTCGGCATACACAAAAGAAAAAAATTATGGTACGTGCAGTGCTAGTGGCATGTGTGTCTTAGTAAATTCCTCAACGAACCAAAGCACAAAGTCAAGATTGCTATAGGTGTCTACCTAGCTTTGACGAAAGTGGTCTCTTTCCGAGACCCTGGTAAGAAAGCAAAGTAGTCCATGTCCTAAGAAGAGTATATGATATCCGAAAGAGAAAAATCACTTAAACATGGAATGACAACTTGAGAACCTCAGATTGGGTACCATGGGCTGGAGATTTTCCAGGAGATGAAGTTCTAGGGGGATACTTTTAATTTTCCATAGCTGCCTCTTTCGTATGAGGATTTTGAGACCCTTCTTCAACCACTCTATTTAGGGATTTATATTTCTCCCCTTCCTCGTCCATTAGATCCTGACTGGGCGTGGAAGCCATCCTTTTCTTGGTAGCATGTTTGGCTCGGACTTGAGGTCGAACCGTTGTTGTTTGTTTCCGATTAGGGGCATGAACGTTGTTGTTGGCTCGCCGTTTGGGGGCATAATTACCGATGGTTCTGTGGTTGGAGCTTGAGCTCTACCTATTCGACCGATTATGATCAAGTAACTGGAAGCGATGTAAGAACTCATCAGATATACCTCTCCTAATGCTCCTGCTTCTCTCTGGGTCATTCTACAAAGCGACCATGTTATCGCAGTATATTTGGCCAACAGGATTAGCCGGAGTGGTGCCTACAAACTGCAACAAAAGTTAGAATTTCCCGGTAAGGTTGAGATGAACAAGACATGGTTTGACACACTAAATCCATCTCATAGCACAACCCTCTTACAAAGGAACATAAAACCGTTCAGGTCTTATGTCCCATAACTTGCTACAGCTCTATTTAATGACTTTCTTGTCACAGTCGAACTCGAAGTAGAGAAACGAAGGAGTCAAATTCTATTGGTGCTTGAAATTATAGAAAAAGATGACATCATCAAAGGCCGGTTCTTGACCATAGTACTCTCTGCATGCTTATACAAGGAGAATATGTAGGAATACGCTGGTCAATGTAGCTGCATCGACGCTAGCTTCATATGGCGAAGAAAGTAAATGATAATCATATTGAATGGAGGTATGCATCCAACCGTGCACATTTGCTGACTTATGGCCATGAACCCTTTGGCGAATGTGGGAAGTCTCGCCCTGTATAGGAATTTGAATGCTCGACTAGGTAATCCTATGTTTTACGCTTAGTCTTGCTTTCCTTCATCCATGATAGTTGGCCAGGAATTGACCAGGTTATTTAGAAAAATAGATATAGGTAATGCATCGGAAGCTCCGTTGTCCCCCACTCCCTCACCTCTTCTTTTACCGAAGTTCCAGAGGCATGTTTCCTCGTCATAAGATTGTACGGAAAACTACGAATCGTCGCTTCCTGACTTGGTCTCAGAATTGGAACATTCTTGGTCTTTTGGATCCTTTTGAATGATTTTTTCCTTCTCTACCTCAGACGATATGGTACTATATCTTCCTGGTATTTTTGTTGTGTTATCCATGAGATATCGTTGGTTAGAGTGAAGGCCCCATACCTCCTTTGTGTGCACTGGTGCAGTGTGTGTAGTCAAAGTAATGCTAGAACTAGAATAACAACATAAGAAAAGCATTAGAAGTATGTGAAACTTTGACTTAGAAGACTGTTGTTCCTAACCGTCTCATGAATCTCACCTGTCACTGATTCAACATTGTATTATTATGGGAAGCCATGTTTTGATGGTTAGGTAGTTTGAAGTCGTATGCTATGCAACATCCAGATAAGTTTTGATATGATCTATCTTAACCATTCATAGTTATTAAAAGTCGTGGGATTTATTGAATTTACTCGAAGTATTAAAACTGAAGGATCGGCTCGACCAAGATCAGTTTGACATATTCGAATCGACATCTATGTAGGTACAACTTCAAAGCTGGCTCATCTGGATCGACCAATAGGTAAGCCGATCCAGGCCTCTATGGTTTCCTCCAAACTTTCTCCAAGTCACTTTTCCTTCGACTTAAACTACTGCCATATCGAGCCGCCACCTTCGGTTCGAAAAGTGGACATGTAGATCTAAGTTTCAGAAATCCCATTCAATTTCTTCTCCTAGCATCTTCGATCCACTGCATCACCGGTTTGACCTAACTCTTCACTGAACTGAAACAACTTAACTACCTTCCACACTACAATCCTTTCTTCTCCACCGCCTCCTTGGGACCTAGCATCACTTTAGAATCCTCGTAGCCTTGAGCATTGACTTCTTTGACACACCAAATCCATCAATGCTTCAACTCGAATCAATTCCATACCATTTCCTTTTTGAGACAACCCTCCAATCACTATACGTCATCTCATGACATTGCAACAACAGCGCCACCTCTGTAGGCGTTTCCTATATCACCACTGGCGATAATGGAGAATTCGAGAACACAAAAACTAACCCAAAGGCAAGCAACATGAATTCAACACTCAATTCGTATGAAATCATGAATGAAAATGCTGAATAAAAAAGACAGGACCCATCTTAGCTAGTTTGGATTCAAAGGTGTCGAATTGAATTGGGGTATTGTTGTAAATGCTATCGGCTCCAAGTGGTGAAAATATAAAATAAAAAAGAAATTACTACTTCAACTTGGTATTTATATGGACGAACAAAGACTATTCATATTATCTTTGAAGAGACGGTGACTAGGTTCAATTTGATCGAGTTTGATTTGAAGAAATCTGAATTGATATGTCGATCCAGAGCCTGGTTCAATTATCGATCCGAGGTCATAAGAAAGAAACAAAGGCTCTCTTATTTCCTGATTTCGGATGACTATACTATGCCATTACTTACGGATATCGTATGATTTGATTCTACCATGCGCTCGATTTGCACAAAGAGACGATATCGTTTGGCAACGAACGGTATATGGGAAATCATACGTGGGAGCCGACGGCTTAACATAACTTTTCATCATTGCACCCTCAAGAATAAATGATATTCCAAAGACATGCAACTCAACCTGTTCAAAGTAAAATGCATCTGCAATGCAATGTACTTTAGGGGGAAAAGTGCTGATTTAACTTTTGAGAAGGCTATCAAGGTCATGGACATCACAGATTAAAGTACTTGGAACTCATTCATTACACATCCACATGTCAAAGAGATCAAGCAAGACAGCCTCACCCCCATTTCAACCAGAGCACGATTCGATTAAGCCAAATTTTGGAGAATTCCAAAATGTCACTAGCTCCGCTTCGATGATACTTAGGCACGACCAAGGGAGTGAGGAGAAGACCTCGGACCAATGAATACAGTAAATTTGGTTCGACACACTTGGGTTTGACATTGCCGATCCGAGTATGGTCAAGACCATCGGGTATTTCTCCTAAAGAAACAATTTACCTCAGAACAGACTGCCTCCACTACCTCCCAAAGATTTGGATCATTTGTCACGTGTACTATATAAAACTGAACATGGTAGAACTGAAGGAGGTATTTTCTTAGATAAGCATTTCAGCCACGTTGACACTGCTTCCATGATCGTCACATCCACAAAATCGACATCCACATAGCCTTATCGAACTAGACACTACCTCATCCTATATATATGTCCCCTAGAGTTATGAAATCGTGACTTTTGGCTCTTGCATCATCTTCACAACATTATTATCTTCTGCAAACAGCATTTTACCTGTGTTTTTCATTACTTTCCTCCATTGTACTCAATTTTTTAAGTTATGAGAGAACTATAAAGTGGACATAGGCTCATTAACATCGAGCTATTCTAAAAAAAATTATGCTTGCTATTTACTCGTTTTCATTTAGTATTCTTCATGTATTTCTCTTCATAACTTATGTTTGGGTGTTTATGCCACTTTTTGGTGCCAGCACCTATTGAAAATCGTGATTAAGCATATCGAGTAGAATTATTAATGTACTCAATGGATAACTCAACACAATAATTCCTAAATTCTCCTTTTGTTACTTTTATTTCATCTTCAAAAATACGCTTATTTTATTTTAAATAAATACAGCCCATTTAGGAATTTAGAACAACCACTCAACAATTTATTTATACCCCCCAATCATTCCCACGCATAAAATATTGATCTTGTGTTTAGTTGAAACTAATTACTAGTTCCATTGCGCGCTTTGATATATATATATAAGTATATATATATAATTTATTCATACTTGTAATCCCTATATAAGATACGACTTGTCATCTTGGTTATTAACCCACTCTCATCAGATTCAGACACGCAAGACGAACACGATGGATATGACTTAAGTTGATCCATTAAGCATTGGTTATGCGTTCCCAAAGGTTAAGACGAGCCTTGACACTAAACACTAAAGAGGGAGACTTAAATATGGAACAATAGCAAACATCTTTAGGATGATAGGACTTCAAGTACCCTTTATGAGACATCCTCATAGAAGGATGACTAACAAGCCAAACATCAAGGATAGAATAACTATAAAACCGAATCACCCCTTAGGTGGTCAACCCCAAATGAACTCAAACACAAATGGAATTTTATAAATTAAGATATAGAGAAGTATCATCGTTATGCTCAATTTTTAACAAATACGAAAGTGCTTTGGAGTCTCGAACAACATACAAATTGTGATTAGTGGTTGATCACTCAAATACGACTACTCAAGGTGTAAGTCTTTTTTCAACATATAGGATCCGGCCTCATATTTACACAACCTAATTCCATTTCCATATTCACAATAAAACCAATACAAATAAATTTGTGCTAGGTTAAATGAAAAAAATAAGTAACAATGGATGGTGATGTCAATTTCGTAAGGCATACAATGTGTTGTGGTATTTTTATAGGATTCACAATCTTTAAGGGTGTCATAAAAGAAATAACATTAGCCCATTTCCTTGACACGAGTAAGCATAACACGCTCCTATCGAAGAAAACCCAAATAACGTAGTTACAATATAGAAGGAAAACTTCAAGTTTAGAAAAAAGGGTACCTCAAGGCTGAGTTGATCTACCGGAAGCATCCTTCACAAGAGATTTCCCAGGGTTGGGTTTCTTTGAAGCTCTAGGACACGACATAGATAATTGTCCCTCTTGCGTGAAAACTCAACAAGTATGGGGCATGGGACAATCTCTAGATAAGCGATCAAGGGACCTACAATCGTAGCACGTCCATGGTAAAAGTGGTGCTATCTTAGAATGGGAACTAGCCTTATCACGTTTCTACTTCTTCTTGGGTAGAAGAAATTTATAATCATGAGTATGATGTTTTTCCTTGTTAAGGTTGTCTAAACTTATAACTCCTCATTACTATCACTCCCATTATCAACGGATTTTAGATAAAATGCTACATCGACTAGTTCCTTGAAAGAAAGCATAAGATGAAGTAACAAGTACTTCCTTGATACTTCTTAGTTCACAAAATAACTTTAGAATTTTCTTGTATGCATACTAATGTGTTCTATGTCATACTTGGACAAAGATTTAAGGAAGAAACATATTCGAAGACTAAAAAATCTCCTTGATTTAGCTCAAGGAAACGACGAACTATGATATACTTCTTAGACTTAGGCAAAAATTTGAGCTCAAAACGTTCTCTAAATTGTTTTCGTGCTAAGGTGGACTCATCAATATCTGCTACAAAAAGCTTATACTAATTAAGTGCACGATCTTGCAACTTACTCGATGCTACATGAACAAGATGATGATCGGATATATCCATGCGATAATTAAAAGATGTGCTTTCATGCATGCATCAATGCCTGGACATCCAAAATAGATTGAGAGCCTTTGAAAGGCTTGCCATCCAAATAAGAGAAATTAGTGCATATGAGCGCAAAAAGCAATCTTGCACGGGGGATAAGATCGTATAGGAACAAGAGGCTAGGTAAAATGAGCTAGTTCCAAAATTTGCTTAGTGGACGTATGGATGCCCTCTGGATGTAGGCCATTAGATTGCCTAGCACCAGAGATATCACCACTATCTTTACCAGCCATAGCTTAACGGGTAAAGAAAGAAGGATAGATTATAAGAATAAGATATTATAATTAAATTCAATGCGTAATACGATGGAAATAAAAATTGCATTAATAGATGTATTCCTACTTATATCTACCTCCAGGATACAAAGAAACTTTAAGAATACGATTCGAAAATTTTCGATTAGGGACGATGTTACACTCATTATACTTCAATGTCCTATATTATGTGTATTGTTATGTGTTCATCCCATTTTATTGTGAATCGATTTTGATACCAAGATGTAATGCACCCATGCCAAAACCTACACTAATAAAGGGCATTACCGGGTAATACTATCTATTAGTGAGGAGAATAAGACTAATTAGGGGCAACCATCCGTGAGCGTTACATTATATGAGCATAAAATACTTCGATAGGGTGTATAAATTTTTCTCCCTCACCTTAAGTGGATTGACGTACTCAATTCATCTAAAATAATACTACAATGTCTATTGATTATTTAAGAACAAAATATAACATCAACAGTGTAACAACCCGAATTTTTAGCAACGTGTTAAGACAAGAATCAAGGCAGAATTAAATTATAAATTCTGAATCAGGATAAATGGGTTGCGCTATTGCGTTCGTCTCGGAAAAATACGCGAAATAGAGTCCGAAATTTCGTAAATCGGAGTCCGTATGAAGAAGATATGGACGAACGAAGTTAGGCAGAAAAACCAAAAACAAGCCAGAATGCACTGGCGCACTTGTGAAGTGCGCCAGCACAAAAATACACTGGCGCACTTGGGAAGTGCGCCCGTGTCGAGCCAGAAACCTGCACAGCCTTCTGGCTTGACCCTGGCTGGCCTGGTGCACCTGTTTTGGCCCTTGGTCTTGTTTTGGAGGCTTGTGACGATTTTTGAGGGCTGGGATCTATCCTAGGGTTAATCTAACGGCCTAAACTACCCCTAATCTCTATAAAAAGACCCCTAACCTAGCCTAAACCCTCATTAATTGATCCTACAACTAAACTATGCCAAAATTTCTAGTGATCATGGCCTCCACTCAAAACCCTAGCCTCCATCCTCTTGCCAAAATGCTATCTTCATTTCTATGAGAGGTTTCATGATCATGAGAGTATTAGAGAGTCCCTATGTTAGTATGAGAGCTCCTCAAGTTGATTTCAAGGCAAAAGTTTTGGTCTTTGTTCATAAAGATGGTGTATTTGTTGATTTGGAGCATCCATCTTTGGGTTTTTGGATGATGGCATGCATAAGCTTCATCACAAGCTTTAGTTTAATCGATTTAGGCCTTCATAGCAATGTAAGCCCTTTCCCTACTCTTAGATATTAACTATGAAGTTAAATGTTCATGTTGCAAGTTTGGGTTTGATCATTGAGTATGATACATGCTATCATGTCATGCAAGTTTATGAAGTCATTATCTTGATCTTGTGAGCAAAAAGCCACAACCTTTATGTTGAAATGTTGCATTATGCAACATGAGAATCTTCATAATCATTATGTCAACTTGCATATGAATTCATAATCCTTATATGATGATATATGCGAGTTTCTAGCCATCATTCCATGTCTTTTGTCACCATGATTCGCTTATGTACCAAGTTTGGGTTTATGCATGTTTTTGAGGCTTAAGAATGTAACATGCAAGCTAATGAACACATTTGTGCCTCATTTGCCACCATGATTAACTTGTGGCTTAATACCCATTTTTGTCATTCCTTTGCCAAGTCTCTTCTTTTAATCCATCACGTTGTTGCGAACGTATATGCTAGTTTAAAAAGCATTGGGGTCACATTATGGGGAAACATAATGACATGAATATGACTTGGGTAAATGGGTATAAACATGACAACATGTAACGTTAAATATGACATGTGTTTATACTTGAAAACATGACTTGAAATATAACATGGAAGTTGACATGTAAGTATGCATAAAAACATAAGCTTGGGAATTTACCTATTAAGTTAGGTCTACCCATTGGGAATTTACCTATTAAGTTAGGTCTACCCAATTGCTTGAAAACTTGACTATGAACATGACACTAGACTAAACATGAAAGTGGCCAACTCGAGGTTGGGTTGAGTTTGCAACGTAAAACTACCCGGAACCGACCGGCCTAACTAGTGGTTGCAAACAATAAGACCCAATGTGAGAAGTTGGTCATGTTGTACTTGAACCCGAGGTTAGACCAAGTTGTGGTGTAAAGCTACCCGGAACCGACCGGCTTAACTAGTAACCACAACAAAGTCTAATGTGAGAGGTTGGGGTGCATTAAGTAATTAATGCCACATGATAGGGTTAAGTTAATTTGATTAATGACTCTTAACCAAATATGACATGGGTAAATGGGTTAAGTAAATTGGTTAGGCTAATGATACTTAACAAAACATGACAAGGTTGGGTAGGTTAAGTGATTTGATTTGCCTAATGACGCTTAACCATTTTTATACGACTAGTGGACGGGGATTAAGTTAACCAACACTTAATCAATCCAACATGATAATTTGACAAGGTTAAGTAAGTTTTCTTAATGACACTTAACCATACAAGATGATTAGGGGATGGGGTTAAGTAATTTACACTTAACTAATCCGACATGGTAATTAGATGGGGTTAAGTAATCCACACTTAACTAATCTAAACACGGCAATTCGATGGGGTTAAGTTAAACACTTAACCAATTTAAACTCGGTAATTCAATGAGGTTAAGTAACCAATACTTAACCAACTTAACATGACAATTTAATGGGGTTAAGCAACTTATACTTAACCAATTATACATGATGATTTGATGGGGTTAAGTAACTTACACTTAACCAATCTAATACGCGGACCTGATAAGGTTAAGTCACAAGACCTTTTTAGAATATACTTAACCATTATAGTACGATTAGAGGATGGGGTTAAGCCAACCTATACTTAACCAATCCGACTCGATAATTTGATGGGATTAAGATAATCTATGCTTAATCGATCTAGCAAGATAATCCGATAGGATTAAGGTAAGCTAGTACTTGACCAATTTGACTTGATAAGGTTAAGTCATGAGCCTCTGGGTACACTTAACCAACTTGTGGGACTAAGTCTTGAACTTAAATACTTAGCCAATCTTTGACGTGATTCGTGGGCAGGTTAAGTCATGGACTCGAATGATAACACTTAACCCAATAGACAAACCCTAGCTAGAAGAACTAGGTAGAAAACCATGGTTAATCAAGGATAACGGGAAAGGAAGCTAAGTGGTAAACCTTAGTTAAGGGTAACTAAGTAATAATTCTTAGCTAAGGACATAGGACTAATTCTCAAAACGATGAGTAACCTGATACGGTAGGTCATCGCTTAGTATACGAGGGGGAGCAAGTTATCTGACTTGGATAAAAGCTCCAGCGCACTGGGTGCCGAAGTGGAAGCTTCGGGGGACGTGAGGATATTCTTGGGATCCCTCTGTGGGCTGCCAGGTAATTATACTAGGCCCATGAGAGGTTAAGGTCTGCGTTAGAAGGACCAAGAGTATGCCTTGGTTGCTATGCGAGCAACCTAAAGACTGGGATGGATTAGCGTGGAGTCGACGATCCTTGTTTTTGCCTTGGATAGCGCATTGCCGACTACCTACCATCTTTAGTCAATCGTGTACGTGCAGAAAGGCAGGGAACCCCCAACAGACCATGTGCTTGCTATCGAGTCATGGGTGAGGTTGGCCCGTAGGAAAGTGGGCTATAGTGGGGCCGTGGAGTGGTTCTTATACATGATTTTTCTTGGATTGCCTTTCAGTAGTTGAGGGAGGGGTCACGTGGGACCATAGCCACGGGTACAAAAACAGACCTTGATATCTGCATCGGCAGACGATTTAAAGCTCCCGACCGAGTTCCGTATTTCTTGATTTGCCCTGGCACGGAACTCGGATGGCACATTGGGGAACATGTGCATCTAGACATGGAAAACGATTCACGATACATACGTGGGATCAAGGGCGCGGTTGACGGGTGGCGTAATCCCTAGTGGTCCTAGGTGGCCAAAACCCAAACCAAGACACGGAAACGTTCATTAGGTAGCATAATCCCTAGCGGTCCTAGGTGGCATAAATCCTAAGTGGACGCGCGATAGTTCATGGTAAGGAAACACAACTAGATCAA
Source organism: Allium sativum (assembly GCA_030737875.1). NCBI lineage: Eukaryota > Viridiplantae > Streptophyta > Magnoliopsida > Asparagales > Amaryllidaceae > Allium > Allium sativum. The sequence goes on from CM060918.1 coordinate 674,825,721, forward strand.
GGGTTGCAGTCCAAAACAACTTCAAGGATAAACCGTTTACATGGGAAAGCCCGTACAGCCTACGGCAAAGAACTGAACTTATACATGGAAAGAAACATATGAGTTGAGTAACCTATATATGCGGCATATTAGGTTGACATGGACCATTACACGACTTTTGAGTAAGGGTCATTCACGAATAACACGTGATACAATTGGGATACTAGTACGGTAGGTGCAGAGCGGGCATACAGGATAGATACCATGGGACGTTATGCGTGATAGATATCTTGGGATATTATACTTGATAGAAACCTGACGATGTGATGCCTTGTTTCATTTTGACATCGTAATTTATCATGACACTTTAGTTTATCTGAGTTCAGTAGTTCATCCTGTTATTTTGATTTAGCTTGTCTATCTTGTTATCATGCTCATGTTCATCTCAGTTCCTCATGACAGTTAACTTTACTAGTTTTTATACTAATAGTAGATAGGGCTTACTCAGTCTTTTTGACTGACCCGTTTTGTTTTGCCTCTTTTCTTCCGTTTCCCCCCCAGGTTACAGGGAGGAAATACTGTTGTTTAGTTCGGACTTCTCCTGCTTGAAGGTCATCATGGATGGCTTGGACTTTTCTTGGCTATGGCTACTTTACTGTTTTTACTTGGGGAATAATTTATGAAAATGTCTTTATGCTTCTTTACTATTGCAAGACAGGTTTTGATGTACTCTGATGTAAAAGGCTTTAGACCTTATTTATTCATGTTATGAAAGGTTGATTTTACTTCCGCTATTTTATATGTTCTGTCTTGTGATATTTCTGTGCATGTTTACCAATAATGCCCCTCTAAAGCTAGTGCATTCCTTTGCGAGTGACCCTAGCGGAGGCGGGGTGTTACATTTGGTATCAGAGCAGAAGGTTACCAGACTGGGCAAAAGTTTTTAAAGACCTTCTGAAAACTATTTGAAAATCGTTTACAAAGAAGCATTTTTCAAGAAAAATTTTCTTTTAAAAGAAAAAGGCTATTCCCCAAAGGCCATTAGCACTATCCTTGTTTCCTTAATTGAATCTCTTTTCCTTTCTTTCCTCCATCTGTAGTCACAGTGGTTTTAACTGCGACTAGTCTTTCTATCTACGAAAGTGCTTTCCATGCGATGGAGGTGGTTCTCGAGAGACCAGTGGTCGCGTTATAAGAAAGGATAGTGAGGAAGAGGATAAAGGATACGAGTTTAAGGATGAGCAACTTGTTGGTATGGCTCAACCCAGAATGAGAGAGAAGGATGAACAATGAAACCCATGACGAGAGAGTACCTTTGGCATGGTAAAACGGGACGGATAGTTAAGTATTATGGGAAAAGGACAAGATCATCGGGAGGGCAGCAGTATGCTCTCATTTCTGGGGTACCTCGAAAGGAGGGTGACGATCTTGTTAAAGGTTTAGCTTTTCTTCTCTATCATCCCGTTAGGACTTTGTTTTGATCATCGTATCATTTAAGTCTGCTTCGATAGTTGAGTCTCTGCACCTTAAGTACTAGCGTAATAGAGAATCCCATTTTTGTCTCAAAGTCCTATTGGAGAATCAGTCCATTTATACATGACTTGTTTGGATTTGGGAATGTCTATGCCAAGTGTTGAGTTTGGAAATAATGCTTATGTTTATAAGCTATGGATGGATTCTAGGGATGAAGTGGTTATCCAGTAGGGGATGCCACTCTCGGTTTTGATAGTAGGGTAGTTAGACCTTTTGACTAGCCTTGGTAATACCCTCGAAGTATCGTGTAACCTTTTTGAGGTTCTGTCATGACTAGTTACTTAGAATCCCTTGATGCCTTTATTGGAAATTTGAAGCCCGATCGAGTGGTGTTCGCCGATAAGACGGACGGTTTACTTCATTTATGCATTGGTTATAGAGATCACCCTAGTAAGTGCGCTTGATAACCTGGTTGACATCTGTTTACTTTCAAGAGAAAGTTCTTCTACATGGAATACCTTATAGTATATAAACGAGATCCAAGATTCACTAGTGAATTTTGGAAAGCTTGCATGAGATCATGAGTACGCAGTCATGTTTGCGTCAAGTATTTTAGAAAAAGGATAAGTGCAAGTGGAACGAGAGGCGACGAAGGAATGAGTTCCAGCTCATGTTATGGAAACGGGAAATAAGAAGCTACGAAATCGCAAAGACGGTCAAGGCACAATGGAATTGAGTTCAAGGAAATACGACTTTGATGGTCAAAGACTAGATACGCGCATGATATCTCTTTTTGGGAGTATATCCTTGATCCCTGTTTTCTGTAGAGCTTACTTGTAGGCTATCTTTTGTGGACATCCTCTTGGTCCTATTTTCTGTTACAAACCCCATAAGGAGTTTGTCTTGTTTATCTTCTCGATCCTATTTCAGGGAATCCTAGGTAGAACCCTATGGATGTAAACATGTATTTGAAACATGTTATGATTGATATGGTTGCAAGTGGTTGCTCGTGGATGCGCGAATACACATTAGATACTAGCTCGACTCGGTCACATTTCATATTGCATATGCACGAGTATTTATACTTGTTTATGGATGAAATCGAATGTATTATCATGCGGTTGTTGCATATGAATGAATGATTGTGCACGCATATAGTACCTATATGGCTAGGACTATTTGCATACATGTTGGATTCATGGCACTATACATATTTTGCATTAGAAAGATTATTCAGGCCTGATCCTTAGCATTAGCTAAGGAACATGTAAACACACGTTTTGCATATATTCATACAGCATTAGAAATCATCTAAGGACAATGGTTTCTTGTGGATGATGTTTTGAGTAGATGGATGGTAGGATACATTCTTCCTAACTTGGAGATTTCGGGGACGAAATCCTTTAAGTTGGGGAGGATGTAACAACCCGAATTTTTAGCAACGTGTTAAGACACGAATCAAGGCAGAATTAAATTATAAAATCTGAATTAGGATAAACGGGTTGCGCCATTGCGTTCGTCTCGGAAAAATACGCGAAATAGAGTCCGAAATTTCGTAAATCGGAGTCCGTATGAAGAAGATATGGACGAACGAAGTTAGGCAGAAAAACCGAAAACAAGCCAGAATGCACTGGCGCACTTGTGAAGTGCGCCAGCACAAAAATACACTGGCGCACTTGGGAAGTGCGCCCGTGTCGAGCCAGTAACCTGCACAGCCTTCTGGCTTGACCTTGGCTGGCCTGGTGCACCTGTTTTGGCCCTTGGTCTTGTTTTGGAGGCTTGTGACGATTTTTGAGGGCTGGGATCTATCCTAGGGTTAATCTAACGGCCTAAACTACCCCTAATCTCTATAAAAAGACCCCTAACCTAGCCTAAACCCTCATTAATTGATCCTACAACTAAACTATGCCAAAATTTCTAGTGATCATGGCCTCCACTCAAAACCCTAGCCTCCATCCTCTTGCCAAAATGCTATCTTCATTTCTATGAGAGGTTTCATGATCATGAGAGTATTAGAGAGTCCCTATGTTAGTATGAGAGCTCCTCAAGTTGATTTCAAGGCAAAAGTTTTGGTCTTTGTTCATAAAGATGGTGTATTTGTTGATTTGGAGCATCCATCTTTGGGTTTTTGGATGATGGCATGCATAAGCTTCATCACAAGCTTTAGTTTAATCGATTTAGGCCTTCATAGCAATGTAAGCCCTTTCCCTACTCTTAGATATTAACTATGAAGTTAAATGTTCATGTTGCAAGTTTGGGTTAGATCATTGAGCATGATACATGCTATCATGTCATGCAAGTTTATGAAGTCATTATCTTGATCTTGTGAGCAAAAAGCCATAACCTTTATGTTGAAATGTTGCATTATGCAACATGAGAATCTTCATAATCATTATGTCAACTTGCATATGAAGTCATAATCCTTATATGATGATATATGCGAGTTTCTAGCCATCATTCCATGTCTTTTGTCACCATGATTCGCTTATGTACCAAGTTTGGGTTTATGCATGTTTTTTAGGCTTAAGAATGTAACATGCAAGCTAATAAACACATTTGTGCCTCATTTGCCACCATGATTAACTTGTGGCTTCCCATTTTTGTCATTCCTTTGCCAAGTCTCTTCTTTTAATCCATCACGTTGTTGCGAACGTATATGCTAGTTTAAAAAGCATTGGGGTCACATTATGGGGAAACATAATGACATGAATATGACTTGGGTAAATGGGTATAAACATGACAACATGTAACGTTAAATATGACATGTGTTTATACTTGAAAACATGACTTGAAATATAACATGGAAGTTGACATGTAAGTATGCATAAAAACATAAGCTTGGGAATTTACCTATTAAGTTAGGTCTACCCATTGGGAATTTACCTATTAAGTTAGGTCTACCCAATTGCTTGAAAACTTGACTATGAACATGAAACTAGACTAAACATGAAAGTGGCCAACTCGAGGTTGGGTTGAGTTTGCAACGTAAAACTACCCGGAACCGACCGGCCTAACTAGTGGTTGCAAACAATAAGACCCAATGTGAGAAGTTGGTCATGTTGTGCTTGAACCCGAGGTTAGACCAAGTTGTGGTGTAAAGCTACCCGGAACCGACCGGCTTAACTAGTAACCACAACAAAGTCTAATGTGAGAGGTTGGGGTGCATTAAGTAATTAATGCCACATGATAGGGTTAAGTTAATTTGATTAATGACTCTTAACCAAATATGACATGGGTAAATGGGTTAAGTAAATTGGTTAGGCTAATGATACTTAACAAAACATGACAAGGTTGGGTAGGTTAAGTGATTTGATTTGCCTAATGACGCTTAACCATTTTTATACGACTAGTGGACGGGGATTAAGTTAACCAACACTTAATCAATCCAACATGATAATTTGACAAGGTTAAGTAAGTTTTCTTAATGACACTTAACCATACAAGATGATTAGGGGATGGGGTTAAGTAATTTACACTTAACTAATCCGACATGGTAATTAGATGGGGTTAAGTAATCCACACTTAACTAATCTAAACACGGCAATTCGATGGGGTTAAGTTAAACACTTAACCAATTTAAACTCGGTAATTCAATGAGGTTAAGTAACCAATACTTAACCAACTTAACGTGACAATTTAATGGGGTTAAGCAACTTATACTTAACCAATTATACATAATGATTTGATGGGGTTAAGTAACTTACACTTAACCAATCTAATACGCGGACCTGATAAGGTTAAGTCACAAGACCTTTTTAGAATATACTTAACCATTATAGTACGATTAGAGGATGGGGTTAAGCCAACCTATACTTAACCAATCCGACTCGATAATTTGATGGGATTAAGATAATCTATGCTTAATCGATCTAGCAAGATAATCCGATAGGATTAAGGTAAGCTAGTACTTGACCAATTTGACTTGATAAGGTTAAGTCATGAGCCTCTGGGTACACTTAACCAACTTGTGGGACTAAGTCTTGAACTTAAATACTTAGCCAATCTTTGACGTGATTCGTGGGCGGGTTAAGTCATGGACTCGAATGATAACACTTAACCCAATAGACAAACCCTAGCTAGAAGAACTAGGTAGAAAACCATGGTTAATCAAGGATAACGGGAAAGGAAGCTAAGTGGTAAACCTTAGTTAAGGGTAACTAAGTAATAATTCTTAGCTAAGGACATAGGACTAATTCTCAAAACGATGAGTAACCTGATACGGTAGGTCATCGCTTAGTATACGAGGGGGAGCAAGTTATCTGACTTGGATAAAAGCTCCAGCGCACTGGGTGCCGAAGTGGAAGCTTCGGGGGACGTGAGGATATTCTTGGGATCCCTCTGTGGGCTGCCAGGTAATTATACTAGGCCCATGAGAGGTTAAGGTCTGCGTTAGAAGGACCAAGAGTATGCCTTGGTTGCTATGCGAGCAACCTAAAGACTGGGATGGATTAGCGTGGAGTCGACGATCCTTGTTTTTGCCCTGGATAGCGCATCGCCGACTACCTACCATCTTTAGTCAATCGTGTACGTGCAGAAAGGCAGGGAACCCCCAACAGACCATGTGCTTGCTATCGAGTCATGGGTGAGGTTGGCCCGTAGGAAAGTGGGCTATAGTGGGGCCGTGGAGTGGTTCTTATACATGATTTTTCTTGGATTGCCTTTCAGTAGTTGAGGGAGTGGTCACGTGGGACCATAGCCACGGGTACAAAAACAGACCTTGATATCTGCATCGGCAGACGATTTAAAGCTCCCGACCGAGTTCCGTATTTCTTGATTTGCCCTGGCACGGAACTCGGATGGCACATTGGGGAACATGTGCATCTAGACATGGAAAACGATTCACGATACATACGTGGGATCAAGGGCGCGGTTGACGGGTGGCGTAATCCCTAGTGGTCCTAGGTGGCCAAAACCCAAACCAAGACACGGAAACGTTCATTAGGTAGCATAATCCCTAGCGGTCCTAGGTGGCATAAATCCTAAGTGGACGCGCGATAGTTCATGGTAAGGAAACACAACTAGATCAAGGGTTGCAGTCCAAAACAACTTCAAGGATAAACCGTTTACATGGGAAAGCCCGTACAGCCTACGGCAAAGAACTGAACTTATACATGGAAAGAAACATATGAGTTGAGTAACCTATATATGCGGCATATTAGGTTGACATGGGCCATTACACGACTTTTGAGTAAGGGTCATTCACGAATAACACGTGATACAATTGGGATACTAGTACGGTAGGTGCAGAGCGGGCATACAGGATAGATACCATGGGACGTTATGCGTGATAGATATCTTGGGATATTATACTTGATAGAAACCTGACGATGTGATGCCTTGTTTCATTTTGACATCGTAATTTATCATGACACTTTAGTTTATCTGAGTTCAGTAGTTCATCCTGTTATTTTGATTTAGCTTGTCTATCTTGTTATCATGCTCATGTTCATCTCAGTTCCTCATGACAGTTAACTTTACTAGTTTTTATACTAATAGTAGATAGGGCTTACTCAGTCTTTTTGACTGACCCGTTTTGTTTTGCCTCTTTTCTTCCGTTTCCCCCCCAGGTTACAGGGAGGAAATACTGTTGTTTAGTTCGGACTTCTCCTGCTTGAAGGTCATCATGGATGGCTTGGACTTTTCTTGGCTATGGCTACTTTACTGTTTTTACTTGGGGAATAATTTATGAAAATGTCTTTATGCTTCTTTACTATTGCAAGACAGGTTTTGATGTACTCTGATGTAAAAGGCTTTAGACCTTATTTATTCATGTTATGAAAGGTTGATTTTACTTCCGCTATTTTATATGTTCTGTCTTGTGATATTTCTGTGCATGTTTACCAATAATGCCCCTCTAAAGCTAGTGCATTCCTTTGCGAGTGACCCTAGCGGAGGCGGGGTGTTACATTTGGTATCAGAGCAGAAGGTTACCAGACTGGGCAAAAGTTTTTAAAGACCTTCTGAAAACTATTTGAAAATCGTTTACAAAGAAGCATTTTTCAAGAAAATTTTTCTTTTAAAAGAAAAAGGCTATTCCCCAAAGGCCATTAGCACTATCCTTGTTTCCTTAATTGAATCTCTTTTCCTTTCTTTCCTCCATCTGTAGTCACAGTGGTTTTAACTGCGACTAGTCTTTCTATCTACGAAAGTGCTTTCCATGCGATGGAGGTGGTTCTCGAGAGACCAGTGGTCGCGTTATAAGAAAGGATAGTGAGGAAGAGGATAAAGGATACGAGTTTAAGGATGAGCAACTTGTTGGTATGGCTCAACCCAGAATGAGAGAGAAGGATGAACAATGAAACCCATGACGAGAGAGTACCTTTGGCATGGTAAAACGGGACGGATAGTTAAGTATTATGGGAAAAGGACAAGATCATCGGGAGGGCAGCAGTATGCTCTCATTTCTGGGGTACCTCGGAAGGAGGGTGACGATCTTGTTAAAGGTTTAGCTTTTCTTCTCTATCATCCCGTTAGGACTTTGTTTTGATCATCGTATCATTTAAGTCTGCTTCGATAGTTGAGTCTCTGCACCTTAAGTACTAGCGTAATAGAGAATCCCATTTTTGTCTCAAAGTCCTATTGGAGAATCAGTCCATTTATACATGACTTGTTTGGATTTGGGAATGTCTATGCCAAGTGTTGAGTTTGGAAATAATGCTTATGTTTATAAGCTATGGATGGATTCTAGGGATGAAGTGGTTATCCAGTAGGGGATGCCACTCTCGGTTTTGATAGTAGGGTAGTTAGACCTTTTGACTAGCCTTGGTAATACCCTCGAAGTATCGTGTAACCTTTTTGAGGTTCTGTCATGACTAGTTACTTAGAATCCCTTGATGCCTTTATTGGAAATTTGAAGCCCGATCGAGTGGTGTTCGCCGATAAGACGGACGGTTTACTTCATTTATGCATTGGTTATAGAGATCACCCTAGTAAGTGCGCTTGATAACCTGGTTGACATCTGTTTACTTTCAAGAGAAAGTTCTTCTACATGGAATACCTTATAGTATATAAACGAGATCCAAGATTCACTAGTGAATTTTGGAAAGCTTGCATGAGATCATGAGTACGCAGTCATGTTTGCGTCAAGTATTTTAGAAAAAGGATAAGTGCAAGTGGAACGAGAGGCGACGAAGGAATGAGTTCCAGCTCATGTTATGGAAACGGGAAATAAGAAGCTACGAAATCGCAAAGACGGTCAAGGCACAATGGAATTGAGTTCAAGGAAATACGACTTTGATGGTCAAAGACTAGATACGCGCATGATATCTCTTTTTGGGAGTATATCCTTGATCCCTGTTTTCTGTAGAGCTTACTTGTAGGCTATCTTTTGTGGACATCCTCTTGGTCCTATTTTCTGTTACAAACCCCATAAGGAGTTTGTCTTGTTTATCTTCTCGACCCTATTTCAGGGAATCCTAGGTAGAACCCTATGGATGTAAACATGTATTTGAAACACGTTATGATTGATATGGTTGCAAGTGGTTGCTCGTGGATGCGCGAATACACATTAGATACTAGCTCGACTCGGTCACATTTCATATTGCATATGCACGAGTATTTATACTTGTTTATGGATGAAATCGAATGTATTATCATGCGGTTGTTGCATATGAATGAATGATTGTGCACGCATATAGTACCTATATGGCTAGGACTATTTGCATACATGTTGGATTCATGGCACTATACATATTTTGCATTAGAAAGATTATTCAGGCCTGATCCTTAGCATTAGCTAAGGAACATGTAAACACATGTTTTGCATATATTCATACAGCATTAGAAATCATCTAAGGACAATGGTTGCTTGTGGATGATGTTTTGAGTAGATGGATGACGGATGGTAGGATACATTCTTCCTAACTTGGAGATTTCGGGGACGAAATCCTTTAAGTTGGGGAGGATGTAACAACCCGAATTTTTAGCAACGTGTTAAGACAAGAATCAAGGCAGAATTAAATTATAAAATCTGAATTAGGATAAACGGGTTGCGCCATTGCGTTCGTCTCGGAAAAATACGCGAAATAGAGTCCGAAATTTCGTAAATCGGAGTCCGTATGAAGAAGATATGGACGAACGAAGTTAGGCAGAAAAACCGAAAACAAGCCAGAATGCACTGGCGCACTTGTGAAGTGCGCCAGCACAAAAATACACTGGCGCGCTTGGGAAGTGCGCCCGTGTCGAGCCAGAAACCTGCACAGCCTTCTGGCTTGACCCTGGCTGGCCTGGTGCACCTGTTTTGGCCCTTGGTCTTGTTTTGGAGGCTTGTGACGATTTTTGAGGGTTGGGATCTATCCTAGGGTTAATCTAACGGCCTAAACTACCCCTAATCTCTATAAAAAGACCCCTAACCTAGCCTAAACCCTCATTAATTGATCCTACAACTAAACTATGCCAAAATTTCTAGTGATCATGGCCTCCACTCAAAACCCTAGCCTCCATCCTCTTGCCAAAATGCTATCTTCATTTCTATGAGAGGTTTCATGATCATGAGAGTATTAGAGAGTCCCTATGTTAGTATGAGAGCTCCTCAAGTTGATTTCAAGGCAAAAGTTTTGGTCTTTGTTCATAAAGATGGTGTATTTGTTGATTTGGAGCATCCATCTTTGGGTTTTTGGATGATGGCATGCATAAGCTTCATCACAAGCTTTAGTTTAATCGATTTAGGCCTTTATAGCAATGTAAGCCCTTTCCCTACTCTTAGATATTAACTATGAAGTTAAATGTTCATGTTGCAAGTTTGGGTTTGATCATTGAGTATGATACATGCTATCATGTCATGCAAGTTTATGAAGTCATTATCTTGATCTTGTGAGCAAAAAGCCACAACCTTTATGTTGAAATGTTGCATTATGCAACATGAGAATCTTCATAATCATTATGTCAACTTGCATATGAAGTCATAATCCTTATATGATGATATATGCGAGTTTCTAGCCATCATTCCATGTCTTTTGTCACCATGATTCGCTTATGTACCAAGTTTGGGTTTATGCATGTTTTTGAGGCTTAAGAATGTAACATGCAAGCTAATGAACACATTTGTGCCTCATTTGCCACCATGATTAACTTGTGGCTTAATACCCATTTTTGTCATTCCTTTGCCAAGTCTCTTCTTTTAATCCATCACGTTGTTGCGAACGTATATGCTAGTTTAAAAAGCGTTGGGGTCACATTATGGGGAAACATAATGACATGAATATGACTTGGGTAAATGGGTATAAAATGACAACATGTAACGTTAAATATGACATGTGTTTATACTTGAAAACATGACTTGAAATATAACATGGAAGTTGACATGTAAGTATGCATAAAAACATAAGCTTGGGAATTTACCTATTAAGTTAGGTCTACCCATTGGGAATTTACCTATTAAGTTAGGTCTACCCAATTGCTTGAAAACTTGACTATGAACATGACACTAGACTAAACATGAAAGTGGCCAACTCGAGGTTGGGTTGAGTTTGCAACGTAAAACTACCCGGAACCGACCGGCCTAACTAGTGGTTGCAAACAATAAGACCCAATGTGAGAAGTTGGTCATGTTGTGCTTGAACCCAAGATTAGACCAAGTTGTGGTGTAAAGCTACCCGGAACCTACCGGCTTAACTAGTAACCACAACAAAGTCTAATGTGAGAGGTTGGGGTGCATTAAGTAATTAATGCCACATGATAGAGTTAAGTTAATTTGATTAATGACTCTTGACCAAATATGACATGGGTAAATGGGTTAAGTAAATTGGTTAGGCTAATGATACTTAACAAAACATGACAAGGTTGGGTAGGTTAAGTGATTTGATTTGCCTAATGACGCTTAACCATTTTTATACGACTAGTGGACGGGGATTAAGTTAACCAACACTTAATCAATCCAACATGATAATTTGACAAGGTTAAGTAAGTTTTCTTAATGACACTTAACCATACAAGATGATTAGGGGATGGGGTTAAGTAATTTACACTTAACTAATCCGACACGGTAATTAGATGGGGTTAAGTAATCCACACTTAACTAATCTAAACACGGCAATTCGATGGGATTAAGTTAAACACTTAACCAATTTAAACTCGGTAATTCAATGAGGTTAAGTAACCAATACTTAACCAACTTAACGTGACAATTTAATGGGGTTAAGCAACTTATAATTAACCAATTATACATGATGATTTGATGGGGTTAAGTAACTTACACTTAACCAATCTAATACGCGGACCTGATAAGGTTAAGTCACAAGACCTTTTTAGAATATACTTAACCATTATAGTACGATTAGAGGATGGGGTTAAGCCAACCTATACTTAACCAATCCGACTCGATAATTTGATGGGATTAAGATAATCTATGCTTAATCAATCTAGCAAGATAATCCGATAGGATTAAGGTAAGCTAGTACTTGACCAATTTGACTTGATAAGGTTAAGTCATGAGCCTCTGGGTACACTTAACCAACTTGTGGGACTAAGTCTTGAACTTAAATACTTAGCCAATCTTTGACGTGATTCGTGGGCGGGTTAAGTCATGGACTCGAATGATAACACTTAACCCAATAGACAAACCCTAGCTAGAAGAACTAGGTAGAAAACCGTGGTTAATCAAGGATAACGGGAAAGGAAGCTAAGTGGTAAACCTTAGTTAAGGGTAACTAAGTAATAATTCTTAGCTAAGGACATAGGACTAATTCTCAAAACGATGAGTAACCTGATACGGTAGGTCATCGCTTAGTATACGAGGGGGAGCAAGTTATCTGACTTGGATAAAAGCTCCAGCGCACTGGGTGCCGAAGTGGAAGCTTCGGGGGGCGTGAGGATATTCTTGGGATCCCTCTGTGGGCTGCCATAATTACTAGGCCCATGAGAGGTTAAGGTCTGCGTTAGAAGGACCAAGAGTATGCCTTGGTTGCTATGCGAGCAACCTAAAGACTGGGATGGATTAGCGTGGAGTCGACGATTCTTGATTTTGCCCTGGATAGCGCATCGCCGACTACCTACCATCTTTAGTCAATCGTGTACGTGCGGAAAGGCAGGGAACCCCCAACAGACCATGTGCTTGCTATCGAGTCATGGGTGAGGTTGGCCCGTAGGAAAGTGGGCTATAGTGGGGTCGTGGAGTGGTTCTTATACATGATTTTTCTTGGATTGCCTTTCAGTAGTTGAGGGAGGGGTCACGTGGGACCATAGCCACGGGTACAAAAACAGACCTTGATATCTGCATCGGCAGACGATTTAAAGCTCCCGACCGAGTTCCGTATTTCTTGATTTGCCCTGGCACGGAACTCGGATGGCACATTGGGGAACATGTGCATCTAGACATGGAAAACGATTCACGATACATACGTGGGATCAAGGGCGCGGTTGACGGGTGGCGTAATCCCTAGTGGTCCTAGGTGGCCAAAACCCAAACCGAGACACGGAAACATTCATTAGGTAGCATAATCCCTAGCGGTCCTAGGTGGCATAAATCCTAAGTGGACGCGCGATAGTTCATGGTAAGGAAACACAACTAGATCAAGGGTTGCAGTCCAAAACAACTTCAAGGATAAACCTTTTACATGGGAAAGCCCGTACAGCCTACGGCAAAGAACTGAACTTATACATGGAAAGAAACATATGAGTTGAGTAACCTATATATGCGGCATATTAGGTTGACATGGACCATTACACGACTTTTGAGTAAGGGTCATTCACGGATAACACGTGATACAATTGGGATACTAGTACGGTAGGTGCAGAGCGGGCATACAGGATAGATACCATGGGACGTTATGCGTGATAGATATCTTGGGATATTATACTTGATAGAAACCTGACGATGTGATGCCTTGTTTCATTTTGACATCGTAATTTATCATGACACTTTAGTTTATCTGAGTTCAGTAGTTCATCCTGTTATTTTGATTTAGCTTGTCTATCTTGTTATCATGCTCATGTTCATCTCAGTTCCTCATGACAATTAACTTTACTAGTTTTTATACTAATAGTAGATAGGGCTTACTCAGTCTTTTTGACTGACCCGTTTTGTTTCGCCTCTTTTCTTCCGTTCCCCCCCCAGGTTACAGGGAGGAAATACTGTTGTTTAGTTCGGACTTCTCCTGCTTGAAGGTCATCATGAATGGCTTGGACTTTTCTTGGCTATGGCTACTTTACTGTTTTTACTTGGGGAATAATTTATGAAAATGTCTTTATGCTTCTTTACTATTGCAAGATAGGTTTTGATGTACTCTGATGTAAAAGGCTTTAGACCTATTTATTCATGTTATGAAAGGTTGATTTTACTTCCGCTATTTTATATGTTCTGTCTTGTGATATTTCTGTGCATGTTTACCAATAATGCCCCTCTAAAGCTAGTGCATTCTTTTGCGAGTGACCCTAGCGGAGGCGGGGTGTTACAAACAGTCAACATTGGTCATTGAACAACAATAATAGTTATATATACATATACATCAAGTATAATACAAAATGGCATACATAAGTGGTTATGTGAACCAAAATACATATACAACATCACATCCCATACCATAAAAGAATATTTAAACATCATATACACAAACAAAAAATACTAAACGACTAGCTCAAAACATGCCTGAGCATCCCAAAATGGTGTTAAATAGTTAATAGCAGCAACTTGGATAAGTAGATATGTACAAAGGTGTAATCCTAAAACAACTTAGTCTGAACTAAGTATAAAGTACAACAGTCAGTTTAGCTTAAACGTATCAGTTATAACATGATTAATGGAAGATAATATCATATAAGTAATAATTCTTCTTAATAAATGAGGAATATAACAAATACAACATTGAATACATAAGATAAGATCATTAGCTCATAATCAAGGATCTCATGTGAGGTAATACACAAAAAACACAATTAGCTATTTCCATCGTCTAATTGACCAAAGCTCGAGACTAAATTGGTGTAAAAAATCTTAAATAAAACCGAAAATATGATGAAATCACAATGCACAACTTGTCTCACTCAATTAAGATTTCTCCACACAATGATGTAAACACCATGCAATAACCAACAAATAGCATAAAGGTTATGCATAAAAATCAATATTCCTAAGATGATGAAGCATCATAATATTTCTATAAATACAAGTATACTCGAAATATAAAAAAGCAATACCACAAAGTCTCGGATATTTATAAAAAATTGAACCACACAGTTTGCATGCAAAAAGGCAAGACCCAACTATGCTTGTGGGTGCACCACACAGTCAGCCAAAGCCAACCAGTACTATCCACATAGTTTTGGAATCCTACATAGTTACTCCATATAAGTAGCCCTCGGTCTACGCATGTTAGACTTATTGTAACAACCCAGAAATTTTGAACCAATTTAAAATTTTTATTTTAGCTATTTTAATGAATTTTGAATATTTAAAATGATTTATTTTAAACAATAACGATTAAAAATTTATTTTTATCGAATTTAGAATAAATAACTTTATTTTAATAATAAAATAAGCCTGAAATGGCGCGGTAGTTTGAAAATTCGATTTTAAATTTCAAATGAATGTACAGGGTTCAAAATAAATCGGATTTCAGTAAAACCAGAAATATATGAATCTGTTAATTATATCTTTCTAACGAACGTGAAAAAATTCAGATTTCATAACAAGAATTGAAAGTTATGGCCAGTTTAAATTTCAGAATAGTCGCTGTAGAATTTATATATTTTTTAATATATATATATATGGTCCTTAAAAATAGCCTTTTTGCAAATGACCTCCGTTTTCGACGAGACCACTTTTGTTGGATCCAGAATGTCAAATTATTGGTAGATTCCAATTTTTATAATTTTTGGAATTAATATGTGAGCGTGGTGAATTTTAACGTGTTTGGTACTTTTAGTTTGAATTTAATCGACTGGAAAATGACCATTTTTCAAACGGTCTCCAAATTCGACAAAATTAGTTTTGTTAGGACCGTATCATCAAAAGATAGCTAAATTTATTTTCCTGGAATTTTTGGAGTCTGTATGTGGCCCCGGTAAATTAAAATGTACGTTGAAATCAATTTTGAACATTAAATTAATTTATATTTAATTTTGACAAAAACTGATCGAAAGAGTCGAATTAGCTTGCGGGACATATCCCATTGTGTTCGGAATGGGGGCATTTGGCTGGGGGCGACAGTCAGTGGGTTTGATTTGGAGTTCGAATTAAATAGTAACTTTTTGGATTTAAAAATATATTAAATAAAAAAAATATTCCTTAAAACCCTCTCCATTCTCGGTCAATGCTCAAATCAGAAAATAAAATAAAAAAGAAAACCCCAATCCCCAAATCGATCCCTCCCCATTCAGCCACCACCACGCCTGTCACGCTCCCCCTCCAGCACGCCACCACCCCTTTAGGCCACTCTCTCCTCCTCCCTCCTCTCTCCTCCTCTCCCTTCCAAAACTGAACCCCCAAACACCCTAAAACTGCCAACGTCGAACCCCTACAACCACGCTCTGCCTCCGCAAGTTTGTACCCCCCTCCTCCAGCAGCAGCGCCCAGCTCCGACGTGGGCCTTGCGATGGTGGTCCGACTTCTCTAATCGACGAGTGGTGGACAATTAGTTTTCCGCGATGTGGGTTCTCGGTTCAGATTTAAACGGGGGAGATGATGATGATTAAGGTATTAATGAAATTAATTTACTAAATTATTTATTTTTCTTGGGTTAAGTAATTAAAATTTTAAACTCGTATAACTTTTGCAAATGAATGTATGATATGAAAATATTTTTAGTAAGTTAAAAATACGTTTTTTAATTAAGGCATGTCATGAAAATATTTTTAGAAATATAAAAATATTATTTTTCTTATATGAATAGCAGTATAATATGTATATAATATTGAAATAAAATATGATTTTTATGCATACGGTTATGATATAAAAATATAATTTATATATATAATAATGAAATAAAAATATGATTTTTATGCATATGGTTATAATATAAAAATATAGTTTATATATATAATAATGAAATAAAAATACGATTTTTATGCATAGGGTTATGAAATAAAAATATGATTATTATATATATAATAGCAGTATAAAAATACGATTTTTACATATGTAGTAGCGTAATAAAAATATGCTTTTTATATATATAATAGCGATATAAAAATATGATTTTTTATATACGTAGTAGCGTAATAAAAATATGATTTTTATATATGTAGTAGCGAAATAAAAATATGATTTTTATATATGTAGTAGCGTAGTAAGAATATGATTTTTATATATGTAGTAACGTTAAAAAAATGTGATTTTTAAAATGTAAACATCGTATTAAAAATGTGATTTTTAATATAAACTGCATGAAACAAATTACGTTGGGATCACGGTGAAGAACACAATGCACTGGAACTATCCAATAAAAACTAACGGAGTGGATCCCAAAGGTGAGAACTTCTTCTCACTCTAATTTTATTTACAGTTAAATATATACTAGGATGCAGATGGTGCTTAGTAGCACCCGACACCTTTGATTGAAACCATGGACGTTTGGTTGTTTGTTTTATTTGATTAATTGTTATTTAATAGGGTTTGGCAAACCTATTAACAAACTGGTTGAATTTGATTTGGGATGTGAATTGAATTGATTGGAATTGGTATGTGTACAACGTGAACATTACTAGGCGAGGGATAAGGCTAGACCTTATTCCAGTTCTAGTATCACGCCGTTATGCTACCAAAATTTTCTAAAAATGTTAGAACAATAAAAATATCATTTTTACTATATAAATGAACTAAGTAAAATGTTCATGTGTTGAATGAAATATTTATCATAAAAAATATAATTTTTAACGCATATATGGACGGCATAAAATTCTCCTAAAATGAAAATAAATATTCAACGATGTGTTTAAGTACACTCATTTGACTAATATTGATTGGGACGATATATTTTACACATCGCCCAACTGCACAAATAAAATCTGTGTATATTGATTGAAACCCCACACGGGTATTGGGATGATATTTGACATATATTAATCCCAATTGTTTAGTTAAATGTCAACTGATTGGTTGACAGACTGTAGTAAGCGTTAATTATTTATATTTAATGCTTATGCAGTGTAGAATGCACTCTGGATGATGGATGATTGTTTATCATTATTGTTGTATACATGTGTTGTATGAAATCCATATAAATAACATTATATGGTAATTGACTGTGTCTGATTCCAATTCAGAAAGAACGAATATTTTAAAATAACAAATATTTTAAAATAAGGAATATTTTAAAATAATATTCAATAAAGGATTAAAATCTAATTTTGATGTATGGTTTTGGATGGACACGAAAATATTGAAATGTGTGAAGCTATATTGATTAGATATGCGCCATTTGGACGTGAACGATATTTATATCGACTTTATTCATTTTTACAATGAAAATAGAAAAGAAAATTATTTCAAAATCTGATATTTTGAAAATATTATCATTTAAATATTATAATGATGAAGAGTATTCAATTTTGATTTAAAATTGAAATGAAAGTGGGAATCATTTTAAAACGAATTTATAAAATACGTTTTAAATGGAAATCGACGAAATATATATAATATATGTTATATATATTTAATGGCATGGATAGAAGAGATAATTCAGTGTGAATCAAATCTTGGTGATTCTTCTTTTGCTTTAATGGGACTCTTTCTAAGGGCGATTCATGGTGATTCCATCTTCTGACTCTTCTTTTTCTTTCGACTCTTCTTCCTTTCTACCTCTATTATCCACTCAACCCCCTCCGCCTCCTCCCCCTTCTATTGTCTCTTCTGATGGATCTTGATCTGATGTTATTCAATCTGATGCTACGCGATCTGATGGATCTGGAGCGGATCTGAATAACTCTACAACCAATTCGAAGCCTGATGCCTTGGTGAATAAATCAGATGCTAAGTCAGATTATGCTTCTCTGTTTCGATCTCTTCCTAGGAATGCTGGCCATTACAGGCCAATTCACTTCGACATCAAGAAGGATGCTCCTGGATTACCAGATCTGGTTAAGGAGGAGGGATTAAAATACTGGAGTAACCATTTTGTAGGTTTCTTTCTTGATGGTACGCTTCCATACTCTGCTGCAGTAAATTTTCTGAAAGCTCGATGGAAATTGGTTGGGTAATTTAGTGTTAAACCTGATGGTATCAACTTTTATTTTCAATTCACCAATGATCTCGATAGAGAAAAGATTCTTCGTTCAGATCCAATTTTCATTCTGGGTAGGATGTTCGTCATTTCTAAATAGGATCCTACCATTGGAAACTCTTAAAGGAAGATAACGAATGTTCCTATTTGGATTCAGTTTACTAATATACCAGTATTATTGTGGACTTTGGTGGGAATTAATTGGTTAGCGTGCCATGTTGGTAGACTAATATGTTTTAATTGTTCTACTGTGAAGTTAGAACGAATTAGGTATGCAAAAGCACTTGTGAAATTACTCCTGATGTCAAGCTAGCTGATTTGATTGAATTGACATGTTTGAGTGATAGTCCCACTGTTAAGCTATCGTATGAATGGAAGCCAAGCATTTCTGTAAGCTGTAAATGTTTTGATCATAGAACTTATTACTGTGTTCAGGGAGTTGACGTGGATGCATTTGATGAGATTAATAATGGAGGATATGGTGAAGAGATTCATGTGAATAAAACCAATTATCAAAAGCAGTTTAAAGGAGAGGGTAAAGCTGATAATAATAGCAAGGGCTAGATGAGGGTTGTATCAAAGAAAAAGATGATGTGGAGTAGAAAGAATTCCAATAAGGATTCAATAGTGAATGATAAAGTTAAAACAGTTGACATTGAGGATATGGCTGCGAATGTAGATATTAATAATGATAAAAGTGCTTGTGGTAATTTTGGTGGTACATCCCTCGATAATAATAATACTGCTATAGGCAATAATAATGTTGATAAGGGTAAATCTTGTAATATTTCTGCTGGTTCTGTAACACCCCGTAATTTTATAACATTAAAATTCACAAATTAAAGTATACTTAATTTTTAGAAGAAGAATTAAGTGAAATGGGTTGCGCTATTATGTTCGTCTCAAAATTTTGGGTCAAGATAGACATTTGGTTTGCATAAAACAGATAACTTATGAAGAAGTTATTAAGCCTTGAAGTTTGTATGCATATGAGAGAAATATATATATATAAAATAAAATATTCAAAAAAAAAAGTTCAAAACAGCGAATCGGGAGGGGGAATAGCCAAACTGCACCATTTTTGCAGTCGACCCGAGCCTTGCTGGGTCGACTCGGGGTCGATCCAGGGTGTTTGGCTGTCAACCCGTAGCACGATTTGCCCTAAGGGCTGATGTGGCATCTGAGTGGGCCTAATGGTTCTGGTTATCCCTAGTTAGTCCGACGGCTCTTATTAAATTAAACTTCTATAAAAACACTCCTAAACCCCTAACCCTAATCACATTAATTCATAAAAAGAGCCTCCATGCCGTCAATGGAGAACCTAGTGTAGCCGCCATACACTTTCAACCCTAAAGCAAGATAGAAGCTTGAAACTAAATCAAATCAAATTTAAATAACGATTAGTCTACATCAAAGGCGAGCAATTCAGTTTCAGAATACAGATCCCAGAAAGACAAGACTATTCTTTTTAATTGTGAGTATGATAGCTTTCACAAAATAATTAATTAATTTAATTATGATAAGATATAATTGGGATTATGAGAATATGATTTTGAATCGTGTGATGTATAATATATGTATGTTTGTGGTGTTGAATCATATGTTAGTCTTATGCAAGTTGGATCATATGTTAGTTCTTATGTGAATCTTATGCAAGTTGAATCATACATCTTATGCAAGTTTGTGATGATTGGATCAT
This sequence comes from Allium sativum, assembly GCA_030737875.1. Taxonomy (NCBI): domain Eukaryota; kingdom Viridiplantae; phylum Streptophyta; class Magnoliopsida; order Asparagales; family Amaryllidaceae; genus Allium; species Allium sativum. Next base: position 674,846,025 of record CM060918.1, read on the forward strand.
ATATTCATGTATGAATCTTATGCAAGTTTGGGTTGTTAAAATATATGTGAGACATGTATATGCATATGCTAGTTTATGTGACATTAACCTTTATGTCTAGATCCATATGCAAGTTTACATCTTTATGTTTAGATCTATATGCAAGTTTACATCTTTATGTTTAGATCTATATGCAAGTTTACATCTTTATGTTTAGATCCATATGCAAGTTCACACCTTTATGTTTGGATCTATAGCAGTAAATAAGTTATGCAAGTTTATGCCCATTACCTATGCTAGTTTTGTATCATATGCTCGTTTGAATGAAATTCATATGCAAGTTATTGGCTATGTAATGTTATGTCATGATCCTTAGATCTATTTTATGTGTTATGTGATGTTGTTTTTCTTTTTATAAGTTAGACTATTTGTGAGTCTAACATATGTCATATGAAAACGTACGTATAGCGTGGGGATGATGGGATAATATTGAAAATACATAAATTGTGAATTGGCATAAAATGGCCTTAAAAGGCATATAATTAATTTAAGACATTAATTGGCATAATTGGTATTTATGGACATAATTTTAAGAGACAATTATGGTCATAAATAAATTTGGAATTTATTGACAAATTTGAATAGAATATTAATCCAATTTGGGGTTAAATAAAGATGTGTAGTAATTAACCGCCTAAGACACGAGGTTAGACTCTTTTGTGGTGTAAGACTGCCCGGACCCGCCCGGGAAATCCACCAGCCACAAATGTCAGTCTAATGTGAGAGGTCAAAGGCACGAATTAAATGCGTAACAATTGTAAAGACACGAGGTTAGGCTCGTTTGCGATATAAGACTGCCCGGACCCGCCCGGCAAATCCAGCAACCGCAAATGTCAGCCTAATGTGGGAAGTCTTTACAAGGTTATGGTTCTAATGAATTAAGTAACACTTAACCAGATAAACATGTGGTGGGACATGGGGGGTTAAGTGGGTGCCTTGGGTGTCATGTGAAATTAAGTGGGTGCCTTGGGTGGCATGTGAAATACAATTAGATGCACTTAACCAAGATTGAAATATGTAAGAGGACATGAATAAGAATGGGGTTAACTGGGGAAACCTTAGTGGGGACCAAGCATAGGAGGAAGGCTTGTGTCAAGCATGGGGGCCCTTTTCAAACCAGTAACCCATTAAGTATCTTTGTGAGCTTGAACCAAGACGAAGACGAGACACGCTTACTGGATTTGATTGTAAGAGGTCAAAACGGGTTAGCGGTGGTAACGCAAGTCCAACGGGGTCATGTGTGTGCGTGGGCCCGGGCTGGTAGGTAAGACGTTGTTGCGTTGTATAGATATAAGCCGTGCATCTTTAGTGGTACTGGGTTGCCACTTTGGGGAGTGATACACCCCACTATGGGACTAGCACGGGTATCTATGAGTTAGGGAGCCGATCGAGTGGGGTAGTGGGTACAACTAATGGAGATAGGGGCAGACGGCACCTATGAAGGCAGCTATGGGTGCACGAAACTACCATTATCATTATTAAGTTCTGTAGGCGGGATCAACTTTTAAGGTGATTAGTGGTGGTGCAGTATAGTAATTATCCTATAGTGATTAGGAACGAGATTAACGCCAGAATATTCCTCTTATTTGCTTTGTCATGCCCACTTGTTTCATGGTCATATCTTATCTTACCAGTTTATGCCTTATCCTAGTTACTTTAATAATTATATTGTTAAAGTTTTTATACTCGCCAGACTTTATGTCTGACCCCCTTGTTTTCGCCTCTTTTCTTCCTTCCCTCCCCCCCGGTTCACAGGGTGGGACTAGTACTAGTGGAGCTTGATCTCGGATCTCTTTCTCTCTCTTTTGGAAGTGCTTGGATTGCTGAAAGTAAAGTTCAGCTCATCTCTTTTATGGCTACTTGTGTTGGGGTTTATGCTTTTTATTTTATGTACTCTGAAACAATTTATCAAGATGGATATTAAGTGTACTTGGTTTATGAAGTTGTTGTAATCAAACTATTTCTCCGCTACAATAAAAGTTGTTTTAAAATTTTCAAGTACCATTATTTATATATGTCTTGTTATATTCTGTTCTATACACTAAATACGCTCCATGGAAGTTAATGCATTCCCTTTGTGAGTGACATTAATGGACGTGGGGTGTTACACGTGGTATCAGAGCTGAAGGTTACCAGACCAGATATGAATTTTGAAAACTATTTTTCAAAAAGCATTTTATAAAGAAGTACTTTCAATTGTATGTTTTAAGGAAAGTAATTTCAAGAGAAAAGTTTGTTTTAAAAACATAACCCCCAAGAGCCATATATCTTTCTTTCAAATTCTCCATTTTGAATCTCTTCATTTTCTTTTTAGCATGTCTGGAATTCCCGAGATACCCGAGGGGGTACCGATAAAAGGATGGTTTAGAAGGTATCTGGAAGTTAGGGCCAATATCGCAGGCCCAGCAAATGCTCCTCCTCCTCCCCGTGTTGATACTTTTGCAAAGATATGCAAAGATTTTAGGGCAATGGGCGGGAAACCTTTTCACGGATCAGAGACGTTTGTTGAAGCTCGAAATTGGCTTTAGGAGGTGGAAGATCTATTTGGTATTTTCGAAGTAGAAGATGGAAGGAAGGTCCAATTGGCTGCTTGGTTAATGAAAGATGAAGCCTCGTTTTGGTGGTAGGTCACGAACGGAGAGCGTCCGGTGGAGACATGGATGGATTTCAAGCATAGGTTCGAAGTGAAGTTTCTCTCACGAGAAGAAGAGAATTCATATATGGAAAGATTCTTGGCGTTGAAGAAAGGGGATTTATCAGTAAATGATTACATCAACAAGTTCAATCAGTTAGCGAGATTTGGCTTGGAATTGGTAAACACGCTTGAGAAGAAGGCCCTGAGGTTCGTTAAAGGTTTGAATGAGCCGCTACATGGGTTGGCGATGACCCACATTCGATGGGGGCTACCTTTGAGAAACTGGTTGACATGGCGCTTATGCATGAGGAAGAGAAAGGTGCGAATGCTAATAAGGCACCGGAGAAGAAAGGAGACCAGAAGAAGCCACAACAGCAAAACAAGAAAGGCCGGAAGAACAATAATGGCAAAGGAAAGAAGAAGTGCTTTAATTGTGGGACACCAGGCCATCTGAGCAAAGACTGTAGGAAAAAGAAGAAGACTGGTTATTTCCACTGTGGAGAGGCAGGTCATCTAGTTAAGGACTGCCCAAGGAAACAGGGGCAAGGGCAAAGAACTTCTGGAGGGCAGCTTCAGGCTCTCATGGCACCAGGGCAGGCGAGAGGGCAGATTCATGCTCTTATGGCACCAGGACAGGAGAGAGGTAGAAACATTTCCGTTGAAAGTTTAGTTTTTCTGTTTGATCATCCTATTCGTACTTTGTTTGACTCTGGCGCTTCACACTCGTTTGTATCTGCTTCATTAGTTGAAACACTGCACCTAAATACTAGTCTAGTTACGGATCCCATGGTAGTCTCAAATCCTATTGGTGGTTCGGCTCATCTTTCTATGATTTGTCAGGATTTGAGAGTGTCTATCTTGGGCGTTTGGTTTGAATGCAACGCCTTTGTTCTTGGCTTCATGGGTTACGGCTTGATTCTAGTATGGATTGGCTAACTAGATACGGTGCCATCCTAATATTATGAAAGAAGGGTAGTTAGATTGTTGACTCGTTGTGGAAAGACCCTTGATATTTCTTATGACCCTAGAGGTCCGGTAATGCTTAACTACCTATAATCCCTAGACACATCCAATGATGATTTGAAATCTGTTCGTGTGGTCCGTGAAAATAGTAACGTCTTCGATGAAGTTCGAGGTTTACCCCCGAGGCACGAGATAGACATTCGAATATACCTAGTAGATAATGCAAAGCCAATTGCATTACCAGTGTGCCACATGGCTCCGAGAGAGAGAAGAGAACTCAGTAAGCAAGTGAAAGAATTGCTTGAGAAGGGGTTCATAAGAAGAAGTATTTCGGAGTGGGGTGCTCCAATCATTTTTGCTACAAAAGCTGATGGTTCACTTAGATTGTGCGTGGACTATAGAGAGCTGAATAAGCTAACAAAGAAGAAAAGGCACCCATTGCCGAGGATAGATGATTTATTCGATCAGTTGGTGGGTGCTTCAGTTTTCTCGCAACTGGATTTAGCTATAGGGTTTCATCAGCAAAGGGTGGCTGAAGATAGCATCAATAAGACTGCCTTTAGAACTCCTGACGGTTTCTTTGATTGGCTCGTCATGCCTTTTGGTTTGACGAATGCACCCGCACACTTTGTTGACTTAATGAGTAGGGTGTTTAGGGAGTTTCTAAACAAGTTTGTGGTAGTATTTGTAGACGATATTCTGGTTTTCTCTAAAAATGAAGAAGAGCATGCCCTACATCTTAGGGAAGTCTTAGAGACCCTACGAGCGCATCAGCTAAAACCTAAGTTCTCCAAGTGCCATTTTTGGAGAAAAGAAGTGAGGTTCTTAGGACAAGTGGTCTCTAAGGAAGGGATAGCTGTGGATCCCGCCAAGGTGGTGGTAATCCAAGATTGGAAAACTCCTAAGAACGCAACAGAAGTAAGAAGCTTTTTAGGGCTGGCTGGCTATTATAGGAAGTTCATTAAGGACTTCGCGAAGATATCAGCCCCTCTCACTCGATTAACGAAGAAGAATTTGACTTTTACTTGGGACATTGACTGTGACGATGCTTTCCAACGTCTGAAGAGGGCTTTGACGACAGCTCCAGTTTTAGTTTTGCCAGACGGGAGTAAGACATTCATTGTATATACCGATGCTTGCGGGACAGGGCTTGGCGAAGTTTTAATGCAAGAGAGAAGGGTGATATGCTATGGTGGAAGACAGTTGAAAGCCCACGAGAAAAATTACCCTACCCACGACTTAGAGTTGGCGGCCATAGTTTTTGCGCTTAATTCATGGCGTCATTATTTGCTTGGCGAGAGGTTTGAGTTGTATACAGACCATAAGTCGCTAAAGTACTTATTCTCTTAGAAGGACCTAAACTTGAGGCAACAGAAATGGATGGAGTTTTTGGCATCCTACGATTTTGAAATCGCATATACCCCTGGCAAGGGTAACATTGTAGCCGACGCCTTAAGTAGAAAGAAGTTAACTTTAAGTCCTTTGTTCATAGAGCTGAAGAGTTTGGAGTATATATCTACCTTTGACTTCAGACCCTCTGTCGATTATGTACCCGGATTATTGGCATCGTTAGAAGTGCAACCTACACTTTTGGGTCAAGTTGGAGAGGCACAACGAAATGACCCACAGTTGGTTGAGATAGTAGGCAAGCTTATAGGAGGGGAGTCCTCAAGACATCTTGATAGATATGTTACAGATAAGAGAGGTTGGCTACGTAGAGACGGAAGACTTTGCGTACCACAAGACGAGAGTTTGAAGAAGGCAATTCTTGAAGACTCGCATCGCTCTAAGATGACCATACATCGTGGTGGTGATGAGATGTATAGGGATATGAAGCGAGTTTTCTTTTGGCCGGAATGAAGAAGGACGTAGCCGAGTTCGTTGCTAGATGCTTAGTATGCCAACAAGTCAAGGCGGAGCAAAAGAAGTCTGGAGGTTTGCTCCATCCCTTAGAGATTCCGCTTTGGAAATGGGAAAGCGTTTCCATGGATTTTGTAGATGGGTTACCAAGATCAAGAAGGGTAATACAGGGATTTGGGTTATTGTAGACAGACTTACCAAAAGTGCCCATTTTATTCCCGTTAAAAGTAGAAGGACCGCCGCGTGGTTAGCATTTGTTTACCTTTGAGAGATAATTCGTTTGCACGGCATACCCTCTAGCATTGTGAGCGACAGAGATCCCATTTTCACAAGCGAATTTTGGAAAAGCTTACAAGAAGCGGTTGGAACGCAATTATGCTTAACTACCGCTTATCACCCTCAGACGGACGGCCAGCCCGAGAGAGTAAATCGGGTTCTAGAAGACCTTCTAAGACTATGCATCCTAGACTTTGGAGGAACATGGGAAGAACACCTTCCACTAGTGGAGTGCGCCTATAATAATAGTTTTCAGGCTAGCATTGGCATGGCACCTTTTGAGGCTCTATATGGACGACCGTTCCAATCACCTACATGTTGGTGGGAATCCACTGACAAGGTTTTGCTTGGACCCGACATGATTAGGGAGACTTCAGAGACGATAGACCTGATTCGACGGCGAGTGAAGATGGCGCAGGACCGACAGAAGTCATATGCTGATAGGAGACGAATCGATCTTGAATTCAATATTGGGGACATGGTTTTTGTTAAGGTGTCACCGTTAAGAAACGTAGTCCGTTTTGGATCAGTAGGGAGTTGGCACCGAGGTTCGTAGGACCTTTTCCAATTACGGAGAGGATTAGACAGATGGCGTATAGAGTAACGTTACCAGAGAAGCTCAGTGGAGTTCATGACATGTTTCACGTTTCGCATTTGCGTAAGTGTTTACACGATACGGCGGAAGTGGTAGAGCCGAGCACGCTCGAAGAAGTGGAAGTAGAGTGCAATGCCACGATCAGACGAGCTCCTACACGCATTCTCGGATTGGAGGCCAAAAAGCTTCGCAACAAAGAGGTCAAGTTGGTCAAAGTGCAATGTGTAGATGATCAAAGAGACGTGACTTGGGAGACGGAAGACAAAATGTGTATGCTGTACCCTTCCATTTTTGAGGGTATGTTTTAATTTCTCCTTTTTCTACCGCTTTGTTGACACTTGTCCTATCTTTTAGTATAACTTTGTGATGACATCTTCGATCTTTAGTTAGGAAGAACCCTATGGTTGCAAACATGTGTTTGAGACATGTTATGTTTGGTGGATGCAAATGGATGCAAATGGTTGCTAGTGGTTGCTCGTTGATGCATGTACACACACATTAGGCACTGGATCGGCTCAACCACCTTCATGTTGCATATAAATGTGTGTGCATATCTAAATTAATGGATGTATAATGGTTGTCTTATCATATGGATGTTGCATTTTGATGAATGGTTGTGTACACATGTAGAAATAATATGTATCGATAGGATTCTTTCGCATACATAATGGACGCATGGCACTATCATGATTTGGATTAAGGAGGTCAACTGAATCAATGGATCGCCTGATCTTTGTATTAGATAAGGAACATATACACATTTTTGCATAAGTTCATATAGCATTAGAAATTTCTTTAAGGACAATGGATGCTTGTGGATGATGGTTGAGTAGATGGATGATTGGTTGGTAGGATACATTCTTCTTAACTTAGAGATTTCGGGGACGAAATCCTTTAAGGAGGGGAGAATGTAACACCCCGTAATTTTATAACATTAAAATTCACAAATTAAAGTATACTTAATTTTTAGAAGAAGAATTAAGTGAAATGGGTTGCGCTATTATGTTCATCTCAAAATTTTGGGTCAAGATAGACATTTGGTTTACATAAAACGGATAACTTATGAAGAAGTTATTAAGCCTTAAAGTTTATATGCATATGAGAGAAATATATATATATATATATATATATAGATATATATTAAAAAAATATTCAAAAAAAAGTTCAAAATAGTGAATCGGGAGGGGGAATAGCCGAACCGCACCATTTTTGTAGTCGACCCGTGGCCCAGGGTGGATCCAGGGTTTTGGCTGTCAACCCGTGGCCCAATTCGCCCTAAGGGCTGATGTGGCATCTGAGTGGTCCTGATGGTTCTGGTTATCCCTAGGTTAATCCGACGGCTCTTATTAAATTAAACTTCTATAAAAACACTCCTAAACCCCTAACCCTAATCACATTAATTCATAACAAAAGCCACCATGCCGTCAATGGAGAACCTAGAGTAGCCGCCATACACTTTCAACCCTAAAGCAAGATAGAAGCTTGAATCAAAATCAAATCAAATCTAAATAACGATTAGTCTACATCAAAGGCAAGCAATTCAGTTTCAGAATACAGATCCCAGAAAGACAAGACTATTCTTTTTAATTGTGAGTATGATAGCTTTCACAAATTAATTAATTCATTTAATTATGATAAGACATAATTGGGATTATGAGAATATGATTTTGAATCATGTGATGTGAATTATATGTATGTTTGTGGTGTTGAATCATATGTTAGTCTTATGCAAGTTGGATCATATGTTAGTTCTTATGTGAATCTTATGCAAGTTGAATCATATATCTTATGCAAGTTTGTTATGTCATATATTCATGTATGAATCTTACGCAAGTTTGGGTTGTTAAAATATATGTGAGACATGTATATGCATATGCTAGTTTATGTGACATTAACCTTTATGTCTAGATCCATATGCAAGTTTACATCTTTATGTTTAGACCCATATGCAAGTTTACTTCTTTATGTTTAGATTTATATGCAAGTTTACATCTTTATGTTTAGATCTATATGCAAGTTTACATCTTTATGTTTAGATCCATATGCAAGTTCACATCTTTATGTTTAGATCCATAGCAGTACATAAGTTATGCAAGTTTATGCCCATTACATATGCTAGTTTGAATGAAATTCATATGCAAGTTATTGGCTATGTAATCTTATGTCATGATCCTTAGATCTATTTTATGTGTTATGTGATGTTGTTTTTCTTTTTATAAGTTAGACTATTTGCGAGTCTAACATATGTCATATGAAAACGTACGAGTAGCGTGGGGATGATGGGATAATATTGAATATACATAAATTATGAATTGGCATAAAATGGCCTTAAAAGGCATATAATTAATTTGAGACATTAATTGGCATAATTGGTGTTTATGGACATAATTTTAAGAGACAGTTATGGACATAAATAAATTTGGAATTTATTGACAAATTTGAATAGGGATATTAATCCAATTTGGGGTTAAATAAAGATGTGTAATAATTAACTGCCTAAGACACGAGGTTAGACTCTTTTGTGGTGTAAGACTGCCCGGACCCACCCGACAAATCCAGCAGCCACAAATGCCAGTCTAATGTGAGAGGTCAAAGACACGAATTAAATGCGTAACAATTGTAAAGATACGAGGTTAGGCTCGTTTGCGGTATAAGACTGCTCGGACCCGCCCAACAAATCTAGCAACCGCAAATGTCAGCCTAATGTGGGATGTCTTTACAAGGTTACAGTTCTAATGAATTAAGTAACACTTAACTAGATAAACATGTGGTGGGACATTGGGGGTTAAGTGGGTGCCTTGGGTGGCATGTGAAATTAAGTGGGTGCCTTGGGTGGCATGTGAAATACGATTAGATGCACTTAAACAAGATTAAAACATGTAAGAAGACATGAATAAGAATGGGGTTAAGTGGGGAAACCTTAGTGGGGACCAAACATAGGTGGAAAGCTTGTGTCAAGCATGGAGGCCCTTTTCAAACCAGTAACCCATTAAGTATCTTTGTGAGCTCAATCCAAGTTGAGGACAGGACACGCTTACTGGATTTGATTGTAAGAAGTCAAAACGGGTTAGCGGTGGCAACGCAAGTCCAACGGGGTCATGTGCGTGTGTGGGCCCGGGCTGGTAGGTAAGACCTTGTTGCATCATGTAGATATAAGCCATGCATCTTTGGTGGTACCGGGTTGCCACTTTGGGGAGTGATTCACCCCACTGTGGGACCAGCACGGGTATCTACGAGTTAAGGAGCCGATCAAATGGGGGTAGTGGGTACAACTAGTGGAGATAGGGGCAGACGACACCTATGAAGGCAGCTGGGGGTACACGAAACTACCATTATCATTATTAAGTTCTGTAGGCGGGATCAACTTTTAGGGTGACTAGTGGTGGTGCAGTATAGTAATTATCCTATAGTGATTAGGAACGAGATTAACGCTAGAATATTCCTCTTATTTCCTTTGTCATGCCTACTGGTTTCATGGTCATATCTTATCTTACTAGTTTATGCCTTATCCTGGTTACTTTAAAAATTATATTGTTAAAGTTATTATACTCTCCAGACTTTATGTCTGACCCCCATGTTTTCGCCTCTTTTCTTCCTTCCCCCCCCTCCCCAGGTTCTCAGGGTGGGACTAGTACTAGTGGATCTTGATCTTGGATTGTTGAAAGTAAAGTTCAGCTCATCTCTTTTATGGCTACTTGTGTTGGGGTTTATGCTTTTTATTTTATGTACTCTGAAACAATTTATCAAGATGGATATTATGTGTACTTGGTTTATGAAGTTGTTGTAATCAAACTATTTCTCCGTGGCAATAAAAGTTGTTTTAAAATTTTCAAGTACCATTATTTATGTCTGTCTTGTTATATTCTTTTCTATGCACTAAATACGCTCCATAGAAGTTAATGCATTCCCTTTGTGAGTGACATCAATGGACGTGGGGTGTTACAGGTTCTGAAGTAACTAATACTGGCATCAATAATGCTGATAGTAATAAAGAGTCTGAGGGAGATTTTGGTCTTCAATCATTGTCCAATGAAGTAGAGGCTACTCTGGGGAGTGTTTCTATCTAGAAATCAGTAATCAAATCAGGTATGGCTAACTCTTCAATGTCTTGTTCGTCTAGTTTCATTTTTCAAGCTCCTTCATCTTTGTTTGTTCATTCCTCTGGTTTTACAACGGCATCTCCATATGCTCATCTGTCTCTTCCACATTCTGTTATACTTCCTTCTGCTAGTAAGCCTGCTTTCACCTTTTTTGCCTCATCCCCAATTACTGGATCAGGGTTAAATTTCCCAAAAGTTAACACTACTATGACTTCTTTGTCCTCGGTTGTGCCCACTAGTTCAATTCCTAAGTCTAAATCCAGTAGCATCAAATTGAAAGGCAAATTCTGGGATGACTCAGATGACTTAGATGATGGTATCGATTACAAGCAGGAGGATGTGATGTCAATGAATAACAACATGAAATCTTAGAAGCATCATACAAGGGGGAACCCAATGTATGATCCTATCATTAATTGATTCTTTGGTAGAATTTATTCTAGGGTATTCTAGTCAATGGTGATGTGAGTTTTGATTGAATGGTTAATGTGTAAAGACCCGGAAAATTCGAACAATTTATCTTCGAATATCGTGACTATTTGTAATATTGTTAAATGTTATAAATGTGATATATAACCTTGTTAAACATCATTTAATTAATAATTAATGATTCTAAACTCATTTCAAAAAAATGCTTTCAAAAATATATTTTTTGGGAAAATATCGAAATGTGATCGAAAATCGTTTTATCGATATATAGCTATTTTCTCAATAAATGTTGTTGAAAATTTAAATGAATTTCTAATTATTAATTGGAAAAGTAATTAGCAAATAAAAGTATTTTTTTATATTTATGGCTAACTATTTTGATGTTGTCATCATTTTATAAAAAATGAGCATTTAAGGAAAGTTTTTGTATTTTGGGTATTTAAATATTCAAATAAGTGCTTATTAATTCAGATATGCTTGTTTTAATTATTTAAATAAGTTAATGAATTTATTTCCCAGTTTTGTTTACATAAATAAATCATTTGATAAATAACTAAAAATATGATCGAGGTTAAACTTCCAAATTTACAACCTATCATTGAACAGAAGTTGTTTCATATCATCGCAACGTTGTTTGATACATTTATATATATGTACCTACATGCATACACACATATTCATGTAATCATAATTAGTCACATCAATGGTTTAGAAAATATTCTAAGTGTATGTATATAATCTCCTTATATGTATACAAATGGAAGCTTAATCCTTAAGCTTTGAAAAAGCAAACTTACCATCACCTTACACAACACTCACATCACCTTACACAATTCTCACATCACTCATTAATGCCACTAGGGATTTAGGGGCATTTTGGTCTTTTCCCATTCACATTCCTAAGGCTATATAAAGGGAGGCATACACTTAGGAATTCTACACAATTTCTTTTCTTCTTCTCTTTCTTATTAAGCTATATTAATGGATTCTTCATGAGTAATGGTGGTGGAGAAGGAGGAGGAGAGGCTTTGGCTTGGTTTGGAAGTGCTAAAGATTGGATCTTTTGGCTAATGGTAAAGAAAGGAGGTTGCTTGTTTGGATCTTCGTTCTTATTCTTGTATCTTGGATTTGCTAAGGATTAAGGTGAGTTTACTCACTATTTAGGAAAGCAAACATAAACCCTTTTGCATGTTTTTAACTATGCTTAAAGTTGCTTGAATGTTGATAACTTATGTTAAAAACGTTAACTCGATTCTTACTTTTAAAGTAAGCGGCATATGCGATCCATGTTAATGGATTGGAATGGAATTTAATGGACTTGGAATTGGATTTGAATTGACTTGTTTAAAACAAGTGGAATGGATTTGAAACAAAGCACATAAGGATTAGTATGGAATTGACATATTATGGACTTGAACTTGAAAGTGCACTTATAGCGATTGTCGCTATAGATGCAGTTTGAATTATTGTGTTTTCAACACTTCATATGAAACTTTGTAATGACATCCTTAGTGATTTCTTATAATATTAAAATGGTTGTTTAACTTGTATGTTAAATTGAAGTAAGTTTGAAAGTGTTTGAAGCTAGAATAGTCATATAAGTACACTTCCTAATTACTTGTTTATTGAATCTCATGATTGTTGTGCTTAATTCTAATAAGCCGACAAGTTGGCTTGTCTATCTGTGAGTGTCAAGAATGGGGTGTCTAGGCAAGGGATGATATGCAACTAGTGCTCTAACTTACCTGGCCCCACTCTTAACCGCGGGATAGTTAAGTTGATAATGTCGGAAACGAGTTAAGTGTACGAAGTGTGATTTCTATAAGCATAAAATGGTTTTGGGTTTGTCGTGACAATGTATTAATTACATTCGTCTTTAACCCTATCATATTATATCATTGAAGTAAATATAATAGAATCTTTAAACACATGTTTGAAGATGATTATAAAGATTTGTTTTGGGTTTGTTGTAAACATTATTTTAGCAACACTTGTTTTGAAACCCTTGGAATGTGGTTAAACTGTAATATATGGTTTAATGATTTTGAATATACTTAGATCTTTAATAATTGATTTTAAAGATAGAATCACGTATAGGAATCTTTCTGGATAAAGATATTGAATAAGATGTTTAACTTATAAAAGAGAAGAGTTTCTTTATTAAACAATGGTATTAATCTCTTTGATTATATTTTAAGGAAATCTTAGAAATGAATTATGGATACACTTATACCGGAGGGACAAGTATAAGAATACATTTTGAAGTATTGAAGTTATAAAGGAAGTCTTGAAAATGAATTATAGTTATACTTATACCGTAGGGATAAGCTTATGATTACGTTTTGAAGTATAGAAGCTAAAAAAAAGGAATCTTGAAAATGAATTATGATTATACTTACACCGGAGGGATAAGTATAGTAATATCTTTTAAGTATTAAGACTATTAAGAGATAGGGAATTAGTAGAATATAAATATATACAAGTTTTATATGTATAAGTTGAATATATACGCAAGTATACAAAGGAATATTAATCGAGTATGAGTTATTGATTAATAAATGATGTCTTATTAATAAGTGATGTCTTATTAGATAAGAAAAGTCTTTTTAGACAAATGAAGTTTTATTAGATAAAAGAAGTTTACTAATAAAGGAGTATTAATTAATGAAAGATTAATTAAATGGGAAGGGGATTAGAAGCCGTTTATATGAGCTAATCGTGCTTTGACTATTACCATGTTATGTGACTTGATAGTGATTTGATTATTTATTATGCTTTTTCACTTGATAGTGTTTTTGATTCTTAGTCGTTTGTTATGGAAATTAAGCGAGGTTGTTTTCCATATACAAACATTTATTGTGTGAATTGGTAGTCAATTAATTGACTACAAAACTTGACCTTAAATTTAGCGACTGGTTTTGAGGAGACCGGGATTGGTAAGTGTTTTACTTAACGAAAACCATTTCAAAACTAGTATACATGTTCTATGTTTTGGAAGTGGTTGTGAAGTGAAGGTTATATCGTGATTCAGTATCTGTTGAGACGCACGAACATATATAGTGATTCTAAGATCTGTGAAAGAATCTATATGTGATTCCAAGATCTGTTGATGTATGGAATCCATATGTGATTCCGAGATCTATAAAGGAATCTATTTGTGATTCCAAGATCTACTAAGCTATGGGATTCCATCTGGGAGTTCGTGTTCTGTTCGAGTGATGAAGAATCATGTGAAAGATGCCGAACAAAACCTTGACATCGAATATGGTTAAAGACAGAGTAGGATGCGTGATCTGGGGTTTTCTAACCTCCGAGAGGATATATTGACTCCATATCTAGAGTATGCTTATAGATGTTGCACGCGGGGAGTTGGATGTATTTGGTTCCACGTGATGCACACCAGTGTTTTCGTGCATGGGCCAGTCATGCTTGCCTTTGGTATATTTTATCTAGAGATATACGACGCCCGGTAGGTAACTTCTGACCCTTGTGCATGGAGCTCGGATCCGGCTTGATCTGGAGAGATCTCCAATGGAAAATCCAATATGCAAATGTGCCTTATCGATTTTGTTTGTACACTTAATAGTTGTTGAATGTAACCATTCCTTCTATGTGAATTTATTTATATTCTACACCCTAGACATTATTTATACTACAACTATACTTCTCCAAATAAATAGTTGGTTTCAATTGAGGGGAAAACCGAAGTGGTTATCTGCACAGTCCTGTCAGTGTTCTTACGTGCAATGTGTATCTTGAGCTTCTCATACCAGTCTGATGTCTGACGCTTGGTTTTTGTTTTTCCCTAAAATCATCACATACTCCTTCAAGTAGGCTGAGTATGGAAGGTTTTACTTTGGAGCTTCTGGAAGAGAGTTGGAGTTCATCTTACTGTACTTTTTATATCCACTGCATTCTATGTTGTACATCAACATTTATGAGGACAGGTTGTTATAACTTTCCAAGTTGATGATAGTTTAGTCTTCTTTGATAGTTGTAATCATACAGTTTTATTTTGTAAAGATCATTCTTTATATTATATGTTACTGTTCCGTTGTGAGATTCTGATATTGTGTCCTCTTCTTCCTTAGTCTATTTTCTTTTTATTTTATTTCACCCTAACTTTTCGTCTTTCCGGCACTTGGGTGCTCAGCACATGAACACCATAGATGTATTAGTGTCGACATTCGAGGGTCAAAAAGTCGGGTGGTTACATTTGGTATCAGAGCACAAGGTTAAGCAAACACCTTGGCTTTGGTTTGGTATGACTCATCAAGAGATAGGGTAATGGAATGCCCTAACTTGAGTTGAGTGTATTATATATATGAGAGTGCGTATTTGTTAGTGCTATAAAAATATTTTATGTTGTGTTAGTTAATATGTTGAGTGGTTTATGAA
This sequence comes from Allium sativum, assembly GCA_030737875.1. NCBI lineage: Eukaryota > Viridiplantae > Streptophyta > Magnoliopsida > Asparagales > Amaryllidaceae > Allium > Allium sativum. The sequence goes on from CM060918.1 coordinate 674,861,320, forward strand.
TTCTGGTTGATATATGGGATGCCATGGTATCGATAGGGATTTCTAAATACTTAAACAAGGCAAATCGACACAATATTGGTTTTAAAATTGGTAAATGAAATAATTTTACCTAGGCTTATATTTTTGTATAAAATATAAAATTTCATAAATTGATGTAGTCATTCATGATGTGTTTGGTTGTTAGGAATGATAATATTCAACTATTATCAGTTATTGAATATAAGTTATGCTTGATCAGTTTTTGAGCACGTACTATTGCTTGTTGACTTATAACTAGTTTACCTTTTTAAAAACATGGGTTGGGAAGACGGTAATAAGTGGGAACATTAGATATGAACAACTTGTAAGTTAAGTTTCACAGTTTGACTATAAGGCGTTTCATGATAATGTTAGGTTAAATTGAATTTTAAGATGGCTCATCTATTATAATTTGAATAATGATAAAATTTGTGAAATAAGTTAGATAAAGAAGCGCTTTATATAAATTATTGAAATTTGATTAAGTCATTTTACGGATCCATGTAGTCTATGCATTAAGATTGTATATATGTGAATATTGCCATGATTTGTAGTTTGGTAGGTTTCATTTGTTAAGACGATATGGGATTTTCACTGATTTTGGATAGTTAAAAACTTTCGAATTATTATAGAACTTGAAGTTAAGTGTTTGTGAAAATATAAAGTTGATTTTATATAAAACTTGAATTATTAAGATAGGAAGTTAGAACAAGTTCAAAATTTTGATTAACATACTTAACAAATTTTATGTTTGGATATACTCATAGAATGTATTAGAATATTATATGTATACGAACTTAAGTTACATAGTGTTTAATAACTTGAAGTAAAGTTTTATGAAATGATTCATAAGTGGTTTTAGTATTAAGTAAGAAATACTAAGTGATAATTGAATGTCGAAAAAAGAGGAAGGATATTAGAAAAAATGGCATACTATACATATAGAAGATTTAATAAAGGATATTGGTAGTTAAGAAACCAATAGGATAAAATACGTGAGTTGTACGTAGATCGTTTTATTTGCATAGTTGATCTTGGTACAGATTCGAGTATAGGGTTTTAAAGGTGATTTACACCGGTCCGAACAAGGATACTTCACTAGACTTTTGATATTGAATACTTGGTTATATGGATTTTTGATATGATCCTGAAGTTTTCTATCATAGTGTATGGCTATGTAAGGAAGATAAAAATTTCTGGTTAAGGAACTAGATTGGAGTACGCACTAAAGAAGTGTGGTATACTAGTTCGGAAGAGAAGTCTTGTGATCTGGAAAGTGATATGATCAAACAATGTGTACGGATGGTTTATATGTATTGTACGGGATTTAGCACTTATGGAAATTTTGGGAAATGACTCTTCGATTTGTTATGAGGTATCGCGAATCATTGACTAAGTAATCCCTAAGGCTGTTGAGCGTAAGCCACGCTTAGTAGTTTGTTTATCCTCCTTATGCGATGAGAGGGTTCGAACTTGATCAAGCCATGAGATTTGTTTGCTAGTAATGAGATATATTAAGTATCGATGTTTATAGTTTCTCTGGTTGCTCGTGTTGCAATTTCGGGGACGAAATATTTTAAGTGGGAGAGAATGTAAAGACCGAAAAATTCGAACACTTTATCTTCAAATATCATGACTATTTGTAATATTGTTAAATGTTATAAATGTGATTTATAACCTTGTTAAACATCATTTAATTAATAACTAATGATTCTAAACTCGTTTCGGAAAAATGCTTTCAAAAACATATTTTTTGGAAAAATGTCGAAATGTGACCGAAAACCGTTTTATCGATATATTGCTATTTTCTTAGTAAATGTTGTTGAAAATTTAAATGAATTTCTAATTATTAAGTGGAAAAGTAATTAGCAAAGAAAAGTATTTTTTATATTTATGGCTAACTATTTTGATGTTGTCATCTTTTTAAAAAAATTGAGCATTTAAGGAAAGTTTTTGTATTTTGGGTATTTAAATATTCAAATAAGTGCTTTATAATTCAGATATGCTTGTTTTAATTATTTAAATAAGTTAACGAATTTATTTCCAAGTTTTGTTTACTTAAATAAATCATTTTATAAAGAACTAAATATGTGATCAAGGTTAAACTTCCAAATTTACAACCTATCGTTGAATAGAAGTTGTTTCATATCATCACAACGTTGTTTGGTACATTTATATATATGTACCTACATGCATATACACATATTCATGTAAGCATAATTAGTCACATCAATGGTTTAGAAAATATCCTAAGTGTATGTATATAAGCTCCTTATATGTATACAAATGGAAGCTTAATCCTTAAGCTTTGAAAAAGCAAACTTACCATCACCTTACACAACACTCACATCACCTTACACAATTCTCACATCACTCATTAATGCCATTAGGGATTTAGGGGCATTTTGGTCTTTTCCCATTCACATTCCTAAGGCTATATAAAGGGAGGCATACCCTTAAGAATTTTACACAATTTCTTTTCTTCTTCTCTTTCTTATTAAGCTATATTAATGGATTCTTCATGAGTAATGGTGGTGGAGGAGGAGGAGGAGAGGCTTTGGCTTGGTTTGGAAGTGCTAAAGATTGGATCTTTAGGCTAGTGGTAAAGAAAGGAGGTTGCTAGTTTGGATCTTCGTTCTTATTCTTGGATCTTGGATTTGCTAAGGATAAAGGTGAGTTTACTCACTATTTAGGACAACAAACATAAACCCTTTTGCATGTTTTTAACTATGCTTAAAGTTGCTTGAATGTGGATAACTTATGTCAAAATGTTAACTTGATTCTTACTTTTAAAGTAAGAGGCATATGTGATCCATGTTAATGGATTGGAATGGAATTTAATGGACTTGGAATTGGATTTGAATTGGCTTGTATAACAAGTGGAATGGATTAGAAACAAAGCACATAAGGATTAGTATGGAATTGACATATTATGGACTTGAACATGAAAGTGCACTTATAGCGATAGTCGCTATAGACGCAGTTTGAATTGTTGTGTTTTCAACACTTCGTATGAAACTTTGTAATGACATCCTTAGTGATTTCTTATCATATTAAAATGGTTGTTTAACTTGTATGTTAAACTGAAGTAAGTTTGCAAGTGTTTGAAGCTAGAATAGTCATATAAGTACACTTACTAATTACTTGTTTATTGAATCTCATGATTACTGTGATTAATTATAATAAGCCGACGAGTAGGCTTGTCTATTTTTGAGTGTCAAGAATAGGGTGTCTAGGCAAGGGTTATATGCAACTAGTGCTCTAACTTACCTGGCCTCACTCTTAACCGCGGGATAGTTAAGTTAATAATGTCGAAAACGAGTTAAGTGTACGAAGTGTGATTTCTATAAGCATAAAATGGTTTTGGGTTTGTCGTGACAATGTGTTAATTACATTCATCTTTAACCCTATCATATTATATCATCGAAGTAAATATAATTGAATCTTTAAACACACGTTTAAAGATGCTTATAAAGATTTGTTTTGGGTTTGTTGTAAACATTGTTTTAGCAACACTTGTTTTGAAACCCTTGGAATGTAGTTAAACTGTAATATATGGTTTAATGATTTCGAATATACTTAGATCTTTAATAATTGATTTTAAAGATAGAATCAAGTATAGGAATCTTTCAGGATAAAGATATTGAATAAGATGTTTAACTTATAAAAGAGAAGAGTTTCTTTATTAAACAATGGTTTTAACCTCTTTGATTATATTTTAAGGAAATCTTAGAAATGAATTATGGATATACTTATATCGGAGGGATAAGTATAAGAATACGTTTTGAAGTATTGAAGTTATAAAGGAAGTCTTGAAAATGAATGATAGTTATACTTATACCGGAGGGATAAGTATATGAATACGTTTTGAAGTATAGAAGGTAAAAAAAGGAATATTGAAAATGAATTGTGATTATACTTACACCGGAGGGGTAAGTATAGTAAAACCTTTTAAGTATTAAGACTATTAAGAGATAGGGAATTCGTAGAATATAAACATATACACGTTTTATATGTATAAGTTGAATATATATGCTAGTATACAAAGGAATATTAATCGAGTTTGAGTTATTGATTAATAAATGATGTCTTATTAATAAGTGATGTCTTATTAGATAAGAAAAGTCTTGTAAGACAAATGAAATTTTATTAGATAAAAGAAATTTACTAATAAAGGAGTATTAATTAGTGAAAGATTAATTAAGTGGGAAAGGGATTAGAAGCCGTTTATATGAGCTAATCGTGCTTTGACTATTATCATGATATGTGACTTGATAGTGATTTGATTATTTATTATGCTTTTTCACTTGATAGTGTTTTTGATTCTTTGTCGTTTGTTATGGAAATTAAGCGAGGTTGTTTTCCATATACAAACATTTATTGTGTGAATTGGTAGTCGATTAATTGACTATAAAACTTGACCTTAAATTTAGCAACTGGTTTTGAGAAGACCGGGATTGGTAAGTGTTTTACTTATCGAAAACCATGTCAAAACTAGTATACGTGTTCTATGTTTTGGAAGCGGTTGTGAAGCAAAAGCTACATCGTGATTCAGTATCTGTTGAGATGCACGAACACATATAGTGATTCTAAGATCTGTGAAAGAATTTATGTGTGATTCCAAGATCTGTTGATGTACGGAATCCATATGTGATTCCGAGATCTGTAAAGGAATCTATTTGTGATTCCAAGATCTACTAGGCTATAGGATTCCATCTGGGAATTCGTGTTCTGTTCGAGTGATGAAGAATCATGTGAAAGATGACGAACAAAACCTTGACATCGGACATGGCTAAAGACAGAGTAGGATGTGTGATCTGGGGTTTTTTTAAACCCCGATATGATATATTGACTCCATATCTAGAGTATGCTTATAGATGTTGCACGCGGGGAGTTGCATATATTTGGTTCCACGTGATGCACACCGGTGTTTTCGTGCATGGGCCAGTCATGCTTGCCTTTGGTATATTTTATCTAGAGATATACGACGCTCGGTAGGTAACTTCTGACCCTTGTGCATGGAGCTCGGATCCGGCTTGATCCGGAGAGATCTCCAATGGAAAATCCAATATGCAAACGTGCCTTATCGTTTTTGTTTGTACACTTAATAGTTGTTGAATGTAACCATTCCTTCTATGTGAATTTATTTATATTCTAAACCCTAGACATTATTTATACCACAACTATACTTCTCCAAATAAATGGTTGGTTTAAATTGAGGGGAAAACCAGAGCGGTTACCTTCACAGTCCTGTCAGTGTTCTTACGTGCAATGTGTATCTTGAGCTTCTCATACCAGTTTGATGTCTGACGCTTGGTTTTTGTTTTTCCCTAAAATCATCACATACTCCTTCAAGTAGGCTGAGTATGGCAGGTTTTACTTTGGAGCTTCTGGAAGAGAGTTGGAGTTCATCTTACTGTACTTTTTATATCCACTGCATTCTATGTTGTACATCAACATTTATGAGGACAGGTTGTTATAACTTTCCAAGTTGATGATAGTTTAGTCTTCTTTGATAGTTGTAATCGTACAGTTTTATTTTCTAAAGATCATTCTTTATAATATATGTTACTGTTCCGTTGTGAGATTCTGATATTGTGTCCTCTTCTTCCTTAGTCTATTTTATTTTTAGTTTATTTCACCCTAACTTTTCATCTTTCCGACACTTGGGTGCTCAGCACATGAATACCATAGATGTATTAGTGTCAACATTCGAGGGTCGAAAAGTCGGGTGGTTACATTTGGTATCAGAGCACAAGGTTGAGCAAACACCTTGGCTTTGGTTGGGTATGACTCATCAAGAGATAGGGTAATGAATGCCCTAACTTGAGTTGAGTGTATTATATATATGAGAGTGCGTATTTGTTAGTGCTATAAAAATATTTTATGTTGTGTTAGTTAATATGTTGAGGGGTTTATGAATTTTGGTTGATATATGGGATGCCATGGTATCGATAGGGATTTATTTTATATAATAACGACTAAATTAAAATGATTTACTTTTATATAATAACGACTAAAAATTTACTTTTATCGAAGTTAGAACGAATAAATTTATTTTAATTATAAAACGGGCCTGAAATGGCGTTTGAAAATTCAATTTCTAATTTCAAATGAATGTACATGATTCAAAACAAATCGGATTTCCGTAAAACCAGAAATATATGAATCTGTTTAATTATATCTTCCTAAATGTGAAAAATTCAGATTTCATAATAGGAATTGAAAGTTATGGCCAGTTTAAATTTAAGAATAGTCATTGTAGAATTTATATATATATTAATATATATGGTCCTTAAAAATAGCCATTTTGCAAACGACCTCCGTTTTTCTACGAGACCACTTTTGGCAAATGTCAAATTATTGCTAGATTCCAATTTTCATAATTTTTGGAATTAATAGGTGAGCGTGGTGAATTTAAATGTGGTTGGTACTTTCAGTTTGAATTTAATCGACTGGAAAATGACCATTTTTATAATGGTCTCCAAATTCGATGAAATTAGTTTTGTTAGGACTAAATCGTCAAAACATAGCTAAATTTATTTTTCTGGAATTTTTGGAGTCTGTATGTGGCCCCGGTAAATTAAAATGTACGTTGAAATCAATTTTGAACGTTAAATTAATTTATATTTTAATTTTGACAAAAATTGATTGAAACAGTCGAGTTGGCTTGCGGGACATATCCCATTGTGTTCGGAATGGGGGTATTTGGCTAGGGGCGACAACCAATGGTTTCGATTTGAAGTTCGAATTAAAAAGTAACTTTTTGGATTTAAAAATGTATTAAATATAAAAAAAATCCCTTAAAACCCTCTCCGTTCTTGATCAACGCTCAAATCAGAAAATAAAATAAAAAAGAAAAACCCGATCCCCAAATCAATCCCTCCCCGTTCAGCCACCACTGCGCCTGTCGCCCCCCCCCCCCCTTCCAGCACGTCATCGCCCTCCTCGGGCCGCTTTCTCCTCCTCCCCCTTCCAAAACTGAACCCCAAAACACCCTAAAACTTCCAACATCGAATCCCTACAACCACGCTCCGCCTCGCGAGTTCGCACCCCTTCCTCCAGCAACCGCGCCCAACTCCGACGTGGCCTTCCGATGGTGGTCCGGCTTCTCTAATCGACGAGTGGTGGCCAAATTCGTTTTCCGCGATGTGGGTTCTCGATTCAGATTTAAACGGGGGAGATGATGGTGATTAAGGTATTAATGAAATTAATTATCTTATTTATTTATTTATTTATTTTTCTTCAGTTAAGTAATTAAAAGTTTAAACTCGTATAACTTTTGCAAACGAATGTATGATATGAAAATATTTTTAGTAAGTTAAAAATACGTTTTTAATTAGGGTATGTCATGAAAATATTTTTAGAAATATAAATATATTATTTTTATTATATGAATAAAAGTATAAAAATATAATATATATATATAATAATGAAATAAAAATATGATTTTTATGCATATGGTTATGATATCAAAATATAATATATATATAATAATGAAATAAAAATATGATTTTTATGCATATGGTCATGATATAGAAATATATTTTTTATATATATAATAATGAAATAAAAATATGATTTTTATGCATATGGTTATGAAATAAAAATATGATTTATATATATATATATATATAATAGCGATATAAAAATATGATTTTTATATATGTAGTAGCATAATAAAAATATGATTTTTATATATATAATAGCGATATAAAAATATGATTTTTATATATGTAGTAGCGTAATAAAAATATGATTTTTATATATGTAGCAGTGTAATAAAAATATGATTTTTATATATGTAGTAGCGTAATAAAAGTATGATTTTTATATATGTAGTAGCGTTATAAAAATGTGATTTTTAAAATGTAAAAATCATACTAAAAATGTGATTTTTAATATAAACTGCGTGAAATAGATTACGTTGGGATCATGGTGAAGAACACAACGCGCTGGAACAAATCCAAATCCAAACTGTCCAATAAAGGTTGACGGAGTGGATCCCAAAGGTGAGAACTTCTTCTCACTCTAATTTTGTTTACAGTTAGATATATACAAGGATGCAGATGGTGCTTAGTAGCACCCTACACCTTTGATTGAAACCATGGATGTTTGGTTGTTTGTTTTATTTGATTGATTGTTATTTGATAGGGTTTGGCAACCATATTAAGAAATTGGTTGAATTTGAATTGGGATGTGAATTGAATTGAATGGAATTGGTATGTATATGGCGCGAGCCAGTATTAGGCGAGGGATAAGGCTATACCTTATTCCGGTTCTAGTATCGCGCCGTTATGCTGCCAAAATTTTCTAAAAATGTTATAACAATAAAAATATCATTTTTATTGTATAAATAAACTAAAAAATATATTCATGTGTTGAATGAAATATTTATCGTAAAAAATATAATTTTTAACGTATATATGGACGGCATAAAATTCATATTCATTCAAATCGAACGATTTGTTTATGTACACTCATTTGACTAATATTGATTGGGATGATATATTTTACACATCGCCCAACTACACAAATAAAATCTATGTGTGTTGATTGAAACCCCACACGAGTATTGGGATGATATTTGACATACATTAATCCTGTAACAACTCGCATTCTACGCATCGGAGGATTGTAGAATATTTATTTCTTTCTTATATGAAGATGTGTGGTCATGTAACTTTGGGAAACGACTATTGGGGTCATTTCCCATGTTCATGATTTTTGCCGATTTTTAAATGACCGTTTTGCCCCTAGTTGATACTGTTTTGGCCATAACTTTTGACTGGAAAGAAATTCTGACTAGAAACCACTTCCATTAGATTCGTTTGATTGTTCACCTTTCCGTAGAGTGGTTATAAATGCCAAACGGACTCACCGTTTGGGAGATATGGCTAAAATAAGGTTTGGAAGGTGAAAAACTGCTTAACCGGGCCAAATAGGGTGATTAGTGAATGGGCCCATAACCCATTTCGGGATTAGGGTTATGGGGAGGCTGAAAGAAGTTAGAGTTTCATTCCATTTCAGTTTTCTAGCCTCCACTTACCTCTTAGAAACCCTAAAAATGGCCTCCAACCTCTAAATCACCTCCAAATCACTTTTTAATCAAGGATTAAGCTTAGCAACATCAAATCAAGGGAGATCTTCACCAAATCAAAATTAGAGCTGCTGTTTAGCATTGGTATTCGTGTCATATCAGAGATTTATTTCAGATCTAAGGTTTATTTGTGGCTAAGGTGAGTGATTTGCATAGTTCCTCACTAATTATGACTAATTAAGGGTAATTAGTGTTGATTAGCGAATTTAAACATGATAAAAATCTAGAAAAATATTTATAATTTCTTAAACGATGTTTTAGACCACTGATATGAATTTGGGTTAATTTGGTTAAGTTTTGCTAATCCTATCATTAATTATGCTTGAACATGTTTAAGGGAAAATATGGGGTTTTGGCTATGTTTGATCCATTTTAACCTATCATATTGTTGTTTCGGTGTTTGTGGTTGATTTTACATGTTGCTATGACTGTATGGTATGCTTTGTGATTGATTAGAATAGTTGGAATGGTCGAAAACGCCGTCGAGTGGCGTAAACTGCTTGCTGGAAAAGTGCAGGAAATTGGCCGATCCAGATCGGAACGGAGAAAAGACCCAATCCGAACCACCACCAACGCGATCCTCTCCGTTAGCATATGGCAACGCGACTTAGAGACTTCGATTCGATCTATCATCCTAAGAAGACCTCCGATACGACGTTGGGAGAAAAGGAAGAAGCCTGTGCTCCGACCCGAACCGATGGTACCTTCCGATCCGATCCGAAGGAGCTTGCCAGGGAGTGTAGACCTCGATCCGATCCGAAGCAGAGAGGAAGCTTTGTGCTGGAGATTCCGAACCGACCCGATTGCTTAAGGGAGGAGCATTCCGATCCGAACCGAACTGATGATAAGGCAGAGATCCGAACCGATCCAGTGATGACCAATAACCCGATATGCAAAGGTAGTCCAAATGGAAGTTAGAGCTCAGGATCCAGTTGGGAACCAATGAGTTCACTTCATCGTTGGGCTTTGCTGCGGGACGTGTGCTAAGGAGTTGTCGACGTTCATAACTTCGATTCACCCCAGAAAGGGAATGATGGGCTAAGTATCAGTGCAGTAGAGTCATCCCGACTCGAGGGGCAAAGTGATCGTAGTAAGACTATGAGCCAGTGCAGTGGAGCCATTGTGACTCCATGGGGGCAGAGTGGACATAGTAAAGGATTAGTAAGACTATGAGCCAGTGCAGTGGGGTGTGTATGACTCCATGGGGAAAAGTGGACATAGCGAAGGATTAGTGGCTATGGATCAGTGTAGTGAAGCCGTTGTGGCTTCATGGGGCAAAGTGATCATAGCAAAGTATTGGGTGATCGAAGTAGTGGATATCGTATACTTTACGCACTGAGTGAGAGATGTGAGGATGGTTGCTATGCTTGATTTGTTTGCCATCATTATGACATGCACACCCCCACCCCCGTTATCTTTACACCATTTATTCAGTGGCACCTTAGAGTGTTGTACAGTATGTAGTGCTAACTCTTTGGTTGCAGGTCCAGGTTCAGGTATGGCTTAGTATACCTGTTATTGTTCTATTTAGCTGCTTATCGCTCATACCAGACTTTTTGTCTAACCCAGAGTTTTATGTCTCTTCTTATTACTCTGGGTGCTCACACGAGCAGACTAGAGACAGGTTAGCTGGTGATGCGCGAGTAGCGGATTCGGAGGTGAGCAGGAGGCTTCCACTAATGATATATATATATTCTCCCTGTGTCGTTGCTGGTCACTACTTTGGGCATTAGTAGTGTACCTTTCTTGTTTAGCTTTTTGAGTTAGTTTTTAAAAGTTGTAATAATGTTGGCTTTGGATCATAAGCTATACTTCCGCTGCTATGATAGTTTGTTTTCAGCTTATGCACTGTCTCACCTGTTTTATGTCAAGTATGTTGTTATTATATTTTGTTCTATGCGCTGTGAGACATTCTACAGGTTCCTTGTTGATTTTTTCTTCTTCCTTTCCTTTTGACGACCGTTCCGTGCTAACTGGACATGTGTACAGTGCACTTTTGGAGTAAATGTCGGCTGGTGCGGTCGGGCCGTCACATTTGGTATCAGAGCTCTAGGTTGCGTAGTTAACCTAGGGAGAGATAGTACGTATATGAGAGTGCATATTTGTGATTACTTTGGTTTTCAAAAGCTATATATACTATTAGTATAGTTAAGGATGAAGTTGCACTGCACTTGCACCACTATGGAGATGGTTAATCGTTTTCTCTTTACAGATTGAACGATGAGCCGATACGCAAGAGGTGCTGGTAGAGGAGCCAATAATGGGAATGTCGCTGACATGAGGGCGATGTTTACTGACCTCATGAAAGACATGCTTAGGGATGTGCAAGGGGCAGCTCCCAGTGTTGGTAATGGTGGTGGTCCAATAGTGCAGGCGCCTAGGATCGATTTCGCCAAGCTATGCAAGAATTACACCAGCCTTGGTGGGAAGCCGGTTCCACGGAACGGAGTCAGCCACGGATGTTCAGAATTGGTTGGATAGCTGTGATCGTATCTTCGACGACTTGGGTATCGAGGATGTGATGAAGAGAAGGCTGGCGTCTCGTCAGCTGCAAGGGCGAGCGATGAATTGGTGGAATGCTATTAGGACAACCACTCCAGAGGATCAGGTTACTTGGGATCAGTTTAAGGGTCGTTTAGCGAAAAGTTTATCCTAGCTGCTCAGAAGTCAGAATTGTTTAGGAAGTTCTTGGAGCTTAAGCAGAATGGTAGGGCAGTCTCGGACTATATTGCTGAGTTCGACACTTTGTCGAAGTATGGATTATCCCTTATCGATACTCCTGAGAAGAAGAATGAGAAGTTCATTACTGGTCTAGATGGATACTTGGGGGAAAGGCTTATTAACCACATCGATGAGACATTTGAATCGATTGTGGGGAAAGCATTGAGGTCAGAGAGTCTTTACCCTAAGCCGAAGACTGAGGTTGCATCTGCAGAAGGGCTGAAGCCGCAAGCAGGCGGTGGAGGCAAGAATAACTCTCAAAATAAGAGGAAGCAGAGCCAAGCTAAGGATGGCCAGAAAAAGAGCAAGAAAGATGTTGAGTGCTTCAGCTGTGGTAAGAAGGGCCATTATGCCAAAGAATGTCGGGCCAAGCCAGCGGATAGGAAGTGCTACAACTGTGGCCAAGTGGGACATCATAAGAATAAATGTCCACAACCTCTTAAGGAGAAGCAGATTGTGAAAGCATATGCTATTAATGTTGTTCCTTCTTCGTCGAATGCCCCAACTGCGGTGGAGAAAGGAAAGAATGTCGTTATTCAAGGTATGCTTTCTATTCTTGATGTACCTGTTCGAGTTTTGTTTGATACTGGGGCTTCCCGTTCCTTCATATCTAGTGACCTGGTAGATAGGTTGGTACTGGAATCCGAGATAGTCGATAGACCGTTGGTTGTGACGAACCTGATTGGTGGTTCGACTAACCTTAGTATGATTTGCCGAAATTTGGTCTTATCGAGTCATGGATGCATGTTTGTTTGTGATTGCTTTGTTTTGGGCTTTACTGGGTATGGCATTATATTGGGGGTCGATTGGCTCCAAAGATACGGGGTGGTGGTAGAATGTGACGGCTTTTTGGTGACAGTTAGGGCGGATGATGGGCGGAGGGTAGTGTTTGGTAGTCTACCTAGTGATGGGGTAATGGCTAGTTTTATATATTCCCTTGACATCCCGCATGATGATTTGTCAGATGTGCCCGTGGTTGGCCAGTATCTGGAAATCTTCGAGGAGGTGACCGGGCTTCCACCACACCGAGAGATTGAGTTCCGTATTGATTTAGTGAAAGATGCCAGACCTATAGTGATGCCACTTCGTCGTATGGCACCAAGGGAGCAGTGAGAGCTCGGGGTGCAAGTAAGCGATCTTTTGAAGAAGGGGTTTATTAGAAGTGTCTCCGAGTGGGGAGCACCAGTTGTGTTTGCCACTAAGGCAGATGGTTCCCTTCGTTTGTGTGTGGACTATCGCGAGTTGAATAAGGTGACGAGGAAGAATAAGTATCCTCTACCGCGGATAGATGATTTGTTTGATCAACTGGAAGGAGCAAGAGTGTTCTCCCAGTTGGACCTCGCGACAGGATTTCATCAGCTTCGAGTAGCAGCTGATAGTATAGCCAAAACGACATTTCGGACGCCGTCTGGATTTTATGAGTGGTTGGTCATGCCATTTGGGTTGACCAATGCACCAGCATACTTCATGGATCTTATGAATAGGGTATTCAGAGATCAGCTGAATAAGGTTGTTCTTGTGTCCGTAGACGACATCCTTGTTTACTCGAGGACAGAGGAGGAACACAAGGGACATTTGAGGATAGTGATGGAGGTGTTGAGAAAACACCAATTGAAAGCGAAGTTTTCTAAGTGTCACTTTTGGAGGAGGGAAGTGAGATTCTTGGGCCATGTTGTTTCAGAGAATGGTATTGCCGTGGACCCTACGAAGGTGGCTACGGTACAAGATTGGTCTACACCCAAGAATGCAACAGATGTAAGAAGTTTCTTGGGGTTAGCTGGGTATTATCGTAAGTTTATCCAGGACTTCTCCAAGACAGCGGCACCGTTGACTCAGTTGACTAAGAAGAATCAAGCCTTCTTCTGGGACGAAGTGTGTGAGAATGCATTCAAGAGTCTAAAAGAAAAGTTGACGCGTGCGCCAGTGTTAGTCTTTCCTAAAGGGAATGAAGAGATGACGGTATACACGAATGCTTGTGGTACCGGACTAGGTGCTGTATTGATGTAAGGAGGTAGGGTTGTAGCTTATGCTAGTCGGCAACTAAAGCCGCATGAGAGAAGGTATCCTACGTACCCATGATTTGGAACTGGCAGCGATCGTGTTCGCGTTGAAGATGTGGAGACATTATCTCTTGGGAGAGAGATTTGAGTTGTTTACCAATCATAAATCGTTAAAGTATCTCTTCTCTCAGAAGGATCTGAATCTCCAACAGCAGAGATGGTTAGAGTTCTTGGCTTCGTATGATTTTGATATAGCATATACACCTGGGAAAGGCAATGCGGTAGCCGATGCCTTGAGTAGGAGACATGCCAGTTTAGGGGCTATGTTTCTTGAATGGAAGCAACTGGAGTATATCACAGGGTATGATTTCAGACCAAAGTGCGAATTGGATCCAGAGATGTTAGCTAGTTTGACGATCAGACCCACTTTGATTGAGCGGATTGGTTCCAGCCAGAGGGACGATCCTAATCTATTGGAAATCACCTCCAAGTTAGAGATGAATATCGACGGTGAGGAGATGAATTTGTATGGGCTTGATCGAGAAGGATGGCTTCGAAAGAATGGAAGACTAGTTGTACCCAACGTGAATGGTTTGAGAGATGAAGTGCTTAGAGAATGTCATCAATCAAAACTGACTATACACCCCGGTGGTGATAAGATGTATCGAGACATGAAGCAGACTTACTACTGGGAAGGGATGAAAAGAGACGTTGGGAAGTTTATATCCAAGTGCATGAATTGCCATCTAGTTAAAGCTGAGCAAAAGAAGCCTAGTGGTTTGATGCAACCATTAGAAATTCCTGAATGGAAATGGGAGCAATCTCGATGGATTTCATTGACGGTTTACCAAGGACTAGATCGGGACATGATAGCATTTGGGTAATTGTGGATCGATTGACCAAGTGTGCAAGATTTATACCAGTCAAATCGACCAGAACGGTAGCTAAGTTAGTAGAACTGTATATGAAGTGGGTAGTGAGATTTCATGGAGTACCTAAAAGCATTGTGAGTGACCGAGACCCGTTGTTTACTAATGGGTTTTGGAAGAGCTTACAAGAGGCTCTAGGGTCGGAATTATATCTCAGTACCGCGTATCATCCTCAAACCGATGGTCAAACAGAGAGGGTGAATCGTATATTGGAAGATCTCTTGAGAGCTTGTATATTGGATTTTGGTGGATCATGGGATGACCATTTGCATCTAGTAGAGTTTGCATATAATAATAGGTACCAATCCAGTATCGGTATGGCTCCATATGAAGCTTTGTACGGAAGACCGTGCAACTCACCATCATGTTGGATTGAGACCGGTGAGAAGTTTGTACTTGGACCAGATATGGTAAGGGAAACTTCAGATAAGATTAAGATCATTCAACAACGAATGAAGGCTGCCCAGGATAGGCAGAAGAGTTATGCTGATAAGAGGAGAAGAGATTTAAAATTCTCCGTTAGTGACTTGGTGTTTATCAAGATTTCTCCGTTGAAGAGCGTGATACGATTTGGCAGGAGAGGCAAGTTCGCACCAAGATTTGTTGGCCCAATCCCAGTTCTCGAACAAGTTGGGAATTTGGCGTATAAAGTTGACTTACCCGAGAAGATGGCGGGAGTTCACAACGTATTTCATGTTTCCCAGCTAAGGAAGTTTGTGCACGACCCAGATATGGCTATTTCACCTGATCAGTTAGAGGACTTCGAAGTGGAACCCGAGGCGGTTGGGAACCGCAAGCCGATTCATATTGTCGAGCACGGTACGAATCAACTTCGAAGGAAGGTGGTGAAGCTAGTCAAGGTTCAGTGGGGCGAGAACGAGAATGACTGTACTTGGGAGACAGAGGAGAGCATTAGGAAAACGTATCCAGAACTCTTTGCCTGGTAAGATTTACTTCGTCATTTAGTTATTCTGCATGCTAGGATAGACTTGTTTTGCATGTTTGATTGTTGTTTTATGGCTGATAGGCATGCGGGACCCTTTGTGTGTTTTGGTTAGGGAATTTCGGGGGCGAAATTTCTTAAGGGGGGAAGAATGTAACAAGCCTCATTCTACGCATCGGAGGATCGTAGAATATTTCTTTCTTTCTTATATGAAGATGTGTGGTCATGTAACTTTGGGAAACGACTATTAGGTTCATTTCCCATGTTCATGATTTTTGCCGATTTTTAAATGATCATTTTGCCCCTAGCTGATACTGTTTTGGCCATAACTTTTGACTGGAAAGGAATTCTGACTTGAAACCACTTCCATTAGATTCGTTTGATGGTTTACCTTTCCGTAGAGTGGTCATAATAGCCAAACGTACTCACCGTTTGGGAGATATGGCTGAAATAAGGTTTGGAAGGTGAAAAACTGCTTAACCGGGCCAAATAGGGTGATTAGTGAATGGGCCCATAACCCATTTCGGGATTTGGGTTATGGGGAGGCTGAAAGGAGTTAGAGTTTCATTCCATTTCAGTTTTCTAGCCTCCACTTACCTCTTAGAAACCCTAAAAATGGCCTCCAACCTCTAAATCACCTCCAAATCACTTTCTAATCAAGGATTAAGCTTAGCAACATCAAATCAAGGGAGATCTTCACCAAATTGTAACACCCCACGTCCGTTAGTGTCACTCACAAAGGGAATGCACTAAGTTCTGTGGAGCATTTTTGGTAAAAGATGCAGATAAATTACAAGACAGACAGAAATTAAACAGCGGAAAATAAAACTTTGATTTATTGATAAAATAGTTTGTACAAAGATTTCTTTACAATATCAGAGTATCATCTGTCTTACAAAATAAAGAAGCATAAAAATACATTTATATTCCCCAATGTAGCAAGAGCCAGCCATAGCATCTGGAAAGTGAATCCAAGCAAAACATCGACAAATCTTCAAGCTGGGAAAGAGTGACAGTCCAACTTAACCTGAGCTATACTATTCCCTCCATACTACCTAGGGGGGGGGAACGGAAGAAAAGAAGACGAAAGAAAACAGAGTCAGACATAAAGCCTGAGTAAGTTCAGTAACTTCTAGCATGTGAACATGGAAAAACAAAACGACATGAATTAACTGAATACAAGATAACACCATGATGATAGGGTCAGCAAGGTCACAAGATATGCTAAAATAAGATAAAACTGGATACGCTCTAATACTTTCGCCGCTTCGCTATTTCCTTTATACTGGTTTCTATATCTCTGCACCACCTAACTAGTGTCCCAACTAGTAACGATAACGTGATCCCAATCCCTGTAGTTTTCATCGCCTTCAGGCATACATTTATTATTTATTACCTAGATCAAATCTAGGGTTTTCTACCAAGTGCCTTCTAGATTCAACTAGAGTCTACAATATATGCTGAACGCTTCTCGGATTCAAGGTTTATGCCACCTAGTCCAACTAGGGATTATGCTACCTGACGAACGATGCCCCTAAGTCTAGGACACACTACCTAGAGTGGTATATGTTCCTATACTTCCCCACGCATGTATCACGAATCGTTATCGCTTGTCTAGATGCACATGTCCTGTAATGTGCGGCCCGAGTCCTATTACAGGGCAAATCAAGAAACACATAACTCGGTCGGGAGCTTTCAGATATTTGTCGATGTAGATGCTAAGGTCTGTTTTTGTTCCAGTGGCTATGGTCCCACTTGACCCCTCCCTCAACTAATGAAAGGCACACCTTGAAAAATGAGAACTAAACGCCGGCCCCCGGTGCCCCCACTATCCTATGGCCATCCTCACCCATAACTAGATAACAAGTATATGGTCTTTTGGAGTTCTCCGTCTTTCCTCTTCATGTATCTCGATTGACTGGAGATGGATGGTAGACGACGAGTTGCTATCACAGGGCTACCGTTTTCTCGCCGAATCACGCTGGTCCATCCTAGTCTTTAGGTTGCCATATTTTGCAACCAAGGCATACCCCTGGTTCTTCTACGCAGACCTTAACCTCTATGAGCCCAGGAGGATCATCTGCAGCCTCACAGAGGGATACCAAGAGTACCATTACGTCCCCTCGAAGCCTCGGGCTTCGTAACCCAATTCGTTGGAGCCTTCTTTTTAATCAGATGGATGTCCGCTCCTTCCCGTGTCATACTAAGAATTACTACTTAGTTTAAGGTTTACCACTTAGTTTCCCGAATCGTTGTTTTCTTAACTAAGGTTTACTACTTAGCTCCTTTTAACTAAGGTTTACTACTTAGTTCTCTTTCCCGCCAATTTGGATTGGTTAAGTGTCTTAACCCTCTCCCTTTATCCTGTTAAACTGGTTAAGTGTCATCAGTAATTCATGTTGACTTAACCCTCCCACAAACCAAGTTATATTGGTTAAGTATTTCTTATTACTTAACCCTACCCATTCATCCTGTATTGGTTAAGTGTTCCTTTTTAACTTAACCCTGCCCGTCTGTTTTAACTAACATGTTATTAATGGTTAAGTATTATCACTTCATGTTTTAGACTTAACCCTATTCCTTTATCACAATCTGATGGTTAAGTGTTCAAATTCACTTAACCCTACGGTCTAGCCCAGCTAACATATCAAATTGGCTAAGTATATTAGATTTTACTTAACCCCAACCTCTAGTCTAGTTAACATGTTAGTTTGGCTAAGTGTATTAACTTTACTTAACCCCACCTTCTAGTCTAGTTATCATGTTAATTTGGCTAAGTGTTTTCCTTAGTTACTTAACCCCTACAAATCTTATCTTGTTACCATGAGTTTGGTTAAGTGTCCCTATGGACTTAGCCCCCCCCCCCCCCCCCCCCCGTTCTAGCTTGAATGTGCTAAGTGGGTTAAGTGTTCCTATGGACTTAACCCTCCCATTCTAGCTTAACTGTGTTAAGTGTCTGTATGAACCTAACCCCACCCACCGGTCTGGTTATCATGTTGAATTGGTTAAGTGTCTTAGTTAACTTAACCCTACCATTCTTGTTCTAGCTTTAACTAAATAAATTAAAGCCGCTACCACTCACATTAGACATATATTGTTGCGATTACTGGATGTGCCGGTAGGTTCCGGGCAAGTTTACATCGCAACTCAGTCTAACCTCGGGTTAGGCATATTCGTGTTTTCTAAGTTCAAAGGGTTTTGATTAATTTTCAAATCAGGTTTTGAAAGTAACCATCCTGTCCGTCGGATCAGTTAGGGATAGCCAGGGAGAGCAGGAAACTTGTATTTTCCAAACCCAAGCCTAGACACTATCCTCTCTGTCACCCTAGAACTTTCTGGTGTGTCATTAAAAGAGATGTCGTTAATAAACCTTTAATTTGTCAAAATTCACATTTTCCTTATTTAGGACAAATTCTATAAGTAAATTATTCCTAATTTACTTATCTCCTAATTACTCTTTTAATGTAAATTGTCAACATTCATTCTTATGGCCCAGTTCCCCCTCTAAATCATATTTATGCCCTTTTGGTATGTAAACTATACCAAATTAAGTGTCACTAACCATGATTTTGCTAAACCTGACAATTACTCACAATTATGGCCAATTTCAAATTTATACCAATATACTTGTTATGCCAAATTAGCTAATCCAATTATGATCTAACATTCTAATTACAGTTCATGTCCAACTAGACTTATTATTCTAGTTCACAATTCATGTAAACGCTAGATTTACATGTCAATACTAGATTCAAATTACACATCCTATAATTCATGTCAAATTTAACCAATTTGCACTTCTGTGAACATGCCATAATACATGTTCCCAATTTATGCCAATTTCCAAAATTATAACTACGTTTTTAGTAAATTTCATATTTTGCCCAAATCGTATTCCCACCGTTCATATAATTGTGATTCAGTCTAGATTATAGATAAATCTAGATTCGTAGAAAATAGGGAATGAACCAAAGATGCTATGGAAAAGGATGGACATAATAACTGGCATAAAAAGGTTTGGATAACGACGTAGGTTCATGAACATGGGTATACCTAACTTAATAGGTAAATTCCCAAGGTCTAAAACCAAGAATAAACACAGTAGGTTCAAGAACATGGGTAGACCTAACTTAATAGGTAAATTCCCAAGGTCTAAAACCAAAGAAAACCAAGAACAGACAGAATAGATAATCATGTTTAGACCCAATTTCATAGTCACAAAACTTAAGCAACACTTTCCTAGTCATGAATCATAGGTGTTTAATCACAGTTGTCCTTGTTATGTTATAGGCAATAGTTTATGTTTCCAAATCAAAGGCATAGGCTTGTGTTCATGGTCAAGGAAATAATCCTCATAGTCACAGTCACAGTCATAGGCAATGTTCATAGTCATAGGCAATGTTCATAGTCAAAGAGGCATATGGTTCTAAGGTCCATAGTTTCATAGTCACGGTCTTCTTTGTCCTCGAGTCATAACAGTTCTTGATTAGGTCCAAAGAAATAGGCACTGATTCGAATAGAAAGAATTGGCATACTCTTTTATTCCTTTAATTTCATGTCACGAAAAGAGAAACGTTCAAATCTAAAAAGTAACTGACTTACATTGATCGGTTTTTAGAATAGAAAGATGGCGTTGCTATGATTCGTAGAAAAACAGTCGCTGTAGTCGTTTGAATCTTCACTTGCAACCCTAACTTGACTTGAACCCCTTCTTGAAAGTCTTGAGCAGCATCTCCTCGTCTTGATTTATTATATATATTATTTATTTATTATTTAATTTAGAGAAGGAGAAGAAGCCATGTCTACCAAGAATCTTTGCAACATAAGGGTAGAGAAGAATTGTGAATAGAGAAGGAGACTAGGGCTGTTTATATAGTGTTAGGCGGATGAATCTGGTCAGAATGGCGTCCAGATACAGAGAAACGAACTAGGTGCAGAAAATTGGATTTCGGGACCCAGGTCGACTACCCAGTCGACCTGGTCAGGGGGGGTCGACCCCCAGGTCGACTACCCAGTCGACCTGGGTGCCTTGGGCGGGAAAATTCCCGCCCAGCCCAATCTGGGTCCGATTTTGAATTTCGAACTCGTTTTCTGACCTGTTTTGAAATTTGAACTTCGCTAAATCTTCCGGAGGCCATATCTTCCTCATATGGACTCCGATTTACGCAAACTCGGACTCTTTTTCATGCAGAATTCCGAGATGAACGCAATGACGCAACCCGTTTCCCTTGATTTTGATTTTAAATTATAATTCTGCCTTGATTTGTGAATCCTAGTGTCATAGAATTACGGGGTGTTACACAAATCAAGATTAGAGCTGCTGTTTAGCATTGGTATTCGTTCCATATCAGAGATTTATTTCAGATCTAAGGTTTATTTGTGGCTAAGGTGAGTGGTTTGCATAGTTCCTCACTAATTATGACTAATTAAGGGTAATTAGTGTTGATTAGCAAATTTAAACATGATAAAATCTGGAAAAATATTTATAAATTCTTAAACGATGTTTTAGACCACTGATATGAATTTGGGTTAATTTGGTTAAGTTTTGCTAATCCTATCATTAATTATGCTTGAACATGTTTAAGGGAAAATATGGGGTTTTGGCTATGTTTGATCCATTTTAACCTATCATATTGTTGTTTTGGTGTTTGTGGTTGATTATACATGTTGCTATGACTGTATGGTATGCTTTGTGATTGATTAGAATAGTTGGAATGGTCGAAAACGCCATCGAGTGGCGTAAACTGCTTGCTGGAAAAAGTGCAGGAAATTGGCCGATCCGGATCGGAACGGAGAAAAGGACCCGATCCGAACCACCTCCCACGCGATCCTCTCCATTAACATTGTATGGCAACGTGACTTGGAGACTTCGATTCGATCTATCATCCTAAAAAACCTCCGATCCGACGTTGGGAGAAAAGGAAGAAGCCTGTGCTCCGACCCGAACCGATGGTACCTTCCGATCCGATCCGAAGGAGCTTGCCAGGGAGTGTAGACCTCGATCCGATCCGGAGTAGAGAGGAAGCTTTGTGCTGGAGATTCCGAACCGACCCGATTGCTTAAGGGAGGAGCATTCCGATCCGAACCGAACTGATGATTAGGGGGAGATCCAAACCGATCCAATGATGACGAATAGCCCAAGATGCAAAGGTAGTCCAAATGGAAGTTAGAGCTCAGGATGCAGTTGGGAACCAATGAGTTCACTTCATGGTTGGGCTTTGCTACGGGACGTGTGCTAAGGAGTTGTCGATGTTCATAACTTCGATTCACCCCAGAAAGGGAATGATGGGCTACGTATCAGTGCAGTAGAGTCATCCCGACTCGAGGGGCAAAGTGATCGTAGTAAGACTATGAGCCAGTGCAGTGGAGCCATTGTGACTCCATGGGGCAGAGTGGACATAGTAAAGGATTAGTAAGGCTATGAGCCAGTGCAGTGGGGTGTGTATGACTCCATGGGGAAAAGTGGACATAGCGAAGGATTAGTGGCTATGGATCAGTACAGTGAAGCCATTGTGGCTTCATGGGGAAAAGTGATCATAGCAAAGTATTGGGTGATCGAAGTGGTGGATATCGTATACTTTACGCACTGAGTGAGAGATGTGAGGATGGTTGCTATGCTTGATTTGTTTGCCATCATTATGACATGCACACCCCCACCCCCGTTATCTTTACACCATTTATTCAGTGGCACCTTAGAGTGTTGTACAGTATGTAGTGCTAACTCTTTGGTTGCTGGTCCAGGTTCAGGTATGGCTTAGTATACCTGTTATTGTTCTATTTAGCTGCTTATCGCTCATACCAGACTTTTTGTCTGACCCAGAGTTTTATGTCTCTTCTTATTACTCTGGGTGCTCACACGAGAAGACTAGAGACAGGTTAGCTGGTGATGCGCGAGTAGCGGATTCGGAGGCGAGCAGGAGGCTTCCACGTATGATATATATAGATATTCTCCCTGTGTCGTTGCTGGTCACTACTTTGGGCATTAGTAGTGTACCTTTCTTGTTTAGCTTTTTGAAACAATTTTTAAAAGTTGTAATAATGGTTGCTTTGGATCATAAGTTGTACTTCCGCTGCTATGATAGTTTGTTTTCAGCTTATGCATTGTCTCACCTGTTTTATGTCAAGTATGTAGTTATTATAATTTGTTCTATGCGTTGTGAGACATTCTACAGGTTCCTTGTTGACTTTTTCTTCTTCCTTTCCTTCTGACGACCGTTCCGTGCTAACTGAACATGTATACCGCGCACTTTTAGAGTAAATGTCGGTTTGTGCGGGGCGGGCCGTCACACAATTGTTTAGTTGTATGTCAAACGATTGGTTGACAGACTATAGTAAGCGTTAATTATTTATATTTAATGCTTATGCAGTGTAAAATGCACTCTGGATGATGGATGATTGTTTATCATTGTTGTTGTATACATGTGTTGTATGAAATCCATATAAATAACATTATATGGTAATTGACTGTGTCTGGTTCCAATTCAGAAAGAACTAATATTTTAAAATAACAAATATTTTAAAATAAGGAATATTTTAAAATAATATTCAATAAAGGATTAAAATCTGATTTTGATGTCCGGATTAGGATGGACACGAAAATATTGAAACGTGTGAAGCCGTATTGATTAGATATGCGCCATTTGGACGCGAATGATATTTGTATCGATTTTATTCATTTTTATAATGAATATCGAAAAGAGAAATGATTTCAAAATCAGATATTTTGAAAATATTATTATTTAAATATTATAATGGTAAAGAGTATTCAATTTTGATTTAAAATTGAAATGAAAGTGGGAATCATTTTAAAATGAATTTATAAAATATGGTCTAAATGGAAATCGACAAAATATATATAATATATATTATATGTTTATTTAATGGCCTGAATAGAACGCGCCGCGCCGCAACCGTTCGCGAATTTCGACCGTTGACTTCGAATTGACATTACGGGAGATCCGACCGACGGATTCTCCTAAAACTGAAAACATTGGGTTTGTAATGAAAATAGCTTTCCAATGAATATAAGATATTTGAAATCTAATGGTCGGACTTGGAATTATGTCCAAATAAAATTTGGAAAAGATCGCTGTAAGTGCAGTTCGATGACTATTTTTTAAAATCGACTGAAAGTGCCTTAATAAAATTATTAAATATATTAATAATTTGTGTAAAACCATAATAAATGATTTGGAAAGAATCTGGATGAAAAATTCCACGTTTGTGAAGATAAAAATATCTTTTTTATCAAAATGAACTAGTTATTAACTAGATTTGAAATCCAATATTTTTTAAATAAAATAAATTGGATTTATGAATGGTTTTAATATAACCAGAAATTTCCAACGAACAAATTGGAATGGATTTGGAATGGAAATAATCTTCGTAATATTTCGATATTGGATTCCGTGATTATATGGATATTATTATGGAAATTTTGAAGATATATTTATATCATTATTTCCAATACGATATTTGTTGGTTTCAGAATTAGATATTGAATATAAGCCGATATAATCTCTATTCAGAGCCTTGTATTTAATATCAAGTGGGATTTTGGGTTTTTCATGAATGGTGTCTTCAGTAACACTGTTCTTAAACCCAGCCGAGAAAAGAATAAATCTTTTAATTAAGATTTAGAGAAGTTTACCAATTAATTAATATTTAATTGGAATTGAGTTAAGAATTGGATTTTTGGGTTTATTGTGAACGGTGTTTTAAATAACATTTGTTCTTTAACTCGATTAACAGTGAAGTTAATATTTGGAATTTATAAATCTTTTTATTAAAATTTAATGGAAATTTTCCAATGTAAAGTTTCCCAATTTAATATATAAAATTGGAATTAAATGGAATTCGATTTAGTAATAATCGAAGTGAGCTTCTGTGGAGGAAGACTGTTAATATATATTGAATTTAAAAAGCTTGATCGTTATTCCATTTATATTATTAGTCGAATATGGAAATTGATATCGATTATATATTGATTTATTTTTTGTGAAGATTCCATTATTAATGGAATATGATTTTTGTTTTATCGTGAACTGTGTTTTAAATGACATTAGTTCTTTAACACGGTTAATGATAAGATTAATTTCTTAACTTTGAATAATCATTAAGTAATCATTTTTGAGATTAAAACTGAATTAGAGTTTTAACGAATATTTAGTTAGATTGGAATGTGAATAGGATAATTAAATTTATCGAATTCATGAAATGATCGAGAATGGAGTATCACCAGTTTTGCTCCAAGCGATAGTTAAATCTTTAATTAGATTTGAACGTGAAATGGTAATTAATTTTACCGATACGTGGGTGTTAGATATGGAGTACTACCAGTTTTGCTCCATGGGATGAGTAGGTTGGGATTGGGAAATATAATAAATGATTACTTCGGTAAGGTTCACTAATCCCGACTACTTTTGAAAAACTTAATTTGGTTTAAATTGTTAAAAGAATATTCGGGATTAGAGTCGTATGTTGTGTTTTTATAGCACTTGATTATAAAATACGCGAGTTATTCAGAAAGACCAGGTTTATGCCCATTCTGAATAACTGATTCGCCGATATGTCGACGATGAAGACGGTGGTTGAAGACTGTAGGTCTTCACATTGTTTGGATGATTACTGATGTCTTGATTGGGATGTACACCCCAGACGAGGTAATAAATGGTGATAGTCCAGACGTACTTGGAGATTGACGGATATGCAGGGACCTCTCTTCCTTATTGGACATATGTAACGAGGAATAAGGTGCCTCCGGTTTTGTTCAGACCTAGAACGAACTTGTAAATGGATGTGTGTTTGACATTGGATTTTATTCTGTGTTGATTGATCTCTATTAAATAAATATATATATATATGTTTGGTGGCGGAGAATTTATTCTCTTACTTAACACCCTTCTATGAGACGTACGAGCTCAGAGGTTATATATCGATAGACATCAATCGCAAGGCGTGAATTGTCAGTGTGGCATGCTGAGATGCAAAGGATCAAGGCTTTTGTTGAAAAGCAAAATCTTGTGGTTGATGATCAAATCACGGATTTAAATAAAATAGCTTTCTTTATAGCGTTAATTTGCGAGCCTCACACCCCGATGTGAACCAGAAACGGGAGAGGACCTCAGGGAGGACATGCGTTTCTTTTTAGCTAGGAGTGTGTCATGATATGGAGCCCAGACATTTTACTCATGTGGATGTTGCATATTATTTGATGGATAGCGAGGCGCCTCATATATATATCGGTCACTACGGGGCCGATGGATGACATGGTTGACATACTGACCAGACTTACGCCCCATAGGGTGGGGAAACGTATTGTTCAAGGACTATTAATCCACTTAGTGTGGACCGGCCCTGACGCTCCAAGGGTCGATGCGTTATGATCCTGAGACATGGGCTAGATTGTTTCGAATTCGGTAAGGACGATCCCTTGCCTTGGTTCATAAATGGAATCCAGTTTCCAATACGTGACATTTTGGTTTTAATTGTAAAGCCCAGTATAGCGACATAGTGGGATGGGGCACTATGCCGTCTACATTTATATTTGAAGTTGATTTCTTCACTTATAGTAATAATAAAAGATAAATTTCGTGTACCAAGTATATTTGGCAATTATAAGGTAAAACTCTATCCTCTGGCTTGCGTTGCATTGTGTGATGGGACCTGAGTCTTATAATAGCTTCATTGCTCTTTATTTAGCATCGCGCTGTTTGTTTTATGCACTGGTACTCTTGGGGGTAAACCCGTCCAGTGTTATACGGCGTGGTCCCTTGATTTACCTAGCTTTAAAATCAAATTAATAACTGTTTAAGTTCTCACACCAGTCCCATGACTGACCTGGAGTTTATTGTTTAACCTAAACTCTGGGTGCCCCTATTTTCCACATGGGCAGCTAGTAGTTTTGGTTTTTGCAGATATTTCTTTTCAGGATCCTAGATTTACAACTGGAACTATATTCGGAAAGCTCTGTATCTGTGTATTTCTTTCAGTTGTGTGATGTATTATTTTTCCGCTGCATTGTAATTTTAAATCTCTGATATTTTCCAATGTGCAATATTTATTCATACTCTGTTATATTCTTGTACTCTGATGTAAACTATTTTAATAAGCAATGAAATATTCTTCTGTTTGCATTCCAATTTGTCATGATCTCAACTCAATCCGGGCTCTCCCGTAAGGGTGAGTTTGGGTCGTTTCACTTGGATGTCTAACATAAATAGCCCTCTTGGCCTAGTATTGGTAACATCAAAACCTCAATAGTTAACTCAAAGTTCCCACACAGTTCTCTGAGTATGCGTCACCAACTTCCCAACAGTAACCCAAATAGTAGTAACAATATGTCCTATACCATACATTTTCACTTATCAATTTACAACTAGACTACTAATTCTTCAAAGTAGCTTAAATGGAACATCTCGTTAATTGACCAATATAATATACCTTCATGTCTCATACCACTACATTACTGCATCATTTATTTCACTTCCTTATTCTCTCGAAGTGAGTGTAAACATGTGGTTTTTATATGAGAAAATATACAAAGTTTGAAAAACCGAATTTATAAAATGGTTCTGAAAACATTTGGATTGTTTCTTTGAAATCTCTATATATAGGGAAATATTGTGTATTATATAGCTTTGAGACGAAAACCAAAGCATAGGAAGTCATTTATCTCAAAGATATATATATAATTGGAGTTTCTCTTCCATGAGAAGAGAAACTACCTAAGAAATTTGCATCCTATTTCTATAAAAATATCCAAACTTATAAAAATTTAATTACATTGCAAAGAATCAATGAAAAGGAGTTTGTCCTCTTTTCCAACCCTTAAACAGATCTGAAAAGCACCGCTTCTGCTTGTTGAATAATGGATCAAGACATCAGGGTTAGAGATTTTCGGTGTAACCACATTCAGTCTCCACTACCACAAGCTGGAAATTTTCATAATCACATAATCGATCTTACCTGCATATCAAACGCAAAAGCATGTAGATTTCGAACCATTTCTCTGATGATATGCTTCTTATGAATGGTTTTAAATCATAAAGATTTGGGAGATTAATTTGGTGGTTAGCCATAGAGTTGAATTAAAAATTTATGAGGCTTATTTGATTTGATTTTCTATGCTCTTTTATTTTAATGGCGAACCCAATCATAATGACGAATTTTGCTGACCTGAAGATTAATTTCTACAAAATTTTGACAAGGCATTATTTCCTATGTTTAAATTTATGTCTTGAGTTAAGTTTAAAATCAGTGTTGCAATTTGAATTTGTTCGACTGTGTACAAGTTCATATATTTTCACTAGTACTAGATGTTGCTACATGATTACAAAGCGCTATAGTTTATTTAGCATTTTTTAGATTAAACCCAAAAAAATTATAACACATATATGGTGACTTCTACTTCCGCTCCTCAAATTCATGTGTCCTTTAATGTATTTTGAATTTAGTATCAGGAAGTTTATTACAAAAGAATGACCGAGTACGTATATTTGTATTATGCTAATTTTCATCAAGTAAAGAGGTTCACGATGATCAATACAATGATAACTGGTTGTATAACATGGAATTAATTATTCTCAAATTATGGTGAATAACTCGGTTACAGGTTTGGATATGTGAATTGTTGGATACGTTGGCTCTTCCACATCGGGCCAAGCCTATGAAAAACAACATTTAATTTACATAAGAAATCATGGTAAAACCATAATGATATCACTTAGAATTAGAGTCATAAAGCATCAAAACAATAAAGTCAAAAGCCACATTCATAAAAACACCAATTTGTCGACCCCTCGAGTTGACCCTTGAAAAGCTTAGGTTGTCTCAGGGACGCGGTTTTTGTAACATCCGTAGTTTTAAAACATGGCATAAGAGATAATTAAAGAATAATTAATTTTTAAAAGAAGAATTAAGTGAAATGAGTTACGCCATTGCGTTCGTCTCAGAATTCTGCTTGAGATAGAGTCCGAGTTTGCGTAAAACGGATACCTATGAAGGAGTTATGGACGATAGAAGTTGGGCAGAACAATCAGGAAATGAGCCAGAACAACTGGCGCACTTGTGAAGTGTGCCAGAACAAAATTGCACTGGTGCACCAGGGAAGTGCGCCCAGGCCGAGCCAGCTCTGCAGAATTCTAGAGAGTTCCATGATGACGTCTCTTTCTAGGGTTGGCTGGATGACGTGTTTTTCTGGTCTGATGGTCCAGATGGTTCCTAATCTAATCTAAAGGTCCTAATTCACCTAATACATCTATAAGTAAACACCTAAACCTAACCCTAATCTTATTGTTATCATCCATGGCGCCTCCATGCTGCTCTAACCTAAACCAGCCTTTCTTCTCCACCAAATCAAATCAGAATAGGAGTATTCCAATTAGAAAATCAGATCTACAAATCAAAGTAGAGATTATTCAAGATCATAATTGCTACAACAACACCTAGTTCTCTTTTCTAAGAATCCTATCGCTGTGAGTCCATGTTACTTTCACACGTAAGTAAATTAAAAAGTAATTGTAATAGGATTGTAAATTGGATATGATGTATATGCCTGTAAATAAGATGAATCATATCAAGTTCTTTAATTTGTTATCCTTCAGATTCATACCCAATTGCTATTATCATATGCCTATCTGATCTATTTTGTCGTTATTCAGTTCACATGTCTATTTATATGTTTATGCCAATTTTGATGTTTTGATTCTCTCCTCTTCTTCTTTTCCTTTTTCCTTTTGATATTAGGCAAACTTCGAGCCT
Source organism: Allium sativum (assembly GCA_030737875.1). NCBI lineage: Eukaryota > Viridiplantae > Streptophyta > Magnoliopsida > Asparagales > Amaryllidaceae > Allium > Allium sativum. The sequence goes on from CM060918.1 coordinate 674,890,792, forward strand.
AAGCATATTGCGTTGAGATTTACGTACGATTAACGTCGGAATGATTGGGAAAAGTTGGGAAATATGTAATAAATTGAGATTATTGGCATAAATTGTTGATGAATATGGAAATTGGTTAGGGAATAATTGAGTATAATTTGTATACATGAGATTTGGCATAAATTGGTTTGGTCATAATTGAGTATAACTTGTATACACGAGTTTTGGCATAAATTGTTAATAACTATGAAAATTGATTTGGCATAATTTGTTATAACTTGTATGCATGGATTATAGGCATAAATTGGATTAGAATTATAAGCATAAATTGGATTGGAATTTATGGGTAATTGGGAATCACTATAATCCAAGATTTGAAATTGGGCATGAATTAAGGAAGAGATAATGAACACAAATTGATTAGGGCATAATTTGGTATAACTTGTATATATGAGATTTTAAGCATAAATTGGATTAGAATTATAAGCATAAATTGGGTTGGAATTTATGGGTAATTGGAATATATTATAATCCAAGATTGGAAATTGGGATTTGAATCAAGAAAGTGATAATGAACGCCTAAGACACGAGGTTAGATTTGGATTGCGGTATAAGCCTGCATGGAACCGCCCGACATATCCAGCAACCGCAATTTGGTAATCTAATATGAGAGGTCAAAGGCAGAAATTAGATGCGTAATAATGCTAAGACATGAGGTTAGATTCGGATTGCAGTAGAAGTCTGCCCGGAACCACCCGGCATATCCAGTAACCGCAAATGGTAATCTAATGTGGGAGGTCTTGCACGATTACGGGTATAATAAATTAATAAACACTTAACAAATATAAGACATGAGGGAAGACATAGGAACAGTAAAAGGGTTAAGTGGGTGACATGGGAACCATGTATTGCATGGGTAGCATGTATAACATAAATAACAAGCACTTAACCAAGATAAGACACGTTGTAAGACATGTGAATAATAAAGGGTTAAGTGGGTAACATGGGTAGCATGTGAAACATAATAAAAGCACTTAACAAAAATGAGACATGTGATAAGACATGGGGAAAAAAAGGGGTTAAGTGGGAATTCCTAGTGAGGACCAAGCTTAGGAGGGAAGCTAGTGTCAAGTGTGTGGACCCTTTTCAACTAGTAACCCATTTTAGTATCTATATAAGCTTGAACTAGGTCGAGGACAGGGACACGCTTACTGGGGTTGATTGTAAGAGGTCAATAAATAATTACCGATGGCAGTGCAAGTCCAACGGAGTCATGTGCATGCGTGGGTCCGGGCCGGTAGGTAAGATGTTGTTGCATCATGTAGGTATAAGATGTTCATTTCAGTAGTATCGAGGTTGCCACCTTAGGGAGTGATACACCCTATTATGGGACCAGCACAGGTATCTACGAGGTTAGGGAGTCGATCAAATGGGGAAGGTAGTGGGTACAACTAGTGGTGGTAGGAGCGAGTGGGGTACCTACGAGAGAAGATAGGAGTACACGAAGCTACCATTATTATGATTAGTAGGGAGGGTACATCTAGTAGTGATAGTTGCATATTGAATACCTATGATAGCAGCTAAAGGTACATAATCGAACAGGGAGGATAGTGGATACATCTAGTGGTGATAGGTGCACGTTGGTTACCTATGATGGAAGCTAGAAGTATACAAAACTATCATCGTTTTATTTAGCCAAGAGGGATCATCTTTCAGTATGAAAACTAGTATTGGTGCGGTGCAGAGAATATCTTATAGTGGTTAGAGGCACAATCAATGTTACATCTTGTTCATCTTGTTACCTTGTCATATCTACTTATGTTACAGTCATATCTTTTATCCAGTTTATGTTCTTATCATGTTGCTTTACTAATTATATTGTTAAGGTCACTGGACTCGCCAGACTTTATGTTTGACCCCTTTTGTTTCGCCTCTTTTCTTTCCTTTTCTCCCCCCAAGTTTTCAGGGTGGGCACGTTGAAGCTTGATTCGGACTTTTCGGCTTGAAGTGCTGAAAGCAATGCTTAGCTTTATTTCACTTTCATATGGCATTTTGGATTGGGGATTATGGTTTTAAAAATTATGTACTCTATGGCTTTTGTACAAGACTGATATTGTGTACTTGGTTTTGGTGCTATGGGTTTGAAGATGTAACCAAACTTATTTTTGTTTCCGCTGCAATAAAATTATAAAATTTTCAAGTACTATTTTATGTATCTGTCTTGTAATATTTTGTTCTGTTTACTTATAACGCTCCATAAAACTTAATGCATTCCCTTTGTGAGTGACACTAACAGACGTGGGGTGTTACACGTGGTATCGGAGCTGATGGTTTCCGGATCAGATAAAAGATTTTGAAAGTTGGTTTCAAAACGGTTTTAAAAGAAGTATTTTCAAAAGAAAAGTTTGTTTTGAAAAACATATTTCCCAAAGCCATATGCGCTATCTTTTGAATTTTCTGTTTGAATCCTTATTTCCTTCTTTTCTGAGTCTCCGGGGCTCTTGGCTTTTTGGGAGGTAACCTCATCGCGGCATGGTTCTGTAGGCATCATGAGACTACGACACCTGTCTAAGGGCAAAGAAGTGCCTAACTTCCATCTATAACCACAGTAGTTTCACCTGCGGCTAATTTTCTTTCCAGCTTTGTAGGTTTTTCTGCATGATGGAGGCAGTTTTTGAGAGACTTGTTAACATGTTTCACAAGGATGAGAATGAGAATGAGAATGAGGGGGTTTGGGCTAAGGAGCACAACCCAAGGATGAGAAACTCATGGATATAGCCTTAATGCACAAAGAAGATAAAGGAGAAAAGAAGGAGGTCAAGGTTGAAGGATCACGGAATAAGGAAGTGGAACGTAAGAAGGGTGGGAAGAACTATAGACCCCGAGAAAAGAGGAAGTGTCATTACTGAGGAATGGTGGGTCATATATTGCCAAAGACCGTAGGAAGAAGAAGAAGAAGACTAGTTGTTATTATTGCGGAGAGACAGGACATCTTATCAGGGATTGTCCAAAGAGGCAAGGGCAAGGACAAAGTACAGGATCTTCCGAAAGACAGATTTGTGCTCTCACGGCTGGCATACTTGATAGAGGTATAAAAGTTTCTATTGAAAGTTTGATTTTCCTTTTTGATTATCCTGTTAGAATCTTGTTTGATTCTACCACTTCACATTCGTTTTTATCTGCTTCTTTAGTTGAAACTCTGCACCTAAATACTAGTTTAGTCATGGATCCCGTTGTAGTCTCAAATCCTATTGGTGGCTCAGCTCATTTATATATTGTTTGGTGGGATTTGAGAGTTTCTATCTTGGGCGTTGGGTTTGAATGCAACGCTTTTCATGGGCTATGGTCTGATTCTGAGGTTGGATTGGCTAGCCAAGTATGGTGCCGCCCTAGACTGTGAAAAGGGGTAGTTAGACTATTGACTCGTTGTGGAAAGACCCTTGATATTTCATGTGACTCTAGGGGTTCGGTGATGCTTAGCTACCTCGAATCACCTAACGCATCCATCGATGATTTGCAATCTGTTCGAGTAGTCCGTGAATATGATGACATCTTTGATGAGGTTCGGGGTTTACCCCGAGGCGTGAGATAGAATTCTGTATATACTTAATAGATAATGCAAAGCCAGTTGCATTGCCAGTGCGCCACATGGCTCCGAGAGAGAGGAAGGAACTCAGTAAACAAGTAAGGGAGCTGCTTGAAAGGGTTCATAAGAAGTAGTATTTCAGAATGGGGTGCTCCAGTTGTTTTTGCAACGAAGGCGGACGATTCGCTTAAATTGTGCGTGGACCATACGGAGTAGAATCCTGCGAAGGTAATGGCAATCCAGGATTGGAGGATTCCAAAGAATACAATGGAAGCTTTCTTGGTTGGGCAGACTATTATAGGAAGTTCATTAAAGACTTTGCGAAGATATCAGCCCCAATTTTGACTTTGCCGGATGGGAGCAAACCGTTCACTGTATATACTGATGCTTGCGGGCTTGGACTTGGAGCACTTTTCGATGCAAGAGGAAATGGTGATGTGTAAGAGGAGGTAGGTACGTAGTTGTGTTTGAGCACCGCTTATCACCCTCAGACGGACGGCCAAACAGAAAAAGTGAACGGAATTCTAGAAGATCTTTTAAGGTTATGCATCTTGGATTTTGGAGGGACATGGGAAGAACACCATCTATTAGTAGAGTTCGCCTACAACAACAGCTATCAGAATAGTATTGGCATGGCACCTTTTGAAGCTCTAAATGGACGACCGTACCGATCACCAACTTGTTGGTAGGAGTCTATGGATAAGATTTTGCTTGGACCCGAGCTGATTATAGAAACCTCGGAGAAGATAGACTTGATTCGAAGAAGCATGAAGACGACACATGACCAGCAGAAATAGTACGCTGATAAGAGGAGGATCGATCTCGAGTTAAGGTTGAACACAGGGTTTTCATTAAGGCTTCACCTTTGAGGAATGTAGTTCGCTTAGGATTTATAGGGAAATGGGCACCAAGAATTGTAGGGCCCTTTCCCATAACAGAAAGGATTGAATGGATGGCCTATAGAGTGAAGTTTCCTGAGAAGCTTAGCAGTGTTCATGACATATTTCATATGTCGCATTTAAGGAAGTATTTACATGATACCGCGGAAGTAGTAGAGCCAAGCATGCTTAGATAAGTGGAAGTAGAGCGAGACGCCACGGTTAGACGAGTTCCTACATGCATCCTTGGATCGGAGGTCAAGAAATTACGCAACCGAGAGGTCAAGTTGGTTAAAGTCCAATGGGGAGATGATCAAGGAGACACGACTTGGGAAACGAAAGACAAGATATGTGCGTCGTACCCTTTCCTTTTTGAGGGTATGCTCTTAACTTCTCCTTTTTCTACCGCTTTGTTTATATTTGTTCTATCGTTTAGTGTATCCTCTCAATTTTATCTTCGATCTTTAGGTATAAAATCCTATGGTTGTAAACATGTGTTTGAGACATGTTATGTTTGGTGGATGCAAGTGGATGTATGTGTTTGCTAGTGGTTGCTCGTGGATGCATTTACACACACATTAGGCACTAGATCGGCTCAATAACTTTCATACTGCATATGGGTGAGTGTGCATATTTAAATTAATGGATGTATATTGAGTGTGTTATCATATGGATGTTGCATTTGGATGAATGGTTGTCCACTCATACAGAAATGATATGTATCATTAGGATTCTTTTGCATACATAATGGACGCATGGCACTATCATGTTTTGCATTAAGGAGGTCGACTAAATCAATGGACCGCCTGATTTTGCATTAGGATAAGGACATATACACACATTTTTCATATGTTCATGAAAGCATTAGAAATCTTTTAAGTACAATCGATGCCCGTGATTGATGGATGAGTAGATGGGTGATGGATTGTAGGACATACATTGCTTTCAGCTTCGAGATTTCGGGGATGAAATCCTTTAAGTAGGGGGGAATGTAACACCCCTAATTTTAAAAAATGACATAAGAGATAATTAAAGAATAATTAATTTCTAAAAGAAGAATCAGGTGAAATGGGTTACGCCATTACGTTCATCCCGGAATTTTGCTTGAGACAGAGTCCGAGTTTGCGTAAAACGGATACCGTATAAAGGAGTTATGGACGATAGAAGTTGGGCAGAACAATCAGGAAATGGGCCAGAACATCTGGCGCACTTGTGAAGTGTGCCAGAACAAAATTGCACTGGCGCACCTGGGAAGTGCGCCCAGGCCGATCCAGCCCTGCAGAATTCTGGAGAGTTCCATGATGATGCGTTTTTCTGGGATTGGCTGGATGACATGTTTATCAAGTCTGATGGTTCAGATGGTTCCTAATCTAATCTAAAGGTCCTAATTCACCTAATACATTTATAAATAAACACCTAAACCTAACCCTAATCTCATTGTTATCATCCATGGCACCTCCATGCTGCTCTAATCTAAACTAGCCTTTCTTCTCCACCAAAACAAATTAGAATAGAAGTATTCCAATTAGAAGATCAAATCTACAAATCAAAGTAGAGATTATTCAAGATCAGAATTGCTACAACAACACCTAATTCTCTTTTCTAAGAATCCTATAGTTGTGAGTCCATGTTACTTTCACATATAATTAAATTAAAAAGTAATTGTGATAGGACTGTAAATTGGATCTGATGTATTTGCCTGTAAATAAGATGAATCATATCAAGTTATTTAATTTGTTATCCTTCAGATTCATACCCAATTGTTATTATCATATGCCTATTTGATCTATTTTGTCGTTATTCAGTTCACATGCCTATTTATATGTTTATGCCAATTTTGATGTTTTAATTCTCTCCTCTTCTTCTTTTCCTTTTTCCTTTTGATATTAGGCTAACTTCGAGCCTAAGCATATTGCATTGAGATTTACGTGCGATTAACGTCGGAATGATTGGGAAAAGTTGGCAAATATATAATAAAATGAGATTTTTGGCATAAATTGTTGATGAATATGGAAATTGGTTTGGGCATAATTGAGTATAAGTTGTATACATGAGATTTGGCATAAATTGGTTTAGGCATAATTGAGTATAATTTGTATACATGAGTTTTGACATAAATTGTTAATAACTGTGAAAATTGGTTTGGCATAATTTGGTATAACTTGCATGCATGGGATTATAGGCATAAATTGGATTAGAATTATAAGCATAAATTGGATTGGAATTTATGGGTAACTGGGAATCACTATAATCCAAGATTTAAAAATTGGGCATGAATTAAGGAAGAGATAATGAAAGCAAATTGATTTGGGCATAATTTGGTATAACTTGTATATAAGGGATTATAGGCATAAATTAGATTAGAATTATAAGCATAAATTGGGTTGGTATTTATGGGTAATTGGAATATATTACAATCCAAGATTTGAAATTGGGACTTGAATCAAGAATTGCGGTACAAGCCTGCCCGGAACCGCCTGGCATATCCAGCAACCGCAATTTGGTAATCTAATGTGAGAGGTCAAAGGAAGAACTTAGATGCGTAATAATGCTAAGACACGAGGTTAGATTTGGATTGAGGTATAAGTCTGCCCGGAAGCGCCCGGCATATCCAGCAACCGCAAATGGTAATCTAATGTGGAAGGTCTTGCACGATTACGGGTATAATAAATTAATAAACACTTAACCAAGATAAGACATGTGGGAAGACATGAGAATAGTAAAAGGGTTAAGTGGGTGACATGGGAAGCATGTATTGCATGGGTAGCATGTATAACATAAATAACAAGTGCTTAACTAAGATAAGACATGTGGTAAGACATGTGAATAATAAAGGGTTAAGTGGGTAACTTGGGTAGCATGTGAAACATAATAAAATCACTTAACCAAAATGAGACATGTGATAAGACATGGGGATAAAGGGGTTAAGTGGGAATTCCTAGTGGGGACCAAGCTTAGGAGGGAAGCTTGTGTCAAGTGTGTGGACCCTTTTCAACCAGTAACCCATTTTAGTATCTATATGAGCTCAAGCTAGGTCGAGGACAGGGACACGCTTACTGGGGTTGATTGTAAGAGGTCAATAAAGAGTTGGCGATGGCAGTGCAAGTCCAATGGAGTCATGTGCGTGTGTGGGTCCGGGCTGGTAGGTAAGTCATTGTTGCATCGTTTAGGTATAAGCTGTGCATTTCAGAAGTATCGAGGTTGCCACCTAAGAGAGTGATACACCCTATTGTGGGACCAGCACAGTTATCTACGAGGTTAGGGAGCCGATCGAATGGGGAGGGTAGTGGGTACAACTAGTGGTGGTAGGAGCAAGTGGGGCACCTACGAGAGCAGTTAGGAGTACACGAAGCTACCATTATTATGATTAGTAGGGAGGGTACATCTAGTGGTGATAGGTGCATATTGGTTACCTATGATAGCAGCTAGAGGTACATAACCGAACAGGAAGGATAATGGATACATCTAGTGGTGATAGATGCATATTGGTTACCTATGATGGCAGCTAGAAGTACACGAAACTATCATCGTTCTATTTGGCAAAGAGGGTTCATCTTTTAGTATGAAAACTAGTATTGGTGCGGTGCAGAGAATATCTTATAGTGGTTAGAGGTGTAGTCAATGTTACATCTTGTTCATTTTGTTACCTTGTCATATCTTCTTATGTTACAGTCATCTCTTATATCCAGTTTTTGATCTTATCATGTTGCTTTACTAATTATATTGTTAAAGTCATTGGACTCGCCAGACTTTTTGTCTGACCCCTTTTGTTTCGCCTCTTTTCTTTCCTTTTCTCCCCCCAGGTTTTCAGGGTGGGCACGTTGAAGCTTAATTCGGACTTTTCGGCTTGACGTGCTGAAAGCAATGCTTAGTTTTGTTTCTAAAACCCCCCACCTCCGTTAAGGTCACTCACAAAGGGAATGCCTTAACTTTGGTGGAGCATTATAGGTAAAAGATATAGATAATTTAAAAGACAGACATATAAACAGCAGAAAAAAACTAAATTTATTTCCGAAGTACGTGGTTCAGATAAAACATTACAACAACTGTCTCAAACCAACTTTGTCATTATTACAACAAAAACTCTGTCTTGAATTAAAACATAAAGAAGCATTAAAACAACAGTAAGGCAGCATAAATCCCCAATAAGAGAGTATCCAAAGCCATAGCCCAAGGAAAAAGATTCCAAGCAATACATCTACTTTCTTGAAGCTGGAAATGATCCGATCTAAGCTGAAGTATTCCTTCCTTGTGGACCTGGGGGGGAAACGGAAGAGAAGAAGACGTAAGAAAATGGGTCAGACATGAGTCTAGTAAGTCTAGTGACTATTTAGCATGTAAACAAGAAAAGGGTTATGACCTTAAGCATAAACCTTAAGCATATAGAATTACACAAGTTCAACTAGACATGTGAATGTGAACTTTTAATTTGGATCCAATAATCATGAATCTTAAACATATGGAATTACATAAGTTTAACAAGGCATGTAAATATGAACTTTTATTTTGGATCTAACAAATCTGAATCCTAAGCATAAGGTTTCACACCATTTTAATAAGGCATGTAAATATGAACTTTAATCTTGGATCCAATTTTCATAGATCAAAATGTAAATCTAAACATAATGCATGTCTTGGCCTAATAATTTGCATGTAACATAACATGAATGAATCACCAATTTTACATGATTGGTTGACATCAACCACATAGCCTAACAACTTGCATGTAACATAACATGAATAAATCACCAAACTTTACATAATACATGATTGGTTTAACACCAACATAATAGCCACAATAATCTCTTAAGCATATACAATAGAATCGTTACAAGAATAGGCATGAATCAGCATCATCACTATCTTACAACTAGGAATAACGCTAGTTTTCATTTTATTACAAATCATAAATTTTAATCGTTCACATCTAAATAATAACAAGACTTACAAAGAAAAGAAAGTCTTATTTTCTGGGATCTGTTTTCTGAATTTGAAAAGCAATCCCTTGAAGAAGACTATCAATTTCTCTAAGTTGGTTTTGATTCGTAGCTTTTGACTCATTTTCTAATTAAAGAAGGAATGGTGGCTAGGCTAGTACGAGCATGGATAGCGTGGTGGCTCCTTGGAATGGATTTGTGTAATTTAGGGTTTGAGGATTAGGGTTGCTTTTATAGAAGTTAAATCTTATGTGAGCCGTTAGATCGTTTTAGGAGCAATCACAACCGTCCAGACTAGATAAAGTTATCCAAAATTGCCACCTAAGCCCTAGTGACTCAGCAACAGGTCAGAAAGGACTCAGTAACTAGTCAGAATTGTCACATTTTTGGATCTGGGCGAGGGGGTAGGACGAACCCCAGGTCGACCCCCTGGTCGACCTGTATAGGGGAGTTCGACCCCCTGGTCGACCTGGCCCTGGGTGGGAGAAATCCCGCCCAGCCCGCTTCCTTGCTTTTCGTTTGAATTTTAACTCTGATCTGTTTTTAATTTATATAAATTTCTGAAACTTCTAAGGGCCATAACTTCCTCATACGAAGTCCGATTTACGAAAACTTGGGCTCTATTCCAAGCATAATTTCGAGAAGAACCCAACGATGTAACCCATTTCCCTTAATTCTCACCTTAATAATTAAGTATTATTTAATTTGTTCTTTTAATAGACATAGAAAATTCAAGGTGTTATATTCTCCCCTCCTTAAAGGATTTGGTCCCCGAAATCTTCAAGTCGAGAAGAATGTATATCCTACCATCCAATCGTCCAACTACTCAACCATCAAACACAGGCGTCCATTGTCCTTAAAAGACTTCTAATGCTTTCATGATCATATGCACAGTGTGTGTACATGTTCTTATCTAATGCAAAATTAGGTGATCTACTGATTCAGTTGACCTCCTTAATGCGATTATGTCAATGCCATGAGTCCATTATGCATGCAATTATTCCTAATCATACTTTCTACATGAGTGCACATTCATTCATACAAATGCAATGTCCATATGATAACATTCCAAGTTTCAATCCATAACAAATACATATATGCATATGCAATAAGTAGGTGACTGAGCCGATCTAGTACCTAATGTGTGTGTATATGCATCCACGAGCAACCACTTGCAACCACTCGTAACCATCAATCATAACATGTTTCAAATACATGTTTACATCCATTAGTTTCTACCTAAGGATAAAGAATAGGGATGAAGAGATATACTTAAAAGACAGATATAAGCATGAAAAACTTATGGAAAAAGAGATCAAGGAGGTACCCTAAAAAAGAAACGGGTAGGCTGCATGTATTTTCCTCTCAGTTTCCCAAGTCACGTCTTCCTCAGCGTCACTCCGTTGAACTTTAACAAGCTTAACTTCTCGGTTGCGTAGCTTTTTGAATTTCGTGCCCAAGATACGAGTTGGAACTCTTCTCACGGTCGCTTCTCGTTCCACTTCTACTTCCTCTAGTATACTTGGCTCCACAACTTCCACAGATTCATGTAACCACTTTCGTAGTTGAGAAACATGAAAAACATTATGAACTCCAGCCAATCTTTCGGGTAGCTCTACTCTGTAAGCCATTGTCCCAATCTTTTCAATGATAGGAAATGGTCCTACAAATCTTGGTGCTAGTTTTCCTACGGACCCAAAGCGAATGACATTCCTCAAAGGAGATACTTTAAGGAACACCCTATCTCCAACCTCAAACTCAAGGTCGGTCCTTCTTTTGTCTGCGTAGGACTTCTGTCTATCTTGTAAAGCTTTCATCCGTCTTCTTATCAAGTCCACCTTTTCTGAGGTTTCTCTAATCATGTCTGGCCCAAGTACGAGCTTGTCTGTAGACTCCCACTAACAAGTTGGTGATCGGCATGGTCTTCCATATAAAGCTTCGAAGGGTGCCATGCCTATGGTGGCTTGGTAGCTATTGTTGTAAGCGAATTCCACCAAAGGAAGATGATCTTCCCATGTTCCTCCAAAGTCAAGAATGCACAATCTCAAGAGGTCTTCCAATACTCTGTTCACCCTTTCCGTCTGACCATCGGTTTGGGGGTGATAGGACGTGCTTAAGCATAATTGTGTGCCTACAGCCTCCTGTAAACTCTTCCAAAATTCGCTTGTAAAGATAGGATCTCGATCACTCACCATGCTAGAGGGTATCCTATGGAGTTGAACTATCTCTTTAAGATAAATGGATGCAAGGGACGAGGCAGTCCTTCTACTCTTAACAGGTATGAAGTGAGCGCTTTTAGTGAGCCTGTCCACTATTACCCAAATACTGGTATTGCCCCTTCTTGACCTAGGCAACCCATCCACAAAGTCCATCGAAATGCTATCCCATTTCCACTGTGGGACCTCTAGAGGATGGAGCAGACCACCAGGCTTCTTCTGCTCCGCTTTGACTTGCTGGCATATCAAGCACTTTGCGACGAACTCAGCTACATCTCTCTTCATTCCATTCCAAAAGAAAAATCTTTTTATGTCTTTATACATCTTGTCTCCACCTGGGTGTACGGTCAGCTTAAATTGGTGTGCTTCTTCGAGAACCGTCTTCACCAAATCCCTTGCTTGTGGGACGCATAGTCTTCCATCCTGTCTCAACCAACCCTTATCATCGATGGAGTATCTATTGAGGTGACTAGAAGTCTCACCCCTAATTAGCTTATCCATTATATCAACTAGCTAGGGGTCTTCTCGTTGCGCGGTTCCTATTGAGTCCAAAAGAGTAGGTCGCACCTCTAGCGATGCTAACAGATCAGGTACAATTTCAGAGGAGGGCCTAAAGTTAAATTTTGCTATGTACTCCAAGCTTTGCCTTTCTACAAAGAGAGGACTTAAGGTCAGCTTCTTTTTACTCAAGGCGTCTGCTACCACATTGCCCTTGCCAGGGGTATAGGAAATCTCAAAGTCATATGAGGCCAGAAATTCCATCCACCTTTGTTGTCCTAAGTTAAGGTCTTTCTATGAGAAAAGGTACTTTAACGATTTATGGTCAGTAAACAATTCAAACCTTTCTCCTAGTAGGTAATGACACCATGACTTTAGAACAAAAACAATGGCAGCTAGCTCCAAATCATGAGTTGGGTAGTTCTTCTCATGTACCTTCAATTTCCCTCCTCCATAACAAACTACCTTGCCTTCTTGCATCAAGACAGCGCCTAATCCTGTACCGCATGCGTCTGTGTATACTGTAAACATTTTGCTCTCATCAGGCAATGTCCGAACCGGGACTGTTGTTAGAGCCCTTTTCAAACGTTGGAAAGCAATATCGCAATCCAAATCCCAAGCGAAAGTTAAGTTCTTCTTTGTCAATCTTGTGAGTGGGGCTGAGATTTTCGCAAAGTCTTTAATGAACTTTCGGTAAAAACCCGCTAGCCCGAGAAAGCTTCGGACTTCGGTTGCATTCCGTGGAACCTTCCAATCTTACACCGCAACTACTTTTGCGGGGTCTACAGCTAACCCCTCTTTGCACACCACATGCCAAGAAATCTCACTTCTTCTCTCCAGAAATGGTATTTGGAGAATTTGGCTTTTAGCTGATGTGCATGAAGAGTATCCATGACTTCCCTTAAATGCAAAGCATGCTCTTCTTCATTCTTCGAGAAAATCAAAATGTCATCTACGAAGACCACCACAAACTTATTAAGGAACTCCCTGAACACCCTGCTCATCAAGTCAATGAAGTAAGCAGGTGCGTTTGTCAAGCGAAAGACATAACAAGCCATTCGAAGAAACCATCCAGGGTTCTGAACGCGGTCTTATCAATGCTGTATTCAGCCACTCTTAGCTGATGAAACCCAGTAGCCAGATCTAGTTGGGAGAAAACCGATGCACCTACAAGCTGACCAAACAAGTCATCTATTCTTGAAAGTGGTGTCTATTCTTCTTGGTCAGCTTGTTTAGCTCCCTATAATCAACACATAGGCGAAGTGAACCATCCGCTTTGGTTGCGAATACTAGTGGAGCACCCCATTCAGAAATACTCCGCCTTATAAACCCTTTTTCGAGCACCTATTTCACTTGCTTGCTGAGCTCTTTTCTCTCCCTTGGAGCCATGTGTATAACGGGTAGAGCTATGGGTTTTGCATTATCAAAAGGAATATGTGGAAGTCTATCTCCCGCTTCGGAGGTAAGCCCTTCACCTCTTCGAATACATTTGAGTATTCACAGACTACTCTAACAGACTGCATGTTTTCAACAGACGCATCAAGAGATTCTAGGTAGCTAAGCATAACAGAGTGTATGGGATTACAAGAGATTTCGAGAGTGTTACCGAGGCGAGTCATAAGTCTAACCACTCACTTTTCACAATCGAGGATGGCACCATTACTGGATAACCAATCCATGCCTAGAATCAACCCATAGCCCGTGAAGCCCAAAACATAGGCATTACATCTAAACCTGTTGGCTAGCTTTTTGACCAAGCCACCAAGGTTCACTCACAAGAAGAAAGTATGAAACTACGTTCCTTAAGTCCATGAAGGATCGGATCGCACCAGAGGGTCGCCCCTCTCGGATCGCCCCCCATCGGATCGCCCCCATAGCATCAGCGATCCAACTACCTCTACACGACTCAATCCGTACTTACACTATTACCCTGCACGGACCGATCCGATTCCCCGATGCACAGCGAAGCCTCTGACCTGTTCAAGCACGAGCTAGTCTTCGGCGATCCGAGATGCACGGATCCAGTGACACGTGTCCCCAACTGTCACTTTGACCAATTCCTCCTCCTTGCTCGATCCGATATTTAAGGGGATCGCGACACCTGTCCACAACGGTTAATTTGACTAATTCTTCATCAAGCTGCGATACGATCCGATATTCTCGGGATCTGTGCCACGTGTGACCGCGATCCGCTTGACAAAATCAGCTATAAATAGCCCAGAGCTTGGCATTTTTCTGGATCTTTTGGCAGTATTGAGCACTGATTCCACCATTACTGTCATACCACCCTTTCTTATCAGTCTTATTACGAGATTACTGAGAGAAATCACAATTTTATAAGTGATTGGAGAGAAACCATTGGTTGTACTAGCATTCAAAGTATAATCGACAGCATATAAAGTGGACGTAGGCTTGTTAACGCCGAACCACTATAAATTCTGTGTGTTTTCTGCTTTTTCTCCATTCTCTAGTTATAATCCTTTACAAATCAGAACAATTTGGGTGTTAGGTCCAAATTTTGATCTAACATTTTGGTGCTTTCACTGAGAAACGAATTCTCAACCTATCAGATTGCTATTCTACTATTTAGATTTGAAAGTTCGAAGAAAACAGTCCCAAAACTTCACTATTTAGTTTTTTGAAGATTCCAGCGACATCTGATATCATGGCTGAAAAGAAGTCTAAGGAAGTGCGAGCTTCGCAAGCGAATAAAGTCGCGAATGAAATGGTTGGCGAAAGTGCACACGAGCAGGTCGTTGAGGGGGTCACGGATCGCGAGGACAGGCGGGCGACCCGAACCAATCTAGGTGCCACGATCCGACTTGAGGGTGGCGCTGCGAACCGTGAAGCTGGAGGGGTTGTTACTCGATCCCGTGATAACGCACCGAATCCTCCGCATACCGTGACCACGAACCGATCCCAGGGGGGCGCTGCAAGCCACCAACGTCGATCCACAGCGATCCAAATTGATGACCAGACTACAACTCGACCTGGAAAGGAGCCTATGGCTCGCTCCTACTGTCCTGGCCCCCCCGCTCGACCTGGTTCAAGCTCTTTGCGCATAAGAGAAAATGATGATAATCAGTATGACCCTTCTGCCCCCGTTACTGAGGGGGATCTCTCTCGATTTTCCGAAATGTGGGAAAGGTTGTTTGATGAATTGGCTGCTCAAAGGCAGGAGAGCTCCGTTCTGCGAAAGAAATTGACCGCTATGGATAGAAGGCTTAATGATCTCGCAAGGCAAAGGACGTCCCCAGTTCGTCCGCTCACCCCAGAATACTCTTCTTCGTCAGAGGGATCACCGAGACCTTCGCGACGACCATATGAGAGGCCTGAAAACATAGAGCAGCTTCGATTTGGAACCCTGCCATCCCGGGAAGAAGAGGCACTGGGTGCAGGGCCCTCAAACCGCAATGTGAACGATCACGCCGCAACTCCCAGAGCTCGAGGTGTGGACAGCCCTGTACAGAACAGACTACCTCAGCCCTGTCGCCGTACAAATGCTCATGGTAACAGGGGGCAGCGAAGCCCAATCCGAGCTCAGGATTTTGTGGCCGCTCCTGGAAGAGAGATCAGAGAACCCCACCGAGTAAGAAGCGCTGACCCTGAACCTCCGCTGACCAGTGCAAATGTAGCAGCTATGATCCATCAAATTCTGGCAGATAGCCGTGGACAACGGAATGAAGATTGGGGAATTGACCGTAGTCACACCCCTTTCACTGATGACATTTTAGATGCGACGTTCCCGAGGAGCTTTAACATGCCGCAGATGAATCGTTACGCGGGTAGATCTGATCCCGTCTAGCATCTGATGAGATATTCTTGGTCAATGACCGCTGCCGCAGCTTCTGACGCTGTCAAGTGCAAATCATTTCCCATATTCCTGGAGGATGTAGCATTATTGTGGTTTACTCCCTTACCAGCAAGATCAATTTCCAGCTTCAGGGAGTTGAGTGAAAGGTTCGTGGAACAGTTCCGCATCTATGCACAAAAGACGAAGAGTGTGATTGACTTGTTCCTTGTCAAGCAACGACTAGGCGAGAGTTTGAGGGTGTATCTAGACCGTTTCAACCTGGCCGCTACTGAAGTTAAAGATCCTCATGAGCCGACTGTTGTGGCAGCCCTAATTGATGGGGTAGATAAAGACACCGAATTTGGGAGATATCTGGCCGGCATGCCACCCCATACTAGAGAGTTATTCTACGAAAAAGCTAACGTACACTTACGCCGGGAAGAAGTATATGCTAACCGAAAGGCAAAAACGGCCGATAAAGAGGAAATCCAGAGCAATGTCGCCATTAAGCAGACAGGAGACAGCTCGGGGAAGGTCGAGGTTAATGTCGGAAATCGAAATCAGGGTGGTCGTCAGTCAGGAATCAATGATAATAACAGTAATGGCAACAACCGGAAGAGGAATCGAGGGAACGACTCCCAGAGAAGGACTCGTCCCAGGTCTTTTGAGAGTTATACGCCAATAAACGATACTTTGGAAAATATCTTCATGGATTTGTACAACGTCCTCCGAAATAAAAGGCCTCCTCCCAGAGAGTCGACGGAGAAAGAACGTGAAACGGGGAAGTTTTGTCTCTTTCATCAGATTCATGGCCATTCGACAAATGAATGTTGTCACCTAAGAGATGTAGTCGAGAGGCTTCTCCGAGAAGGAAAATTGGATGAATACAGAGTGACACCCAGAGACAGGAGGCAAGCCGTACAGGCCCCAAATCAGAACCAAAATCAACCTGTTGTCAGGCCAACTGCCCAACAAAAGGGAAAGGACCTTGTTATCAATACCATAATCGGAGGGCTTTATCTCGCTGGGCACGGTTCCAAGGCATTGGATCAGTATGTCAATGCAGCCAAGCAACACCTCGAGGTAGGGGAGTGTAGCAACCCTGAGGACAACGTTCCGGTAAAGCAACAAAAGATGATGTCCGATGATGTCGTTTTCCGCGAACGAGAAAGCATTGGAGTCCATGCTCCGACTGAAGATCCATTTGTAATCATAGTACCTATTAGCCCGGCCATTGTTCATAAAGTCTTGGTGGATAACGGGAGTTCCGTCAACATCCTTTTCAAAAAGAAATTCGATCAGATGAATCTCGAGATAAAAGACTTGAAGCCCTGTCAGGGATGGATCCGTGGATTTAACGGAGCATCCACCGCTCCAATGGGTTATGTAGAGCTACCAGTTACGCTTGGGGAAGGAGAATGCCAGAGAATGAGAATCCTTCCCTTCGTGGTTTCGGATATCGAATCACCCTATAATGCCTTCTTGGGCCAACCGGCCCTCGCAAAGTTTAGAGCCTGTATAGCCCCCCGGTGCTTATTATTGAAGTTTCCTACGGAAGCTGGTGTTGGTATTGTCAGAGGAGATCAGGTTGCCGCACGAGCATGTTATGTTGCAGAGCTAAAGTTACTCCGCAATGGAGGAGACATAGAAACCAAGGGCGCTTCTCCCCCCGCAAGGGCGAAAACCTTATAGCAATTAAAGAGAATAACCGTTGGAGAGTCGCCCAGAGAATTGCCCGAGGATATAGATCCCAGAGAGGACAAAGAACCTGGGGGCAGAATGACGACTCCCAACGAGACGACTGTGGATGTACCGATCGATGATAGTGACCCAGAGAAGGTCCTTAAGATTGGATCCCAGTTAAATTAGAATTTAGCTAAAGAACTGACGGATTTCTTGAAAGATAATTTGGATGTATTTGCTTGGACCCACGCAGACATGTGCGGGATATCTCCATCAATCATGAGCCATTCATTAAGCATTAACCCTAAGCATCCTCCGGTAAAACAAAAAAGGCGAATGCTGGGCCCAGAGAGGTCCGCTGCCTTGAAAGAAGAAGTTGGAAAGCTAAAAAGTAATGGATTTATCAAAGACTCAATCTATCCAGACTGGATTTCAAATCCAGTCCTGGTAAAGAAGGCCAACGGGAAGTGGCGAACGTGTATCGATTTCTCGGATTTGAATAAAGCCTGCCCAAAAGACAGTTTTCCGTTACCCCGGATCGATCAGTTGGTGGACTCAACAGCGGGCCATGAACTTCTCTCCTTTGTGGATGCTTATTCAGGATATACCCAGATTCCAATGCACGTTCCAGATCATGAACGTACTAGCTTTATTACGGATCTGGGATTATATTGCTATGTGGTAATGCCCTTTGGCTTGAAGAACGCAGGCGCTACATATCAACGGTTAGTGAACAGAATGTTCTATAACCAGTTTGGGAAAACAATGGAAGTATACGTCGACGACATGTTGGTTAAGTCCAGGCAATCCTCCAATCACACTGCGGACTTGGCAGAGATGTTTGGCATTCTTCGAAAGTACGGGATGAAACTCAACCCAACAAAATGTTCATTCGGGGTCGCCTCCGGAAAATTCTTGGGATTCATCGTCAGTTCTCGTGGGATTGAGATCAATCCAGACCAGATCGCAGCAATCAGAGACATTCAGGAACCTAGGCAGATTAAAGATGTGCAAAGCCTTGTAGGGAAAGTAGCCGCACTAAGCAGATTTATCTCCATGGCTACGGACAAATGCATCCCATTCTTCGAATTGATAAAGCGAGGAAAACGCCACTTCAAATGGACGCCCGACTGCATAGAAGCATTTCAGAACTTGCTGAGACACCTAGAGAAACCTCCGATATTATCTAAGCCGTTGGATCACGAGGACTTATTCGTGTACTTGGCAGTGTCGTCCCACGCGATCAGCTCAGCATTGGTAAGAGAAGAAGATAAAGTTCAAAGACCAGTGTATTACGTGAGCAAAAAATTGACGGCAGCAGAGCGTAATTATCCAAGGATAGAAAAATTGGCGTACAGTTTGCTGATTACCTCTGGAAAGCTTCGACATTATTTTCAGGCTCATCCCATTACCGTATACACTGATCATCCACTCAAGCAAGTTCTACAGAGACCAGAAGTGTCTGGAAGACTACTCAAATGGAACATTGAGTTAAGTCAATTTGATCTGAACTTTCAGCCCCGGCGGTCAATACGGGGGCAAGTGATAGCCGACTTCATAGCAGAGTTTACTGTCCCGGAGGAAGATATAGCAAACGAAGAAGTTGACCCCTCAAAATTACTTCTCGACCCCAGTGCCTGGAGATTGTATACTGATGGCGCTAGGAATGACAAGAGATCCGACGTTGGAGTAGTGCCTGAAACTCCCGAGAAACGGCTGATATCCTATGCTATCCGAATGGAGTTTCACGCCACTAACAACGACTCTGAATATGAAGCCCTGATAGCCGGGCTAAGGATCGCAAAGGAGTTGGAAATCACAAAGCTAGACATATTTTGTGACTCCAAGTTAGTTGTAAACCAGGTCACTGGAAAATTCCAAGCCAAAAGCCCAAGATTGATTTTATACTTGGAGAAAGTGAAGGAGTTGCTGAACGGCTTTGATCACTACAACATATCTCATATTCCACGGTCAGAGAATCAACAGGCGGATAAGTTGGCGAAGATGGCTAGTTCTGACAATCCTGAAGAGACCGGGCTGGCCCAAGTTGAAGTACTTCAGTCTCCTAGTATAGATCAGATGGAAATTGATCCAGTACTAGAGACGGAACCAGAAAGGGAGTCATGGATGACCCCTCTAAAGAATTTCTTGATGAATGGACCACTTCCGACCAAGAAAAGCGAGAGGCGTAAAGTAATTCGTAAAGCTGCCCGATACATTCTGCAGGGCGGAGTTCTTTACAAACAAGGATTTTCGATGCCCCTTCTCCGGTGTATAGCTCATGACGATATTAAGCGTGTGCTGCAAGAGGTACATGAAGGTGAATGCGGCGATCACACTGGAGGGCAAACATTGGCGAAAAAGGTGTTGCGGGATGGTTATTTCTGGCCTTCCATAAACAAAGATGCGGCGAAGTACGCACGACGGTGTGATGCATGCCAGAGATTTTCAAAAATACCTAGAGCACCTCCCAGTCAGTTAAAAACGATGACGAGTCCATGGCCTTTCGCTTTGTGGGGAATTGATATCATCGGAAGTCTTTCCATAGCTAAGGGCGGGGCAAAGTTCGCTATTGTAGCCGTAGATTACTTCACTAAGTGGGTCGAGGCTGAGCCACTGACTACGATCACAACCAAACGAGTGATCAATTTCGTCGTTAGAAACATCATCTGTCGATTTGGGATTCCAAAGATTGTTATAACTGACAACGGAACTCAGTTCGATAGCACTGAATTCAGAGACTTCTGCCAGAAATACCACATTGAGAAACGGTACACCTCTGTGGCGTATCCACAATCAAACGGACAGGTCGAAGCGGCAAACAAAGTGATAAAGTCCATTCTGAAAAGAAGACTGAAACGTGCCAGAGCGATGTGGGTTGATGAGTTACCCTTAGCACTATGAGCCTACAGGACAACGTATAAGTCGGCAACAGGACATACCCCCTTTTCCCTTGCTTTAGGAGCAGAAGCAGTCATCTCGGTTGAAATAAAAGTACCTTCTCACCGAGTGACTTATTACGATCCGATGAATTATTACGATCCGATGACTAATGACGAATTGCTCCTTGAATCCCTGGATATGATCGAAGAAAAAAGGGAAGAAGCAGACCTGCGTGCCCTGAGATGCAAGCAACAGGTCGCCCGATACTAAAACAAAAAGGTTCGAGCCCGAACCTTCGAACCCGGAGACTTGGTTCTGAAGCGTGTCTTCCCAGCCCCAACTCATATGGGCGCGAAGTGGGAAGGACCGTACTCTACTCTATGCAAGCTTGATAATGGAACTTTCAAGCAAGCGACCGTAGATGGAAAGGAAATCCCCAGAGCGTGGAATGCCCAACATTTACGGCCGTATCTAACGTAAAGATGTCAGATCTGTTCTTTTGCTTTATTAAGGACCATGTACAAGGCACGACTTGCCTAGAATAGTCCGATTTCTTAAGCAAAAATTATAAAGTGGACGTAGGTCATGACTCGACCGAACCACTATAAAAATATTGTGTGTCGTTTACCTTTATTGCACTATTTTTTATCTGCCATTCTATTTTTATGGAAATTGCTGTGAACCATGCAACGATCACAGAAGCGTATAATTATAGGTGCCTTCCATCAGAATGGAATGCAGTCACCAGTCAAAACTCTGAGGGTGCGATAAAGTAAATCATATCATTGATAGCTCTTGCCCCGCTGAAGGATCGGGGAGCGATTGAACTGCTGAGCTCGAACTCTAACTCTCCAGAGAGAGAGAGTATAAAAGCATCTCCGACTGAGCGCTGAGAAAGAGCTCCTTCCCCGCTGAAGGATCGGGCAGCGATTGAACTCCTGAGCTCGAATTCTAACTCTCCAGAGAGAGAGAGAGAGTATAAAAGCGTCTCCGACTGAGCGCTGAGAAAGAGCTCCTTCCCCGCTGAAGGATCGGGGAGAGATTGAACACCTGAGCTCGAACTCTTACTCTCCAGAGAGAGAGTATAAAAGCATCTCCGACTGAGCGCTGAGAAAGAGCGCCTTCCCCGCTGAAGGATCGGGGAGCGATTGAACTCCTGAGCTCGAACTCTAACTCTCCAGAGAGAGATTGAGTATAAAAGCGTCTCCGACTGAGCGCTGAGAAAGAGCTCCTTCCCCACTGAAGGATCGGGGAGCGATTGAACTCCTGAGCTCGAACTCTAACTTTCCAGAGCAGAGAGAGAGTATAAAAGCGTCTTCGATCGAGCGCGGAGAAAGAACTCCTTCCCCGCTGAAGGATCGGGGAGTGATTGAACAGCTGAATTCGAACTCTAACCTCGGCGGCCGCCAGGAGAGTATAAAAGAATCTATGATTAAGCGCTGAGAAAGGTGACAGAAACTCAGCAACACAAGGACAGTTGTCTTATTAGATTTTCTAATTCCCCCATATTCAGAAATAGGGGGCAACGTGCAAACAACGCTAACCAATCCTTAATAAGCCCTAGTTAAGCGCTATGTTAACGATTGATTGGGGGCCATATACATATACATATGAACCTTGATGCAGCACGGAAATTTTTAATTTTTTATTTCTGTTGCTTGACTGATTTGTAGTTATAATCAGATGATCTATGACTAAGCATGAAAAGCTTATTAAATGCAGGTACACGATGATGCAAAAGAGATAAACTTTCATTTATAAACTGCAAGCCTACAAAGTGAAAAACAACCTAAAACAAAAGTGAGGGCCAGTCTCACAGTTACATTTCATGGCCAGTGGGAAGCCTAAAGACAAAATATAGACAAGCAACAATATCCTATTTACGCTTTGACTTCTTCTCCTTCTTCTGTTTCTCCAGCTTCGCCTTGTCAGTTTCGGATTGATCACCTTTCTTTCTTTTCCTTTTGTCTATAAGAGGAACGTCTGACTCATCAGAAGACTCCTCCTCCTCCTCCGACTTTCTCTTTCTTTTATCAGTAAGGGAAGCTGGGAAATCATCAGGGTTTGCAAAATGAAGCTGTTTACTGATGGATTTGGGCTGGAGTTTCAAAACCATCCCAGTTTTGGGATTAAACTCCGAGATAGGGGCTACGTTCAAAGGCTCTTGTCCCACCTTCTTTAAAGCCAGCTGCTTTTCCTGCCTAGCTTTTCTGTTAGCTAAAGTTTCGTCGTCATCGTCTTCGGCTTCTTTGGTACTAATGATATCCTCCTCATCCTCTACATGGCGCCCGTCCATATCTTTCAAGGCCTCGATGGTTTCATCATCCTTGGGAGCATCAGCACTGGGTGCCAGGACGCCCTTCTCTGCTGTTGTACCTTCAGCCTGCTTCGGTATATCAACACAGGCGCTAGGCGAGACGACAATCTTCTCCGCCTCTGTCCTCTTCTTGACATCCTTGTCGACGGGCTCGCCACCTGTATTACGGGGAACACATGTTATTAATTCGATTGGTTGCTCCGCCAGACGACGACAACTCATAATTGCTTTGACAAATTGTGGGGAAAAGAGGGAGATACCTTCCGCTGATCCTCCATTTAGGCTAGCTGCAGAAGCTCCGACAACCACAGGAGTCAGGCCCAAAGGAATCAACGGATCATCAGGACTGTATTCCTCGACTCCGGAGGCCTTGGGCTCTACAGCTGAGCTCGAACCTTCATCAATCTTGTTTTTGCCCTTAGCCAGGGTCCTCTCCTTCTCCATTTCTTCTTGAATTAGACGTCGACCTTCTGCCAGATCCTCGGGCTCGTTATCCCTTAGAATGGTCTTCATCAGCTCATCTTCGTCAATCTCTTCAACTCCTAATCTCTGCTTCTCACCCTCGACGATGGCATCCCATAAGTTGGCTAAAGTAACATGGTAGTCCGGGATCCACGAGATGTTACGGGTTTTGAGGACGTGGCCGAGGAAGTCAAAAATCATCTCTTCGAACCCTTTGATATCCTTTTCTCTCTCGAGGAGCTTGTTGTTAGAAGCAGTACCCATCTCAATGGAACTTTCAACATTCTTCTCGGCGAGAGCCGCGCGCCTCTCCGCATCTGCAACTTGATCATTTAAAATTACCTTCTCCGCTTCAGCCAAAGCTAGACTTTCTCTCAGACTTGCTTTTTCTTCCTCCCAAGCAACTCTCTCAGCCTCAAAATGGCCCTGCGCCGTCTTCAACTCAATATTGGCCATTTTAAGATCTTCTACCTCTTTCTTTAAGGCCATTTTCTCTTGACTATTTGAGTCAAGTTCAGAATGAAAGCATTTCTTAGCATTCTCCAATTCGGTCTTATAATTTTCAACATCTCTCCGCGCTAAGGCAAGTTGGGATTGAGCGTCTTCCAAGTCCTTCTCCATCTTTGTCCTAGCCCTTTCATTGTTATCTATCTTCACCTTGGATCTATGTGCTTCCATCTCAAGCGTTCGGATGACTTCTGAAAGATTAACAGCATGTTTCTTCATCACTTCATACTGCCTGGCTACATGGCGAATGTGCCCGATGACTTCAGTATCCCAGTTCCTAGGGACTGGATCCAAGGCTGGAACAAACACCATCCTTTCGAAGAAGATGTTAGGGAATTGTTCTCGCAACTTTTCCAGCTTAGCTTGAGTCTCGGGGCCATGGATGTAATCTCATGACCCAGGGGCAACCAAATCTTGCTGGCTGGAAGGGACAATGTCACTTCTCTCCTTCTCAGAATCCTTGGTTGGATCCTTGCTTTTATCCTTGGGCTCGTAGTGTCTTTTTGACGACCTGCTGTGAGAAGGTGCACTCTTCGGAGGAGTTAGCTCTTTAGGAAGTTGTTTTCCCCCTGTAGGTGGCACCGAATAACTGGGAAGCTTGCGAGAGGTTGATTTTGGTGGAGACCGGGATTGCGAAGAAGTAGGCTTGTGAGAAAGGCCGCGAGAACGCTCATGATTTGGGTGAAGACTGGGTGTACCTTCACAGAGAGAGAGCGATAAGAATAAGACCGCCTGCGAGACATCTTTCCTGCAAAAGAAAAAAGAGCATATTAAAATCTTGAATACTGTTGATATAAAAGTGTGGGGTCAGGCAGTGCGTGTGATTTGTGCATCCCATATAATTCCCCCTAACAGACCCGGGCCTGAAGTCAGGCTCATCTGAGTAGTTTCTTGTCCTCCAACTGGAACAGTGGTTTCCTCAGAAGCAAGGAAAAATGGCTCCCCTTCAAAGTCCCCCTCTGCGTATACATCATCAGGCAAAGGAATTTTTCTCAGCTCTTTAAATAGCTGTTCTTCTGTTAAATCGTCGGGAGCAGCAGGTTCGGTCGGAAGAGAAGCCCTTGAAGGGAAACCCCCTGGAGAAACTGGGATTTCCTTAGACTTGTCACCACGAGCCTCATCTCCTCTATATATGTTTAAGTCCTGGTCGTCCTGGATGATTATCGGGGAAGGACTCTTACGGAATTTAATTGTTTCTGCTGCCCGTGATGTTCCTTCTCCCTCCGTTGGGGGCACGTATCTGTAGGGTTTGCCGCCCGCACCAAGTCCAAACCTTATATCCAGAAGGCGATGCTTGTGAAGATTCTCGTCAGTAATGCACTTCTTGATCCTTAGAAAATCGGATCTGCTTTGTAGAAGAAGAGACAGTCGATTATTGTATACCAAGCCTTCCGTCTTGGGAAAGACGTGATCTGCTTAAAAAAAAGGGGGGAGGGCATGTTAATGCTTCGATTTCTTAAGCGAGTTATTCGGTCAAAAGATTAAAGTTTACTTGATTTAAGCCATCTTCTTGAGCACCCGGCCTGTCTCATTATGTAGAACCAATCAGCCTTGGGATCCCCTATATTGCTGTATCCGTCATATAGAACCTTCCTATTCGCTACCGATTCGAAGAAAGAGAAATTTGGGGTTGCCGAGGAGCGATGCATGAAAAGATAAAAGAATTTTAAATCTTTAAATGTAAGCTCGGTATGCAGGATTTCCGCGTATGCGATATATAGAGTGTATAGAGTCGCGTAGGCGTTAGGATGAAGCTGCATCGGAGTGATACCCAATCGTTTTAAGGTCTCAATGACGATTGGAGGAAACGGAGGAATAGCTCCTACCCAGCACATGAGTCGGCTGACTGTCATATACCCTTCCGGAGCTAAGTGAGGTCTATCTTCACTACCGGGTGTCCTCACATCATCCCAGGGGATCCCATGTCTCAGGCAGATTCTGTTAAGCTTTATGTCATCGAGTTTGGAAGATAAAGAATCAGTAAATTTCTCTATCCCAAGTGCGTCAGGAATCTCGTCGGGAGCTCGCCCGTCTACTTCAGATTCCTCATCAAGTGAGGTACTTTCAGATGGACCCGATTTCGTTGCCTCATATTCGGATCCAGAATCCTCGCCCCCTGGGTTAATTGGAGGGACCTCGGGGTTGTGGCGCTCAGGCACCTCGGGATCCGTCTCTGTGTAAGAACTTGAAGAGGAGTGATTATCCGACATTACTGTTTAGGCGAGTAAACATGAGAAATAAGAATATAATTGTCCTCCCTCCACCCCCCCTCCCGTGTGTGAAAGTGCAAGTGTGTGCTTGTGCATGCATTAAAGGAAAAACATAGAAGTTAAAAGGTCATCGGGACATTGGTGGTTGTCCGTTGTTAAGTTGTGTTGCTGATCAGTCCAGAAATGTTCGTCTAGAGGGCTCTAGCCTAATTGTCCATCGATGTATCAGAGTTAGGTCGCATTATTTATGTAATAAGTCCATCAAACTGGATCGCGCAGCAGGGACCGGATCGTGGTATATCTACGGATCGTGAAGCAGGTATGAACCCACGGCAAAAGCACTAACTCATGAAAAAGCATCGGATCGTGAAACCGAAACGGATCGCAAAGACCCCCCACGATCCACTTCTTCCTATTCCCTCGTGAACCAGTAACTTTTCACGACCTGATCCGACCCGCTCCTGCTACCTCGTTCTGATCCAAGACTGCTCTCCCACTCCTCTCTTTGCTTTCACCATTGTCGCGACCCGAGTCGAAGCCCCTACCCACGAACCGATCTGGTCATCCCTTCCTTCTTCTTCCTCAACTCTCCTCTTCACCTTTAAACCCATGAAACCGAACCAGGCACGTTCGCGTTTAGTATCACCAAATCCTACAAAACTCCGCTGTCTCCACTCTCTAAACCAGTGCGAACACGATAGAAACTAAAGAAAAGTTGTTTAATTACCTTTTTAAAGTTTGAAATCAGTTGGGAATTTGGAAATCAAAGTTAGGGTTTTTCTTAAGAATACTGGCGGCGGCTGCGAAAGAAGAAAGAAGAGGAGAAGAGTGAGGATGGGGATCAACTTATATAGGTTAAGGGGCGACCGTTAGTCTCCCCATTTTGTCTTATTCGATCCGTGAAAATAGGCGGGCCACGAACCAAAAGCCCACCACGTCTCGAAGAGAAGCCCGTCTCGTTCCGTGAAGAGGCCCAAATGATCACCAAAGGATGAGTCGAACGACTTACCACACGGACCGTGACTTGCACATTTGATCTGAACCGATAAATGACCGACATGAATGAAAATTCAGAAATGATCACAGAAAATTCAAAAAATGTACCTGGTAAATTCGATGATGAAGACTTTAAAAGTTCCCAGAAAAGAATTGTCCAATAAACAGAGAAACTATTAAAGATTTATCCGATATTTATAGCGAGCAAAGGGACAACTTTCCGTAAATGATATGGCCTTTCGAATAGACGCTACCATTGATTTGCATCTCTTTATAAAAAGGTGTTTCTATAGTCTCGAAGCATGTTCCATCATCGATAAAACATACTTCGAGGGGGCAAAACGTTGGCTAGCTTTTTGACCAAGCCACCAAGGTTCACTCACAAGAAGAAAGTATGAAACTACGTTCCTTAAGTCCATGAAGGATCGGATCGCACCAGAGGGTCGCCCCTCTCGGATCGCCCCCATAGCATCAGCGATCCAACTACCTCTACACGACTCGATCCGTACTTACACTATTACACTGCACGGACCGATCTGATTCCCCGACGCACAGCGAAGCCTATGACCAGTTCAAGCACGAGCTAGTCTTCGGCGATCCGAGATGCACGGATCCAGCGACACGTGTCCCCAACTGTCACTTTGACCAATTCCTCCTCCTTGCTCGATCCGATATTTAAGGGGATCGCGACACCTGTCCACAACGGCTAATTTGACTAATTCTTCATCAAGCTGCGATACGATCCGTTATTCTCGGGATCTGTGCCACGTGTGACCGCGATCCACCTGACAAAATCAGCTATAAATAGCCCAGAGCTTGGCATTTTTCTGGATCTTTTGGCAGTATTGAGCACTGATTCCACCATTACTGTCATACCACCCTTTCTTATCAGTCTTATTACGAGATTACTGAGAGAAATCACAATTGTAGAAGTGAGTTGGAGAGAAACCATTGGTTGTACTAGCATTCAAAGTATAATCGATAGCATATAAAGTGGACGTAGGCTCGTTAACGCTGAACCACTATAAATTCTGTGTGTTTTCTGCTTTTTCTTCATTCTCTAGTTATAATCCTTTACAAATCAGAACAATTTGGGTGTTAGGTCCAAATTTTGATCTAACAAAACCCAATGCTAAGTATAGAAATTTCCAAATCCGAACAATTCATAGACAAATAGGCCGAGCCCCCAATTGGATTTGAAACAACCAAGGGATCCTCTACTATACTGGTGTCTAGGTGCAGAGATTCAACTAAAGCAGTGGATATAAAAGAGTACGATGCGCCAGAATCAAAGATTGTATGAACAGGATGATCAAAAAGATAAACTAAACTCTCAACAGAAATATTTCAACCTCGTTCTTACGGAGGTGCCATGAGAGCATGAACCTTCCCTCCAGAAGTAGGTCCAGTCCTCTGCCCTTTCCCATGCTTTCTTGGGCAGTCCTTAGTCATGTTTTCTGTCTCGCCGCAGTGAAAACAACCACCCATCTTTCTCTTTTTCTTCCTGCAGTCCTTAATCAGATGTCCAGCAATGCCACAAAAATTACACTTCCTCTTGTCATGGGGTTTGTTGTTCTTCCCATCCTTCTTTGAGTCTGTCTTCTTATTCTGGGATCCCTCCACTTTCTTATTTTGAGATACTTCCACCTTTATCTCTTTCTTACCATCCTTGTCTTCCTCCTATAGTAGTGCCATGTCTACCAGTCTCTCATAAGTTGCACCCATAGGTATATGGGACATAGTTAGGCTGTGCAGTGGCTCATTCAACCCTTTAACAAAATGGAGAGCCTTCTTATGGGGAGTGTTCACTAACTTCAGTCTGAATCTAGCCATCTGGTTGAATTGGTTGACCGACATACTTCCCTGTTTGAGAGCTAAGAATTTTTCCATCTGTAGGCTACGTCCTTCTTGTGAGAGGAATTTCATTTCAAACCTCATCCAGAAATCCTCCCAAGTTTCAATGGGTCTCTCGACATTATTGACTTCCCACCAATAAGAGGCTTCATCTTTAAGCAACCACACGACCAACTGTATCTTCTGCCTATCGTCCACTTCGAAGATAACAAACAGATCCTCGGTTTCTTTGAGCTGGTTTCTTACTTCTACAAATGACTTAGTTCCATTAAAGTTCTTTCCACCCATGGCTTGAAAATCCCTACATATCTTGGAGAAAGCATTTGCATGAGGAGGAGGAGGAGAAGGAACAACTGTGACTGGGGGAGGAGTAACGTCTGCTGGGCCTGCATCATTAGCCCTAACCTTTAGGTACCTTCTGAACCAGCCAGGTACCGATACACCCTCTGGAAGGTTAAGATCCCCAGACATGCTGAAACAAAAAAGAAAAGATTCAAAACAAAGAATAGGAAGATAGTGCATATGGCTTTGGGGGAAATTATTCCTTTTAAAACAACACTTTTTCTTGAAAACGCTTCTTTAAACTTCTTTTTTGAAAATTATTTTCCAAAAATTTTATCTGATCTGGCAACCATCAGCTCTGATACCAAGTGAAACACCCCACCTCCATTAAGGTCACTCACAAACGGAATGTCTTAACTTTGGTGGAGCATTATAGGTAAAAGATACAGATAATTTACAAGACAGACATATAAACAGCAGAAAAAAAATTAAATTTATTTCATAAGTACGTGGTTCAGATAAAACATTATAACAACTGTCTCAAACCAACTTCCACATTATTACAACAAAAACTCTGTCTTGAATTAAAACATAAAGAAGCATTAAAACTACAGTAAGGCAGCATACATCCCCAATAAGAGAGTATCCAAAGCAATAACCCAAGGAAAAAAATTCCAAGCAATACATCTACTTTCTTGAAGCTGGAAATGATCTGATCTAAGCTGAAGTATTCCCTCCCTGCGGACCTAGAGGGGGAAACGGAAGAAAAGAAGACGAAAGAAAATGGGTCAGACATGATTCTGATAAGTCCAGTGACTATTTAGCATGTAGACAAGAAAAGGGTTATGACATGAATAAACTAAATCTAGGGCAACACCCTAGAAATAAGATAATAAGGCTGAATATGCTATCGCACCCATTTTACTTCTCTACACCCCCTTACAAGTGCGTCAACTAGCACCATGTGTTCAAGATAAATGATCCCCTTTTTATTGATCGGCTCTCACTCGTATACGTTTTCCATTTGTGTCATTCGGCCCCGCATGATTGTGGATACTTGTGCTGGTCCCACCATGGGGTGTATCAAATCCTATGGTGGCAACCCGACACAATACAAGATGCACAGAATATAACTACTGATGCCCAGTGCCTGATTTTTCCACTTCGGGGTACGTGCACGAACGTACTCCGTCGGAACCTACACTTACGCACCACCCGCCTTGTTTTGACCGCTTATAATCAGCCCAGTAATCGTGCACCACTCTGCCTAGTTCAGGGTACCATGATACATCTATGTGGGTTACTACTGAAATGGGTCCCCATTACTAGGGTTTTCTAATCAACATGTTAAAATGGTTAAGTGTTCTCAAATTACCCTAACCCCACCCATCAGTTTAGTTAACATGTTGTATTGGTTAAGTGTTGCCTTAATTAACTTAAGCCTACCATTCCTGTCTTAGCTTTAATTCATTCATTAAAGAACCAACCACTCACATTAGATATTTATTGTTGCGGTTGTTGGATGTGTCGATCGGTTCCGGACAGTATTACACCGCAACTCAATCTAACCTCGGATTCTTTTGGGCTTCACGCACTAACCTCTCACATTAGATATATATTGTTACGGTTGCTGGATGTGCCGGGCAGTTCCGGGAATTCTTACACCATAACTCAATCTAACCTCGGGTTAGGCATATTCTTTTTCTTAATTTACATATTTATCTTTCAAATTTATTTTTAAATTATCCACAATTATTTCCATTCAAGTCATGCCCCATTTATCCTTTAAATCATATTTTCAATTTTTGGTATATAAATTATACCATCTTTATGCCACTAACCATTCATTTATTTATGGGCCAAATTATGCCAATAATAATAATTTCTAAGATTTTCCCATCGTTACCCCCTTCATACGTTCGCCAGAATTCATATAGAATGTTAGGCTCGTAATTTTGCCTAACTTATATACAAAAGGGGAAAGAAGGGAGCATGTATCATTCACACAACTTAAAATAATAAGGATCTAACTAAACATGTGTCATGTAAATGTGGCATAAAATAATGAACTTGCATTTTTGGATCCAACTAACATGAGTCTTTAAGCATATGAAATTACCCAAATCCAACTAGGTATGTAAATGTAAACTTTTTTGTTTGGGTCCAATGAACATAAACCTTAAACATATAGAGTTACACAAGTCCAACTATACATGTGAATGTGAACTTTTAATTTGGATCCAATAATCATGAATCTTAAAAATATGGAATTACACAAGTTTAACAAGGCATGTAAATATGAACTTTTATTTTGGATCTAACAAACATGAATCTTAAGCATATGGTTTCACACAAGTTTAACAAGGCATGTAAATATGAACTTTAATCTTGGATCCAATTTTCATAAATCTAAATGTAAATCTAAACATAATACATGTCTTGGTCTAATAATTTGCATGTAACATAACATGAATGAATCACCAATTTTACATGTTTTTCCTATAATATTAATTGTCAGGCTATGTGAACA
The DNA here is from genome assembly GCA_030737875.1 of Allium sativum. Taxonomy (NCBI): domain Eukaryota; kingdom Viridiplantae; phylum Streptophyta; class Magnoliopsida; order Asparagales; family Amaryllidaceae; genus Allium; species Allium sativum. Next base: position 674,922,403 of record CM060918.1, read on the forward strand.
ACTCGTTATCTTGCAATTATTCAATTACAGTCTATCTATGCTTTTGAAATCAAATGTTCTATTATATTCTATTTATGCTTCACTATAGGTTATGCAGTTGTTTTATATATTTATGCTGTAGAAATAATATGTAATCTGTGTTGTATTTGTTATTTAAATCATTTATAGTTTCTTATTGTAGTTGTTGTAGTGCTATATTGTACCATTTTATTCGTGGTTAAGATAGAAGCGTGTGGCTGGGAAATTTATATTGTCTCATATGCCAAGCTATTTTTTTCTTCAGATTTTGTAGTCGTTTAGTTCATTACTTTCTATGGTCTAGGTGTACAGTTGTTAGTATCATTTTGTAAGCCATGTGTTTTGGGATTTGTTTGTCAGATTATACAGTATTGTCCTTATTTTATGCCATTTTAACCATAAATTTTCCGTCCACTCTATAATGTCTAAAATCTCATACCAGTCCAAAAGTATACATTTATCATATGTTTTGTCTACATTTTGTGCCCTATTGTGTTTTCAAATGATCATGTTTATTGAATGTGACACCCCCCCCCCCCCCCCCCCCAACACACACACACATAGAGTCATAGACACGGACACGAAAAAAACTATGTTTTAAATAAATCCTGTCATAGAGTTTTTCATTTCAGAATTGTATTTATTTATGAATATATACTCAACTGTTGGTAGGGTCGATAGGTTCCCATTCGTCAATATGTACGTATTTCTGTCAACTATCATATATAGAGTTGCACATTGGTGTCTCTGTCTGCATTTGAACATGTGGGATAAAGTTAAGTAATCTTTAATGGTTGAATCATCAATGTATCCATTTGTAAACTAGTACGATGTTTTTTTTGTTAAACTATTTCAAGTTTTACAATCATCGTAATGACTTCCTAAGCATTAAAACAAAGACAATGGGCATGCTATATGATATTGGTAAGTTGCTTGCGCTCTTTTGTTTTTCCATGGAAAGCTTTATCAAACTCTACATTTCACCTTAGCTAAGCCTTATGATCTCGCTAGCATATTCAGTGATCTAATCCATGTCCACTTTTATTTTTGGCCAACTTTTTTTCCACATTTCAAAGGCCAAGCTTGTTGGCCTGTTCTGAACAGATTTTGTCACCGGATTACTTTAGTATCATGTTTTGCTAAAGTACTATGTGAGAGGTTGCATGTGTTTGTTGGTTAATAGTGTATCAATGAGTGCAAGTTTTATAATAACAACAATTGTTTTGTATCATCTATGTTGTTGTAGATAGCCAACAATTGCAACATTGACATATGATAAGTTGGGTAGTGTTAGCTAACTTGTTAATCCAATTTTGAATTGCTTGTTTTGATCGCTATTGACAACATAACGCGTATACTATTTGTGTGTGTGTGTGGGGTGTTTTGGTAGAAACAAAGAAAAATGATCGGATTTCATTCACAGATTCATGTGTTCCAAGCTCATGCTCTCTGAAGCGTTTTTGGATTAAACAATGGAAAAAGTCGATATGCACTAACAACAAAATGCTTAAATGAAATTTTGAATGTGAAAAACCATGTCAAAATTATAGCATAGGAATGTACTGAAACTCTATTTTCGAATAATGATTTCTTTTTAAAGCAAATATGACAAAGCCATACTATATTCGAATGTATTCCGAATCAACCTCAACTTTCAAAACAGAAAGAAAATATATTATACTTATTTCAGTAATTTAAGGTTAGCTCACTATGATTATTCAACCTTTTCCAAAAAGCACAAGATGTTTGATTTTGTTTTTATTAAAACTATACATAAAAAAACTTTCGTATTATTCTATACATATTGCCAAAGGATCTAGTAGTGAGAAGTTTTTGGCTTTCTAATGTCAGGTCTAAGAGTGATGCTTGATCATCGCCAATGTAGTAATAATATGAGAAATAGTTTCGATTGCTGCTAAACTTCTGTTTTTTTTTGGTCCCTTTTTTCTTTTTAAACATAACAACATTTTTCCAAAACTATGATAGACTGCTAATGTTTGGGCTGTATTAAAAGTCTGAATATGTGTTTTGTTTGAGTCATTTATACTAATTGCTGTATCATCTGATTAATGGTTAAGACTTTGAGTTATGTATATTGCTTACCTATAGTTAATGATCATCTACATTGTCATGGTTTTCAGTGTAGCAGAAGCAATACTTGTAAGGTTAGCACTATTGCATACTCTGGTTTTCTTTGTTTTTCAGGAGGTTACCTCTAAACAATAATATATTTGAACCATAAGGGAGATTTTTTTTTTTTGATATTCTCTCATAACCGTATATTTGCTTCATACTCTTTAACATTGGTCCTGCAGTTGGAATACAGCACACACATATGACAAACAAGATGAAGCCTATTAAGTTGTATGTTATTGTGCCTCATGTAAATATCACGAATTTCTTTCTTTTATGAAGCACATAAATTATTTTAAACTTTTAAGAAAAAAAAAAATCTTAATAGAATCCAGAGATTTTTTCTTTGTTTCTTTGTTTGGCACAAATGATGCTGTCAATGTATTTTGACATTCTTATTAAGATATATTGTTAGTTTTCATGTGAAGCTATATGCCAATTCAATGTATTTGCTTTTGAATGCATATTTTCAGCCTTCTATTTTACTCTTGCTTATCCGTATGTTTGAAAAACCTCAGCTTGATATGAACATTTCAGATTATTATAAGATCATTGAATGACTGTCAACTGTTAGTTATCCATACATCGAGTCAAAAGACGTCTACATTTTTTTTCATACTAATCGTAGCTAGGTATATATGTTTATGCAATTAGCACAAGTGCAGATATATAATTAAAGTAGATGTATAATGAACATCATTCATTATAGTAATTAAATATATGTAACTGCAGATTTAAAAGTAAAATGCATACAATGCTTGCTTGTCTTCAAAAATAAGATTATAGGAACTCGTTCAAAAGCCATGTTTGTCTTCAATGCATGCTTTAGCAACCTGCTAAAGTACATTGAGCCATGAAAATTCTAACTTTGTTGTTACCATAGGAAATGGCAAAGAAGATGAAGCTTACTCACAAAACAAAAACAAGCTGAGGATCCCAACAGCTAGGTTTCAAATCGCAAATACTAAATATCCTCCGTGCAATAGCAAGAAATTACGAAGAGGAGAGCAAAGCCGCGTGGCCACTCCTTAAGGCGGCATTGCCTATGTTGGGTTTGTAGATGCTGTAGAGAAATTATGAAAGAGATTGTTAAAATTCCTGAAATTTCTGGTAAGATTAATTTTCTGATTTCCACGAAGCATGTATTTGCTATGTTGATTTAAACAGTTTTCAGCTTCTTTTACGTTTTTAGCTACATTCTACTTAACCTGAAAAACAATTTTTACTGATTTTATTTATTTATTAATGTTTGATGAATTAGAAGCACCTCTCAAACTTTTGGCATAAAATGGAGTATTTATTAGTTGCCGGTGGAAAAGCTTACAGTAAACTTAAGAAGAGATATATATATATTCATTCACTTGTCTAAAATATAGAAGTTAAACAGTATCTCAAATAAGTAGTTCCAACTTGTCTATGGAAACCAGTTGGTTTATCGTAGGCAGGTGAGTGGAAATTACTTGTGAGAGCATATTAATATTTTTTTTAAGTAGTTATCTATCGTGGTAAGGAAGAAAAGCTAAACCTTAATTTTTTATTTTTTATTTGTAAGAAATTGATACATTGATAAGTTATACTATAAAGACGAGGATGAGTGCTATAGTAACTTCAATGCATGGGCTGCAAAGATAAATAATAAAGCTAAGGTGGATTCTAATATGCTCAGGCAGGCCATTTGACTACATAGATAACTAGGTTACTAGGCTTTGATCACATAAATATGGTGCATTCTATATGTTTGGTGCATACATAAGTTGTGGCAGGTTCTGAAACACATTGGTATAAATAAAGTTCGAAGAAAAGACACATGAACATTATTTTTGTGTGTGTGTTTGTGTGCGCGCGCGATTGTAAGTAGACCATACTTCCTGAATTGGAAATCCTTGTGAATTGAAATGACCCAAACTTAGGATCTCACGCAATCTAAGATGACTGGTGTTCATTTCCTTATTGTTGCCTAATGTGATTCTTGCATTGAATTATATTCCGATGACTTCTAGCTGTGCATGTAACTTGAGCCTTTCCACCTATGAATGCTTTTACAGTACACATGCAAATATTTAAATAAATCCAGTTTTATTTTAAGCTATTAAAAAAAGTGTTTTTTGATAACTAGAAAAGTTAAGTAAAAAAATAAATAAATAACACTGATCTAGCACATACATGCTTAGCGGTAGATTTTATTAGCCTATGGATGATTGAGTGAACTCTCTTCTACGTGAGATATACATAGATACATTCGTACAATATATATATATATATATATATATATATATATATATATATATATAATTCAAATATATATATATATATATATATATATATATATATATATATATATATATACACACACACACTCACACACAATATGCATGTGCTCACAAATAAATATACATTTTTTTTAAATGTGTGTCGGGTAGCTTTCCTGTCTTATATGCTTCAGAACGTCCACCGCATGCAATTCCAGTACACTAATTTTCTATGGCATGAATTAGAAACCTACTTGTTTTGATTATATGAACTGAGCCTTGCTGACTTAAAAGAAGAAGGAGAGGGGAAAAAACGTATAAGGTTCCTATGAAGTAATAGCTGAAAAAAACAGCGTAGTGCTGCCTATGAGGCAATAGCAACAGGCTACCGCAAGCAGTGTGTTTTTAGCGCTCAGCTGGTACAAGAAGCACAAGACTGCTGCAGAGCACGTTCATGCTGCATTTTTTTTTTTTGCGCAAAACTGGAAAAAGCACCAGCTTTTCATATCTCATAGTTCTTCCATATTTTTGGCTTGTCTTAACACCCATGAATGAAATTTTATGGTACGATTTTTTGTGAAATTATGATATATTTCGGCCCTTAATATGCTGGTAGAAATACTTATAACGTGTTTGTTAGAAACATTTGTTTTAATCAGACCAACTCAAATAAAATATTCATACTCTTCTGTCATTTCAAGGATTCAAATGGTACTTCGTAAATGCTACCATGACATCACTTTCTTTTTCATGTTTTATACATTGATCTTTCTGTATGGATAATTACTTTTGTCATGTCATGATAAGGAGCCATTTGGCAGGAACAAGTGGTGAGAGCGATGAGAAGCTGCTGCCTGTGATAAGGAAATGAACATCGAAGCCGTGTTCAAGAAGCTTTTGGAGGTCTGCTTCGCCTGATTGTTTCTGTGAGTTTATCATGTGAACTATCCAAATTATGTGATGAATCATGATGACTATTTTGCTTCACATCACGTATCCATCACATATTAAGCAATTTGATGGTTGTTTCCAAAGACCTGGACTGGACATATTTTTTTGTATCTCCTGGCACATAAGTGCATAAGTTGTCTGTATATGTTTGGTTCTAGCATTCTGCATCAGTTTTTTTTTTTTTTTTTTTTTTTTTTTTTTTAAACCTTGGTCAGTTAAATATTCGTTTGAATATTTCTTTTTGTCTATGAGTATAATTTGCCTAATTTATCCTTTAATGCATCACATGATCTTGATATATGATTATAAACTACACGTCGTTTGTTCATGTCGTAGTTGTTCCTATATAACAACATGCTTTCACCAATTCAAATAACGCAACACTTAAATTTATAATGCATGCATCGCCATCGTATAATCATAATCATGCATTTGTATGCTTGTGAGTCCGAACAGTTGATTTTCTAAGTTGTTAAAAACCAGAGTTCTGTCTATTCACTCTTCTTTCTTCCACTACTGGAGTTGAATATTCAAATGGTACAGGTCAGAAAACGATATGATTAAGACGAAGCAGTGCAATTATACGAACCTGCATTTAGTTATAAGTTTGGATAAAAGTTACGGTTGCCCGTGCTGTCTGAGATAGAATATTCATAGAATCTGGTCATTTCAAGGATTCAAATGGTAGTTCGTAAATTCTACCATGACATTGTTTTCTTTTTCACGTTTTATACATTGATCTTTCTGTATGTATAAGTACTTTTGTAATGTCATGATAAGGAGCCACTCGGCAAGAACAAGCGGTGAGAGCGGTAAGAAGCTGCTGCCTGTGATGATGAAATCGACGTCGGAGCCGTGTTCAAGAAGCAATTTTGGGGGTTTGCTTTGCCTGATGGTTTCTGTGAGTTTATTATATGAACTATCCAAATTATGTGATGAATCATGATGACGATTTTGCTTCACATCACGTATCGTTTGCGGTGACTATTTTGGTCGAGAGCTGAGTTTGACAGATTCAGAGGGTAAATGTTGTCAGGTTGGGTTTGTTGCATGATAGCAACACGTGCATGTGTTTAAGCTTGCATGGTATTTTGCATTGAAGATAGACTGGGCTCTGCTATTCTATTGAGTTGAGCTGGATGATCAGATGGATTATTGGAGAAGGATTTGGTTAAAGGCGTTTGGGATGGGTAATTTATAAGAATTGGCAATGTTTAAAAGCTTGATTTTCATGCAAAATTTTGTCATTTGCATGCCTATCATGCATGTTTCTAGTTTTCTTTATGCAAGCCACCACTTTATCTCCATTTGGCACTGTGCATTACTACCATCTAATACAGTTCCACAGTCAATTCTGCACCGCCAGTTGAATGATTTTGTTGCAAAACTGCATTAATCGTATTGAAAATAACCTTGGCTTTTCAGGAAATAAATAATTGTATTGTTAAATTAACAATTGTATTAATGAATTGAATAAAAGGTAAAATCTAGTATTCCTATTTTAGATATTCTAGATAAGACATTCCTAGAATACTCTAGAGAATGCAATGCATTATTAAAGCAAGGCAATAAAGTTGATGTGTGTATGCAATCAAATTTGTAATAAAAAAAAAAATCAATGAAAATTTCCTCTCCATTAAAATAATCCTCTCAAAAATTCCTTCTTCTTCTCTTAAAAAATATTCCTAATAAATCGGGAGCTCCTTCTGTCGAAAAACATCTGGCAGTTCAAGAAGCTAGAATTTGTTGCTTGTTGGTACCTTCACCATTTCTCCTTCCTCTGATTTGTCACTGTACTTTTTCTCATTAGAAACAGGAGGGTACACGTAATTTATAACCATAGTCTCATCTTACACATTTATCTCATCAAGCACTGTCACCTGATCAATCTTAGGCTCATCGTGCTTCACATCCACTCTTAGGTATTTAATCTAATTACTGAATTTGCTTTGCTAATCAAGATGGGATTAATTTGCTTTACTGTGTAAAATGCTAAATTTGATTGGTAATTCAAATCCAAATCCAATTTTTGGTTTAGACTGAAAATTTGAATGTAAATGCTCCTTGAATCTTTTTGAATTAAAACCAAATTATTTGACAAGCCAATTAATTCTGTAATTCTAAATTTCTAATTGACATTGTATTAAAAGCTAAAACAGTTCATTACTTCCCACTAATTTTATGTTAATTCATAGCTGGAAAATCATTTTAGGATGGATCGTGAATTAAGAATATGATTAGATCTTCCTTATATGCATGTCTGTTAAGATTTTATGTGCGTGATAAGATTCCACTTTGCTTTCCTTTGATATTTATTTTATAGCTAAGTAGAACTTGCTGCAGCAACCTTTTTTTTTTTTAACATTCATTAATGCAGCGTTCCTTCATGGACTTCCTAATTCACTAATTGATCATGTAGTGCTTTCTTACCATGACATCCCTTCACATAACCATTCTTTGATTCTACATTTTAATTTTTTGCATGTTGGATTATATGCTGTTTGGTTCAATTACTAATTATTAATGATGATGAAATCTCTAATCCTTTGCTTGGGTTTGAAGAGGGATTGGTACTTAAAAAGATATATGAGCAAGTACTTAAATGAGAATAAACTTATTATTAATTCACCTGCAGGTGCATATAACTATGAAATTAGGTAGTCTACCTAAGTATATCAAAAAAGAATAAAATAAGTAACTTCTAAAATTAGGGAATCATTATGGAACCATAGAATGTGCATGGAAAGAACTGAAGTCGAAACTGATTAGGGACAGATCAAAATATGTAAATAGTCACCAATTCTTCTGTCATAATAATTTGTCCAGTTAAAATTTATATAAATGGCAGTTCACATCTTATTACAAACTCAGTGAGAAAGTTTTATTGTTGGGATTATTCCCTATTTTCCTTGATATTTTTCCAGTTGCAATTTATACAAATGACATTTCACATCGTATTTTAGAAATATAGCTAACCAGATGTTTTGTATTCTTATTAGTTTTATATTTCCTAAGTATTCCGCACTTCAATCTAGGCCTCCTATATGTTTGTTTTCCTGCCATTTCTCAAGTAAAAGTGCCCTAATATGATGTGCCCATAACTTTGAACTACATGCCATTTTTTTTACCATCCTTGGTTTTGTGTACTTAATATATGATACTGCAATAAGCTTTTACCATAATGCTTCTCTAATGCATACTAATAGTAGGTGACTAATAGTTTAAGTGCATCTAGGACAGCTACACGAGTTAACCTTCAACTCTCTGTCATGAAGTCCAATCACATTATAAATTGAAACATATGGTACGATTTTTTATCTATGTTATTTATATATACAACTTCTCACAATATTATCTAAGCCAGATTCTGATTTGGACAGCTGCAAAGAAGACTCAAAAGAGAGTTTTCGTAGAAGGGTAGATATCGGGAATTTCTTTTAAGGGTATCATTTTGTCTAAATCAAATGTGTTGTTTTAGGGGTAGATATGAGGTTTTAAATATGGTATTTGAATTTCATACTTGCACCATTTACTTGACATCTTATTTTTTGGGTCAGCACACTCCTAAGATGGGCTAGCAATAGTTTTGATAGAAAAATCATTAAAAAGTAATAGAATATTCTTCACAATACTCAGTATTGTTGGATTAATCAAGTTTGATATTTGAATGTAGGGAAATTTGGATCATATTTATTGGGATTGAATAAGAAGACATATGATTTGATTGAAGCAGCGAGCATATAAGGAAATCAAGCAGGGAGTTATAAAAAGCCTGCAATTGGTTGAATGACTGCATTTCTTTTTGTTACAAGTTCTATTGGATTTCTTATTTTGGTTCCTTTAAGAAAGGTAAACGGATTTATAAAGTAACTTGTTTGTATTTATGTTTATAAATTTTATAATGTTGTAGAAGTTGTGATTCAAATATTCGGTATGCACATTTTTATTTGGCAACTTGATACATCTTAATTGGCAACATAAGGAAAACACTCTGTTACACAAATTTAAAAAACTATGTATAAATATCTCTTTTATATTATGCTTCATCTTACGGAAGGTTATCACTCCAACTCTTAACATTGGTTGTAGTTCATTTTTCCAGAAGACTCAACCCTTGCTGCAATAAGACTAGTCGTTGTTTGTTAAACAAGACGCCAGGAAGTTATAAATTATGTCCCAATATACATAGTATTATAATATGAATCATATAGTAGTCAATAGCTGGGTGAGACTGGGTTAAATGTAATCCCTTTAAGTAAAGGATTAAAAACAAGAAGATAGATATAGTTTAGTAAAGATGGATTTAAACTTGGAAAGGGAGCATTCTTGATTTACTTGATATTGCAAACCCATTTATCAAAATCACTGAAATACTCTTTGAATGATATAAAATTACTGAACATTAATATACTGACCTTCCTACTTACTCTAACTAGCGTTTGAGCACGATAAATATCGAGCCTGAAGAATTCAGACCATAAAGGTTGTTGGACAACAATATTTCTGTTGCATTCGCATTTTTACTATCTTTCTTTTAGTTTGAATGTGTGTGTGTGTGTGTGTGTGTCTATATATATATATATATATATATATATATATATATATATATATATATATATATATATAGACACATACATATATATAGTTTAAATTCAGGTATAATTATAATGACAAAATGGAAAAATCTCCATAAAGATGCTTCTATTATTCTTGTTAATATGGCTTTTAGGAAAAAAAATTCAAGCTTGATAAGAAGTTGAAACTACATGAGGTAATATTGAGCGTGCTTTATCTTATAAACATATTAATAATGAGATGATATTTTTTTTTAGTAACTTGTCTTGCTTCATTTATGTTGGCACTTTGGAAAGTGATTGGAGCTAAATGCCAAATGCTTAAATATTGCTATATGTATGTACAATATGTATGCATGTAACTCAGAATTTGCTTGCAAGAATCTGCACAAATAAGTGGTAATCAAACTAGATAAAATGAAATATGAATGTTAAGCTAAAAGTTGCCTCAACAACTAATATTGGTATATAAACTTGACGCATGACAATTGGACTCACAACATTTTATTATTGTTTAGAAAAAGAAATGAAAAAACTGAAAAGTTCTTATGTTGTTAAATTATCTTTCAGGCTGGAAGGGTCTTAAACCGCCTGTTCTACTTATCATGACTACCAAATATATTTATCGATGATGGCAAAAACAGTATATAGTATATTTGTTAGTTATTAATAAAGAAATTAATTTTTAGAATAAAAAGTCACACCTATGGGTCAAACAAGAGAGATTGTTTTCAATGGGGATGGCACTGAGAATGTTTCCAGGGATGGGTTTAAATTGGTGAACGGAGACTCAATGCTGCATCCGATCTTGAAGCTGGTAATGCGTTGGAGGCCATTGTAGATGGTTTAGCTTTTCAAATGCAAAGTAGTTGCAATGTCGTATATATGCATCATATTTTATGTTCTAGTTAGAATTTTTCTCCTTCTTTAGGTTTCTTTTACTTTGAAAATGCATGATATAACAATTACTAACACCTTATTTATTTGACAATAACAGGACTGCTATTTCTTTGATTAAGGAGAAAATATTAAAAGCAAAGCAAGGTTAAATCTACCGTTTATCCACTTTGTAAGAAACTAAAGAAACTTGCTGATGTAAAATTGTATGATATAGTAACATGTCGATAAAATAATATATATGAAATATTAAGTTTGAATATGTAAAGAGCTGTTTGAATGATGTATATAAAGTACTAAGTTTGGGTATATGAAAATTTGTTTGAATGATGTGTATAAAGTACTAAGTTTGGGTATATGAAAATTTATTTGAATGATATGTATGAACTATTATGTTAATCTATATATTTGTTGTTTGTGAATATATGTCGTGTGTGTGTGTGTGTGTGTGTGTGTGTGTATATATATATATATATATGTGTGTGTGTGTGTGTGTGTGTGTGTGTGTGTGTGTATATATATGTGTGTGTGTGTGTGTGTGTGTGTGTGTGTGTGTATCTATATATGAACAAAGCTGAGACGATAGTAAATAAAATATACGAATTAATATAACTAGAAATAGCGTTTCAAAAACGCAATAGAAACGCTGACAATTAGTGAATAAACGCTATAATGCATACAAAAAACGCTATAGAAGCATACAAACAAACTCTATGGAAACATACAAACAAACGCTATAGAAAGTAAGTATCAGATGGTATATTCTATAGTGTTTATGTTCGATAGCAAGCCTAAAACGCTATTGAAAATCAATTTTTCATAGCATTTTTGTTTCTGCTATTTAAAGCAGAAGGTCTAACATAACATGTCGTTACATGGCGTTCTTTAAAACGCTATGTTAGGATATAATAGCGTTTTTCAAACGCAAAGAAATCCCTATATTGTTGTAGTGCATCAACATAACAACCACATAGCCTAACAACTTGCTTGTAACATAACATGAATGAATCACCAATTTTACATGATTGGTTTACATCAACCACATAGCCTAACAACTTGCATGTAACATAACATGAATAAATCACCAAACTTTACATAATACATGATTGGTTTAACACCAACATAATAACCATAATAATCTCATAAGCATATACGATAGAATCGTTACAAGAATAGGCATGAATCAACATCATCATTATCTTACAACTAGGAACAACGCTAGTTTTCATTTTATTACAAATCATAACTTTTAATCGTTCACATCTAAATAATAACGGGACTTACAAAGAAAAGAAAGTCTTATTTTCTGGGATCTGTTTTCTGAATTTGAAAAGCAATCCCTTGAAGAAGACTATCAATTTCTCTAAGTTAGTTTTGATTTGTAGCTTTTGACTCATTTTCTAATTTAAGAAGGAATGGTGGCTAGGCTAGAACGAGCATGGACAACATGGTGGCTCCTTGGAATGAATTTGTGTGATTTAGGGTTTGAGGATTAGGGTTGCTTTTATAGAAGTTAAATCTTATGTGAGACGTTAGATCGTTTTAGGAGCAATCACAACCGTCCAGACTAGATAGAGTTATCCATAATTGCCACCTAAGCCCTAGTGACTCAACAACAGGTCAGAAAGGACACAGCAACTAGTCAGAATCATCACATTTCTGGATCTGGGCGAGGGGGTAGGACGACCCCCAGGTCGACCTCCTGGTCGACCTGTGTAGGGGAGGTCGACCCCCTGGTCGACCTAGCCATAGGCGGGAGAAATCCCGCTCAGCCCGCTTCCTTGCTTTTCGTTTGAATTTTGAATTTTAACTCTGATCTGTTTTTAATTTATATAATTTTCTGAAACTTCTGAGGGCCATAACTTCCTCATACGAAGTCCGATTTACGAAAACTTGGACTCTATTCCAAGCATAGTTTCGAGATGAACCCAATGGCGTAACCCATTTCCCTTAATTATCACCTTAAAAATTAAGTATTCTTTAATTTGTTATTTTAATAGACATAGAAAATTCAGGATGTTACAATTTCTCTTTCATATGGCATTTTGGATTGGGGATTATGGTTTTAAAAATTATGTGCTCTAATGGCTTTTGTACTATGTACTTGGTTTTGGTGCGATGGGTTTGAAGATGTAACCAAACTTATTTCTGTTTCTGCTGCAATAAAATTATAATTTTTTCAAGTACTAGTTTATGTATCTGTCTTGTAATATTCTGTCTGTTTACTTATAACTCTCCACAAAACTTAATGCATTCCCTTTGCGAGTGACATTAACGGATGTGGGGTGTTACAATTTTTGCTTGGTTCTCCATTCTGCTCTGTGTTGATTTTAAGAACAATTTCTTGTCATGATATTGATGCTGGATTAGAGCAAATTCAAGAAAATAATTTGATATAGCAAAATTATAATAACCAAGTAAAGATAATTTTAACACACACAGATTTAACATGGAAACCCAAATCGGGAATAACCACAGGCAAGAAAAGAAGAATTTCACCATGTGAAAATAATAGGAGCTACACACTTCTCTCAAAATAGGAGGAATAATTTAATTTTCTGAACTCTCTCCTTTTCTCTCTTTTTTGGGATCTCCAATCTTCTTTGTATGTTTTACCATCTTCACAAGTCTATATTTATAGGCTCAATTTCACCAACTTCCACCATGCATTTTGTTAGTCAGACTTGATGGATGGTCTAACTTGGTGGGTGGCCTAACAATTCATTGTTAAATGGTTTAACTTTGACATTATCCTAGTTGAAGATTTAATGGAGGTTTAATTAATCTTGACACTATTCTTTCTCTTCCTTGCCATTCTCTGTTGCCTGCGTCTCTACTAGGCCAACTGAGGATCTGCACTATATGAATGTATCAGTATTTACTGATTTCGTCAGTACATCTGCTAAATTATTCTTAATATGGATTTTTTGAATATCCACACTACCTTCTTCCACCTTTTCATGAACAAAGAGAAACTGAACTCCTATATGTTTCGTCTTTGAATGAAATGCGGGATTCCTTACCAAATGTAAAGCACTTTGATTATCACAAAATAGTGTAATCACTCCCGGACTAAATTCAAACTCCTTAAATAAAATTTGTAACCAAATTGCCTCTTTGCTAGCTTCCATGGCTGCCATACACTCTGCCTCTGTGGTTGAAGTAGCCATGGTAGGCTGTAATTTTGAAGCCCAACTAATAACTCCACCAGCAAGGGTAAACACATAACCTATGGTGGATTTGCTATTATCAATATCACCAGCAAAATCTGAATCAGTATAACCTCTAAGTGTAAAATATCATCCTACATAGTATAATGCAACGTCAGTAATCCCTTTAACATATCTAAGGACTCTTTTTTTACAGCATTCCAATGCTCTCTGCCCGAATTAGCCATGTAATGACTAATCACTCCAAGTGCTTGTGCAATATCTGGTCTAGTACTGATCATTACGAACATTAAACTATCCGATGCATACGGTACTCGAGACATCTCCATCCTCTCTACTTTACTGCTAGGACTCATACTTGAAGATAACTTGAAATTAACAGGAACTGGGGTAGAAATAGGCTTACAATTGTTGGATCTAGATTAACCCTAGAGGGGGGGGGGGTGAATAGGGTTTATCACAGTTTTTTGATGAATTAAACTACTGGCAGAATATTAAATAATAAACAGATCACAGGCTGTAGTAGAAATAAAAAGCAGAAAAGAAATAACACACAGAGATACCGAGCTTCGGCAAAATCCTGCCTATTGCTGCATTCCTAAGGTTTCTACTAGGTGTTATAAACAGATCCCGCATACAAGACCATGTACACTCACAGCACCTGCTCCTGTCCTAACCCTACGCTCAAAACCATAGACTGACCGATATCCCCTAGATCATATTTCCCCTGATTACGAACACGTAACCAATAAACTAGATTTTACAGACTCTAGCAACTATCAGTCAACACCCTAACTGTATCTCCCTAGATTTTACAGACTCTAGAACTGATGGTTGGATTACAGATGGAAAAATAAAAAGAAACAAAACAATACAAGATAAAATAAACAAAGAAAGACCACTAGGAGTTTAAATTAAAAGGGGTCATCCCCATTCTTTTGGAAACTTGGCCTTGTTTGACTCCATATAGGCTGGCCCCTTTTGTAGTTCAATTAGCCCGATCTCTTTTCCTCTTTGCACTGGGTAAAATAAATGGCGGCGGCTAGCGTTTTCCAATCTTCCTCCCAAATCACGATGCTTGTAAATTGACGCAGATTGATGGCTTGGTCGACTTTGTTATTCGACGCTTCATGCTTCACGGTCTAGGATTTTTGCTAGCGATCGAAATCTTGTGAGTAAACTTCTGGATAAATGTTTCTCTGATTTTTTCTCTTAATCGTGTTTTTGATTTTTGATCTGAAATGTTGGGTTGGTTTCCCATCACTGCCGATGATGAGAATGGTGTAAATAAATAGGATAAATAGAAAACCCTAAAACACTCTGATTTCACATGAATGATTTCGATCTGATTTTGCTCGTGTTCCCCTTTTTAATTGCCCGACTTTAATGATGGATCAGGACCTTTGAATGAATTGAAATGACTTGGTTATTTCTCTGATTTTGCTCGGCTTGATTTGCATTGATTTCCCCTTTTAAAAAATTCTCGGCTTTGAATAATAACTGGACTTGAAATTGCTTGCGTGGATACACCATCTTGATTTGAATCATATATAGTTGGATCCAATTCTGTAATTGCTTCTGCATTCCATGCTTGATTAAGTAAAAAATGGAATGAAAAAAAATTCGATTTCAAAACCTGCATTTGACACTTTCCTGAAATTAATTTGCCATATATGTTGTGCATGTAATTTGCTCCTTCCATTTGCAGATGAAACCATTCCAAAAGTCATATGCTCATTTTACACAATGCTATACACAAAATCAGGAAATAATTTCAAACCTGAAAGCAGATTTAAACTTTGTCAGTTCTTAGAAATTAATCCTTGGTCCTTGCCAAAATATTATTCACTGATTTGTGTTTTGTCAAGAACTCTTTTATGCCTAATATGCACTGTGATTTATGACCATAGAAAACTTGTATTTCCTCTTGCATGTTTTTCTGTATCTTGCACTTCAATAAGCTGATTAAAACTTTCTTGAAAAAGTGTTTGAATGAAATTAATGCCCATAATTTGCTCTGATTTCTCTACCATGTTTTTGCCCAAAAAAAAATCCATTTTCCTTGATTAAACTGAACATTTCAGTTTTGTGCTTGCTGACTTGATGTTGCTATGTCCATTTTTGTACATGCATTGTGCACTGACTTTACTATACAGCACCATGTACATGCAGTTTTGGCTATGTACCTGCTCCTTTGAAAATACATGAACTTAAGCTAAAACTGTATGGCTTGCATACTCATGTGTGTGCTTGAATTTGAACACTTGTTTGTGTAGTGTGTACATTGTCAATACTTGCGGCTGCTCCATTTATATGCTGTGTTCGAGACTGTTGCACCACATGTACTTGAACAAGTATTGTTGTACACCCATCCATGCTTGCTGTGTTATGCACATACTAGTACAGAATATTTGCTCCATACTGTTTCCATCATGTGTGATCTTGTGCATTTGTATGTTTGACCATTCGCTTATGCATCCCTTATTTTCTATAGTGATTTCTTATGCTGCTGCCACTTTCCTTGCTTGCTCCACTGCCATGTTGCTGCCTTGAGTATACATTTGTATGAACATTGAATCTGGAAATGCTAGCTGTTTTGAACTGATTTTGTGTTTGCCACACCTGATTTGAGAATGTGATTGTCTTGATATGCCTCGACCACTTTGAGCCAATTTGTTGCTTTGTGCACTAATTTGACTTGTGTAAGTGCTGTCATATATTTGTTGTGTCCACTTGCTTGTGTCACCCTGTAAAAACTGAATTGTTGCATTTCTTACATGACTGCACCAAGCTTGGATACTATCTTGTGTCTTTGCTGTATTAACAATTCTTGTTGGGCTGCACCATTCTGAGCTGATCCATACTCATGTGCTTTGAAAAGTTGTGTTTCCATTTTCATGTATACTCATGTTTGCATGCTGCACTGATGTTGCCTCGACCATTCTGCTTTGTATTTGTTCAACCATTTTTGACCATTTTGAGATATTATCATGTGCACTGAGTCGAGATGGTCCACGTGGCTACTCCTCAAATTCACACTGATTGGCGAGGCAATGCACACATGTATATTTATACACGTGTGTATATGCAGTCGATCAGAAAATTTCCTGTCCTTGTACTATACATATACAAACTGACTAGACGCAGATGAATCAGATCAAGTCATGAAAAATGATGAGAAACACACCAGAAAACTGAGAAAAATAATTTTTTAAAATAAATAAATAAATAAAGCAATATTTGCTAGAGTATGAAATTATTTCTGTTCAAGATAACTGTGTGTGTATTTCTTTACATGACAAGTATGAAGACTGGACTGACTGAAGAATGTTGTGAAGACAAAAGATGAAAAGCAGAAGACAGTGAAAATGACAGTGTGTGTAACAGTGAAATTGTATGTTTTTGAGTCTTTGAATGTATAAATGAAAGTGTGACTGACTGAGTGTGAGGAATTGTGTATGAAAATAAAAGTGAATTGAAATACATGTTCAAATAGTGGAGTATAAAAATTTTGTACTGTTTGAAATTGAAATAAAATATTCTATTTAAATAAAATACTGTGAACATTTTAATTTCTGTACAGTCGTATTTTATTTAAATATAAATATTACATTCCTGTCTATGATGTAAATATAGAACAGTACAGTAACAAACACATTAAAATAATATTTATATGGTTGTTATCATCAAACAAAAAATCATATAATTGTGTATACAACTACGTCATATACAACAATCTCCCCCTTTTGATGATGACAAACAAATAAAAGATTTTGAGTACAATAAATGTGTTTGACAGTGAATTTTGAACTCCCTCTATTTATTAGCTCCCTCTACAACAGAAAACTCCCCCTATAACTGTGCATGTGTGAACTGAACTGAATAATTTTGAATTTTCAAAATTAAAAATATTTATAAAATATTCACTCATAAATCAAAATCTCAGCCATTTATCCCCCTTTTGTTATCATCAAAAGGATTCAGAAATTAAAACATAGATGAAAAATTGACTAAAAATTTAATTTCAGCGTAAGAGGAAGTACGGTCATCATAAATATCAATCAGTCAAACAAAAATCATAATATACTGAGAACTAGTGGCATATTTCACATTGTAGATAATGATGAATTTACGATGAATTTTATATAAAATGGAGAGAGTTTTAAAAACAAATCATTTCCAATTATTTTCAAAAGATTTTTTATAAAAATAAAGCACAAGAACAGTGATGGATTTGGAATATAATTATTAATTCAATTTAAGTGACAAAATCGAATAATCTTAAATCCCAATATCTATTAATCAACAAATCATAATACGTCATAAAATACTAACACATTTCACAGATTAGAAAGATGGATTGATAGGCTGATTTTTATACACCAAGGAGAATTTCAAATTAATTTCTATTTATAGCATATTTTTCATTTTCTTTTTATTTTATTTAAGAGCACATTGACCACGCATAACCAGAGCTTGGATTTTTAAATGAGGTCGGTCGCAGCTTAAATGATAAGTTATCTCATAACCATGCATGACCAGAGCTAAATGAGGTTAGAGACACACTTATGTATTAATTATATATTTATCATTTTCAGCTTCAAAAGACAAAACCCTCGGTATATAAAACCAATATATGGATGATAGAAAATGGGGTAGGTATAGAAATGGACTGTGAAATAAGTTTCTGAATTAATTATATTATGAAATATGCTCGACTGTACCGGGATTATTGAAAATTTTCAATTATCACTAATTTTGAATAATAATAACATGGCCACAATTCCATCACAAATATTTTCACTTCAAGATGATTTTTGAAAAATGTCAAACTCTCCACATTAATATAAAATTATCATGGATGGCAGAAAGATGATAGATAATGAAGATGGTCGTGAAATAATTTCCAATTCAAAGATATTATAATAAATGTTCAACCGTCATGAAAAATTTAAATAAAATCTCCTCTTGTTGTGAAATATACTTCAGTCACAATTCATCACAATTTCAAAAACTATTAATTAATTTGATGAATTATAAATACAGTTCAATTTAGATATAGATTTCATTTTCTGAATGAATAATCAATTTAAAATTGAAAATCAATTACAAGAGGGATATGATAAACTATACAAGCCAAGAGGGATTAAAAATATATATACAGCAAAAGATATGCATCACTTCTAAATTGATACAACTTGATGTCTCTAATCATGAGAATTTTGACATGATGCTGAACAAGTATATCATAGACAAAAGAATTATTAAGTACAAAGCCCAAGCAGACAAGATAGCAAATTATGCACATGTATCAGAGCAGCAAACAGATTATAAATAAGCAATTTCCAATGAAAAATTCAAAACAACATCAGAGCAGCACAAGATATCAGTTTCAATGCAGACTTGCCAATATATTTTTGATGGTCTCAGAAAATGATTCATGATTCAAGATTAAAAAATATCGTTTATTTGAAATCATATAAGGAATATGAAAAATCAAGATTCAATGAATCGATCACACCAGATTATTAATTTTAGATTCAAGATATGTGTGAGATTCAATAAATCAATAATTACAAATGATTTTAAATAAACAAATTTTTAAATCAAATAACCATGAAATGACAAAGAGATTTAAGACCGGATTTTCAAAGAATTTTTCACAAGAATTTCTGACAAGCACAAGAGATATCTTAGATCATTTATATCAAGTTTGAAAGATATCCATGATTCCAAAAATAAGAAATAATTTATTTGAAATCACTCGAATCAATGTCAAGTTTTGAGATATAATGAATCAGTCACACAACATTGATACTTTCAAATTTAAGAGGTGTGCGAGATTCAAAATATCAAGAAATTTCAGATGATTTCAAACAAACAAATTTCAAATGAATAAAGATGAATTTCAAGCTGTATCACTAAGACAAGACAATTCAAAATTTCCAAGCCAATCTAAAAATTAATGAAATTATCACAACTGATAAATAGCAGTGTGCTGTAATGAGTTATAATATTTCAAGCTTTTCTAAAATGAATTAGAAGAAACTCAAAACAGTAGAGGTTTGTGAAACTTCATCAGATTTTCAGATCTTCAAAAATTTAGAATTCTAATCAACAGTGTTCAAGATATGACAATAATACATCAACACTGTTATAAATTCAGTAAACAGAAAATAAACTTCAAAACAATTACAGAAATATTATACAAAGGAATTCAAGATCTGGAAGTGATTTAAAAAGATCAGAGTTTTATTCTAGATGAAGTGAATTTCCAGAAGATCATGAATTCTATAATCGGAAGTTAAGAAAGCCCAAAAGGAAGTTACAATGAAATGATAGTAACTAACCAAAAACAGAAGAGATAATGAAAATAAACAGAAGGGGCAGAAGGAGGAGGAATTAAACAAAGAAAAATATATTTACAAAGATGAGTTCAGAGATTATACCTGAAATACATGTAAACCAGAATCTCCGACTCAATAGACTTGGCTAAGGAACTCTAAATAAATCAAAGATGTGGAATGGCTTGAATTCAAATTTTCCTTTTCCAAAGCAGTTCCTCAGCCATCACTGGTACCTAGCAGTTGA
Organism: Allium sativum; assembly: GCA_030737875.1. Classification (NCBI taxonomy): domain Eukaryota; kingdom Viridiplantae; phylum Streptophyta; class Magnoliopsida; order Asparagales; family Amaryllidaceae; genus Allium; species Allium sativum. Next base: position 674,942,986 of record CM060918.1, read on the forward strand.
GAGAGTTAAGTGGTCTAACAAAATTTGTAAAACCACTCTGAAATGTGTTTACCACTTTTGGTACCCAAACCTGTCTATGTAACAAACCATCTAAATTTACCTTTGTACCTTTTGGAACCCAAATCTGTTTGAATTTAACGAAGCCTATTTTATTTCTTTTTAGGATCCAAGAATGTTTAAATGGTTTATTATAAAACAATTTCTCATCACAATTTTGGTTCAAAAAACCTATGAAATTTTTAGAGTTCAAATTTTTAAAGTAGTTCTTTCCAAAATAGTTTGAGGGATTTTTCAAAGTATTTGAATTTTGTTTTCCAAAAACATCATTTTTCCCGAAGCCAAGACCAGATTTATTTCCAATAGAAACTTGGTTTTGTAGCAGCATATTCAATGATTTTTTCCCCATTAGAAAATTTATCCAAAGTTGATTCTAATCGTTGAATTTTGGATTTTAGATCGCTATTTTCTTTTAATAAATTTGAGAAATTATTTATAGTGATCTTCTGTTCAGCATTGGACTGTTTCAACACCAAATTTTCATTTTCAAGTAATTTAATTTTGGCTTGGGATTCGGAAATTTCAAATTCAAATCGTCTTTGTTTTTCAGACTCAAAATTCTTGGATTTTTCAATCTCATTTTCAAATTCTTTCAAAATCAAACCACTTTTCACCAAATTTTCATTTTCAGCAATTTCAAATTTGGAATATATATCAGTCTTAAAAGTTTCAAATTCCTTTTGTAAGAAGTTATTCAAACTTGTTAACTCAATCTTGTTTTCTTTTAAGATCAGAATTTCATTTTCAAACTTTTGAATATTTTCATTGAGATGAACACGATTGGTTTTCAATTTCAAACAATTTTTGCAAACTGAATTTGAAGAATTTTTAACATATTCAAGTTGTGATTCCAAATCACCAATTTTGCTGGTCAACTCAAAATTCTTAGATTTCAGAGACTTATTTTTTAATTGGAGTTTATCAACAGATTTCGTTAAATCAAGACACATGTAAACCAGATCTTCATATGAGAAATTTTCTGTTTCAGCATTTGTTGATTCTTCATCATCTGATCCATTTGAAGTTTCATCTACATGGCTTGTTAAGCATAGATCTGAATCTGAGTTGTCATCCTGGGGTTTTGAGCTGTTGTAAGATTTTCCATACAACTTGTTGAGAGTTCTCCAGACTTCCTGTGTAGTCAAACAGTGAGAGATAGGATCAAGCTGATTATTACTGAGATAAGAATAAAGAATATGCATAACACGGGCATTGACAATTTTATTTTTCTTATCTGACATATCTCCCATATTTTCAATAATATTCCAATATTCAAAACTAACAAATTTTAAATATAATTCGAATTTTGATTTCCATATTAAAAAATCTGTTCTATTGAAAATTATTGGAATATCACAAGACTGAGTATCAGAAGACTGACAGCTAGGGTTCACCATTTCTCTAGAGTTAAAGAAAATACCTGCTCTGATACCAACTGTTGGATCTAGATTAACCCTAGAGGGGGGGTGAATAGGGTTTATCACAGTTTTTCGATGAATTAAACTACTGACAGAATATCAAATAATAAACAGATCACAGGCTGCAGTAGAAATAAAAAAGCAGAAAAGAAATAACACACAGAGATACCTAGCTTCGGCAAAATCCTGCCTACTGCTGCATTCCTAAGGTTTCTACTAGGTGTTATAAACAGATCCCGCATACAAGACCATGTACACTCGCAGCACCTGCTCCTGTCCTAACCCTATGCTCAAAACCACAGACTGACCAATATCCCCGAGATCAGATTTCCCCTGATTACGAACCCATAACCAGTAAACTAGATTTTACAGACTCTAGCAACTGTCAGTAAACACCCTGAGCGTATCTCCCTAGATTTTACAAACTCTAGAACTGATGGTTGGATTACAGATGGAAAAATAAAAAGAAACAAAACAATACAAGATAAAATAAACAAAGAAAAACCAGTAGGAGTTTAAATTAAAAGGGGCCATCCCCTTTCTTTTAGAAACTTGGCCTTGTTTAACTCCATGTAGGCCAGCCCCTTTGTAATTCAATTGGCCCGATCTCTTTTCCTCTTTGCTCTGGGTAAAATAAATGGCGGCGGCTAGCGTTTTCCAATCTTCCTCCCAAATCGCGATGCTTGTAAATTGATGAAGATTGATGGCTTGGTCGACTTTGTTATTCGATGCTTCTTGCTTCACGATCTACGGTTTTTGCTGGCGATCGAAATCTTGTGAGTAAACTTCTGGATAAATGTTTCTCTGATTTTTCTTTTGATTGTGTTGTTGATTTTCGATCTGAAATGTTGGGTTGGTTTCCCATCACTGCCGATGATGAGAATGGTGTAAATAAATAGGGTAAATAGAATACCCTAAAACACTGATTTCTCGTGAATGATTTCGATCTGATTTTTCTCGTGTTACCCTTTTTGATTGCTCGACTTTAATGATGGATCTGGACCTTTGAATGAATTGAAATGACTTGGTTATTTCTCTGATTTTGCTCGGATTGATTTGCGTTGATTTCCCCTTCTAAAAAATTCTCGGCTTTGAATAATAATTGGACTTGAAATTGCTTGCGTGGATACACCATCTTGATTTGAATCATATATAGTTGGATCCAATTCTGTAATTGCTTCTGCATTCCATGCTTGATTAAGTAAAAAATGGAATGAAAAAAAAATCGATTTCAAAACCTGCATTTGACACTTTCCTGAAATTAATTTGCCATATATGTTGTGCATGTAATTTGCTCCTTCCATTTGCAGATGAAACCATTCCAAAAGTCGTATTCTCATTTTACACCATGCTTTACACAAAATCAGGAAATAATTTCAAACCTGAAAGCCGATTTAAACTTTGTCAATTCTTGGAAATTAATCCTTGGTCCTTGCCAAAATATTATTCATTGATTTGTGTTTTGTCAAGAACTCTTTTATGCCTAATATGCACTTGATTTATTACCATAGAAAACTTGTATTTCCTCTTGCATGTTTTTCTGTATCTTGCACTTCAATAAGCTGATTAAAACTTTCTTGAAAAAGTGTTTGAATGAAATTAATGCCCATAATTTGATCTGATTTCTCCACTATGTTTTTGCCAAAAAAATCCATTTTCCTTGATTAAACTGAACATTTTAATTTTGTGCTTGCTGACTTGACGTTGCTATGTCCATTTTTGTACATGCATTGTGCACTGACTTTACTATACATCACCATGTACATGCAGTTTTGGCTATGTACCTGCTCCTTTGAAAAAACATGAACTTAAGCTGAAACTGTATGGCTTGCATACTCATGTGTGTGCTTGAATTTGAACACTTGTTTGTGTAGTGTGTACATTGTCAATACTTGCGGCTGCTCCATTTATATGCTTTGTTCGAGACTGTTGCACCACATGTACTTGAACAAGTACTGTTGTACACCCATCCATGCTTGCTGTGTTATGCACATACCAGTACAGAATATTTGCTCCATACTATTTCCATCATGTGTGATCTTGTGCATTTGTATGTTCGACCATTCGCTTATGCATCCCTTATTTTCTGTACTGATTTCTTATGCTGCTGCCACTTTCCTTGCTTGCTCCACTGCCATGCTGCTGCCTTGAGTATACATTTGTATGAACATTGAATCTGGAAATGCTAGCTGTTTTGAACTGATTTTGTGTTTGCCACACCTGATTTGAGAATGTGATTGTCTTGATATGCCTCGACCACTTTGAGCCAATTTGCTGCTTTGTGCACTAATTTGACTTGTGTAAGTGCTGTGATATATTTGTTGTGTCCACTTGCTTGTGTCACCCTGTAAAAACTGAATTTTCGCATTTCTTACATGACTACACCAAGCTTGGCTACTGTCTTGTGTCTTTGCTGCATTAACAATTCTTGTTGGGCTGCACCATTCTGAGCTAATCCATACTCATGTGCTTTGAAAAAATTGTGTTTCCATTTTCATGTATACTCATGTTTGCATGTTGCACTGATGTTGCCTCGACCATTCTGCTTTGTATTTGTTCAACCAGTTTTGACCATTTTGAGATGTTATCATGTGCATTGAGTCGAGATGGTCCAAGTGGCTACTCCTCAGCTGCACACTGATTGGCGAGGCAGTGCACACGTGTATATTTATACACGTGTGTATATGCAGCCGATCAGAAAATTTCCTGTCCCTGTACTATACATATACAGACTGACTAGACACAGATGAATCAGATCAAGTCCTGAAAAATGATGAGAAACACACCAGAAAACTGAGGCAAATAATTTTTTTTTTAAATAAAGTAATATTTGCTAGAGTATGAAATTATTTCTGTTCAAGATAACTGTGTGTGTATTTCTGTACATGACAGGTATGATGACTGGACTGACTGAAGAATGCTATGAAGACAAAAGATGAAAGGCAGAAGACAGTGAAAATAACAGTGTGTGTAACAGTGAAATTGTCTGTTTTTGAGTCTCTGAATGTATAAATGAAAGTGTGACTGACTGAGTGTGAGGAATTGTGTATGAAAATAAAAGTGAATTGAAATGTATACATGTTCAAATAGTGGATTATAAAAATTTTGTACTGTTTGAAATTGAAATAAAATATTCTATTTAAATAAAATACTGTGAATATTTTAATTTCTGTACAGTCGTATTTTATTTAAAAATAAATATTATATTCCTGCCTGTGACGTAAATATAGAACAGTACAGTAACAAACACATTAAAATAATATTTATATGGTTGTTATCATCAAACAAAAAATCATATAATTGTGTATACAGCTATGTCATATACAACAACAATCTTGCATGTTGAAGTGATGCAAGATCTTATTTAAATAATTTTTTTGAGAAAGCCAAATTTTCCTATTATTTCTGTCTAGGTGAATTTGCATCCCTAGAATCTTGTTTACCGGTCGAAGGTCCTTCATTTCAAACTCCCTAGCCAACTATGCCTTTGATTCATTGATACGATCTTTGTTGGGGCCTAACACCAGCATGTTGTCCACGTACAATAGTAAGATGATGAAACTAGTTTCATCAAACCACTTTGTATATGCATAAGGGTCTGCATTTAATCTGTTGTATCTAAGGCTCATAATGAATGAATCAAATCTCTTATACCAACATCTTGGCGCCTGTTTGAGACCGTACTGAGATTTATTCAACTTGCAAACCAATTTCTCCTTTTCTTTTTCTTTAAAACCTTCTGGTTGGAGCATATAAATTTCTTCTTAAAGATCACCATGAAGAAATGCGGTTTTGACATCTAACTGCTCCAAATGTAGGTCAAATGTAGTACACATTGCAAGAACTACATGAATTGTAGTGAGTCGAACAACAGGAGAAAGTATCTCGTTGAAATCAACACTTTTTTAGCAAAGCCTTTCACCACCAATCTAGCACGATACCGCTTCACTAGATCATTATTGCTCCGCTTAATTTTGTACACCCATTTGTTGCTAATGGATTTCCTTCCTTGCGGTAATAATGCAAGATCCTATGTTTTGTTTCTATGAAGTGCTTCCAACTCCTCTTGCATTGCTGTTGTCCACAGGGAAACATCTGGACCAGTAATAGCCACTTGGAAAGTTGATGTCTCTCCATCCTCTGTTAACAAACAATATGCAACACTGCTCTCCATAATATAATTGGACTTCCAAACTGGTTCTTTCCTCTCCCGAGTTGAATGTCGGATTTGTGTAGTTTCAACCTTTGCTAGTTCTTGACCCTCATGCTCTTGTGTGGGTCCAGTTGAGAATGGAACCTCTAGATCATGTTTTTCTCCTACTTAAACTTGCACTGCAATAATTTCTTTTTCAATGCTACCACGTTCTAATTTTTTATATTTATCTTTTACAAAGATAACATCCCTGCTGATTATGACCTTGTAGGTAGTGGGATCCCAAAGGCAATACCCCTTGACTCCATCAGCATATCCTAAGAATAAACATCAGCTTTGTTGATTCTTAGGCATTGTACATTACGTACACTGAACTTCCATATGTATGGAGGTTTGAATAACCAACTGGTTTCTCAGTCCATATTTCCATCGGCGTTTTTAAATCAGTTGCAGTTGATGATGACCGAATGATCACACAACACGCGTTTTTGACTGATTTAGCCCAAAATGACTTGGCTAAATTTTCCATTCTCAACATCGCCCTTGTTCTTTCTAACAAGGTCCTGGTCATCCGTTCTACTACTCCATTTTGTTGTGGATTATATGCCATCGTGAATTGTCTTTCGATTCCTTCTTTCATACAGAAGTCATCAAATTCATCACTGGTGTGCTCACCTCCATTGTTTGTCCTCAAACATTTGATCCTTTTCTCAAAATCAAATTCAACTCGTTCTTTGAAGATTTTGAAAACTTCAAATACATCTGGTATCCTTTTAATCAGATACACCCAACATCTCCTGGAATAATCATCAATAAAAGATACAAAGTATCCCACGCCTCCCATGGATAGAACTGGTGCTTTCTATAACACCCCGTATTTATATTAATATTAATGTGCACAAATTAAAGAATAACTAATCTCAGATGTGAGAATTAAGGGAAACGGGTTGCGCCATTGTGTTCGTCTCGGAATTCTGGTTGAGATAGAGTCCGAGTTTGCGTGAATTGGACTTCGTATGAAGAAGTTATGGCTATTGGAAGTTTCAGAAAATTCAAAACAGATTTCAGAAAATTCAAATTTCAGAGTCAGACGGGCTAGGCAGGAAAATTCCCGCCAGGGCCAGGTCGACCATAGGGTCGACCTGGGGATCAACCTACCCTGACCATGTCGACCTACCCCCCTTCCCCCCCCCCCCCCCCCGGGCAGATTTGATTAGTGACCTGCTAATGACTGTGTGCTGACTCATTAGGATTTCTGATCTGCTCTGAATGGCTGGGATTAATTCTGGGTTGATCGGATGGCTTAAACTAATCCTAAATTCTATAAAAAGACATGAAGACTCAAACCCTAAAATCAAAATAAAATTAGATTCATGGCCTCCATGCCATCACCTAGCCACTCAGAATAGCCGCCACCAATTAGAAAGGAAGAAAGCAAATCAAATTCAATTCTGTTCAACTCTAACAATGAATCTTCTTCAAAGGAAAGCTAATACAACTTCAGAACTCAGAATTCAGATCTCAAGACCTTCTTTGAGTTGTGAGTTCGATTTCTTTAATAAAATAATTAGCAATTTAATTGGATTGAGTTATGATGTGGATTATTTGGATATGATGTGAATTATTGACCGCATGTTATAATTATGTTGTAAAATTGTGATGTTATCATACATGTTGTAAATTCTATGATGTTATGTTGTGATCATCTATGTTGTAAAGTTACGATGCTATCATCTATGTTGTAATTCTATGATTGGCTTATGTATAATCAAATCATCATGTTGTTCATATGCTAGTTTGGTTATGTTGATTCATATGATAAATCATATGTATGTATGCAAGTTTAGATTTTGATTTAGACATGAATCACGTGCAAATTGGGGAAAATTATATGTAACCTTACATGTTTCATGACATCTAGTTTATGTGAAAATTTGATCTAAAGTTAGGCTATGACATGTGTGAGTTCTATGATAAATTCTACATGCTAGTTTACATGTTTAGATGTAAGTTTACACCATTGTTATGTTGCATAAATCACATATGCAAGTTTATATAAATATATGAGTTTGGAATATGAATCATGTTATGCAAGTTTGTGGTTATTGACTATGCAAGTTTACACCTTTAGATGTAGATCCATGACATACATGATTTATGCAAGTTTGTGACCATTATCTAAACAAGTTGACACCTTTAGATTTGGATCTATGACATAAGTAGTTTTATGCAAGTTGTAACTTTGGCCTATGCAAGTTTTAGATGTAGAACATCATTCACACATGCAAGTTCACCCCTTATGTTTAGATCTATCTTTAATTATATGTATGATGTGATGTTTTCTCTTTATTCCATGAGTTAGACTATTCGAGTCTAACGTATATTTTACGTTAAATGAACGAACGTACAACGTGGGGGCAATGGGATAATATTAAAAGATTTAATTGGCATAAATGCCTTAAATGGCATAAAACTAATTTGTGATGAAAATTGGTATGATTTTGCATACCATAAACAGATAGACATAATTGAGTCAATTATGGCCATAGTTAAATTTGGAATTGATTGATAATTTGAATAGGGAAATTAATTCAAATTGGGGAATGATTAATTAGGAGTAATTAATCGTCTAAGACACAAAGTTAGGTTCTTTTGTGGTGTAAAACTGCCTGGACCAGCCCGGCAAATCCAGCTGCCACAAATGTCAGTCTAATGTGGGAGGTCTTAGGCATAAATTAAATGCATAACAGTTGTAAAGACACGAGGTAAGGCTCGTTTGTGGTGTAAGACTGCCCGGACCCGCCCGACAAATCCAGCTGCCACAAATGCCAGTCTAATGTGAGAGGTCTTTATAAGGTTACGATCTTAATAAATGAAGAAACACTTAACCAGATAAACATGTAGTGGGACATGAGGGGGTTAAGTTGGTGCCTTGGGTGGCATTTGAAATACGATTAGAAACACTTAACCAAAATGTGAAACATGTAGGTGAACATGAATAAGAAGAGGGTTAAGTGGGATGTACTAGAGGGGACCAAGCTTAGGTGGATAGCTTGTGTAAAGTAATGGGGGCCCGTTTCAACCAGTAACCCATACGTATCTTTGTGGGCTCGACCCAAGTCGAGGACGGGACACGCATACTGGGCTTGACTGTAAGAGGCCAAAACGGGTTAGCGGTGGCAACGCAAGTCCAACGGGTTCATATGCGTGTGTGGGCCAGGGCTGGTAGGTAAGACGTTGTTGCATCGTGTAGGTATAAGCCATGCATCATTGGTGGTATCGGGTGATACACCCCACTGTGGGCCCAGCACGGGTATCTACGAGTTATGGAGCCGATCGCATGTGGGGTAGTGGGTACACCTAGTGGAGATAGGGGCAGGCGACACCTTTGAAGGCAACTAGGGGTGCACGAAACTACCGTTATCATTATTAAGTTGTGTAGGCGGGATCAACCTTAGGGTGACTAGTGGTGGTGCAGTATAGTAGTGGTGGTGCAGTATAGTAATTATCTTATAGTGGCTTAGGTGCGCTTTAATGTTATCTTTGTTCACCTTATTTCCTTGTTTACTCTGTCTTACTCAATTGTTCACAGTCATTTCCTTATTTTCCAACTTATGCCCTGACCCAGTTATTTTGGGTAAATATATTGTTAAAGTTATTGCACTCGCCAGACTTTATGTCTGACCCCCTTTGTTTCCTCCTCTCTTCTTCCTCCCTCCTCCCCCCCCCAGGTGCTCAGGTAGGAACTAGCACCAGTGGAGCTTGATTTTAGACAGCTGTATTTCTTGCTTTTAGAAGATTGCTTGGATCGCTGAAGTAAAGTTCAGCCTCTCTTATTTATGGATATTTTGTATTGGGGATTATGTCTTTTAATTTATGTACTTTGAGTTGGTCAAGATGGATGTTATGTACTTTGACTCTGGTTTTGATGATGTAATCAAACTTATGTATTTTCCGCTGCAATGAAATAAAGTTTTAAAATTTTAGTATTGTTTATATCTGTCTTGTTGTTAAGTTTCTGTTCTATACACACTTAAAATGCTCCATGAAAGTAAATGCATTCCCTTTGTGAGTGGCATTAATGGACGTGGGGTGTTACACGTGGTATCAGAGCTGAAGGTTACCAGAATAGATATGAATTTTGAAAAGTGTTTTTGAAAAACCACTTTTATAAAGAAGTACCTTCAAAAGTATGTTTTAAGGAAAGTATTTTCAAGAGAAAAGCTTATTTGATAAACATAATCCCCAAGATCCATATATCTTTCCTTTAATTCTCCGTTTTGAATCTCTTCCTCTTTCCCTCTTTTAATCTCTTCATCCGCGTATAGATGCTTTTTCCTAAGATATATGAGGACTTCCGTACGATGGGCGGAAAATCGCTTCATGGGACTTAGACGTTTGTCGGGGCTAGAAGTTGGCTCAAGGAAGTGGAGGACTTGTCGGTATCTTTGAGATAGACGAAGGGAGGAAGGTTCGACTAGCTGCTTGGTTGATGAAGGACGAAGTTTCTTGTAGGTCGTAGGTCACAAATGGAGAACATATAGTGGAGGCATGGATAAGGCACCTGAGAAGAAAGGGGATCAAAAGAAGCCGCAACAGCAACAACAAAACAAGAAAGGTGGTAAAGGCCACAATGGTAAGGGAAAGAAGAGATGCTTTAACTGTGGGACACCAGGCCATCTAAGCAAAGATTGTAGGAAGAAAAAGAAGACTGGTTGTTTCCACTGTGGTGAAGCGGGACATCTGATTAAGGTATGCCCAAGGAAAGGGCAGAGGGCAGGGTCTACCTCGGGAGGATAGGTGCAGGCTCTTATGGCACCAGGGCAGGCAATGGGACAAGTTCAGGCTCTCATGGTCCCACCGCTGCAAGAACGAGGTAGAGCAATTTCCGTTGAAAGTTTAGTTTTTCTGTTTGATCATCCTGTCCGTACTTTATTCGATTTTGGCGCATCACATTCGTTTATTTCTACATCATTAGTTGAAACACTGCACCTAGATACTTGTCTAGTTACAGATCCCTTAGTAGTCTCAAATCCTATTGGTGGTTCGGCTCATCTTTCTATGATCTGTCGGGATTTGAGAGTGTTTATCTTGGGCGTTGAGTTTGAATGCAACGCCTTTGTTCTTGGTTGCATGGGTTACGGCTTGATTCTAGGTATGGATTGGCTAACTAGATACGGGGCCATCCTAGATTGTGAAAGAAGGGTAGTTAGATTATTGACTCATTGCGGAAAGGCCCTTAATATTTCTTGTGACCCTAGAGGTCCAGTAATGCTTAGCTACCTAGAATCCCTTGACGCATCCGATGATGATTTACATTATGTTCGTATAGTCCGTGAATAGGTTGATGTCTTCGATGAGGTGAGGGGTTTTGCCCCCAAAACGTGAGAAAGACTTTTGAATATATCTAGTAGATAATGCGAAGCCAGTTGCATTGCCAGTGCGCCATATGGCTCCAAGAGAGAGAAGAGAACTCAGTAAGCAAGTGAAAGAATTGCTTGAGAAGGGGTTCATAAGACATAGTATATCGGAGTGGGGTGCTCCAGTAGTATTTGCCACAAAGGCAGATGGTCCCCTTAGACTTTGTGTGGACTATAGAGAACTTAATAAGCTTACTAAGAAGAATAGACACCCACTGCCGAGGATTGACGATCTCTTCGATCGGTTATTTGGCGCCTCAGTGTTTTCGCAGTTGGACTTAGCCACGGGTTTCCATCAGTTGAGAGTGGCTGAGGATAGCATATACAAGACTGCCTTTAGGGATCCAGACGGTTTCTTCGAGTGGCTTGTGATGCCTTTCGGTTTGACAAACGCCCCTGCATACTTTGTTGACTTGATGAGTAGGGTGTTTAGGGAGTACCTTAATAAATTCATGGTAGTCTTTGTGGACGACATCTTGATCTTTTCTAAGAGCGAGGAAGAGCATGCCCTACATCTTAAGGAAGTGTTGGAGACTCTTCGAGCGCATAGCGTTAAAGCTAAATTTCTAAATGTCACTTTTAGAGGAAGGAAGTGCGATTCTTAGGGCACGTGGTTTCCAAAGAAGGGATAGCTGTGGATCCCGCGAATGTAGTGGTCATCCAAGATTGGAAGGTCCCTAAAAATGCTACCGAGGTGAGTAGTTTCTTAGGGTTGGCTGGCTACTATAGGAAGTTCATCAAAGACTTCGCAAAAATATCAGCCCCATTAACACGCTTGACGAAGAAGAACCTAGTTTTCACATGGGACGTAGATTGTGATGATGCGTTCCAACGTTTAAAGAGAGCATTGACCACAACCCCAGTCTTAGTGTTGCCGGATGGGAGTAAGCCATTTACTGTTTATACCAATGCTTATGGGACAGGACTAGGCGTAGCCTTAATGCAAGAGGGAAGGGTAATAGCCTATGTTGGAAGGCAGTTGAGAGTGCATGAGAGAAATTACCCTACACATGACCTAGAGTTGGCTGCTTTTGTTTTCGCGCTTAAGTCTTGGTGCCATTATCTTCTTGGCGAGAAATTCGAATTGTTCACTGACCACAAATCGCTAAAATACTTGTTCTCTCAGAAGGACTTGAACTTAAGGCAGCAAAGGTGGATGGAATTCTTATCATCCTACGACTTCGAGATAACATATACCCCTGGCAAGAGTAACGTGGTGGCAGACGCCTTAAGTAGAAAAAGATTGTCCTTGAGTCCGTTGTTTGTTAAGCGGCGAAGATTAAAGTTCATCTCTACGTTTGACTTTATACCTTCCATTGACTTTGTACCCGGTTTGCTAGCATCCTTGGAGGTCAGACCTACGCTTTTGGGACGGATTGGTGAGGCACAGCGAGATGACCTACAGTTGATTGAGTTAGTAGAGAAGCTCAAAAGGGGGGAGTCATCGAGCCATCTCCGTAGGTATACCCTAGATGATAAGGGTTGGTTATGTAGGGACGGTAGACTTTGTGTACCACGGGACGAGAATTTGAGGAAAACCATTCTTGATGATGCACATCGTTCGAAGATGACCATCCATCCTGGTGGGGACAAGATGTACATGGACATGAGACGAGTTTACTTTTGGGCCGGCATGAAGAGGGATGTGGCCGAGTTTGTCGCTAGATGCTTGGTGTGCCAACAAGTAAAAGCAGAGCAAAAGAAGCCCGGTGGGTTGCTTCACCCATTGGAGGTACCACAATGGAAGTGGGAAAGTGTCTCGATGAACTTTATTGATGGGTTACCGAGGTCGAGGAAGGGTAATACGGGGATTTGTTCATGGTAGACAGACTTACTAAGAGCACCCATTTCATTCCCGCGAAGAGTAAGAGGACTGCTCCATGGTTAGCCTCCGTATACATTCGATAGATAGTTCGTTTGCACGGTGTTCCTTCTAGCATAGTGAGCGACCGCGATCCTATCTTTACTAGCGAATTTTGGAAAATCTTGCAAGAGGCGGTAGGGACTCGGTTATGTTTGAGCACCGCATATCATCCTCAGACGGATGGCCAGACCGAGAGGGTGAATCGTATTCTAGAGGACTTATTGAGGTTGTGTGTCTTAGACTTCGGAGGTACATGGGAGGAACATCTTCCGTTGGTGGAGTTCGCATATAATAATAGCTTTCAGTCTAGCATTGGCATGGCACCTTTCGAGACTCTTTATGGACGGCCATGTCGTTCGCCTACATGTTGGTGGGAATCTACAGATAAGGTCTTGCTTGGGCCCGATATGATTAGAGAGACTTCGGAAAAGATCGATCTGATTCGAAGGAGGATGAAGACGGCGTAAGATAGGAAGAAATCTTACGCGGACAAGAGAAGGACAGATCTTAAGTTTGATATTGGGGACATGGTCTTTGTCAAGGTGTCTCCATTACGGAATGTGGTCCGCTTTGGGTCCGTTGGGAAGTTAGCACCAAGGTTCGAAGGGCTGTTTCCTATTAAGGAGAGGATTGGACAGATGGCGTATAGAGTGGAGTTGCCCGAGAGACTTAGTGGTGTACACGATGTATTCCATGTATCACATTTGAGGAAGTACTTGCACGAGACCGTGGAAGTGGTAGAGCCGAGCTTGCTTAGAGAGGTGGAGATAGAGCGCGATGCGACGATTTAACGAGCTCCTACGTGCATTCTTGGGTCGGAGATTAAGAAGTTGAGGAATCGAGAGGTCAGGCTAGTCACAGTGCAATAGGGAGATGATGAGAGCAACGCTACTTGGGAGATGGAAGAGAAGATGCGTTCATTGTACCCCTTTCATTTCGAGGGTATGTCTTTTAATTTCTCCTTTATCGCTTAGCTTGTACTTATCTTATCTTTAGTATGTCCTCTCGTTAGTATCTTTGACCTTTAGATAGGTTTGTCCTATAGTTGAAACATGTGTTTGAGACATGTTATGTATGATGGATGCATGTGGATGCAAGTGGTTGCTCGTGGATGCATATACACACACTTTAGGCACTAGATCGGCTCAGTCACTTCATATTGCATATTGCATATAAATTTATGTGCATGTTTAAGTTAATGGTTGTATAATTATTGTACTATCATATGGATGCTGCATTTTGGTGAATGGTTGTGCACACATATAGAAATGATATGTGTCGATAGGATTCTTTCGAATACATAATGGACGCATGGCACTATCATGATTTGCATTATGGAGGTCAACTGAATCAGTAGACCGCCTGATTTTGCATTAGATAAGGAACATATACACACACTTCTTGCATATGTTCATACAACATTAGGAATATTATAAGGACAATGGATGCCTGTGTTTGATGGTTGAGTAGATGGTTGTTTGGATGTTAGGATATGCATTCTCCTTAACTTGGAGATTTCGGGGGCGAAATCCTTTAAGGAGGGGAGAATGTAACACTCCGTATTTCTGTTAATATTAATGTTCACAAATTAAAGAATAACTAATCTCAGATGTGAGAATTAAGGGACATAGATTGCGCCATTGTGTTCGTCTTGGAATTTTGGTTGAGATAGAGTCCGAGTTTGCGTGAATTGGACTTCGTATGAAGAAGTTATGGCCATCGGAAGTTTCAGAAAATTCAAAACAGACTTTAGAAAATTCAAATTTCAGAGTCAGACGGGCTAGGCGGTAAAATTCCCGCCAGGGCCAGGTCGACCATAGGGTCGACCTACCCTGACCAGCTCGACCATAAAGTCGACCTGCCCCCCCCCCCCCCCGGACAGATTTGATTAGTGACCTGTTAATGACTGTGTGCTAACTAATTAGGGTTTCTGATCTGCTCTGAATGGCTGGGATTAATTCTGGGTTGATCGGACGGCTTAAACTAATCCTAAACTCTATAAAAAGACATGAAGACTCAAACCCTAAAATCAAAATAAAATTAGATTCATGGCCTCCATGCCGTCACCTAGCAACTCAGAATAGCCGCCACCAATTAGAGAGGAAGAAAGCAAATCAAATTCAATTCTATTCAACTCTAACAACGAATCTTCTTCAAAGGAAAGCTAATACAACTTCAGAACTCAGAATTCAAAACTCAGAATTCAAAACTCAAGACCTTCTTTGAGTTGTGAGTTCAATTTCTTTAATAAAATAATTAGCAATTTAATTGGATTGAGTTATGATGTGGATTATTTGGATATGATGCGAATTATTGACCGCATGTTATAATTATGTTGTAAAATTGTGATGTTATCATACATGTTGTAAATTCTGTGATGTTATGTTCTGATCATCTATGTTGTAAAGTTACGATGCTATCATCTATGTTGTAATTTTATGATTGGCTTATGTATAATCAAATCATCATGTTGTTCATATGCTAGTTTGGTTATATTGATTCATATGATAAATCATATGTATGTATGCAAGTTTAGATTTTGATTTAGACATGAATCACGTGCAAATTGGGGAAAATTATATGTAACCTTACATGTTTCATGACATCTAGTTTATGTGAAAATTTGATCTAAAGTTATGCTATGACATGTGTGAGTTCTATGATAAATTCTACATGATAGTTTACATGTTTAGATGTAAGTTTACACCATTGTTATGTTGCATAAATCACATATGCAAGTTTATATAAATATATGAGTTTGGAATATGAATCATGTTATGCAAGTTTGTGGTTATTGACCATGCAAGTTTACACCTTTAGATGTAGATCCATGACATACATGATTTATGAAAGTTTGTGACCATTATCTAAACAAGTTTACACCTTTAGATTTGGATTTATGACATATGTAGTTTTATGCAAGTTGTAACTTTGGCCTATGCAAGTTTTAGATGTAGAACATCATTCACACATGCAAGTTCACCCCTTATGTTTAGATCTATCTTTAATTATATGTATGTTTTGATGTTTTCTCTTTATTCCATGAGTTAGACTATTCGAGTCTAACGTATATTTTAGGTTAAACGAACGAACATACAACGTGGGGCAATGGGATAATATTGAAAGATTTAACTGGCATTAATGCCTTAAATGTCATAAAACTAATTTGTGATGAAAATTGGTATGATTTTGCATACCATAAACAGATGGACATAATTGAGTCAATTATGGCCATAGTTAAATTTGGAATTGATTGATAACTTGAATAGGGAAATTAATTCAAATTGGGGAATGATTAATTAGGAGTAATTAATCGTCTAAGACACGAGGTTAGGTTCTTTTGTGGTGTAAGACTGCCCGGACCCGCCCGGCAAATCCAGCTGCCACAAATGCCAGTCTAATTTGGGAGGTCTTAGGCATAAATTAAATGCATAAAAGTTGTAAAGACACGAGGTTAGGCTCGTTTGTGGGGTGAGACTGACCGGACCCGCCCGGCAAATCCAGCTGCTACAAATGCCAGTCTAATGTGAGAGGTCTTTATAAGGTTACGGTCTTAATAAATTAAGAAACACTTAACCAGATAAACATGTAGTGGGACATGAGGGGGTTAAGTGGGTGCCTTGGGTGGCATGTGGAATTAAGTGGGTGCCTTGGGTGGCATTTGAAATACGATTAGAAACACTTAACCAAAATGTGAAACATGTAAGGGAACATGAATAAGAAGAGGGTTAAGTGGGATGTACTAGTGGGGACCAAGCTTAGGTGGATAGCTTGTGTTAAGTAATGGGGGCCCGTTTCAACCAGTAACCCATACGTATCTTTCTGGGCTCCACCCAAGTCGAGGATGGGACACGCATACTGGGCTTGACTGTAAGAGGCCAAAACGGGTTAGCGGTGGCAACGCAAGTCCAACAGGTTCATATGCGTGTGTGGGCCCGGGCTGGTAGGTAAGACGTTGTTGCATCGTGTAGGTATAAGCCGTGCATCATTGGTGGTATCGGGTTGCCACTTTGGGGAGTGATACACCCCACTGTGGGCCCATCACGGGTATGTACGAGTTAGGGAGCCGATCGCATGTGGGGTAGTGGGTACACCTAGTGGAGATAGGGGCAGGCGGCACCTATGAAGGAAACTATGGGTTCACGAAACTACCGTTATCATTATTAAGTTGTGTAGGCGGGATCAACCTTAGGGTGACTAGTGGTGGTGCAGTATAGTAGTGGTGGTGCAGTATAGTAATTATCTTATAGTAGTTTAGGTGCGCTTTAACGTTATCTTTGTTCATCTTATTTCCTTGTTTACTCTGCCTTACTCAATTGTTCACAGTCATTTCCTTATTTTCCAACTTATGCCTTGGCCCAATTTTTTTGGGTAATTATATTGTTAAAGTTATCGCACTCGCTAGACTTTATGTCTGACCCCCTTTGTTTCCTCCTCTTTTCTTCCTCCCCCGCCCCCTTCCCCCCCAGGTGCTCAGGTTGGAAGTAGCACCAGTGGAGCTTGATTTTGGACAGCTGTATTTCTTGCTTTTAGAAGATTGCTTGGATCGCTGAAGTAAAGTTCAGCCTCTCTTATTTATGGCTATTTTGTATTGGGAATTATGTCTTTCAATATATGTACTTTGAGTTGATCAAGATGGATATTATGTACTTTGACTCTGGTTTTGATGATGTAATCAAACTTATGTATTTTCCGCTGCAATGAAATAAAGTTTTAAAGTTTTAGTACTGTTTATATCTGTCTTGTTGTTAAGTTTCTGTTCTATACACACATAAAATGCTTCATGAAAGTTAATGCATTCCCTTTGTGAGTGACATTAATGGACGTGGGGTGTTACACTTTCCAAACATCTGAGTGGATTAATTCTAGAACAACATTGCTTCTTGCTCTGGAGCTGCTGAATTTCAACCGATGTTGCTTACTGGTGACACAATGCTCACAAAAGGGTAAAGATACCTTTTTGAGCCTAGGCTGTAGATTCTTCTCTACAAGAATCTTCAAGCCATGCTCTGACATGTCGCCAAGTTTAAATGCCATAACATCATTGACTCCTTTGTTGCTAAATATGCTGCAACTGAAACTTCTCCTTCTTGTTGTGTTTCACCCTTAAGCATGTATAGGTTTGCAGTTAATTTTTATGCTTTCATGACCATTAGCGCGCCTTTGAAAACTTCTAGAATACCATTTTCAATATGATTTTACATTCAATACTATCCAACTGCCCTAAGGATAATGGATTTTTCTTCAGGCCCTTCACATGTCGTACCTCCTGAATGGTGTGAATGGTACCATCGTACATTTTTTATTTTATGGTACCAATACATGCAATCTCCAAAGCATGTTCATTTCCCAATTATACAAATCCTCTAGAGAATGGTTCGTATTGTTGGAATCATTATCTTCGTGGGGTCATGTGCCATGTTTCCCATGAGTCAACGATCCACACGTCACTGAAATGTTTTCTGCCTTCTTCAACTATTGTTTCTTCACTGTATAAGATTTCTCCATCATTTGAGGTACTTGTACCAAAACCCTGAGAATTTGATGACTCGGTGCCTTCGCCTTTTGCCTCTGCATTCTTCTTGAGAAGCCAACAATCATTTTTGTAGTGCCCCTTCTGTGATAATTATAGCACCGACATTCTTCTTACTCCTGGATTTTGATCTACCACTATTCTAGCTCCCACTTGAGCCACCTTCAGTCGATATTCCTCTCGTCACTGCCAACACCTCTGCTTGTTGTGAATAAGCCACCCTGTCCTCCTTGTTTTTACGTCGGTTCTCTTCTTCTGGAATAGCCAACACTGTATCATCAAAGATAGGAAGTTTGTAAGGACATTATTTGTATGGTTGACGATGAGTTGATCATATGAATCCGGTAAACTTTGAAGTAGAATTTCTGCATATTCTAATGGCTCTATTTTGTGACCCAACGTTGTGAGTTTAGAAAATAAAGTATTCAATGTATTTAGATGCTCCGTCACTGAAGTTGTTTCTGACATCCTTAACGTGTACAATTTCCTCTTAGGGAAATTTTTGTTGTGAATGGATTTGGCCTCATACAGTTTTGTCAGGTGATCCCAAATCTCCTTTGCCATTTTCTTCTCCTCAATGCTATGATGAAGGCTTGCAATAACGTTCCCATTTAACTCATTCCACTTATCATTATCTGTGAAATTTACTGGCCTTTCACGGATAGCCGCAAGACAATTATCTTTTCTCAGAACAACCATAATTTTTTAATTTCCATAGGTGGAAATTAGTTCCAGTGAACTTTTGTATCTCAAATTTTGCCGACATTGCTTCTATCACAATTTACTTCGGGAAATATCAGCTTCCACTATTTCACGTGAATAGCACCATAATACTAACTCGCGCGAAAATTGACAAACTTACGCTCTGATACCACTGTTATGATATTGATGCTGGATTAGAGCAAATCCAAGACAATAATTTGATATAGAAGAATTATAATAACCAAGATAAAGATAATCTTGACACACACAGATTTAACGTGGAAACCCAAATCAGGAAAAACCATGGGCAATAAAGGAAAAATTTCACTATGCGGAAATGATAGGAGTTACACACTTCTCTCAAAATAGGAGTAATAATTTAATTTTCTGAACTCTCTCCTATTCTCTCTTTTTTGGGATCTCCAATATTCTCTGTATGTTTTATCATCTGCACAAGCCTATATTTATAGGCTCAATTTCACCAACTTCCACCATGTATTTTGTTAGTCAGACTTAATGGATGGTCTAACTTGGTAGGTGGCCTAACAATTAATTGGTAAATGGTCTAACTTTGACATTTCTGGATGTGTTAGAGGTCAAATTTCAATGTAATTATTAACATGCAAGAAGAAGGGTATACAAAATTCAAAGTGAAAAAGATAACACTCAAAGTTATCAATAATGAGAGAAAAACCATCAGTCTAAAGATCAACCTAAATAGGCTTTTGCATAGTAAAACACTGAAACCAAGTTTCAGTTATAGTAACTCGAAAATTGTAACAACTCGGATTTTCAAAACCAATTTAAATTTTTAATTTTAGCTACTCTAATGGATTTTGAATACTTAAAATGAATTATTTTAAATAATAATGTCTAAAAATTTATTTTAATCAAAGTTAGAATGTACAAATTTATTATAATTATAAAATGAGCCTGAAATGGCATGGTAGTTTGAAAATTCGATTTTAAATTTCAAATGAATGTACAGGATTCAAAATAAACCGGATTTCGGTAAAACCAGAAATATTTGAGTCTGTTTAATAATATCTTTCTAACGAATGTGAGAAATCTAGATTTCACTATATATATTGAAAGTTATGTCCAGTTTAAAATTTAAAATAGTCGCTATGGAATTTATATATATATTAATATAATATATAGCCCTTAAAAACAGCCATTTTGCAAATGACCTCCATTTTCGATGAAACCACTTTTGTTGGATCCGGAATGTCGAATTATTGCAATATTCCAATTATCATAATTTTTGGAATGAATATGTGAGCGTGGTGGATTTAAACGTGTTTGGTACTTTCAATTTGAATTTAATCGATTGGAAATTGACCATTTTTCAAACGGTATCCAAATTTGACGAAATTGGTTTTGTTAGGACTGTATCATCAAAACATAGCTAGATTTATTTTTTTGGAATTTTTGGAGTTAATATGCGGGTCCGGTAAATTAAAATGTAAGTTCATAAATTTAATATATATATTTACATTTTAATTTAAAGAAAAACTGATCGAAACAGTCGAATTGGCTTGCGGGAAATATCCCATTGCATTCGGAATGGGGGTAATTAGCTAGGGATGATAGTCGATGGGTTTGATTTGGAGCTAGAATGAAAAACTTGCTTTCTATGGAAAATAGAAAAATATATACATTAAATAAATCTAAACCTAAAAATTCATTTCCCTCAAAATTTAAAACCCGTCGGTTTTCCTCAAAGCCCCTCCCTAAATTGCGAAGCCGCTCCTGGCAATCGCTACCATCGCTCCGCCGGGCCCCACCGCCGCGTCGCCCACTCCCCTGGCTATCCCATCCTTCTCCTATCGTTCTCTCTCTCTCCTCCCCTCCACCGTTCACACGAAGGCCACAACACCCAAATCTGCCGCCGCAGGGCCCACCGTGCCACCCCTCGCCACCGTGCCGCCCCCCAGACCTCCAGCACCTGGCGCCACCTCCCCCACTATTTGCGCCTTCATACTCTTGAGCGAAGGTGAGTTTCTACGGTTTTATTTTCAGTTTTTAATATAAATTCGAATTGAATTCTATTTTGAATTAAAAATATGATCTTTATCTACACAGTTTTGAATTAAAAATATGATCTTTATTTATATAGTTTTGAAATAAAAATGTGATCATTATCTATATAGTTTTGAATTAAAAATGTGATCTTTATATATATAGTTTTGAATTAAAAAATGTGATCTTTATTTATATAGTGTTGAAATAAAAATGTGATCTATATCTATATAGTATTGAAATAAAAATGTGATCGTTATCTATATAGTTTTGAATTAAAAATGTGATCTCTATCTATATAGTTTTGAATTAAAAATATGAATTTTACACATATGATTTTGAATTAAAAATGTGATTTTTACATATATGATTTTGAATTAAAAATATGATTTTTATCATATTAAGGGAATACTTTTAGTAAGTTAAAAATATGATTTTTAACTAGTGTATGACATGAAAATAATTTTAGAAAGATAAAAATTTGATTTTTAGCTTATGTATACTATTTATAAAATGGTTATACAAAGGAAAATTGTTTGTTAGTTAAAAATATGATTTTTATATATATAATAGCATTATAAAAACATGATTTTTATATATATAATAGCGTTATAAAAATGTGATTTTTATATATGTAGTAGCGTTATAAAACGTGATTTTTAAATATATATAGCGTTGTTAAAAATATGGTTTTTAATAAAAATCGTGTGAAACAGATTGCGTTGGAATCAAGGTGAAGTACGCTACGCACTAAAACAAATCCAAATCTAAACCATTAAATTAAAGACTGATGGAGTGGAAACCAAAGGTGAGAACTCCTTCTCACTCAAATTTATTTACAGTTAAAAATAGTTTAGGATGTAGACGGGGCTTAGAAGCCCCCGACACTATTTTATTGTACAAACCATGGTTGTTTGTTTGGATTGTATGGTGGAAATTTGGATATTGATTTATTTATTTTCTTTTGGATTTGATTTGGATGTGAATTGGATTGAAATTGGTTTTTGTATGGCGTGAGCCAGTATTAGACGAGGGATAAGGCTTGATCTTATTCCGGTTCTAGTATCGTGTCGTTATGCTGCAGAAATTTTCTAAAAAGTGTTAGAAAAATTTATTTAGTTGAAAATATTATTTTTAGCTTATAACTGCGATAAATAAAATAACTATTAGATAGTTAAAAATAAGTTTACACATCCATTTACAAGTCGTACGACTTGTTTATGCTCGCCTATTTTTGTGATATCGATTAGGTCGATAATTTTACACATCGCCCAACTGCACAAATAATATTCAGTATTTGTTGTTTGAAAACCACACATGGGTATTGGGATGATATTTGACATACACCAATCCCAATATTTAATTATATGTCAATCGATGGATCGGCAGACTTTGATAAGCATTATTTATATATTTTAATGCTTATGCGGTTGTGTAATGCACTCTGGATGATGGTTGATTGTGTATCATGATTGTTGTATAGATGTGTTGCATGAAATCCACATGAATAAATTATATTGTAATTGATTGGGTCTGATTCCAATTCAAAAGAACAAATATTATAAAATAACAAATATTATAAAATAATATTCAGTAAAGGATTAAAAGGTGAATTTGATGTCCGATTTTGGATGGACACGAAAATATTAAAATATGTGAAGCCGTGTCGATTAAATTTGCGCCATTCTAACGCAAACGATATTTATATCAATTTTATTCATTTTTATAATGAATATCGAAACGGAAAAGATTTCAAAATCTGATATTTTGAAAATATTATCATTTAAATATTATAATGATAACGATTATTCAATTTTGATTTAAAATTGAAGTGAAAGTTGGAATCGTTTTAAAACAAATTTATAAAATACGTTTTGAACGAAATATATAATATATATATATATATATTATATTAATGGTTTGAATAGAACGCACCGCGACCATTCTCGAATTTCGACCATTAACTTCGAATTGATATTACGGGAGATCCAATTGTCGAATTCTACTAAAATCAGAATAGTTGGGTTCATATCGAAAAGGGCTTTCCAACGAATATAAGAAATTTAAAATCTAACAGTTGGATTTAGAATTATGTCCATATCAAATTTGGAAAAGATCGCTATGGATGCAGTTCGGTGGCCGTTATTGGAAACCGGCTGTACGGGCCTTGATAAAATTATTAAAAATATTAATAATTGGTTTAAAATCATAATAAATGATTTGAAAAGAATTTGGATGAAAAATTCCACGTTTGTAAAGATAAAAAAATATTTTTATCAAAATGAACTAGTTATTAACTAGTATAATAATCCAATATTTTTGAAAGAAATAAATTGGATTTGAAATGATTTTAAAATAACTAGAATTTTCCAATGAATAAATAGGAATGGAAATAATCTTCGGAATATTTCGATATTAGATTCCGTGGTTATACAGATATTGTTATAGGAATTTGGAAGATACAGATATCGTTGTTCCCAATACGATATCCGTTAATTTCAGAATTTGATATTGAATATAAGCCGATATAATTTCTATTCAGAGCCTCATATTTAATATTAAAGGGGAATTTGGGTTTGTCGTGAATGGTGTTTTGATTAACACTGTTCTTAAACCCAGTTGAGAAAAGAATAATCTTTTAATTAAGATTTAGAGAAGTTTACCAACTAATTAACATTTAATTGGAAATGAAATGAAAGTTGATGTTGGGTTTATCGTGAATGGTGTTTTAAATAACACTTGTTCTTTAACCTGATTAACAGTGAAGAGATAATTTGTATTTTATAAATCTTATTATTGAGATTTAATGGAAATTTTCCAAAATAAAGTTTTCCAATTTAATAAAATAAATTGGAATGGAATGGAATTCGATTTGGTAATAATCGAAGTGAGCTTCTATGAAGAAAGACTGTTAATATATATGAAATTTAAAAGGCTTTGTCGTTATTCCATTTATTATTAGTCAGATACGGAAATTGATATTGATTATATATTGATCTGTTTTCCATGAAGATTCCATGGTTAATGGAATGCGGTTTTGGGTTTATCGTGAACAGCCTTTTAAATGACATTGGTTTTTTAAACCGGTTAAAGATGGGATTAAATATCTAACATATTTCGAACTGTGTTATTGATCTCTGCTAAATATATATCTGTTTGGTGGCGGAGAATTTATTCTCTTGCTTAATACCCTTCTCTGAGGCGTACGAACTTAGAGGTTATATATCGGCAGAAATCAATGGCACGATGTAGATTTTCGATGCGGCATGTTTGATTTCCCAAAGTTAAATAATCATCAATAATGATTTTGGGAAGATTAAAACTAAGTGGGGTTTTAATGAAACTTCAATTAGATTGAAAAGTGAATATGATAATTTAAATTATCAAATCTGGGAAATGACCAAGAATGGAGTACCACCAGTTTTACTCCAGGCGATAGTAAAATCTTTAATTAGATTTGAATGTGAAATGGTAATTAATTTTACCAATAACACTATGGTGTTAGATATGGATTATTACCAGTTTTATTCCATGGGACGAATAGGTTGGGATTGGGAAATAAAACAAATGATCACTTCGTTAAGGTTCGCTATCCCGACTAGTTTGGAAAAAACCTTAATTTGGTTTAAAATTGTGAAAAGAATATTTGGCTAAAAGAATTGTCTGGATTGGAATGAGACGTATGTTGTGTGTTTATATCACTTGATTATAATATACGTGGGTTATTCGGAAGGACTGGGTTTATACGCATTCTGAATAACTGATTTGACGATAAGTCGACGATGAAGACGGTGGTTGAAGACCGATGGTCTTCACATCGTTTGGATGATTACTGATGTCTTGATTGGGCTGTATACCCAAGACAAGGTAATAAGTGGTGGTCATCCAGACATACTTGGAGATCGACCAAATATGCGAGGACCTCTCTCTTGTATTGGGCATATGGGACGAGGAATAATGTGCCTCCGGTTTTGTTCAGACCTAGAACGAACTATTAAATGGATGTGTGTCTGACATTGAATTTTATTCTGTGTTGATTGATTTCTATTAAATATATATCTATTTGGCGGTGGAGAATTTATTCTTTTTTCTTAACGCCCTTCTCTGAGACGTATGAGCTCAGAGGTTATATATCGATAGACATCAGTCGCATGGCATGAACTGTCAATGTGGCATGTTGAGATGCAGATGATCAAGGCTTCTGTTGAAAAGCATAGTCTTGTGGTTGATGATCAAAGCACGGCTTTAAATAGCATAGCTTTGTGTATAGCGTTAATCCGTGAGCTTCACACCTCAGTATGAGTTAAAAACGGGATCGTGGCTGCAGAGAGTGCAGGACATTTCTTTCTAGCTATGGGTGATGTCATGGTATGGAGCCCAGACATTTATATATTTTTACCTATGTGTAAGATGGATAGTGAGGCGCCTCGGATATATCGGTTACTACGGAGCCGATGGATAGGTCCGATAGGACCGGGAAACATGTATTCAGGAATACTAATCCACAAACATAATTGTGGACCGACCCTAAAGATCCAGTATTGCCCGGAGTATGTAATCCCGAGACATTTTCTAGAGTGTCTCGAATTGGTGAGGAGCCATCCCTGGCCTCGACTCATGACGGAAATCCAATTTCCAATACGTGACATTTTGGTTTTAACTGTAGAACTAGTGTAACAACATAGTAGGATGGGGTACTATGCCGTCTATGATTGATACATTTATATTTGAAGTTCTTTTATACACTATACGCTTATAATAGTATCAAAATGATTTGTTTTAAACGTAGTAAGCATGTTTGGCTATTATAAGGGAAAACTCTTTCCTCCGGCTTGTGTTGCATTGTGTGATGGGACCTGAGTCTTATAATAGCTTCATTTTTCCAAAAAGCATTACGCTTTTTGTCTTGTGCACTGGTATTCTTGGGAGGAAACCCGTTCCGTGTTATATGGCGTGGTCCCTTGATTTACTTTATTTATAAAGTAAAGTTTTAAATAATTGTTTTAGTTCTCAAACTAGTCCCATGAATGACTTAGAGTTTATTGTTTTAACCTAAACTCTGGGTGCCCCTTCCACACGGGCTGCTAGTAGTTTTCGTTTTGCATATATTATATTCACAGGATCCTGGATTTACAGCTGGAGCTATACTCGGAAAGCTATGTATCTGTGTATTTCTTTCAGTTGTGCTATGTATTAATTTCCCGCTGCTATGTAAATTATTTTAATCTTTGATATTGTATTTCCAATGTGTAATATTTATCATACTCTGTTATATTCTTGTACTCTGATGTAAATTTTGGTAATAGCAATGAAATGTTCTATCATTTGTGTTCTGATTTGTCGTGTTCTCAACTCAATCCGGGCTTTCCCATAAGGCCGAGTTTGGGTCGTTTCATCGTGGTATCAGAGCTTTAGTTTATAGAGCTCGAGAACAAGACACATTAGAACCGAACGAAAGAATTCATCAGAGATTGGATTAGTAATATCCAATAAGAATGACTCGTTAGAGATAGGATCAGTAGTATCCTAGAACGAGTGTGAAGAGTGTTATTTTTAAAATAAAAATGAAAACAAATTTTGTTTTGAAAAATTTAAACCTTATTATACGTGTTTGAGTATTTTATTTTATTTAGACAATCGAGTATATGAAGATTTTGCATATGCTCGTCATGAACGTATATTCGAAGTCTTAAATATACTGGTTTGATATAGAATCGCACTCTAGTATCCCGGAGATGATTCTGATGATTGAGTACTCATCATCAGAGTTTATGTTCGAGCTTCGAAAGTGGGATATCCATATATTTCCAATTGACTGGTGTGAGAACCAAAACTAGCTAGCATTTATTGTTTGTGATTTAGCACACAAAATATGATTTTTGGGTATATTAAAAGATATATATTTGAAACATTAATCAATTAATTGATTGTTGATCGTGTTATGTGATTATGCATTTAAACCAATAAGAGAATGAACGGTAAATTTAGCCAAATCGAATCAAATATTGAACTGAATTGAAAATTATTTGAAATTGCATATATGTACATGTATATGTGTGAACAGGTAACAACATGGATGCTAAGAAGAGGAATAAAATTGTATGCCCGACAAATAGATACATGTTTACTATTTTCTTGGGCTTTGATGATTTTATGAGCTGATTGGCTAGCCGCTTGGCTTTTTCTTTTTTCTTTTGGATTGATGAGGGGCCCTGTGAGGCTAGTTGCGGTTTTAAAGGTCTCCCCCTACAAAGTATGGCGATTTTTTTTTTAAGAATTTAGGGTGTTAGCCAATTTTTTGACGAATTTGAAAATTCTTACAAACTGAAAAGTTAAAGAATGAAAGTTGAGTTGGTTAGTTAAACAACTTTCAGCTTTGTTCCTTTCCGAGGACGAAAAGATTTTAAGTGGGGGAGATAGTAACAACCCGGATTTTCAGAACCTATTTAAAAATTTTATTTTGGCTATTTTAATGGATTCTAAATAGTTAAAATGAATTATTTTAAGTAATAACAACTAAAAATTGATTTTATTCGAAGTTAGAACGTATAAATTTATTTTAATCATAAAACGAGCCTAAAATGGCGTGGTAGTTTGAAAGTTCGATTTTAAATTTCAAATGAATATACAGGATTCGAAATAAATCGGATTTCAGTAAAACTAGAAATATTTGAGCCTGTTAAAAAATATCTTTCTAATGAGTGAGAAAAATCCAGATTTCACTTTATAAATTGAAAGTTATATCCAGTTTAAAATTTTAAATAGTCTATATGGATTTATTTATTTTTTAATATAATATATATCCCTTAAAAATAGCCATTTTGCAACCGACCTCCGTTTTCGACGAAACCACTTTTGTTGGATCCGGAATGTCAAATTATTTCTATATTCCAATTTTCATAATTTTTGGAATGAATATGTAAGCATGGAGGATTTAAACGTGTTTGGTACTTTTAGTTTGAATTTAATCGACTAGAAATTAGCCATTTTTCAAACGGTCTCCAAATTTGATGAAATTAGTTTTGTTAGGACCATATCGTCAAAACATAGCTAAATTTATTTTTCTGGAATTTTTCGAGTTAGTATGCGGCCCCGGTAAATTAAAATGTATGTTCAAAAATTCAATATATAGATTTACATTTTAATTTAAAGAAAACTGATCGAAACAGCCGAATTGGCTTGCGGGACATATCCCATTGCGTTCGGAATGAGAGTAATTAGCTAGGGACAATAGTCGGTTGGTTTGATTTGGAGTTAGAATGAAAAACTTATTTTTATCGAAAATAGAAAAAAAATTAATAAAACCTAAACCTAAAAATTCATTTCCCCCAAAATTTTACACCCGTCGTTTTTCCTAAAAGCCCCTCCCAAAATCGCGACGTCGCTCCTGGCCATCGCCACCATCGCTCCGTCGGCCCCCACCGTCGCACCGCTGTAACAACCCGTATTTTGATAACGTATTATAACCATAAATCAAGACAGAATTAATTTTTAAAATAAGAATCAAGGGCAACGGGTTACGCCATTGCGTTCGTCTCGAAATTCTACTTGGAAACGAGTCCGAGTTTTCGAAAATCGGAGTCCGAATGACCAAGTTATGACCTTTCAAAGTTTTCAGAAAATTTCAAGTTCAAAACAGCTCAGAATTCGAATTCAAATTTCGAATTCAAACCACAAAACAGACTGGGCGGGAAATTTCCCTCCCAGGACCAGGTCGACCTGGGGGTCGACTATAGAGTCGACCTACCCAGGACCAAGTCGACCATAGAGTCGACCTGGGTGTCGACCTGGTGACAAAACCCATTTTTGAGTCTGAGTTCGTTTTGATGTTTCTGGCCTCGTTTCTGTCTACATTCGTTGGCCTGACCCTATATAAACAGCCCCTAACACTAGTCTCTCTACACAAAATTCTCTCTGGTCTTATGTTGCTCAAATTCTGGTTGAAAAGTTTGAGAAAAGAACTACTTCTTCTACGTCGAAACTACGTTGAGAGATTTGCTGATTTGGGGATTTCTGTTAGGACTCGACTAAGCATATAAAGATTCAACATCGACTTTCTTTTTCTAATTCTCGAACCACGATCTGTAAGCCCTAGTTACTTTTAGATTTAAACTGTAAACGTAATATGAATATGTTGTAAATTGAAATTAGACCTGTGTATGATGACTGTTTCACATCTGTTCTTTTTCATCCTGGATCTTGACTTTTGGGTATATTACTATGACATTGATTTGGGGCCTATTCATGTTGTAAATCAAAAAGAAAAACCCCTCATATTATCATGCCTGCAATGTTGAATCTGTCATTAGTCACAAGTTTATGACTATCACCTTATATCAACTGTTACCATGACTATCACCTTATGTCAACTGTTATCATGACTAGTACCTTATTTTGCTAGATTTGGAATCTTAATGTTTGAGGCCGATATTCCATATGCCGGTAATGTTGTAATCATTTATCTCAAGTTATACCATGCTATGTTAGTAATCACTTTTGCCACCTTATACCCGTCCCTTTAATGTTATTCCCTAATTAGATTTATTTGTATCGATTCGACTTTACGTGCGATGGGAATACGATTTGGGTAGATTAGGTAAAACATGAATTGGCTTTGAACTTGAACGTGAACATTGTTATAGCTTGAAACTGGATATGGACATGAATTTGACACGATTTGACATGAAACCTGACATGAAATATTGACATGAATTTTGACTCGAAACTTGAATGTGGACATGACACTTAGAATAATCTTGAAAATGGCCAACTCGAGGTTGGGTTGAGTTTGCAGTGTAAATCTGCCTGGAACCACCCGGCGAATCCAGTGACTGCAAACAATAGGATCCAATGTGGGTAGTTAGTCATATCTCACGTAAAACCCGAGGTTAGACTATGCTGTGGTGTAAATCTGCCCGGAATCGCCCGGCAAATCCAATGACCACAACAACTAGTCTAATGTGAGAGATTGGGGTGCATTAATGAATTAATGCCACATGATAGGGTTAAGTCATGAACCACTTGAATATACTTAACCAATCTGACACGATGACATGATAGGGTTAAGTCATGAACTGCTTAAATACACTTAACCAACTTGATACATGATTGGGATTGGGTTAAGTCACGAATTTGAATGACAACACTTAACCCATTAGAAATCCTAGTTACGCGGTCCTTTTCAGCAGTAACCCACTTAGATGTATCACGATACCCTGGGACTAGGCAGGGTGGGGCACGATTACTGGGCTGATTGTAAGCGACCAGAACAACGGCTGAGTAGGTGCGCCATTGTAGGTTCAGGCGGACTATGGTTGTGCACGTAGTCCGGAGTTGAAAAAGCAGGCATTGGGCACCCGTAGGTTTACACTGTGCGTTCTTGATTCGTGTCGGTGGTTGGCACCCTAGGGCTTGATACACCCTAGGGTGGACCTAGCACAGGTGACTACATTTCGTGATTGGTCCGTATGACACAGACACATGACGAGCTAGGACTTGTAGGGAGCCGATCGATTAGGAGATCATACCATAGGACCCCGTAATGGGTCACTTCATGATAATGGGCCAAGGGATCATTTCATGGTTAATACTTGACTTGGGTTAGAATACTAGTACAGTTGGTGCAGCGAATCTTGAATATGCGATGCTAGACTTGACTTATCTTGTTATCTTAATTATCATACCAGTTCTGTTATCATCCTTATGTTTAATTCCAGTTTTCACATGTCATGTTACCTTTACTAGTTTTTATACTGAAAGTCACTAGGGCTTACCAGTCTTTATGACTGACCCTTTTTCTTTCGCCTCTTTTTCTTTCATCCCCCCCCTCAGGTTCTCAGGGAGGAAACACTAGCTCTTAGCTTGGATTTAGCTTGCTTTCTGTCAGCTCATGTACGGTTAGGTCTTGAGCTATGCTATGGTCGCACTTCTGCTATTTATGGGGAATAATTTATTATTTTAAGTTTATGCTTCTTTATTTGGAACTTGATGAAGTGGAATAATTTGTACCTTGGATATATGAGGTTTTGACTCTTTTCTTGAAAGTAATAAAAGTTTGGTTTTTAATTTCTACCGCTGCTTTATTTAATGTTCTGTCTTGTGACATCTCTGTGCATGTTTACCTAGATAATGCTTCACCAAAACTAGTGCATTCCCTTTGTGAGTGACCCTAGCGGAGGTGGGTGTTACATTTGGTATCAGAGCAGAAGGTTACCAGGCTGGACAAAAGTTTTAAAAACCTTCTGAAACTATTTACAAAACCATTTATAAAGAAGCATTTTTCAAGAAAAGTTTTATGTATAAAAAAGTTATTCCCCAAAAGCCATTAGCACTTTCCTTTGTTTCCTCGTTTGAATCTTTTTTTTTTCTTTTCGTTTTTCAGCATGTCTGATCTTAACCTTCCTGAGGGAGTACCCGTACCTGGATGGTTCCGAAGGTACTTAGAAGCTAGGGCCAACGGTGTGGGCCCGGAAGACATCCCTCCTCCTCCTCCCCCAGTGGTCGCAGTTCCTCCTCCTCCAGGTACTGCCTTTGCCAAAATATGCAAAGACTTTAAAGCAATGGGCGGCAAGAACTTCATTGGAACTGAAACCTTTGTTGAGGCACGAAACTGGCTAAAGGAGACTGAAGACTTGTTTATTATCTTTGATGTGGAGGACCATAGAAAAGTTCAGTTAGCAGCATGGTTGTTGAAAGAGGAAGCTTCATTTTGGTGGGAAGTCACCAACGCTACTAGGACAATTGAGACTTGGGCAGACTTTAGAGAGAGGTTTGGGCTTAAATTCTTATCGTCAGCAGAAGAGAACCTTCAGATGGAGAGGTTCCTAGCACTCAAGCAAGGGGACATGTCTGTTAGGGAGTACATGAATAAGTTTAATCAGCTTGCTCGGTTCGGTTTGGACTTGGTCAACACGACTCAGAAAAAGGCCGTACGCTTTGCTCGAGGATTGAACGAGCCACTACACAGTTTGGCCATAACTCATATACCCATGGGGGCGACCTTTGAAAGCTTGGTGGATATGGCTCTACTTCATGAGGAAGACAAGAATAGCAAGAAGGAGGTTAAGCCTAATGAGACTCAAAATAAGAAGGTTGACTCCAAGAAGGGAGGCAACAAGAATAACAAGAATAACAAGGGCAACAACAAACCACGTGAAACAAGGAAGTGCAACTTTTGTGGCATCATGGGACATCTTGTTAAGACTGTAGAAAGAAGAAGAGAAATTTGGGTGAATGCTTTTATTGTGGAGATACTGGACACATCAGCAAGGATTGCCCTAAGAAGAAAGGACAGGGGCAAGGGCAGACCCAGCGAGCAGGACCTTCTGGAGGGCAGTTGCATGCTCTCAACACCACTCCAGCTCTTGACCGAGGTAGTAATATTTCCGTAGAAAGCCTTGTTTACATTTCTGACTTTCCTGTTCAAACCTTATTTGACTCTGGCGCATCGCATACTTTTATTTCATCTGATATTGTTGAAAATCTGCACCTAAGTACTAGTCTAGTTGAGGATCCTGTTAGTGTTTCAGATCCAATTGGGGGCTCCGCTCATTAATCTATGATATGTGTGGATTTGAGGATCTCTATCTTAAGCGTAGAATTCGCGTGTAATGCTTATGTTCTCGGATTTATGGGATACAGTTTGATCCTAGGTATGGATTGGCTGTCCAATTATGGAGCCATTCTTGATTGTGAACGAAGGGTAGTGAGGCTCATGAATCACCTTGGTAATACCCTTGAAATTTCTTGTAATCCTAAGGGTCCGGTCATGTTGTGTTATCTTGAATCTCTTGACTCGTCCGTCGATAATTCGCAATCTGTAAGAGTGGTCCGAGAATATCCAGATGTCTTTGATGAGGTGAGAGGGTTACCCCCTAAACGCGAGATAGACTTCTGAATTTATCTTGTTGATAATGCCAAGCCAGTTTCATTGCCCGTTAGGCACATGGATCCGCGAGAAAGAAGAGAGCTCAGTAAACAAGTTAAGGAGTTTCTTGAGAAAAATTTCATAAGGCGAAGCATTTCTGAATGGGGTGCTCCGGTAGTATTCGCTACTAAGGCGGATGGTTCACTTTGTCTGTGTGTGGATTATCGTGAGTTAAACAAGCTGACGAAGAAAAATAGGCACCCACTGCCAAGAATCGAAGATTTGTTTGACCAGCTTGTGGGAGCATCTGTTTTCTCTCAACTTGATCTAGCCACAGGATTCCATCAGCTTAGAGTGGCGGAGGATAGCATTGACAAAACTGCGTTTAGGACTCCAGATGGATTCTTCGAATGGCTCGTCATGCCGTTTGGGTTAACGAATGCACCCGCGTACTTTGTGGATTTGATGAGTAGGGTGTTTCGGGAGTTCCTTAACAAGTTTGTGGTGGTTTTCGTGGACGATATTCTGATCTTCTCAAAGGATGAAGAAGAGCATGCTAGACATCTCAAGGAAGTCATGGATACGCTTAGAGCACACCAGTTAAAGGCTAAGTTCTCCAAATGCCACTTTTGGAGGAAGGAAGTTCGATTTCTTGGACATGTAGTTTCTAAGCAAGGCATAGCTGTGGACCCCGCAAAGGTAGTTGCGGTGCAAGACTGGAAAGTTCCTAAGAACGCAACTGAGGTGAGAAGCTTTCTCGGTTTGGCAGGCTACTATAGGAAGTTCATTAAGGACTTCGCTAAGATTTCAGCTCCTCTTACTAAGTTAACAAAGAAGAACCTAGCTTTTGCATGGAACATGGAGTGTGACGTTGCTTTTCAAAGGCTTAAGAGAGCCCTTATCACAGCTCAGTTTTGGCATTGCCCGACGGAGGCAAGATGTTTACGGTGTACACAGATGCGTGCGGCACAGGATTAGGCGCTGCCCTAATGCAAGATGGAAGAGTGATATGCTACGGGGGCAGACAACTTAAAGTCCATGAGAAAAACTATCCCACACATGGCTTGGAGTTGGCCGCGATTGTTTTTGCGCTTAAAAGCTTGGCGCCACTATCTTCTGGGTGAAAAGTTCGAGCTGTACACCGATCACAAATCGCTTAAGTACCTATTTTGGCAGAAAGATTTGAATCTGAGACAACAGCAGTGGATGGAATTCTTAGCATCATATGACTTCGATATAGGTTATACCCCTGGCAAGGGTAACGTTGTAGCGGACGCGCTAAGTAGAAAAAGGTTGACTTTGAGCCCTTTGTTTGTTGAAAGGAAAAGCCTTGAGTTTATAGCGACCTTTGATTTTACACCTGCTTTTGAGTCATTGGCTGCTACGCTAGCATCTCTTGAGTTAAGACCTACACTTCTCGATCAAGTAGGGACTTCACAGAAGGAAGACCCACAGATAGTCGAAATCATGGACAAGCTGATTAGAGGTGAGACATCAAGTCACCTCGGTAGGTATGCCATAGATGACAAGGGATGGCTAAGGCGTGAGGGAACGCTATGTGTCCCACAAGTGGGAGACCTAGTAAGGAAAGTCCTCGAAGAGACGCATCACTCAAAGATGACCATACATCCTGGAGGGGATAAGATGTACAGGGATATGAAGCGCATTTTCTTTTGGCCTGGAATGAAAAAGGACGTGGCAGAGTTCGTTTCGAAGTGCATGGTGTGCCAACAAGTAAAGGCCGAGTCGAAGAAGCCCGGTGGGCTATTACATCCTTTGGAGATTCCGCAAGGGAAATGGGAGAGTATCTCGATGGATTTCGTGGATGGACCGCCTAGGTCAAGGAAGGGAAATACTAGCATATGGGTCATAGTTGATAGACTCACGAAAAGTGCTCACTTCATTCTGGTGAAAAACAAGAGGACCGCATCATGGCTAGCGTCTGTTTACCTTCGAGAAATAGTATGGTTGCACGGGGTTCCCTCTAGTATAGTTAGTGATCGTGACCCAGTTTTCACTAGCCAGTTTTGGAATAGCCTGCAAGAAGCAATGGGTACGCGACTGAGTTTAAGCACGGCCTATCACCCACAGACGGATGGTCAAACCGAAAGGGTAAATAGGGTACTAGAGGATCTTATGAGACTATGCATTCTTGATTTTGGTGGTACTTTGGAAGACCATCTTCCTATCGTGCAGTTTGCATATAATAATAGTTACCAAGATAGCATCGGAATGGCACCGTTCGAAGCTCTGTACGGAAGACCGTGCAAGTCACCAACTTGTTGGTGGGAGACGACAGACAGACTTATACTTGGGCCCAACATGATAAGGGACACTTCTGAGAAGATTGAGTTGATACGAAGACGGATGAAAATGGCCCAAGATAGACAGAAATCATATGCGGACAAGAGAAGGACAGACCTAGAGTTCAAAGTCGCAGGTATGGTCTTTATAAAAGTTTCTCCTTTACGCAATGTGGTTCGTTTTGGAGCGGCTGGAAAGCTAGCGCCAAGGTTCGTAGGACCGTTCCCTATCACTAAGAGGATTGGACAGATGGCCTATAAGGTAGACTTACCCGAGAAGCTGACCGGAGTACACAATGTCTTTCACGTCTCGCATCTCCGGAAGTGCTTGCATGAGTCGGCCAAAGTGGTTGAGCCAAGCATCCTTGAAGACGTAGAAGTGAAAAAAGAAGCAACATTGAGGCGAGTTCCGATTCGTATCTTAGGAACGGAGATTAAGAAGCTAAGGAATCGAGAAGTCAAACTAGTTAAAGTGCAGTGGAGTGAAGCCCAAGAAGACGCAACTTGGGAAACCGAAGAGAAGATACGCGCACTTTACCCATTTCTTTTTGAGGGTACATTCTCGATCTCTTTTTCCTATAAGCTTGAAAACCTTTCGTATCATGCTTTTACTACCTTTGTTTGTCTTGTTATCCTCTCGATCTTATCTTGAGAACCTTAAGTAGAACCATATGGATGTAAACATGTGATTGAAACATGTTATGGTTGATGTTTGCAAGTGGTTGCAAGTGGTTTCTAGTGGATGCATGACACACATTAGGCACTAGATCGGCTCAGTCACATTTTCATGTTACATATGCATAAGTGCTTATACTTGTACATGGATGGAACTTGTTATGCTATCACTTGGATGTTGCATATGAATGAATGTTATGTGCACACATGTAGAGATAATAAATTATGATAGGAATTTGCATACATGTTGGACTCATTACACTAACATATTTTGCATTAAGGAGGTTTACTGAATCATTAACCGCCTGATTCTTTGCATTAGATAAGTACATATACACACACTTACTGCATATGTTCATACAACACAAGAAATCTTTTAAGGACAATGGTTGCATGTGGATGATGTTTTGAGTAGATGGATGATTGGATGGTAGGACACATCCTCTCTAACTTAGAGATTTCGGGAACGAAATCCTTTAAGGAGGGGAGAATGTAACAACCCGTATTTTGATAACGTAATATAACCATAAATCAAGACAGAATTAATTTTTAAAATAAGAATCAAGGACAATGGGTTACGCCATTGCGTTCGTCTCGGAATTCTGCTTGGAAACGAGTCTGAGTTTTCGAAAATCGGAGTCCGTATGACCAAGTTATAACCTTTCAAAGTTCTCAGAAAATTTCAAGTTCAAAACAGCTCAGAATTCGAATTCAAATTTCGAATTCAAACCACAGAACAGACTGGACGGGAAATTTCCCGCCCAGGACCAGGTCGACTTGGGGGTCGACTATAGAGTCGACCTACCCAGGACCAGGTCGACCATAGAGTCGACCTGGGTGCCGACCGGGGTGTCGACCTGGTGACAGAACCCATTTTTGAGTCTGAGTTCGTTTTGATGTTTCTGGCCTCGTTTCTGTCTACATTCTTTGGCCTGACCCTATATAAACAACCCCTAACACTAGTCTCTCTACACAAAATTCTCTCTGCTCTTATGCTGCTCAAATTCTGGTTGAAAAGTTAGAGAAAAGAACTACTTCTTCTACGTCGAAACTACGTTGAGAGATTTGCTGATTTGGGGATTTCTGTTAGGACTCGACTAAGCATATAAAGATTCAACATCGACTTTCTTTTTCTAATTCTCGAACCACGATCTGTAAGCCCCAGTTACTTTTAGATTTAAACTGTAAACGTAATATGAATATGTTGTAAATTGAAATTAGACCTGTGTATGATGACTGTTTCACATCCGTTCTTGTTCATCATGGATCTTGACTTTTGGGTATATTACTATGACTTTGATCTGGGGCCTATTCATGTTGTAAATCAAAAAGAAAACCCCCTCATATTATCATGCCTGCAATGTTGAATCTGTTATTAGTCACAAGTTTATGACTATCACCTTATGTCAACCGTTACCATGACTATCACCTTATGTCAACTGTTATCATGACTAGTACCTTATTTTGCTAGATTTGGAATCTTAATGTTTGAGGCCGATATTCCATATGCCAGTAATGTTCTAATCATTTATCTCAAGTTATACCATGCTATGTTAGTAATCACTTTTGCCACCTTATACCCGTCCCTTTTATGTTATTCGCTAATTAGATTTATTTTTATCGATTCGAGTTTACGTGCGATGGGAATACGATTTGGGTAGATTAGGTGAAACATGAATTGGCTTTGAACTTGAATGTGAACATTGTTATAGCTTGAAACTGGATATGGACATGAATTTGACACGATTTGACATGAAACCTGACATGAAATCTTGACATGAATTTAAACTTGAAACTTGAATGTGGACATGACACTTAGAATAATCTTGAAAATGGCCAACTCGAGGTTGGGTTGAGTTTGCAGTTTAAATCTGCCCGGAACCGCCCGGCGAATCCAGTGACTGCAAACAATAGGATCCAATGTGGGTAGTTGGTCATATCGCACGTAAAACCCGAGGTTAGACTATGTTGTGGTGTAAATATGCTTGGAACCGCCCGGCAAATCCAGTGACCACAACAACTAGTCTAATGTGAGAGGTTGGGGTGCATTAATGAATTAATGCCACATGATAGGGTTAAGTCATGAACCACTTGAATATACTTAACCAATCTGACACGATGACATGATAGGGTTAAGTCATGAACTGCTTAAATACACTTAACCAACTTGATACATGATTGGTATAGGGTTAAGTCACGAATTTGAATGACAACACTTAACCCATTAGAAACCCTAGTTACGCGGTCCTTTACAGCAGTAACCCACTTAGATGTATCACGATACCCTGAGACTAGGCAGGGTGGGGCACGATTACTGGGCTGATTGTAAGCGACCAGAACGACGGCTGAGTAGATGCGCCATTGTAGGTTCAGGCGGACTGTGGTCGTGCATGTAGTCCGGAGTTGAAAAAGCAGGCATTGGGCACCCGTAGGTTTACACTGTGTGTGCTTGATTCGTGTCGGTGGTTGGCACCCTAGGGCTTGATACACCTTAGGGTGGACCTAGCACACAGGTGACTACATTTCGTGATTGGGCCGTATGACACAAACACATGACGAGCTAGGACTTGTTGGGAGCCGATCGATTAGTAGATCGTACCATAGGACCCTGTAATGGGTCATTTCATGATAATGGGCCAAGGGATCATTTCATGGTTAATACTTGACATGGGTTAGAATACTAGTACAGTTGGTGCAGCGAATCTTGAATATGCGATGCTAGACTTGACTTATCTTGTTATCTTAATTATCATATCAGTTCTGTTATCATCCTTATGTTTAATTCCAGTTTTCACATGCCATGTTACCTTTACTAGTTTTTATACTGAAAGTCACTAGGGCTTACCAGTCTTTATGACTGACCCTTTTTCTTTCGTCCCCCCCCCCCCGGTTCTCAGGGAGGAAACACTAGCTCTTAGCTTGGATTTAGCTTGCTTTTTGTCAGCTCATGTACGGTTTGGTCTTGAGCTATGCTTTGGATGCACTTCTGCTATTTATGGGGAATAATTTATTATCTTAAGTTTATGCTTCTTTATTTGGAACTTGATGTAATGGAATAATTTGTACCTTGGATATATGAGGTTTTGACTCTTTTCTTGAAAGTAATAAAAGTTTGGTTTTTAATTTCTACCGCTGCTTTATTTAATGTTCCGTCTTGTGACATCTCTGTGCATGTTTACCTAGATAATGCTCCACCAAAACTAGTGCATTCCCTTTGTGAGTGACCCTAGCGGAGGTGGGTGTTACAACCGCCCTCTACCCTGGCCATCCCCTCCTTCTCCCAGTCGTTCCCTCTCTCTCTTCTCCCCTCCACCGTTCACACGAAGGCCACAACACCCGAATCCACCGCCGCAGGGCCCACCGCACCGCCCCCTCGCCACCGTGCCTCCCCATGACCTCCAACACCCGGCGCCACCTCCCTCACTATCCTCTTGAGCGAAGGTGAGTTCTTATGGTTTTATTTTCAGTTTTTAATATAAATTCAAATTGAATTTTATTTTCAGTTTTCAATCATACATAGCATATATAAAAATCTAAATTTTAATTGAATATAGCAAGAATAAAAATGTGATCTTTACCTATATAGTTTTGAATTAAAAATGTGATCTTTATCTATATAGTTTTGAATTAAAAATGTGATCTTTATCTATATAGTGTTGAAATAAAAATGTGATCTTTATCTATGTAGTGTTGAAATAAAAATGTGATCTTTTCTATATAGTTTTGAATAAAAAATGTGATCTTTATCTACATAGTTTTAAATTAAAAATGTGATTTTTACACATATTATTTTGAATTAAAAAAGTGATTTTACACATATGATTTTGAATTAAAAATATGTTTTTTATCATATTAAGGGAATTTTTTTAGTAAGTTAAAAATATGATTTTTAACTAGTGTATGACATGAAAATATTTTTAAAAAGATTAAAATATGATTTTTAGCTTATGTATACTATTTATAAAATGGTTATACAAAGAAAATTGTTTGTTAGTTAAAATATGATTTTTATATATATAATAGCGTTATAAAAATATGATATATATATATATAATAGCGTTATAAAAATGTGATTTTTATATATGTAGTAGCATTACAAAAATGTGATTTTTAAATATATATATATATATATAGCGTGGTTAAAAATATGGATTTTAATATAAATCGCGTGAAATAGATTGCGTTGGAATCAAGGAGAAGTACGCTACGCACTAGAACAAATCCAAATCTAAAACGTTAAATTAAAGACTAACAAAGTGGAAACCAAAAGTGAGAACTCCTTATCACTCAAATTTATTTATAGTTAAAAATATTTTAGGATGTAGATGGGGCTTAGAAGCCCCCAACACTATTTTATTGTACAAACCATGGTTGTTTGTTTGGATTGTATGGTGGAAATTTGGATATTGATTTGTTTTCTTTTGGATTTGATTTGGATGTGAATTGGATTGAAATTGGTTTGTGTATGGCGCGAGCCAGTATTAGGCGAGGGATAAGGCTAGACCTTATTTCGGTTCTAGTATCGTTTCGTTATGCTGCCGAATTTTTTATAAAAGTGTTAAGAAATTTAGTTAGTTGAAAATATTATTTTCAGCTTATAACTCGAAAAATAAAATTACTATAAGATAGTTAAAAATAAGTTTACACATCCATTTACAAGTCGGACGACTTGTTTATGCTCACCTATTTTTGTGATATCGATTGGGTCGATAATTTTACACATTGCCCAACTACACAAATAATATTCAGTATTTGTTGTTTGAAAACCCCACACGGGTATTGGGACGATATTTGACATACACCAATCCCATTATTTAATTATATGTCAATCGATGGATCGACAGACTTTGATAAGCATTATTTATTTATTTTAATGCTTATGCAGTTGTGTAATGCACCCTGGATGATGGTTGATTGTGTATCATGATTGTTGTGTAGATGTGTTGTATGAAATCCATATGAATAAAGTATATGGTAATTGATTGGGTCTGATTCCAATTCAAAAGGAACGAATATTTTAAAATAAGGAAATATTTTAAAATAACGAATATTATGAAATAACGAATATTTCAAAATAATATTTAGTAAAGGATTAAAAGGTGAATTTGATGTTCGATTCTGGATGGACACGAGAATATTAAAATATGTGAAGCCGTGTTGATTAGCTTTGCGCCATTTTAACATGAACGATATTTGTATCGATTTTATTCATTTTTATAATGCATATCGAAAAGGAAAAGATTTCAAAATCTAATATTTTGAAAATATTATCATTTAAATATTATAATGATAAAGATTATTCAATTTTGATTTAAAATTGAAGTGAAAGTGGGAATCGTTTTAAAACAAAATTATAAAATATGTTTTGAACGAAATAAATAAATAAATAAATAAATAAATATTATATATATTAATGGTTTGAATAGAACGCACCGCGACCGTTCTCGAATTTCGACCATTAACCTCGAATTGATATTACGGGAGATCTAATTGTCGAATTCTCCTAAAATCAGAATCATTGGGTTCATATCGAAAAGAGCTTTCCAACGAATATAAGAAATTTAAAATCTAACGGTTGGATTTGGAATTATGTCCAAATCAAATTTGAAAAAGGTCACCATGGATGCAGTTCGGTGGCCATTATTGGAAACCGACTGTATGGGCCTTGATAAAATTAATAAAAATATTAATAATTTGTGTAAAATTATAATAAATGATTTGGAAAGAATTTAGATGAAAAATTCCGCGTGTGTAAAGATAAAAATATATTTTTATCAAAATGAACTAGTTATTAACTAGTATAATAATCCAATATTTTCAAGAGAAATAAATTGGATTTGAAATGGTTTTAAAATAACTAGAATTTTCCAATGAATAAATTGGAATGGAAATCATATTTGGAATATCTCGGTATTGGATTTCGTGGTTATACAGATATTGTTATGGGAATTTGGAAGATACAGATACCGTTAGTCCCAATACGATATCTATTAATTTCAGAATTTGATATTGAATATAAGCCGATATAATTTCTATTCAGAGCCTTGTATTTAATATTAAAGTTGATTTTGGGTTTATCGTGAATGGTGTCTTTATTACCACAGTTCTTAAACCCAGTTGAGAAAAGAAAAAGTTTTTAATTAAGATTTAGAGAAGTTTACCAATTAATTAACATTTAATTGGAATTGAAATGAAAGTTAATTTTACGTTT
Organism: Allium sativum; assembly: GCA_030737875.1. Taxonomy (NCBI): domain Eukaryota; kingdom Viridiplantae; phylum Streptophyta; class Magnoliopsida; order Asparagales; family Amaryllidaceae; genus Allium; species Allium sativum. The sequence continues at coordinate 674,985,210 of CM060918.1, forward strand.
ATCATGAACGGAGTTTTAAATAACACTTGCTCTTTAACCCGATTAACAGCGAAGAGATGATTTGGAATTTATAAATCTTATTATTGAGATTTAATGGAAATTTTCCAAAATAAAGTTTTCCAATTTAATAAAATAAATTTGAATGGAATTCAATTTGGTAATAATCGAAGTGAGCTTCTGTGGGAGAAGACTGTTAATATATATGGAATTTAAAAGGCTTTGTCGTTATTCCATTTATATAATTAGTCGGATATGGAAATTAGTATCGATTATATATTGATCAATTTTCTATGAAGATTCTATGGTTAATGGAATGCGGTTTTGGGTTTATCGTGAACTGTGTTTTAAATGACATTGGTTCTTTAACCCAGTTAAAGATAGGATTACATGTCTAACATTGTATTTTGAAATGTGTTTTTGACCTCTGCTAAATATTTATCTGTTTGGTGGCGGAGAATTTATTCTCTTGGTTAACACCCTTCTTTGAGACATACGAGCTTAGAGGTTATATATCAGTAGAAATCAATGGTACGTTGTAAATTGTAGTGTTTGATTTCCCAAAGTTAAATAATCATCAATACTAATTTTTGGGAAGATTAAAACTAAGTGGGGTTTTAATGAAACTTTGATTAGATTGAAAAGTGATTATGATAATTTAAATTATCAAATTTAGAAAATGATCGAGAATGGAGTACCACCAGTTTTACTCTAGGTGATAGTTAAATCTTTAATTAGATTTGAATGTGAAATGGTAATTAATTTTACCGATAACACCGTGGTGTTATATATGGAGTATTACCAGTTTTTCTCCATGGGATGAATAGGTTGGGATTGGGAAATTAAACAAATGATCACTTCGGTAAGGTTCGCTAATCCCGACTAGTTTGGAAAAAACCTTAATTTGGTTTAAAATTGTGAAAAGAATATCTGGCTAAAAGAATATTCTAGATTGGAATGAGGCGTATGTTGTGTGTTTATATCACTTGATTATAATATACATGGGTTATTCAGAAAGGTTGGGTTTATACCCATTCTGAATAACTGATTCGACGATAAGCCGATGATGAAGACGGTGGTTGAAGACTAGAGGTCTTCACATAGTTTGGATGATTACTGATGTCTTGATTGGGTTGTACACCCAAGACAAGGTAATAAGTGGTGATCGTCCAGACGTACTTGGAGATCGACTGAATATGCGAGCATCTCTCTCCTGTATTGGACATATGGGACGAGGAATAAGGTGCCTTCGGTTTCGTTCAGACCCAGAACGAACTAGTAAATGGATGTGTGTATGACATTGGATTTTATTCTTTGTTGATTGATTTCTATTAAATTTGTATTTGTTTGGCAGTGGAGAATTTATTCTCTTGCTTAACGCCCTTCTCTGAGACGTATGAGCTCACATGTTATATATCGATAGACATCAGTCGCATGGCGTGAATTGTCAGTGTGGCATGCTGAGATGAAGATGATCAAGGCTTCTATTGAAAAGCATAGTCTTGTGGTTGATGATCAAAGCACGGCTTTAAATAGCATAGCTTTGTGTATAGTGTTAACCCGCGAGCCTCACACCTCGGTATGAGTCAAAAACGGGATCGTGGCTGCAGGGAGTGCACGACATTTCTTTCTAGCTATGGGTGGTGTCATGGTATGGAGCCCAGACATTTATATATTTTTACCTATGTGGATGATGGATAGCAAGGTGTGTCCGATATATCGGTTACTACGGAGCCGATGGATAGGTCTTATAGGACTGGGAAACATGTGTTCAGGAATATAATCCACTAACGTAAGTGTGGACCGACCCTGAAGATCCGGTATTGCCCTGAGTGTGTAATCCTGAGACATTTTCTAGAGTGTCTCGAATTGGTGAGGAGCCATCCCTGGCCTCGACTCATGATGGAAATCCAATTTTCAATACGTGACATTTTGGTTTTAATTGTAGAACTAGTATGGCTACATAGTAGGATGGGGTACTATGCCATCTATGATTGATAGATTTATATTTGAAGTTGTTTTATACACTATACGCTTATAATAGTATCAAAATGATTTGTTTTAAACGTAGTAAGCATGTTTGGCTATTATAAGGTAAAACTCTATCCTCCGGATAGTGTTGCATTGTGTGATGGGACTTGAGTCTTATAATAGCTTCATTTTTTCAAAAAGCATTGCGTTGTTTGTCTTGTGCACTAGTATTCTTAGGAGAAAACCCATTCCATGTTATACGGCGTGGTCCCTTGATTTATTTATTTTTAAAGTAAAGTTTTAAATAATTGTTTTAGTTCTCATACTAGTCCCATGACTGACTGGAGTTTATTGTTTTAACCTAAACTCTGGGTGCCCCTATTTTCCTTACGGGCAGCTAGTAGTTTTGGTTTTGCAGATATTATATTCATAGTATCATGGATTTACAACTGGAACTATACTCGGAAAGCTCTATATCCGTGTATTTTTTTCAGTTGTGCTATGTATTATTTTTCCCCTGCTATGTAAATTATTTTAATCTCTGATATCGTATTTCCAATGTGTAATATTTATTCATACTTTGTTATATTCTTGTACTCTGATGTAAATTGTGGTAATTTTAATGAAATGTTCTATCGTTTGTGTTCTGATTTGTCATGTTCTCAACTCAATCCGGGCTTTCCCATAAGGGCGAGTTTGGGTCATTTAAAAATAGTCAAAATCGGAATAATCCATACTTGCACACACACATGTAGTCTAGAAGAGTGATTTTTACAAACTCACCTTATCCTAGCAAAGAATTACAACAAACTTGATGGAAAGATTGGATATTTGGATTTGATTTTAGCTCTAGGAAGCTTCATTACCTTGAATGATTGAAACATAGACACATACAAAGTTGATAGTTTACAAGGATTCAATTTTTCTCAAATTCAAGATGAAACTAAAATAGATTCATGGCCTTAGCTATACTACCTATTGAATCACAATTTGCAAGCTCCTTAATCTCTTTTCTATTTAGGCTAGAGTTGGGTTTCATGATTTGGAGGGGTAAAAGAGAATTGCTTTTTTACTGTAAATTAAAGAAAAGGGGGAAGAAGCTGTCTTTATAAAAGTTATGTATTTTAAAATATGAAATTCTAGAATTTCGCTTCCTTAATTACATTAGGTTTGGGCTTTATCTTGACCCAAATAGGCTTAAGTGTCAAAGGGTTAATTTAATTATGCCATTGTGCTAACATTAACATATTTTAAGTGCTTTTAGATTATTCATTCATCACAAACTCACAATTCTTCATTATTCGGCTCATAGAATTGTAACAAATGTGTACAAATCTCTTTGAAATATTTTAAATATTATTTTTGCAATAACATACATTATATTTATGTTCTTATTTTAAAACACATATTTTACATTTCCTTGACTTGAAATTTCAATATTAATTTTACACAAATCACGTTATTTCAACAAAATAAATATACAACTACATTAAGGTTATTTTATTACCTAAATATTGATTCTCAATCAATATTTCTCCTTTTTAAATTCAGATTTGCAACTCAATTAAATTTTACAACAAAGTTTTATATAAAAATCCATTGTTCTAACAAATAAATGCGCAAACTGCTTTAAAAACGTTTATAATATATAATATTGATTTTCAACCAATATTTACAAATTTACATTTTAATTAAACTCAATAAATTTACAAAATGATTTACAGTAAATTTACAAACCACTAAAATTTGTTATATATAACAATCTACAAATTATCGCTCTTGGATAATAATATATCTCTTTACTTGTCTTTGTCACCAATTCACATTGTTAAAGTTTTGCAAATTCTATTTACTTCATTTCCTACTTTATTTAATACATTAACACAAAATTAACACTTTATTATTCTATTCAATTCAGTATGACTTCAAATTCGACTAACTTCTATTTTATTACCTAAAACAACCTAAATCTCTCTCATACCCAAGTTATCACAAATCACAAGGTTTACTCAACTTGTACTACTATCAAGTTCACTTATTTAACTCAACAATGATTCCTAGTTATCATTACAGTCTGTCTTATCCCGGTACCCAAAAGCCTAGGTTGTTACAGTTTCGGTTCTCTACTATATTACCATTCCTTGGTACCACTACTATTAGATAATGCACCCCATGAATGAAACTCTCAGTTGATGGCATGTCTTATATACAAGCACCATGTCATGATCAACCATGAAAACCATGATGAAGCAATGTTGCTTGCCATCCCTGTCGACCTTTATCAATATTGCTCCATTAATTTAGCTATTACTTCATGTTGCATCTTTTTAATGCCACCTCTATCTCATGCCACTACTCTTCAAGTCGAAATATAAGCAATGTTGTGCTTATTTCATCTCGCACTAACACCATGTCTCATATTATTTACTCCATGCTTTGTTAATGTCACATCATGTGCTGGGATTTATAAATGTCACAAATTATTCATTCTTCTCTTCATGCATGTCGTCTTGTCATTGATGCCATCCTTCATTGATGCTACACTTAATCCATATCATATTTAGTCAATAATGCCTTTCAACGGTATCAAGTTTCGTCGACATTATAATGAGGATAACATTAATGTCCAATGCCAACAAATGATGAGGAGGCCACAAACAAAAGTGTCGAAGATTTGTGATAAGTTTTCCATATTAAAGTTTGCCATGGCAGTAAGCATCATAAATTAGTTAGTGCCATATCGCATGAATTTCTCATATTATCAATGTCATATAACTACTATGCCAAAGGATCAAAGATCGTGCAAAGAAAGCCAATCAGAATCATTTACAAAAGCGAGATCTAGATGGATTGTCGTATTTTTCTTTAAAAACGCTTAAAAAGGCCTTTACATTCAATCACATCATCTATATTTAAGCCACCATCAAGATAGTAGCAAATGGCACTACAAGTCTTACATTGCAAATGGAAGCAACCCAATCTCTCTCCAATGACTATAAATAGAGATGCACCCTCTCATAGAGAGGGCACTGAATCTTTTACGCACTTTTTCCAATAAAAATCTCTTCCACGTTATCTTTATTTGAGAGATTTAGGAAAAACTAACGGAATACTAAATAACGAAGGTGAAAACGATACGTGAAATCTATATATAAGAGCTGGAATAATTATGAGGTTATATATTCATACAATTCGTAACATATGCTTGAATGAATAAAAAATATGACTCCAACATATGGCTTATTATTGTTTGGGCTTGCCTATCTTACCTTTCAATTTATGAATTAATTTCTTTATAGTCTCGTGAATTATCCTAAAAATAGGGGTCATTATTAAAACTTCTTTGAACATTCGTTCTTTATATTCATCCTGAACATTGAACCAAAATTTGGTTTAAGTACATAACCCCCTAGTTCCTTTGCAACCGTGAATGATATACTGCTAGATATTTATAAAGGTTTATGCTTTCTTATTCCAATGGATGTGTCGATTTTGCTTTCTTGAATGACTAAAAGTAATTATTATTTATTACAATTAATTACTCATGATTGCAGCTATTTACAACTATAATCATGTAATAATTTTTTAAAGGATTTTCTTATATATATAATTTTAGTTAATTGCTTAATTAATTATTACAATCATCTTGTCTAACTCTTATTTTATCACTATCTCTAGCTGAGATGATGTAGCTTCTTCATTCCTTCCATGATTTGCACAATCTTATTTCCACTATAATGTCACTACCATTGTTCTTTTTCAAACTCATCTTTATCGAATCTCATCAGAATTTTTATGCAATGCCCAATAGAAATCAGTGATCCTCTCCTAAGTTCAATTCTTAGTGAAAGCACTGGAAATGTTAGTCTTTGGAATAAGCTAATATGCCTAATTGGTTGAACAAAGATTAAAGTGAATGAAAATGCCAAGTAAAGAGAGAGAAAACATTATGTTTTTGGAGTGATTCGGTAAATCACTGACCTACATCCACTTTATAGTCTAATTATTCAATTTCTTACTATTGCAGCCATATAAAATGAGAATATCAAGATACGATAATCAGATCCAATTTCAGTAGCATTTCCTTAGCAGGCTGATCTAGAATTATTTTCCAAGTGATGAAATTTGTTATCTATAACTGAATATGTCCATCCGAATTGTTAATTACTATTTTGAATAGGGGAATAGTAAGATCCGGGAAGATAGAAGGAAGAATAGGTCAGCAAATCTCTATATTTAATGGATTAGTACCAATCTATCCATGAATTGATACCAATCCATGGATTTGGCCCTAATGTTGATCTTTGAACCAAGTTTGCTTATGCTTTTGGTCAACAATGAATAAAATAACAATTTTGATGGATCAATATTGATCCATCTCCAATTTCAAAAATTAAGATTAAGGGTAATCTTAACTCTACCATGCTCTTCCTTCAACTCTTTAAAGTTAATCATCTTCAAGATTATAATCAATTCCTTCGTCAATTCATAGTTCAAAGAGGTAGGGAATTTAGCTCTATAAAATGATTAATATATACCATTATAAGAACACATTTAAACTCCCTCTTGTTAACTAAGGAAGAACACATAGAATTTTCCTTTGAACTCTCATCACCCTCGAATCGGGTCTCAAGGGCACCCCTCTTGCACTTTACTGAGAGCTCTTAATTAGATCCTATTAAAGGACATTGGGCTATCAAGCTTGGTCTAGGCTATACTTTATGAAGACAAATTGCCTAACACTTCCCACTGGTTAAATTTCATAGTATCCTCTAAGGAAATCACACCATTATCCAAAGCCTAATAAAGAGTAGTGAAGTATCTTTGCCATTAGCGCGTTGGCTGGAAACATGAAAATCTCATCCTAAATGTTGGGATTTACCTTTCTCTTTTCACTCTTATTTGACCATGGCCCTTGATAAGGAAATGGTGTCTCACACACTTTTAAGGTCGCTACGGTACTAGCCTCTCCCTTTGATGGCCCTCCTTACATCTTCTTTTCTGAAGCTTTGACCACTATAAACTTGTCTCGATGGAAGCTTAAGTCTTGGTATTAGATAAAAGCTCTAACTTCCTTAAAACAACTGCAGTAAGGAACTCCATCATAACTTATGAAAAATTAGTTATAGCCTAGTTTATTATCTAAAATCTTGATTCGTCTTCCATGTCTAGAGTATAAGCTACAAAATAAAATGAATTTGCAAAATGAATGAATATCATTAGATACTATAAAGGAGTGAATGATACTTAGAACTTATAAGATGGTATTGTTGAGGAATGTGCGATACTCTTAGTTATCGAAAAGTACGAAGGAAATATGCATCATTATAGTTTGGTATGTGTCCAGATACATCCATCACTAACATTGCCCTTTTTTGCAGTAAGATGAAATAATAGCTATTTAGTGCCCTTGGATGATGGTTATCGAAGGGTACATATAATGCACAAAGCATGGGTAATATTTCTTAATGGATGCATATCGCATATAACATGGTAATCATACCAGATATATTAGGTGTGACCCAAAATGATGTTGTCCAAATCACTTGAATAAGATTAGGCTGAAAGAATAAAGTAGTGTGTATGGTTACACTTGAAGTACATAAGAACATAAATAAAGAAACCATTTAAGCGAATATGATGCCTATTGTCAAGGGATGCCTATCTACGACCCATCAAGATAATCCCACGGCGTACGTATGTAAGTCTTTGATTGAAATCTTCAACCCAAGATAAAGACTATCCCCTTAAATAGTGTACCCGCGGCAGGGTGCATGCAAGGAGGGATGAGATATTGCTGAATCAATTTATGTTGTCTATTAAATGGAAAACCTATTATTGTACTATCCCAACATGAATTCAATTAAACTACGGCGAGCCCCCTCCGCAGACACAATACCGCCAAATAGTCAACTCATATAAGCAGGCTAGTGAGTGTAACGACCCGGAAAATCTGAACCAATTTAAAAAAAATTTAAATTGGCTAAAATAGTGGATTTTAAATATTTTAAATAATAATGATGAAAAGTAAGTTTGAATCGAAGTTGAAAATAAATATAATTACTTTGAATTATAAACAAGGCCTGAAATGGCGCGGTAGTTTCGAAATTTGAATTCAAACTTCGACTGACTGTACCGGGTGCAAAACAAAACGGATTTTAGTGAAACCAAAAATATTTAAATCTGTTAGTAAATATCTTTCTAACGAATCTGAAAAATTGAAGTTTCATAGCGGGAGTCAAAAGTTATGGCCAAATGAATTTTCAGAAAGGTCGCTATAGAATATATATCGCCCTTGAAAATAGACATTTTGCATACGACCTCGGAATTCGACGAAACCACTTTTGTTGGATCCGGGATGTCAAACTATTGCTAGGTTTCAAATTTCATAATTTTTGAAGCTAGTATGTGAGCGTGGCAAAGGAAAATGTGTTTTGGTCAATTACAGTTCAATTGGATCGACCAGAAAAGGGCCATTTTGCAAACAACCTCAGAATTCGACGAAACTAGTTTTGTTGGGACCGTATCGTCAAAACATAGCTAGGTTTATTTTTCTGGAATTTTTTGAATCAGTTTGTGGCCCTGTCAAATTGAAATGTACGTTCAAATTAAATATTGAATGTTATATATTTTAAATTGAAGGAAAACTGACTGAAACAGTCGAATGAGCCTACGAAACATATCCCATTGTGTTCGGAATGGGGGTAAAATGCTGGGGACGACTGTCGTTGGGTTTGAATTGGAGTTCGTATGAGATGGGGGGAATTTTCAGATATTAGAAATTAATAAATATAAAAAAAATAAGGGCCAATCAGAGCACGTCTTCACTTTTCCTCGTTCAGGAACCGAACCCGACAGCTCAAAACCAACGACGACTTGTGCTTACATCCTTCTCTCACCATTATCTCTCGATCCACGCCATAAAAACGAACGGTCCTTCGGGTTTTTTTGAAGAGATTTGCACGAGCTTTAAATCCATCTCAACCTCACCAATTATCGTTCAGTATTGGGGGAGATCGGGAGCCACGAAGTTCGCCTCTTTGAAGTGCCGCTGGAGCACCATCTCGTCGTCGATCAGGTCCGGATCCCCAGGCGTAGGCGCGGCTCTCCAGCCCCCTCGACGTGGTGTACTTCGATCTGGACCAAGGGCTACGGATTGGGAGAAAACCTAAAACCTAGATTTGAACAACCCCAGAGAGGTAACGACTGTTATATTAATTAACTATATAATAGCACTTCTAAGCGCTACCATTTTTGATTTCACTGTAAAATCATATATTTTTCGTTTGTTGACGAAATTCAGTGAAACAAGAGATAGTGGACTCGTGTGGACGTCTTCTACATTCTAGAAGAGACCGCATATTTTTTTGAGCCTTCTGCTATTTTTGGTGGAGTGGAACCCAATGTGAGATTTCTAATTTATAAACAATATGGAAAACGACGATGTATAAATTATATAGTCGATGTATGAGTTATATAAGCGTTGTACACCTCTTGTATAAGCGTTGTATAAGTTTTACGTTCGATGTATAAGTTATATATGCGTTGTAAAAATTATATATGTGTTGAAATAGAAGTGAAATGCTATATATAAATATAAATATATATATATATATATACGCCCCTCGTCCACAAACCATGGACGATATTTATTGGTTGTGATTGGTGTGAAAATTGATTGATAGCGAATGGTTGACTGAAATTGTTTGTGGTTGGAATTGATTGATTGTGGTTGAAAAATACCCATTTGTGGTTGAGAAATATTTGGTTGAAACCATATAGGATTAGTTTGTGGAAATGAAAAAAAATATACATGCCGCCTGCGTGCGAACTAGATGCATGATTCCCCATTGTCAAAAGCTGCGAGGCTTTAAGGTAGAGCGAGGAGCCGTCCTAGGGACGGTCCCAGTTTTAACTACCCTGCAGTTATGCTGCCAAAATTTTGAATAATATTCATGTGTTAGAATTATTTTCATTTGTTGAAACTATATTTATTCGTTGAATAGAAAACTTTCATGTGTTGAATCGATATTCATTCGTTGGATAGAAATTCATGTGTTGAATGGTATTCGTGTTTTAAATATAAAAATCACATTTTTACTCTATATATATAAACTATAGAAAACCTTCATGTGTTGAATCGATATTCATTCGTTGGATAGAAATTCATGTGTTGAATGGTATTCGTGTTTTAAATATAAAAATCACATTTTTACTCTATATATATAAACTATAGAAAAACTTCATGTGTTGAATCGATATTCATACGTTGGATAGAAATTCATGTGTTGAATGGTATTCGTGTTCTAAATATAAAAATCACCTTTTTGTCTATATATATAAACTATAGAAAACCTTCATGTGTTGAATCGATATTCATTCGTTGGATAGAAATTCATGTGTTGAATGGTATTCGTGTTTTAAAAATAAAAATCACCTTTTTATCTATATATATAAACTATAGAAAACCTTCATGTGTTGAATTGAAATTCATTCGTTGAATAGAATTCATGTGTTGAATGGTATTCATATTTTGAAAGAAATTGTTTTATAATAAAAATCCTATTTTTATCATCAATATGAACTATATAAAATACTCTTGTTTTGAAATAAATTGTTTTATAATAAAAATCATATTTTTATTACCTATATGAACTATATAAAATAATCGTGTTTTGAAATGAATTGTTTTACAATAAAAATCACCTTTCTATCATATACATGAACAGTTAAAAATAGTGAAGTGTTGAAATAGAAGACAGTTAGATAAAAATATCATTTTTATCAAATGTATGAAAATCATATAGTTTTGCAAATCGAAGAGTCGATATATATATATAAATAGAATTGAAATATATCGAATAACGAAGTTGCAGTTCGTATTTTGAAACCGTGATTTCAAACGATTAGTGCGGGAGATCCGCCATCGGATTTTCCCGAAACCGCAACCGTTGGGTTCGCTTTGGAAATATCTTTCCAACGGCACCAACTTTGTAAAAATCCAACGGTTGGATTGTCTGGATTGTTTAATTCAAATCTGAAGAAAAACAGCGCCAGAATCGATTATATATATATATATATATATATAATTATATTAAATCGAATACCGACGCTGCAGTTCGTATTTTGAAAACGAAACTTCAAACGATTATACCGGGAGATCCGACCGTCGGATTTTCCCGAAACTGGAACCGTTGGATTCGTTTTGAAAAGATCTTTCTAATGATGTAAATTTTGTGAAGATCCAACGGTTAGAATTTCAGATATGTGTAAATCAAATCTGAAGAAAAACAGCGCCACGGCCGCGTTATGGCCCGAAACGTCGTTTTGAATAAATTGGCTATTTTAAAATAAATAAAAATAGCGATAAATCGTTATAAAATATTATAAACGATATGAATGTGAAATTTAGAAACTAACTGAAGGTTGGCTAAGTCAAATGGTTTCTTGGGTGTGGATCTGATGTTGGTTTCGGCCTTCGGGGTTAATATTTGGGAAATCGTCCTCTTACTGATTTACGGTTAGCGAATAATGAATTGAAATGATGCGTATGTGTATTTGTGTTTCACTTGTTTATCATATACGCGAGTTGCTCAGAAAGACCGGGTTTATCCCATTCTGAATAACTGAATCGACGATAAGAAATCGAAGATGAAGACGGTGGTCGAAGACCGGAAATCTTCACCTCGTTTGGATGGTAACCGATGTCCTGATTGGGAGGCATCCCGAAATATGGATAATGAGTGGTGATCGTCCAGACATACGTGGAGGTCGATGGGTTTGCGAGGTATATAGTGCCTCCGGTTTCGTTCAGACCCAGAACGGACTTGCAAATGGACAGTGTGTCTGACATTGGAATTTATTATGTGTGATTGATAGCTATCAGTTGCACGATGTGAATTGCCTGTGTGGCATGCTAAGATGCAGTGATCAAGGCTTCTATTGAAAAGCAAAGTCTTGTGGTAATGATCAAAGCACCGCCTGTGTGGCGTAGCTTTGTGTATAACGTGAAATCGCGAGCCTCACACCCCGGTATGAACCAGAAACGGGAGAGGACCTCAGGGGGGACGTGCGTTTTCTTTCTAGCTAGAAGTGGCGTCAGTGGTTTTACACGCCCTGACGAGTTTGACTTATGTGGTTGTTACTATTGCGAGGCGCCTCGGTTAGATCGGACGATCCGGGTCCGATGGAGTCATTCGTTGGCTCATTTACGCCCCAAAGGGCGGAGGGACGCATTGTTCAGGCATTATAATCCACTTCGTGTGGACCGGCCCTAACGATCCAAGGTACGGTTGCGGCTGTGCCTGAGACATGGGCTAGATTGTCTCGAATTCGGTAAGGACTATCTTTTGCCTTGGTTCATGGCGGAAATCCAATTTCCAAATACGTGACTGTGCGGTTTTGATTGTATACCTATATTTGGCGACATAGTGTCATGGGACGCTCATGTCATCTATGATTGATAGTTATGATTTGAAATTGTTTTTGAAACATATAAACACTAGTAATAATAACAAATGCTTTTGTTTTATTCGTATCAAGCATATTTTGGCCATTATAAGGTAAAACTCTATCCTCCGGTTTGCGTTGCATTGTGTGATGGGAACTGAGTCTTATAATAGCTTCATTTTTATAAAAGCATTGCGATGTTTAAAAGAATTATTTGTTTTAAAGCACCGGCAATCCGATGGAGTAAACCCGTTCCACGAAAGTGGCGTGGTCCTGTGATTAGCCATATTTTAAATGTGTTGAGTAGATTTCTCATACCAGTCCCATGACTTACTTGTAGTTTGTTTCACTTGCAAACTCGGGTGCCCCTTTTTCTACACGGGCAACCTTGTATTCAGGTTTTAGCGAGCTCTTTCTGGATAGCTGGAGCTGAAGATGGATTCTATCATTTATCTCTTTTTATGCTGTTCAGCTCCTATTGTACACATTATGTTTGTTTTCCGCTATAGACATTTATGTATAGCTGAACTGTATTTGTACTAAGTATGATCCTGTATACTGTGTAACTCTGATGTTTATGTTTATCTAGTGTATTATTTTTTCATTATCTGGTGTATTTATTTAATTATGTTCTGCTGTTATCTGTTTATGTGTTATATTCCCAGGATTACCCTTGCCGCCGTCAGTACGGGGTTTGGGGTCGTCTCAGTGAGTGACCTATCAGCCTTCCCTTGTGCATTAATTCATGCACAATATTGAACCCACTTACTTTTCTTATAGATCAAACTGGGTCCATTAAAATAATTAATATAATTTATGAAGTTCACAAGTCAATATTATGTTAGGGTTTTTGCGGTTCGAGACGATATAGAGGAAGATGATTCTCGTACTTCAGACTTCAGGATCTATGGAATAGATTCTTTCAGACAATAGTTTAACCCACCAGGTACAAACAAGTTATTTAACTATCGACTTTGAGAATTCAATGAATCCTTGGAAAAACATAATCGTATTCAAAGTATGTACGACTTTGATGCGATCAAGGACACTCCAGAAATTAATCACAAATGATGCAAATAAAGAAGAAACTGAAGAGGAAGAGAAAGATCAATTCTACAACACCTTACAAGCATTGCAAATTCAAAAATTCGCAACACTTTTTAAGCATTAGCAGCGTCGTAGAATGGAAGAGGAAGAAGAAAATTTGAAATTCAGAATAAAAAGAACGGTTCTGGGTGTTCTTATTTACAGCCAGTAAGGAGGTTCCCCTTCACGAATTGTTGTGACTATTTGGAACAGTTATATCCGTTTCAATATCGAAATGTCACATCCTTTCATTTGTAACGGTCAAAAAACGTTGCAAATAACTACACCCTTTGTTTTCCAGTGGTTCAGAAACGTTCAAAAATTCCCGCCTATATTTAAATTTGATTATATGGGCCTAGGTTCTTAATGGGATGAATCCGGCCTGTTACATTTTAAATTATTGATCCAAAAATATTCTTATTGGATCCGGAATTTGAAACCTGTAACCGATCCGGCCCGGTTAGGTTCAATCGGACGGACGGCGGCGACACGCGTGTGTGGTGAAGATGCATGGCCTCCTCCTCACAACAAAGTACATATTGGGTTGCCCCAACTCCCTTATGACAAAGCCCCTTTAGTACTTCGAAACTTTTTTTGATTTTCATGATGTGGGACTAATCCCCTCACCTTCCTTCTTCCTTTCTTTCTTCTTTCTTCAAAAAATAAACACCAAATCCCGAAAACTATTTTGAAAATTTCTAACAATCCCCCCTCCCCCTCTATTTTCAAAATAAGAAAAATAAATAAAGTCGATGGCTGAATCACTTAGAGTGACTTCCTACATATCCAAGTGGGATTAGCCAATGTAGTTTTAAGATCAGGTTTTGCATCATTGTGGAAACAACACATAAATAAATGGTTTCTTTTGTATTGGAACCTTTATTTAGTGCAAACCATTCAAAATTCTATCGAGATTCCATGGTGAACAAATCTTGAACCAAGCATCCTTTAATGATAAAACCGGAAGAACCACACATGTTGTTTTCCATAGTTAGTGTGTTATGTATTGCTCAGCATATTAATGGTCATGTGATTTTAATCTTGGTATGTGAGTCTACTTTAGAAAGCAGTCTTGCTTTCCTAGGAAACAATCTAATTTTCATATTCGTATAGGTAAGTAACTTAAGGTGTTTCTGCGATACACCTTTTAAGGTTTCTATACTTAATAAGGATATTTATCCATCCTTTGTTCTTGTAAAATCCAACCCAAAATACTATGGGATTATCGATTTAGTGTTCCATAATCATTCTCTTAATTTGTTGGTACCCATTGAACTTTGTCTATCCTTTTCAAGACGTAAGTTGGGTTTATGTTAAGAATGATCAATATTCATTCATAGATCTTAGTCCCATTTATTTTCACTTATAGAAACCATTGCCTTTGGAAGACCTTTTGTAAGTGGGTCAACCTAGTTTTTCTTGTTATTATGCAATCAATAGTTACAACCCCACATTTGAGAAACTGTATTACCATTTGATGTCTTAGACTCATATGTATAGACTTCTCATTATATATCTTATTAGAGAGATTGTATATCGTTGCTTGATTGTCATAGTTAATCAAGACGCCTTGAGATGGCTTTTTCCATAATGGGATTCCCAATAACAAATTCCTAAGTTGATCTGCTTCTTTACATGCATCCGCTAATGCAATCAATCTGGACAACATTGTTGAGTTAGATATACAGGTCTGCTTCTTGGAAGCCCACGGCATAACAGCGCCTCCTAATGTGAAAATCCATCAAGTCGTGGACTTGATGGATTCAACATTGTTCCAAGTTGCGTCACTATATCCTCTTATTATAGTAGGATATCCTTTATAAGATAAACCATGGTTAATGGTTCCATTCAAATAAGCTAAAACTCTAGAAATATCTTTCCAATGTTTGAAACCTAGATTGCAAGTAAATCGGCACAATACATTTATAATGCTAATGATATTTTTCGTCAACACCGGAGATAGATCTACGACAGTGGAGCTAAGGGGGAAATAGGGTTACTTAGTTCCTATAAGCTTGAGTTAGTTCACCGTTTCCTAGATATCAAGGTATAAAGCCCAAAGATTAGTTACTCTTCCCTCAAGGGGTGAGTATCATGCTTATGAGACTTCATCTTGAGGCCGAATATTAGTTACCCTTCCCTCAAGGGTGAGGATCACGCTTACGAGACTTAAGGACCAACAGTTACCTTGGGATAAGGGATCCCTAAGCAGAACACTCGGTAGAAAACTAAATGGCATGTAAGAAGGGGTTTTGTAATAATCTTGTGAAAGGGTTTAAATTTATATAAGAAACTGTTGCCATGTAGAAAGCATGAAGTACTTTGTGTAGGAAACAACAAAGAAACTCATAATAAATATGCTAAGTGTTGATCCACTCTTTATTGCTCATTGATTTGGATTACGTAAGGGTCTACAAAGAAAATCCCCAAATTGATTTAGAAATTAGGGTACACTCTAGAAGAAAATGGTACAAGATTGAGAAATGAGAATTCAGCCTCAAAAATGATACCCATAAGGTCTTATTTATAGACAAATCGGGACCCCTTTTGTCATTGGATCAACGTAAGCCTCTTTTGGATGCAACAACTTAGTGTCAGCCGCTATTTCCTTTTGGTTCCGGTTGCACTGCTCCCAGCCGCTCTTTGGGGCCTATTTATGGTAGTAATACTATTTTTAGGGTGCCGGTCTTGGCTCTCGGAAGGATGGTCTCGGTCTTTGGAGTTTCTCTTCGATGTCATTTCTATCTTCTTTGTAACGATACCAAGCCTGTTGGTATGGATAACTTTGGATTTCAACTATGAGCTTCTGGTTATGAGTTTTTGATCTTGCTTTTAATTCTTCGTGAAGCTTGCCTTAGTGCTTCAAATGTGTTGTTTCGGGAACCGTCACACCTTTCAGTATCGACACTAAGTGGATTAGTGTGGATAGCTTATCACTTTAGAAGCTTTGACTTTCCTTTCGCCATATTCCTGAAGTGGGCTTCAATCTTCAGGAGGGATGTTTTCGGTGTCTGGCTTATTGGTTACTGAAGTTTCCTTTTGGTGATTATCAAGCTTGGGTCCTAATAGCTGGATTCTAGTAAGCTTCCTTTTGAGGCTTTCGTGTCCTTTTGTATCAGCATTATGCAAGTTAATGTCGATAGCCCTTTCGCCTTTCTTCTTCTTCCGGTTTTGGGTGTTTTTCCTTCCTATTTGTGCTTACGTTGACCACCCTTCATTCTGGAACTACTCTTCTGGTATTCTTTCTTTTCTTTAGATTTGAGCTTTATCCTTTGATGAAAGTGTCGGTTGCTTGTTATTCCGAAGGTTTCCCTTATGCTATCGGATTTGTCCTGTGTTGGCTCTATGCTTCTGAATTGCCCTTCCACACTCATGATGGTCCGATACCCCTTCACTGTCAGCCTTTCTTGGTGTTAATTTTGGTAGTAACATTCCTCCCCCTTATGAAGGGTATTTTTGACTTTTCAAGTCAAATTTTGAAGGAATTACCCGCTTCTTTCTTCCTATATATACCCTCCTTGTTCCATTTTATTAGCTCCTTCTCTTCTTCATCATTTCCTGAATTTGAAATTTATCCCGAAAAAGCATTAGTAATCTTCAAATAAGCAACCTTTGTAAGTCATTCATACTTGATTTTCCAATTAAAGCATTTGTTAGTTTATCCTGAGCTAAAGTAACTACCAGATTTTCTTTCCATAAAATGATTTCAATTTTCCAATTACCAATCCTCGGCAACCAATTCCAAATTTACTTGATAGCTTAAATTAATGTTTTTATCTGCCTTTATTCTCCTGAAGATGTCTAAGGTATAGCCTCTTGTTAATGTCAAGGCACTTTAAAGAGAATAAAGATCTTATCCTTCCGAGCATCATTTTTACCTTATTTTATAAATTATACAGATTGTACCTGGCAACATGGGAAAGAAACATATCGCATTTAAACCTGATAGAAATCATCCTTTACCAAATGACCTTTCTGCTTCCAAGAGGGTTAGTGTTGTTAAAAAGCATCCTCTGATTTCATCGCAAGAGCAAGTTGACGTTATTCTTCAAGATTTTAACATTTCTAGTGTTGAAGCTATCCCACCACATGAAATGGACACCATCTCTTCTCCTTTAGAAGGCTACTTTGCTTACTCTGCTATCCAAATCTGGCACAGGGGTTTTATCTCTTTTCCTGATATCCTTCGCGGATTCCTACAGTATTTGGAAATTGCTCCCATCCAACTTTCTCCTAACATTAATACCTACTTGATAGGCTTGGAACTCTGATCCTTAGAATGGGGTAATTGTTCTTTAAGCCTTTCTACCCTTTATTACTTGGTTTGTCCTTCCAAACTTAGCAATGTGAACCCTCAAATTTTCCGAGCAAACCCCACGAAGAAATTTCTATTTGAAGGAACGGCCAGATTCAAAAACTAGGAACCCCAATTTGTCTTTGTTTGATGTCCTTCCGGCATCTCCGACAGCTTCTATACCCCAAGTATTTATACCCGAAAACATTATTTTATTTTTTTATGCTATAGAGGGTTATCTTTCTCTTTGTATTTGTTTATTGCAGATGATACACACAAACTACTGGGCTTCTCGGATAAGGAGATAATAGAACTTCTTGGCACTGCTTTTGAAAAATTTGGCAACAGGTCCTCGCTACTTACCTTTGCAATCCTTCAAAGGCATTCCCTTTTGCCATCCGGTCAATCAATTATCAGGCAGCCGCCTCTGGTCTTACTTAATAAAGGAACTCTCTCCTTATCACTAGAAATAAATGCTCCTTTCTCCCCCAACTCTCCTGTATTTCCTGACAACCCAAGTATACTCTTTATGTGATAACTTGAAATGGAGTAGGAAATGAACCTTCATTCAGTTTTCGTTCATCATATGTTAGGAGTTGTCCGCATTGAGTCTAGTAAAACTGATTCCACTTCCTTAATTCCCAGAGCTGGAGTTTCTTTCACTAAGGATGCTTTGTTCAAATCCAGGTAAAACATAAAAAGGAAGCTTATGGATAAGCTTAGAAGGACCTCTGTCAAAAAGATCTTAGGACATGACGGGTTTGGTTCCCTGCCCTGACGTGGTTACTAACGCTTTTGTGACTGTTTCCCCAAAGGAGACCCTTGTTCAAACACTCGTATTGTCGGGTCTTCCGGAGTTTCCAATGAATTACATCACGTGATTTGATTTTCCTCTTCTTATAAGGATCTCATTCCTTAAGACTTTTCCAACTATCCTAATGATGAAAGCCTCAATGAATTAGTCACGAAAATTATCTCTTCTTTTACCTTTTCCAAATTTGATCTATCATTTGATTCCCTCGGTTGTTTTCAAGCTTTGGTTGAACAACTACTTTTGGGATGAGTTTTTACCCCTCTCGTTTTTCTGTGCCTCTTTCGACTATCTAGTACATGACTATTGTTTTTCTTATAGGCTATCAAATGATGGTTTATAACATAAGATAATGCTTCCAAACCTTCTTTCGAGTTGTTGAGACTTAAAGAAGAAAACATGTCTTTGAGGAAGGAAAATGACGCCCTTATCCATGTCAAAGAAAGGGTAGTTATGGAGCGAAATAAATTGAAGTTTGTTCTCGCAGAAGCGAATAACTCAATTGCCACAGAAAAAGATTCACATTTGGTCTTGGCTAAAGAAACTCGGGTTTTAAAGGGGACCTTAGAAAGTCCAAAGAAGAGATTGTAGTACTTGATTCTCATTGTTCCTCTTTACAAAAACAAAATTCTCTTTTGGAAAAAGAGAATGATTCTCTCAAGATCGAGCTTAGCAGGAAGGAGGCCCTATTGTTCAAGGCTGTTGAAGTGGTAAATGATGCTAAATGGAGGATCTCTTGTTTTCTCCAGACCACCTTGGACGAAATTATGGTCAATTCTTTTGAGGATTCTTTCCTTCTTCTTTAAGCAGATAAAATGAACAAATGCTCAGATTTAAACTTTTCTTCTCTCGATCCATCTTTGGTGGAAAGATTTATGTCTAAGATAACATGTATGAGAAAGGGAAAAGAAGTTCCCGAGAGGAAGGAGATTGACGTGGCTGAACTTTTGTTTATTGAGGATATCCCTTTTGAGGGGCCGCATGCTGAAGATGAAAGAGATTTCATTGAGGTGTTAAAGATTGCTTGTGCTAATGATGATAATCCCAAGTCCACAAATGCTACTGAAGGCGGAGAAGAACATACTGGTGGTTTCGGTGGTGCTAGTTGCGCCTTCTTATCCTTTGATGGTTGAGATGAAGCGTGTGACAAAGATTCTGAAATCTCCAGAGGTGATCATGTTCTGGTTGAACCTCCCAATACTTCTAGAGCGCAAAAGATCAGGAAAGATCCAAGCTTCAAGAATGCTTCTTCTGTTGATACTTTTCAAGTTTCTGCTCATGTTTCTGAGGTATAATAACTTTTATGATATCTTTTTCATTTTTTACTTTCAATAATTGGTTTCTATTCGTTTTCGCATAGACGAAAAGTAGAAAATTAGGTTTTAGGCATTCCCTTCCTAAAGAGGCATAGTCGGAAGTGGTCCATCTTACCAAAGACCTGAACAAACAAACAAATGAATATAACGCCTTGTCCAACAAATATCACCTCCTAGATAAAAGTACTGTAAATCTATTGCTTTCTAAAGAGATAGAAGTTGCCCTTAGGTTGAGAACCCCTCGACTATGGTGCGAGAGGATTTTGAAAGAAAATGCTGAGCTCATGACCTTGTTCTGGATGTTAATCGAAGACAGGGACACATTAGTAAACTTTTTGTACCAAATTTACAGTAGATATAAAACAATGGATTTTTCCTTTTTAGGTGATCATGGAGGGGGCTTGCTTAGGCGTCTCTATAGAAGGTGCCTAGATGAACGTGTTGTGGACCTCCACCTGGGTGAATGCTGGAACCTTCCATGAGTTACCTCTATTCTAGAGAGCTACCTTTAGATAAATTTAAGTTTAATAAGCATCGATTTGTATCTAAAACCTTTAAGAGATCTGTTTTGTATGAGCAGGAGACCTGTCTGTAAGGAATAAATTTTTTCAATTTACAATGTAATGGATTGTCTCTCTTATTATTCCTTTAATATTTTCTTCAGAGTCTGTCATCTACATCAAGTTTGCTTTCTAGGGATTTCTTACGAGATTACGTTAAGTTGAAAAGAGAATACCGCGAGAAGTCTATTCTTGTTAAGTATTCCCCACTGGCGTAGTATTTCTTCCTAAGGGACCTTGAAAAAATTTATACTCAATATCCTCAGATCCGCCTTGATTTTCTTAGCAAAGAAAAGGATCAATTCTTAAGAGAAATCTGCACGTATCGATCGAAGTTGACTCGAGGTTATGATAGTCCGATCTCCGGGGAATGGTATTATCACAAGTGTCCTCCGGCTTACACACCTGAAGGGTTTGGAATTCCATTTGATTCCTCGCTTAATATTTCTACTAACATCTTGAACAGAGTCAAGAGGATCGCATCTTGCCCTAGAAATTATACTAATCACCTATAATAGCGCTTCTGAGAAATAGATTATGTTTACATATAAGCCATGATATTAGAATCGGGATGTTACTCTCATGGGATATATACTTGTTTTCAAATCCTTTTGTAAGTAAATATGCAGAATGTAAGGCACTTGATGTATCGTACTTCATATGTAATGATCTGCTATAATAGTGTTATAAACGAGGTTATAACTTGTAGAGGTGTCACTTGATGTGTAGTCATAGCTTGTGACGAAAATGTTCTCTTCCAAGAGTCCTTCCATGTTATTATGTGTAAACTTAACAGACACTATTTGATGTTAATCCTTCTAGGGTACACATGATGGCTTTATCCATATTTTATGTGCA